>OZ018299.1:3731200-4331200 GCA_963969485.1 Nomada goodeniana
GTGGAACCCGTTCCCTCTCGGCGGGATGCTACACACGAGAGCGAGAAGTTGCAGAGTGGCCCTTTATTTTCATTTTCGTTGCCTCCCTCGTTGGCGCTGTGTTTCTCCCTATATTTATCTAATAGCACCACCCCCACCCCACGCCAGACCGCGGCCTCTTTTCCTACACCGACAACCGGTTCACCGCAGCTGCGTATACCTCCGGTTGCGCGCACTTTGCGCCCCCATTATACGGGCGGTTTCCTTTCCCGCTTTGCCATGTCCGCGAAATAATTAAGAGTTCATTACAGCAAGATTGATCGCGCTGTTTAGAGCCGGCCTCTGCCACGGTTCAATCCTCTCCCGTGTTCACGCGATTTTAACCGCCCCCCAAACCGCTCCTCTGTTTCCAACCACTCGATGTTCCCCGTCTTCTCACCCCGCCCCTGTCGCAATCCCCACCCCATCCCACCCCTGTCATTGTGCGAGCCGAAAATCTATGAATAGAGGACCATTGTTTATTAGCCGCCAGATATTCCTTCCTTTTCCTTTTCCTTTCGCGGCCTCCCGTGCCTCCGCGCCCGTCGTCCCTTCCTGTCCGTATATACCTTTTTTTGATCGCTCCAACGGTTAATGGCTCCGACACAATGACTTCGAGTTTAAACGACGAAGCTTCGCCCGGAGGGCAACCGGCCATTTGTCAGCCGACAAACCTCTCTGACGTCGCTTTTTTTTGCCGAACCGTGCGACGCCCGGCGAAATTCGTTCTCTGTGAATTTCGAATCGCCCGTTCGTCTTTCGTATCTGCCGCAGAAGATCCCCTGTGCAACGTTCAAAACATACGCGGGGGGGGGGGGTTTACCTTTTCCGTTTTTTTCTTTTCTGACGTCCATTTTTCAATAACGCTCACACGTCGCCCGTGAAAAGTGATTATCAACGCGGACATGGCTTCGACGTGACGTCGTAACGGACGCGCGCGTCGAATGGGCAAACCGTGTGAAAGAAAACGTGGCCACCTTAATAAGGACTTTAATAAGACGAACGTTTATCCCGTTTGAAAGTAAGCGTTATACGGCGCACTTTCTCGCCGGCTGAGGAATTTAATGAAAAGGAATTTTCCGCCCGTAGGGGTGGGCCGCCGGGGTTGAAGGAACGAACCTCTCGTCCGTTTCCACTTTACGGCAAGACATGAAATGTCTGCAGGATCTTCTCGACAATGTGAACGGTGTTCGTATTCTTGATGGTCTTTGCGCAGACGACGTCATTTGCCGTTATGAAAATAGCGGTACTAGAAACGCAAGGGTCGCTACTTTCGTACTGTCGACGGAGAATTATATCGGAAATAGTTTCGGGGCAGGTATGCAGCGCCTGGAACCCTGCAGGGCCATGTCGAAACTTTCCCGGCGATACTGACATAGTTGACAGACTGCGGTATGTCGGCACAATAACAGCATATTATTTATTCAGGTTGATTCGCCGCGGCGGCAGCAAAGTACCGATGGAATTGCGAATAAATAATACGCCGGCCGCGCGATGATTCCCAATAAAATGGCTCCGGAATCCTCTATCCCTGCCGTTGGTACTCGTGGTACGCTTTTATCGCGACAGTCGGGGCGACCAAAGATTTTTCGGCCGGCCCCCGTTGTTTTCATCGACGATTGAAAGCTTCTCGCAGCACGTTGATAAACGCGAGTGTACGGTAACGCGTATACAACTTTCAAGTGAATAAAAGTTTCACACGAATCATGAAACTTTCGCTGCTTGAAACACACGTGATTAATATTCAATACTGCGGCGAACAAACGTTTTCCATTCGATTTGTACGACGCGAATACGATATATAAAATATTTCATTCGCTTTTAATCCGTAGAACTGTTGTGCCTATGATTTTGTTTATCGCAAAAGATCTTATGAATTGTCATATATTGTGGCGTCAAACTGAAATAGATATTAGTATTCTGCTGTAAACAACGAGACGTGTGTCTTATTTCTTCCGTAGAATATTTTGGGCACGCTTGACAATCAAAGATGCTTCTACGGAGACTGCAAAATTTGAACGAACTCAACAGAATATGTGTTACTTGACCCGTTAATGTACCTAACTTTGTAATTACCTGCGTACAAAGTAGATTGTACGAACGTTCAACGCTTTAACAAACTTAACCACGTACGTGCGTTGATTTCGGAATTTCTATGTTGCGTTTCACTGAAGTTTGAAAATCCAAAAATGTAGGAGTTTCTGAGGGTCGGCGCGTGCTGTGTATCTTAGAAAACGCTTGTCAAGTATTAACAGTGTGTACATTTCTAAACTGCGTGCACGCTTTACAAAATTTTAATACAAAACCATGTCACAGGAACCCTACACAGCATGCAAAAAAAGTTTCCAAGCCTGCTTCAAATATAATACAAACAAATTCTCGTAAAAATAAAAAATTACAACGCAAACAACCATAGAAAAAAGTTTCATTCTACGCCATGCCTGTTGCTTAAATGGTATTTTGTAATAATGATTGACAGTCCACGGAGGTATAAAGCATTTTCAGAGGAAAGACAGATTCGAATGCGATTAATCGAAACTCGACTATCACCAATCCTATCCATTGATGCGACCCGATGTTTTCCTTTTGTACTACACAGGCTATTACCGATAACGAGCCCGAGGCAAATTTACGACTCATTTGCTAAAAAACGGTCTGTCTCCGCAGAACCTTCCTACAAATCACGCGCATGGTGGGCTGATTTAAGTGGCAGGGCTCTCCGGCGGATTTGACAATAAGATCGAACGAGAAATTCGAAAGAAGGATAGTTACCTTTCGAAGACCGGCTCCCATTACGGTTATTACTCGTCGTCCAGAGTAACAAGAACCAGGTAGATTGCCTCAAATCACCGACTGCGATCCGCCTAGCAATCAAGCCACCCCCGTTTTTCTTCGTCGTGCCGATTCTAGTCTCCGTCTATAAGTTAAACCTCCTGTCCCCTCGTTACCCGAAATCCATTATCGATCGCCATCCTATAACGAACTTTAAATCGATCATTACACTAACGAAAGGTCCATGCGATAACTCTCACCTGTATACCAGCTGCGATCTAGAAATGATCGTGAAGTTTCTTCGGGGACTTGCCGACGCGAGTGCGCTTCATCTTTCGTTAACCCCCGATAATACCCCAATTTATTTTCAAGCCCGATAAGATTATTGAATTAGTTTGCTGCAAGAAAAAATCCGTCCGACCGCAATAGAATTTGTGCACCTGTTAAATACCTCGACGAATGACTTACACTTTAAACAATTGAGACGATATTTACAATTTATAAATGCCACGTTGACTTCGAAGTTACGCGAGTTTACAGCGGGTCGAAATCGACGCGCGAACGAAGAAAGCCAAAGGATCTTGTGCTTCCATCGCGACACATACCGCCGACGCGAGATTATTATATTTGTCTACGGTATTTAGACAGGCGCTGCCAGACAAATTGTAAATGGTAAACGAAACGGCGCCATTTCAACCAGACTTCCGCCGTTCACGGACGCGACGCTTTCCCGACTATACCTGTTCTCGTCGCGGACGCGCAGCCCGTCTCCCTTCTGTCTCCGTTTTTTTTTTTCAGACCTCTCCTCGTTTCGAAACTGTGCTTGAAAGCACGAAAAGCTAGCGCCGTATCGTATTTACACAGGCACTGACTGCTGACAGTCGAGCGACCGGGGGGAAAGAGCAGTGGCCATTGTGCTCCAGTGGGTCACACGTTGGAATGGTCATGGCGGCGGGTGGAGAACAAACAACTATATGCGAACTTACTCGATTAAGGACGATTGAAACGAACCCGTTTTACCGAGACTTCAGCGCGAGCCGCGCATTGTGCTCGGTTTTACGCGCGGCACGGCCCCTGTAAATCAACGTTCGAGTTACACTGAAAGAATAGCGAGAAAAAACTTCCCCCGTATTTACTGAATAAATCGAGTGAGCGTTCATCGTGCCAGAGAAAAGGCCCGGCGATTGTTATCGCGTCGATTTTAACACCCCCGCTCCAGCGACAAAGTGTCCCGATGTTAGACAAATGCGGCGCAGCGAGGGGCATGTAAATATGGGGTACGCGATATACAGAATTCGGCTTCCTTTGCATCTGTCGAGAAAGCGTAAGCACAATCGTTGATGGACGCAGGGGCAACAGTTGAATGAAACAAACCGATCAATTCGAATACGTTGTGCGAAGTCGTTGAAAATTCATGGGCCGCAAGTTCCATTGAACGCTGGGCAATAATATGGACGATAAGGGTGCACCGACGAGATATCGAACGCGATTAAAGTTTATGCAAATTTCGAACCTCCTTTTTTACACGTTAATATTAAATTGTTTGGCTACGAATAATTTAGTTGCTATTGCATAATACGAATCCGATTACCTACTGCCTATTTGCCTACAAATATGATCCGGATGTCCTTTACGGTTTACACAAACCAAGAAATGCGTACTTTTTAATGCGGCGAGACCTTAATATGCAACGAAATATTTTTACTGACACCGTTTTCAATACTTGCATGCGATGCTGCGATACAGGTTTATCGTTCCCAGTCGTCCACTCTCGATTATTAAATACTGAAAGCTCCCATTCGATTGAAGATTTAACAGCGACGCCTAACCAGAGACGAAAATACAGCAGGTAAATCGCGAGCGATCAAACCGATTCGGCGATTCCGTTGTGCATTTGCGTCATCTTACCGGCAATCGGTTTTAGGAGCACCGCGCAGACATGATTGACCGACCTGATCAAAGCCCGTCTGCATTTGATAGATGCCAGCCGGGCAGTGGGAGCGTAAATTCGATTCGACGGAGTCGGACGGGAGCTGTTCAATGGGCATAAACTGTGCAATATCTGCGATTAACGTTCCATCCGCCCTTATTGTCGTCGCCGCGCGTAAAGAATAATATCGTGTTCGTATTCAAGGATTCCTTGCGAGCGGGTTACGCATACATATATCGGGATGGTCGCGTAACAATAGTCAATTGCATCGGTCGGCGAACGATTCGCACGTGCAAGAAGATAGCGCACGGTGAAGGGGTGGATGCACGCGGAGAGGATAGGAAAAATGTGCGGGGCCACGGTTACAGTGATAAATCACCCTCGATCCTACCCGGAAGATCCTTTCAGGTTCTTGTTAGCGAAACGTCGCTCTTCCGGGACAGGAGGGAAAGGGGTCGAAGGAGCAGTTCCAGAGGGTTAGCCATGGCACAGATCCTATCCGGGGCGGCGGGATGCAGTTCTTCCTACGCAACAAAACATTACAAGATTCAGGTGACACTGCGGAAATCCTACTTGACTAACATGAGCTAAGCGACGGGACGACGTGCCCGGCGTTTCGCGGCCTGGAGAAAAATTGCTAGACAAAACAGCACGCCTCGGCCTCGGCTTTCCCTGGGAAAAGAAACACCGGCCGATCATACGACCGAGCACTTCCGATAATTAAAGTGCCGCGCCAGCGCCGGTATGTACTCGGCGGCAGCCGTGAACGGGACAGGTTAAACGGCCCTGATACCTTCCTTCCATTGTCCTAACAACTTTACCTCTATTTATTCTCATGAGTTTGCTGAAGCCACGACCGAACGGAAATGCACCGGCCTGGAAGCCACGGAATTCGTTTGGAAATTCAACGGCGCGCGACCGATCAAGATCCGACATTGCAAGAACGTTTCCCGGCAATGTAATACCGTTACCACAATTTTCGAACGAACCAGTCTATAATGGAACGATTAAAATGCTCGCCTGTCAAACTCTCGGATAGCTGGGGTCCGTTTCGTTTTCCAGTTCCCACCTTGGTATTGTATTTAAAATGATCTTTCGCGTTCTAAGAACGGCATGGTTAAATACAATTCGTATTAACGTTTAAAACAGCTATTCGTTAGTAATGATAATATTAATAATTGGATAATAGTTATAAATTAATGATAAATTAATAGTTACTTAGTGACGTCTGCCAATGATGATGAATCTTCTAAACAAAATATACAAAAATCGTTTACATCCACGAAAAGAAACCACTCCGCAATGAATCACACGCTGTGTGGAAATCCGAGTCTCGCGCTCGACTTAAATCTGTCGATTCGGGGCAGGGAAACTCGATGAACTAGCAATGGTCGTAACACATATTCCGTTTCACCTGTACCACCGAATACATAGAAATGCTATAGGCTGGAGAAAAGAAAATATATAGAACAATTGAAGCTGGTAGTCAATGCGAGGACATTCGTGAACAAGGTGAAAACTTTTCCCATGGAAACTAGGGGAAAGTTATTATTTGGCGAAATTGCCACGGTCGTGCAGTGCACGCCCTGCTCGTGTACAATCGACGACGGGCATGCGTTACCGATGAACAGCAACAGCCAGGAGCAACGTTGCTGCGGCCACCAGTTCTGGCATTCTGACGCGCCTTTCGAAACTTAACACACCGAATTCCGTTATTCAAATTTGCTCGCCCTTCTGATTGCGCCGCTATTTTCCAACGTGTTTCACTTGATATCGCTTGAAACAGTGAAACCGTGGCAAGGCGGCAACGAAAATCGTTTCCCTTTTTTCCCTTTCGAATCGCAAAACCTGCTGTGAAAACAAACGACGCTTTGCTTCGCATTATTCCGCCGGGCTATTAAAACCGCCGGTAATTGCTCGGGGTGAATCGAAAAAGAGGGGCAGAACGGAAGGGTGGAAGGGAGGATGCGAGAGGAACAGGGACGTCGAGATGAATACAGGGGGAGAATGAGAGAGGCAGATAGTCGGGCGCACCGACAGACAGAAAGAAAGAGAGAAAGAGAGAAAGAGAGAAAGAGAGAAGAGAGAAAGAGAGACAGATTGAGAGAAAAAAGAAGGAGGAAATTTAACGAAACCTTGGCTTTAAAGAGCGAAAGCAGGGAAGGGGCTGAAATACGAATAGAACCGAAAAGGGAGAAAAAATTAATTCATTAATAGAATGTGCCCTTTCATTATGTTGCCGAATCGTGTATGGTCGTCGGTGTGCGCAAAAATGGAGGAAAAGCGCCGCGACGGCTGCTGTTTACACGCGCGCAGACTCCAAGCGTTTCATTTTCTCAGGATTAAGTAACCACCGTGGTCGTTACCTACATGCGCGGCCCCGCTATTAACGGTTTAATTAGCGTAAGTTTTCATTTGTAGGATTACAAGCGCGAGTGAACTTTTAGAAGGTAGGGGAAGTTCGCTAGGAGAGGGAAGGGAGAAACGCTGGTCTCGGGGAGGAAGGCGCGACCGAACGGGTTTTTTTTTCACCGCAAATGTGGCTCAGTGTTGCATTTACGCGGATTACGGTTAAGCTTTCAGTAATTTGACACTTTCGTTGGAACATCGGACAGGCACGGTTGGTGACCTGGCTCGATCTTTGAATGATTTAAGCGCTGCCTCGAAGAGAATGTAATTTTAGTTGGGAAATGCGCGGACACGTACATATTTGATACTGTTATTAGATCTCACATTTTCAGATACGTCAGTGTCGTATCCTGGAACGATAGAGCGTGTATCGCGAAAGATAAAACTTAGCATCGGCAACTTAATCTGGAAAGTAATCCGAAAGCCAATATAATAACCAGTACGAAATTATTTCGTCAAGCAATTGTATCCCATTGGTGTCCGCTTCGAGCGGGACAAAATAAATGCAAGGTACCGCACTTCTGAAACATTTGTCACGAAATAATTTTCCGAAATGCCCAGGCACGACCTAGGCAACCGGAATACGCTTTGCCCGTCAAATAGAACTTATTATCCGCTTGAAATTGCAATTGACGAAAATTGTGTAAACGTCATCGAAGGAGGAAATCATTTTGTTTCATTGTAAAACATTCAACGGCGCCCTCCGGAATCGTGTCAAAGGGAAGAAGAGCCAACGGGGCGGCATGAAATGAGACGTGTCCCTTTTAATCGAGACGCTTGTTATTCAAGCGACGACGACGAGATACAACTACTCGGCAATTTCTCGGGAGTAATGAGTCTCTTATTTCGTTACGTTGCCACTCGTTGCCTCGTCGTAGCTACGTAAAACTTTTTCCGGTAAGGCTGTCACGTTCAGTAGGTCCAACAGACGTGCCCGTGACACCAAACTCGAGTGGATTGGTCCACGGGTCAGACACCGGAGAGAAACGAGGTGTAGCAAAGGGGAGAGGGTGCCCCGTGTGCTCCCCACTCGAACTATTTATTCCGGCACAAATCGCATTACCAACTTCAACTGCAAAATTGACTTCGTCCAACTTTTACGACGCCTCCGCCCTTACGCCCCTTCGACGCCACCCGCACGGTCAGAACTTCAACTTGTACGAGGGTTTACCAAACTCAGTTTAAGAAGAAGAAGAAGAACTGTTTCCACTGGAGAGAGACGCATCTTGCGGGACTTTCTCCCTTCCCCATGCCGATATAAAATCGTAGGACGCGAGCTTCTGCTGGAATGGCAGTTCGGAAGTTTCGGCCGTCGGGAGTAACGTGCAGTATCATTGTAAATTGCTTTATTTTCCCCCTTCGTCAATTAGATCTAACCTGGCATGTGTGAAGATACGACCGTTTGAAGGGGCGCGAGAAATACTGCGAGTGTCGAATGCATTCGAACAGTAAAATGTGGAAATAGAGCATGGTATACTTTCATCGTCGCTAAATAATGATATGTGACAACGATATACAGGTGACGAATTTTTATCGCGTTAATTTATAATTTATAGTAACGTATAGTTATCATAGGAATCATCTACTTTTCTTATTGCCTATAGACACATGTTTCGTATTACGTGCCAATTAGGAATAATTATTGGTCGTTCATACGACGAGAAGAGACAGTATATTGCACTAATTCTACCTTTTTATTTTATATTCGTAGATTGCTTCTTGCGATAGTTGGTGTTATTGAGTGTTCATACGATAACTATGCGTTTAATGCTTTTATAATGTATCCATTCGGAAACGTATGGTTACGGCCAATATATTGAAAATAGAAAGTAGATTAACTGTTCTAATAAATTCAATGCATTATTGCGTGTACCAAACGCGTATTTCCTAGACGATCATGGAACTGTACGAATGATATAATCAGGGGGGAAAAAAACGATCTCATAATCAAGTCACATAAAATGTTTGGTGTGTACTTTACGCGATTGTGTGTAACGAAAATGAAAAACATTGCAATACAAAACAGTTTTCTCACTAAACGATACGTGGAGAAATATTGAGAGATGTAAGTTTTAAATATATCTTTATTCCTTCGCAGATACGTGGTTCCTCTCGTTATTAAATCTTGTACTTTCTATTTATTATACGATACCTATAGGGAGCGACGAAACGCATATTGCGTCCAAGGATGTTGAAAGGCGTTTAATATATCGATAAATAATTAACCAGTTTCTTTCAAAATGTTAATGAGCAAACGCCGAGAAAGTGACGTTAGCATGTTGGCTTCGGAATATTTTGTTTTGAACCCAAGGCGAACCTTGTCATGCACAAAAAAAAATCCAGTTCACCTTGATATTTTTGCGGCAAAAATGAATCCACTAAAAAGTTGTTCCAATGTAAGATGTCATGCATCGGCAAGGTTATAAATTTTAATACCTCTTTGTGAAAGATCGATAATCCTTGCGTATCATTTTTACATTTTAACTTGAGGAAATATGTATATCCTTCATGTTCAGGAATAATAAGAAACGAAGAAAAATAAGATTCGTGAGAGATTTGCGAAGCATAAATTAACCTGTCATACTAAAGTAATATTCTGTTTAATACACGAATAATAGTGCTACACGAAATTGCATGAACACATTTCAATTTTTCTATAAAAATTGGTCCTATCGCGTACAATTATTTCTAAAATGTAAAATGTATTTATAAAATGAACAAGCTACTCCCACGTTATTCGATATACTAGGAAACGTCATTTTCATTTTGTTTTTCATTTCGTATAAGTTTCATTAAGGAAAAAAATGCGTCAGAAGCGTGGAAATCAATTTGTAACAGTTCGTACAGTAGAACGATATAATCAACAGTTAATTGAGTTAAGTAGGCCACTCGAAGAAAAAAAAACCTTTCTTTAACGAAGCGAGAAGAAAATACTCTAGCATGATAACGCTCGGCCGCATGTTGCAAAATCAACAAAAAAACCATCATAAACTTGGGTTGAAAAGTTTTACTTCGCATGGCTTATTCACCGAACTTGGCACCCCAGACTACCATTTGTTCGGGTCAATGGGATACTCGTTAAAGAACAAGCACTTTAGAAAGTACGACGACGGGCGAAAATTTATTGATAACTTCATTGCATCGGAACCTATAATTAACAAGCGAAACTGTATACTTTATGCTGCCAATAAATTCATTGCACAAAAGCTGGTTACAATACGATCACCTGTGACTGATACGAGGAGGTAATTATTCGCAACTTCAAATTAGAAATCTTCCTTCTATTCCTTTAGCGTTTTAATAATGAGACACCTACAGGCTACAATACTGATTTCCCGAACATAGAAAGCAATTCTACGTTTAATTGGCCGAGCATAGTATTTGGACTGATTGGAAGCGTTTCACAGAAATCGAAAGTGGCTGTGCGCCAACGTCATGAAATAAATTTCGGCCTGTTCAAAAATACCCGATATACGCATTGCGTTTTAGTGCACCCAAGTACTCATATTAATGTCCCGATTATGGAAAGAATTCTGCTACAAGTAGTCGTTAGAAGTTTTCAAAGTCATTTACTAAATTCTCGTTTCATTCCGAGGACGTGGTTTAGGTATTATAATTGACCTGAATAGCTTTCACCAGACTCGCGACCACACTTATATAAACTTGTCCTTATTCATTGAATCGAGTTTTTTTAATTATCGTCGACTGTCAACGTGAAATGTGCGCAACGAGTGACAAATAATGGGTACATAATACATCACATGAAACGGGCAACCGAGCAAAGCCTTCGCAGAATTCGTGGTATTTGAAAAATTAATGCTGCACTTTCTCCGCATCGCGCGTTTCATTTTTGAGTTCTTGGAACCAGCGCGTGGACCTGTTAACTTTTACTTTACATAATGCCCTTTGATTACAATGAATTTTTGTAATTTTACTCTACTGCATTACTGAGTCAATCGTTTGACAATACTGAAGGAAATAACGCGTTTCGGTAGTTTCTCATGAAACACAATGCTACTATAAGATGCAACATAAGAAGGCTAACATAAGAAGAGAAAAGGTTCATCAAAGAACGTAGAACAATTATTAATATCCCACGCGAGGCAAAACGAGAATTTAGACCCTTGTCAACGCTGCAATAAAACAGCTTCCATAATCGCACTAAAAACTAGCATTCATTTACAAAATAAGTACGTGTCGCTAACTACCGATTGAGACGTTCTGAAAAAAATACGCGCACATAAAACGTATTCATTATACTTAACCAGCTTTGCTTCCACGAGAACTTTTTTCGCGGCAGATAAGAATCGCTCCTAGAGATGCATCTTCATAGTACAAGTAGAACTGATATTCCTTGTAGACTTCGCATTAAGATTGAAATTAACCACCCATTTGTCTTCTGGTTCAGCTTAATCGTGACTAGCCAGGTGATTTATGATTTCCACTTCTCCTTAGCAAACACAGCCGTGCTAGATGCGGCAAGGCGTGTAAAGCGATTCAGGGTGGAAACGAGAAGGGTCGGCGGAAAAAATTAGTTGCTGTCTGCCGTGAAAAGCGTGGCGATTATGAGCGCATTGCGTGATCCTTACGTACGCGAGTGTTGTGAAACGATTCCAACGCGTGAATCTTTTCATTATTCCTATGCCGCAATGGCAACCTCTCTTGCACTACGTTTTTCATGAGACGCTCCTCATGGACATCTGCATGAAACTTCTCTCGGACATCCGATAATCTATAGCACCTGTAATATAAAACTGTACACGTACTGCGATCTCTTGGAAATAATACAATTAAGATATTGCCCATTGGTTTGCAAGTTATATTTACTTAAGATGGACAGCGTTCACTGAGGATGACACAGAATTTAGATTTCCATCATGTCTAGTACTTCGTAATTGAAATGCAAATCATGCATATAATACTTTGCAAATATAATATGGAAATACTTGACAAATACTATACGGAACATCGTTGTCCTCGTCGTTTCACGTTCGCTGAACATTTACATCTGATACAAGCAAGGGTTGTAATTAAGAAGTTACCAACTGGAACATGCTAACGTGAAACATTTAAACTTTTATGCAATAATTTTGCTGTATCTGGATCTGTAATACGGGTGGTTGTCAGTATATGCAAAAACATGGCGGATTCGTTTACAAACGTTTCTAATAACCCACGCCATGCTCGAGAATTTGCAACGAAAATAGTTCCGGCTCTATTTCCGGTGAATGTATACCGTTTCCAAATAGCTGTTCCCCTTTCGGTTCACGCAGTGGCTAATGCGTTCATGACCACATTTGGTGAGCATTCGTTATTGACGTCTCGACGCGCACTACGCCAATATTTCTGATAACTCGTGCACTGCATAGTGGTCGGCTACGGGTGCAAAAAAATTGCGAGGAACTACGTAATGCATATCGTTAGATAATTATTTTATGGAGCACTTAAATCGTATTAATATCGCACAAAATTAGACGTACCTCTGATCGTGAGTTGAATTTATTACACGGTGCATTATTTCTGATACTTCCAGCTGAACGACTTAAACAAACATTGAGTACTCGTGATCTGCTGAATTAATGCAGCTATATGCAAACAAATAATATGCAAAACATGTTAAAATAGATACACAGGACGCGAAGATTATACGATCCTTTGTGTAAATTTAGCTATGTTTGTTAACTCCTCCTTCAAATTGCTTTGCATTCCAAAGAATTATTAGCATCGCTTATTCGTTCTGTATACGTATATAACTTCTGAGAAACTGCCGTGATAAATATAACATGCTAAGTAGTATTTCCGATTGAAATCTGAAATTAAACTATGGTGTATTATTAGACAATTGCAGATTGTGAGTGAAGCACTCAGTACTATTTATAGCCACAGCGATTAAAGGAAGTACATACCGGTGATAATCGTGTACAGCAGACTTTCCTTTCCTTTAAAGGATTTCATTGTTTCAAGCCTCCCCCATAACATTTTTAAGGTAAACTCGGAGTAAGATATTAGTAGCATTTCATATCTTCATTTCGAAAAACGCTACGCGCACACATTGATCTTCGTGGGCTGCTGTCACAAGCAATTCATGGGATGCAGTTGCGGTGTATGAATATGCGCGAGCTACTTAATATCGGCTTCAATTCGTTTCAATATTGAAATCCATGACTGTGTCTAATTAATGATACAGTTCGAAGACTTCAATGCGGTTCGAACGCCTGAAATACCACGTATGAATATTAAAGAGATAATTGGTTTGTGAGCGGTGCTTGTTGAACGGAAAAAGGTAATCACTTGCATAACCAAACAACGTTAAATCACCTCCAGTTTTGAAAACATTAATTTCATAACTCACTGACACTCTCGAACGCGTTGTTAATTTAAGCCATTAATATAATTCCGTTAACTCCGCACTTATGAGTTTTCTCTCCGATTAACGAAAATTCCGAATAACCGTGACCTCGGATAACCGAGGTCCAGGAGGTTCAAAACTCAGTTGATCCAAACTCTATTTATATAATGAAATAATTTATACTCAAACATTCATATACTATGCTCTTATTAAAAATTCATATGACTGTATAAATGCGAAGGCGAATAATGCCAAACAATGGGGCATAGACGCGAAAAATTGTTTACAAGAAGACAATTCACAATCAATCTACGAACCGCAATGTCACGTCTGGTATATTTCACACGTATTTAATGACACGCGGAGATAATTCAATGTTTACTACATTATCACTGTGGTATTTCCAAACTGATACAGATTGGCTGACTCGTAAACAACATACATATGCTATCCAGCACACTTCGAACGCCAACTGCTTTGCAGCACGCTTATCTAATAATCAATGTATTCACCTTGTGCCGCAACAGGTATAATATCACAGAAAGAAAGGACACCGTCGCGTCGCGGCGACCGCCCCGCGTAACGCAGGTAATAACAAGCTTCGGATCCGAACCTCCGGCCTCCTGTGGCCCGGCAATGTTTCCTGATAATCCAGTCGATCGTAAAGCGCATTGGGCTATCTCGCACATATTCAGTTCAAGGTGAGCCACACTTTCGAGTCGCGTGGAGCAGCGAAAGCGGCCGGTCTTGGTGGTAGTAATGCCACTGTCAAGAATATTCGTTCGCTGCTCCATGAAGCAGTGTTCTGCGGATCGCGAACCCGACCGTAGCAACGATCGGACAAGTCCGTGAGTATCCGTCTGACTGGGCTCAGGGAGGACGTTCGTCACGTCTGACGGCAAAGATTTCGTTTTTTTCCAATTTGGCAACGAATCGACGATTGGTCGCGCGATGAAATTGTTAAGTGTGATTCTGGTACTCGGAGTACTGCACTGTGCGAAGGGATGGGGTCTGGAAGTTGCGTTCCAATGGAAATATTTAGACTGGGCCTGGCCGTATGTTCGCCTAACGGAGAAAAACTTTACACTGGGTAATGCGTTTACCCAGGACGTGGACATCGACAAATATGGCCGTGTGTTCGTAACAAGCCCTCAGTGGTTGGACGGGGTCCCGATTGGTTTGTCGTTGGTAACGTCCACCTCGGGTCTTGGTGGCCCTTTGCTGGTACCATACCCTGATTGGACCTGGCACACGCCTTTCAACTGTAACAGCATAATATCTGTCTATCGTTTGGCGGTAAATATTACGATATGAGCAACTGTTGGATACATCCCTAGGTTTCCCGTGGGAATAGCTTTTTCATTGATTGCATTGAATCTTCTTTCATAAGTGGCTCGCGTTCGGGTGTTTATTCGTGACACTGTTGCTTAACAGAATGAACTGCAATTACGCGTGAAGATGCGAGGGGGTGAACTTGCTTGGTGAAATAGATAATGAAACATATATGTACTTATATAAAATATGCCCTTGGGTGGTCCAATTATGTATCAATTTGACCTTATTCCCTTACAATAGAGATTGAAAGTTAATAGAGATAACAGAGGTAACAGATATTGAATTTCAATTTCATATATAAACTGTAACTTTAAAAAGGAACAAGCTTTTTAATATTAAAGAGAAACGTACACGATCTGCAAGTGTAATAATGGTATAAAAAAGTGACAACACTCATCCTAAGCATTTCCTTATTGCGTTTAAACAAATTTTCAGGCATACATACATACATCATATGAAGGATTAGCATCCTTCGTTAAATAGTATGCAACGAGGAAAGTATTAAAAATCTGTTCGCGTTAAATTCAAATCTGAAATATCGCACAGAATATTAATGCCGCAGTTGAAATCTGAATGAATGCAAATTCGCGGAAATTTAAATTAAACATTGTTGTTCATTTTATATCAATATTAATGCCCGAACAAAAATCTATAAAAGCAAACGAAACCCCGCGTTATCGTATTCCAGAACGGTAAAAAATGGAAATGTGTACAGCAGAATGAATAATTACCCGCGATCGATTTTATTAAATATCTCCATATTCAGTTCACATTTATACCTATGCCGAGTACAGCTTTCCCAAAACGATTAAGTTCGCTACCAGCATTATAAATTCCCAATGTGACCCACTCAGTATCAAGTGAAAATTATAATAAGTACATAAACGTCGTCTGTTGCCCAGATAGACGAATGTAACCGGTTATGGGTTGTGGACACTGGCCGCATAGAAAGGGAACCGATGTGTCCCACGAAAATACTCATCTTCGATCTGGCGACCGATCAGTTGATCCATAAATACGTGGTACCGAATGATCAAGTGCTGAACGGCCGGGCAGCATTAGTTACGCCGATCGTTGACGTCGGTAAAACCTGCCTCGACACTTATCTGTACGTGGCGGATGTGGATCAAAATGGCTTACTGATTTACGACTTGCACCGTGATTATTCGTGGCGTGTAAATAATACGCCTGGCAATGCTTTCGGCCCGGATGACGATGCCATGAACATCACCATTGCTGGAGAATATTTCGATTTAACGGACGGTACACTCGGAATGTCGTTGTCGCCGACTGGATTTTTCGAACAAAGGTATTGTTGCTTCGATTGTATAATTCGTTGTGCAATGTGCTGCACGTTCGATGTACACTCGATTCGGTACAATTGAATAAACGCGAATACCCCGCGTAATCCTTGACTCTAGAACTTCCGAGGCGATGGAGAGAGATTAATCGAAGTCGCGGGTCGAAAAATGTTCAATTGATATCGTTTCATTTTGCGGGCAAATTATTTCCTCTCTTGTGTACCTCAAAAGTTTGGTACTCGGTGATTGTCGTCTGGTATGTATATAAATGGAGGAAAAACGGTGTACATAAGAATGAAACGAAACGGGGCTACGTTTTTACTATCCTGAAAGTTGCGCGAGCTCGAGCCTCGGGAGTTCTAAGGTTACCAGGAGAATGTTCCGCGGGTTTTCTATCGCCAATATTTTATTTCAAAGCTAACGTATTAGTGACGTGAAAAGTACGCTGAAGAATTGGCAACACTTTTACGGAAGTAAGCTAAATTGAAATTGCAATTACCAGCAAAATTATATTTATTACATGTTTTCGTTAATTAACTGCGCCACGTGCGTGCAATTTACTGGCAAGTACTTCGCTTACACGAGGATATAATTTCCAGGTATCTCTACTTCAATTCATTGGCCAGTTATCGGCAAAAGTTTTCGGACACGTACTCTTTGCAGCGAAGTAAATACAGCGAGCCAATAGTGTTCGAATCGAATTATAAGCGAGCAAGCCAGGCGGGCGTTCAAGCAACATCGCGAAGGGGCGTAATATTTTTCCAATTAGTCCAATTAACAGCAGTCGCCTGTTGGAACATTGAGAAGCCATTTACACCGGAGAATGTCGTGATAATTGCTCAAGACGAGGCGACACTGCAGTACGTGAGTGGCATCAAAGTAATTACAAACAGACAGGGCGTAGAAGAATTGTGGTTCAACACGAACAGACTGCAAAAGACGATAAATAAAACGCTGAAACCCACGGAGACGAACTTCCGTTTAATCAGAGGGAAAGTCGACGAAATTATCAGAGGGACGAATTGCGAATCTTCCGGTGTACACCACACAAGCCCGGATACAACCACCTGGCACCGGATATGAACGAAATAAATTACATTACCCCGAGCAAGTTTACTTTAAAAGTTCCCTACATACACTCGTGCCTACGATCTCGAGATTACACCGGTGCTAAAAATACGCTTACTGTTCATTTTCTCCCCACGAATCGCAACGACTAATACAGGATGACTGAAACGACAATTAGCACATGAAACATGGCAACATGATTTCCCACGCGTTCGCCTATAATCGTTACAAAGTGCCTAACTTCTGTTGTATATAATCATAGGTTGCATTTATATAATATTTCTCGGAAATTGTATTCACCGTCTCTATACGGAATACGAAATAAATGTTTGAAATTTTTCTATCACCGTATTATTATCCACTACTATCATTCGACTATGAACGTCGCTGATTATCTTCGACGATCGAAACAAGCAGGCACATTAACGATTCCGATTCCGTTTCCCGTCAAAGGGTGCGATGAAATTGTGTCGATTAATAGCTAACAGCGGAAGATCATTCGGATACCAGAGAGGGGTCCATCGAGGGGGCGGGTGAAGACTTTCTGGAAGTGACAGGTAGCGTGTAGCAATGTAGCTTCATTGCTGCCTTTCGAGATGTAACGACAAGGCCTGTCCATGACAGGTGCGTCACTGCGAACCCGAATGTTTCGATGGGTTAGTTTGACGGGACCGCGGAGGCACATCGAAGACAGAGAGACGGGTAGAGAGAAACAGGTGTCGCGTTTGACACAACCGCAAGGTTTTTTCTGGACAACAAAATCGATACGCTGCCCTCTTCCCCGTCGACATGTTCAGGAAGTTTTATCAGCCTTTCGGGTAGCGCAGGGTCGTGGCAAGAGGCGTCGGTGAACGCGGGAGGGGATTGGTTGAGATAAATGCGCATTCACGGAGAATTGTTCGCGTTACTGCCGCGGCACCCTTGGGATACCAATAGGGCGCGCAATGCCGGGAAATTCGTGTCACCTACTTCTCTTTCTACGGCGCAGTTCGGCGTGTGACTAATGGCGGCATATTCATGGCACAGCCTCGCCTCTCCAGCACCCCTCAACACTACCCGATCCCGCACCCCCTACGAAGCTCTGGCAGTTAACCTCAGACAACCCCTTCGCCGCTATAATATACGGCTGCCCTTAAATTTTCGTTCCCCTTCGATGCCTGCCTGCCCAAACCTGGCCTATACCGGCACGTATGGTTGAAAACCTCCTCCTTCGC
This sequence comes from Nomada goodeniana, assembly GCA_963969485.1. Taxonomy (NCBI): domain Eukaryota; kingdom Metazoa; phylum Arthropoda; class Insecta; order Hymenoptera; family Apidae; genus Nomada; species Nomada goodeniana. The sequence continues at coordinate 3,749,597 of OZ018299.1, forward strand.
TCGGCTTCCCGTTGATAACCGGGATCTAACTCGACCGCGGTTTAGCTGATAGACCTGGTGACGTTACATTACCAATGACTGATCCGGTTAGCAAATGTTGGAAGCGTGAAACATGCACTGAAGGTGGAGCGCTTCAGAATTGCGACACGATATTTAATACACATTTTAGGCGATTTTGTGAAGCAGGGGAGAGTATGATATACGGTGGCAGATAAAGTTACTGTAGAGGCACCTGGATAAATTGTCGATCGTTCATTTTTTGGTGTGACTTCATTGGACATTCGTTAATCGGAAATTGTCCCGTGTAAATGCCTTAATATAGCGACTTCATTTTTACAGAACGATCGAAACCATATTAATCCTCGTACCGTGGCTCCGATAACTTCGACCAGTACGGTTTGCAAGGGTAATTCTTGATTAGTGTTATAAACCGCAACGTGGACTGGAGGCACGAGCAGAGTTATAACTTTGGTTGCGAACGATCCACGCGGGAGCACGTTTTCACGATCGAACTCGTTACCTTTAAGGCAAGACGTGGTATTACTTAAGAAGTGATAGGCGTGGGTTGTAAAGTCTTACCGCGGACGAGGCTCCTGCGCACGGAGGAAAGGTCTGAAATCGTTTTACGAGGATTCTTTCGAAACAACTTTAAGCAGAGTGCCGTGGAATTTCGGAATAAATTTCTGTCAGTTTTACTGCCTGCACCGCCTAATGTATTACACGCAAGTACCACTGTTTGGCACCGATACTTCAATCACTGCTGTGCACCGGCATCGTTCCCAGCGGCGTGAGTTTGCGTTCCGCAAACTTCCACGGAACAAAAGAACGCACGCTTTGGTATCGTTTTACGGCCAACGCGCCGAATCGTTCGTTTCCACAAGGAAGGCGATCGTAGAATCGGCGAAAAATGGATTATTGGCTTCGTAACGCCGCGGCGAGTGCTAAGCGGAAAACGATCGTGCGCGTTATCGCGAGAATATCGTCGCGGGGCGATACACCAAAAGGAACAACAGAATTCGCTGAAGAAACCGTGCTGGTTCTCCCGCGAGAATGTTTCCCCAATTAACTGGAAGAGGGAGCGCCCTAGGAACATAGCCCGACGTTAAACGTATCGTTCGCCGGGAATGAAATTTTAAACTTTAATCGGGGGATTAACCGCGTATTTCATAGTCAGCCTTTTCTACCGTCCGCGGTAAATTGCACGTTTTTCCCCGGGCATCGCCGTTCTCCGTGTCTCGAGCGGGCAGACCGCTGCTTGACGGGGAAGCGGGACAGAGGGAACGCGTTCGCAGCCCTCTCAGCTCTCCGGGCGAACGAACTCACGTGGTATCCGTTCGCAGTTCGAAGGAACGCGGGGCACCTGCGGCGATGGAACGCAGGGAGAATTTCGGGCATCTCTCCTGTCTTTATTAAGCCAGCTTATCTATAATTCACCGGGCGGCCTAACCGGCCTGACAGTCCTGGACTCGCCGGCCGCATAAACACACGGCATCTCGCACAGAGGCCGATGCCGGCCAGTGTGCGGCACGCATTGCGGTTGTCAGCTCTAGTCAACGTGTAATTTACTATCCTGTCTCGGCTCGATGCAGATGCGCCCGTTGCCCCGAACCTGGACCACCAAGTACCGTCTGCCAGGCTGAATGTCGGCGCTAACGGCCACGGGAACGCGGACATCGGCTGCACTGCTGTTGCCGTATTGTCGTTGTCGCTGTCGCTAGTTAGGATCCAAGTGGACGATACTGCCGGGCCAGGTACCGGGGACCACTGTGAACCAGGCCACCACAAGATCCTCGTAAACTAAGTACGACATTCTGCACGCCCTTTCGTCCATTAGTTTCGCGGAGAAATTTACGCCGGCCTCCACCATAATAGGATCGCGACGCTCTCTGTCTGTCAATCGTGAATTATACGCATCGGCCACGTTTCCTGTAGTTTAGGATACGTTTACGGGGACAGGGCGAACGGGAAATAAAAGCGGGCCGCGGGATATTAACTGGAACGAAAGCATGTTACAACGACGTCGGTGAAAGTAGCGGTGTTACATGATTACGCTTACCGGTTTGGCTTTGATTCGGTCGCTCAGTAACGAGAACGGCGCAGGAAGCACGTTAATGAGGTTCAATTTTATGATAAATCACTCCGTTTCTAAATTAGGCTTTTATCGAGGGTTTAAACGTGACGGGATATTACCTGCGGGCATTGTGGTGTCGCGGATAGAATGCAAATTTTGACGAAGGAACGGTAATTGGTAAACAGCTGACCGACGCAGCAACGAAGCTCAACGCAATGCTAATTTGTCGCGGTAAATTATTGTTAATGAACGATTTTAAATTGCAATGCGTACGCGCCCTTTGCGCAACGCTGTCGTATATTAATATATGAATATATATTCCGAATGTTTGCCTTCGCTTTTACGCCGATATAGTCGATGCTTCAAGTCTGGTGCAAAATTCATTCGTATGCTAAAATAGTTGGATCGAACGAAACAAGGCCAAAACCCTTTCGACCGCAGCCGTACACTTCGCCGTACGAAACTTCGAAACAAATTGCTTCGATTCGTTCCTCAAACGCTTGATACCGCGAGAATTTCCCATCGCGGCCAGTCGCGGTAATAAATTATGAAATCGCCCGTTGCATTCATACGATTCTCGCTCGTTCACCTGCAATAAGTGTATCGCATTGCAAGCTGCCTACATTTAACACTGGCACAACTTCGATACGATAAAGATCACGTTCCCGGAAGAAAAAAAAGGTATCGACGCGTACACGGAACCAGTTCGCCTCGATCACCGTGATATCAAGGCGCCTACGTACGTCGATCGTTTCAGGATCAAAAACATAAATCGTTGCAGACGCCGGCGGTCGTTTCTTTCTCCATCTTAGCACCGTCGTCGGGTAGCTTCTCCGCTACTTTTTCGCCACGGCATCGCCCCGCGTTGTTTGTCTATCCAACTTTCTATCCATCTGTTCCGCCCCCGCCGCCTCGTCTCATCTCCTTCCCTCCTCCCGTCCGCGAACGGTATGCAGCGCTCGGCTGAAATGTCGTTTGCTTTGCGAGCCGGTCCCTTACATTCGTAACCGTTCGTTATCGTTAGTTCCGCTTGGCGAGGCGCGTTCACAGCGTAAACACGTACGTACGTAGGTACATAAGCGTGCTCGAAATGGCAGAGAGAGAGAGAGAGGGGGAGGGAATGAGAGAGGGCGGGGGTGGTGGCGGCGATAGGGAGCAAGAAAGAGATAGAACGGCGGAGCAGAGGGTGAAACTGACAGAGTGCACGGGGCAAGGTTTGAGAGCGCATTTCGGAGGAAGGTGTGGTCGTTTCGACTTCTCCCATTCGTTACCTTTGCTGCGAGAGCGCACGGCCGTGCAAGCGCGCCGAGTCATGTTTACGAGCGCAAATAACGGTGCAGCCGCAACTTTTTGTTGCCGTTTCCTTTTCACCTTTTTCTACGCCACCCGCCGCCGCACACGTGTAACGCCGCCGATATCACGCCTCGGCGATCGCGAGTACACGTGCACATCTTCGCCGCCGCGTTTACGCGCGTACACGCCCGCTACTTGTGCCCTATCCTTGCGCGATTCCCTAATGTCCATTGACATTTTCAGATTTGGCTGCCGCTGTTTCGAATCGGCTCTAATTTGGGGCTCTGTCGGTCTGTTGGGGGTGCGTTCGAGGGGCCGCTTTCTTTGAGATCCGCGGTCTCAATTTGAGTACGGGTTGCGCGACGCGTTCTTGTTTCGTGATTAGTATAGGTATTGGGTTCCGCGTTATAACTATGGGAACGCGAATTTTCGGACATGGGGAAAAGAAGCAGGTGGGGTGGGTTTCGTCTGGGGATGCCCCGGTAGTCTCGTTCAGGTAACGTTGTAGGCGAACTTTTCGGAACTCGCAGATATTGTTATATACATACTAGTGTTCGATTCGCACGATGCTAAGCAGGTATGTAGTGCGCGATACACAGTACGTCCAGTCCAAGCGCATGCATGCTTAACTCCTCAGCTTTCGAAAATGGGAATATTTTATGTACGAAAGGTAATTGATTTCACGAGGCAGTTGTAACGGAATATTTACATTTTTCTATTAACCTTCGTTCACGGAGAATTAAATGGCGATCCAATTTTGTTTCAGTGCCCTTTTCGAAAGCTAAGTATGTTATAGCGTGTGTACAGTTAAGCCGAACATACTGTGCACATCTGTAAATGCTTACGGATGCATATACAGGTACATTTTATAGTGTACGTTTTATATATTACTTAAATATATAGTACACACAATTTGTAGTTCATTGTTTCTTATTACATTGTGGAGTAATGAAACACTACAGGCAATCTGTTTCTTGTTACAATGATTCTAGACCGTGTTAAGTCTAATTGCTCTTCTTCTAACCATTAAAACTCAAGAAACGTTAATTGGACTGCACGGTAATAGATGTAAGTGCGCGCAGCTTTCATATGCTCGCTTTAATTCTTCTCATAATTTCTATTAATTTTAATAGACCCGATTTAATCGAGCGCAATAAGTAGTAGAGTTTGGTAAGAAAGAATATTACGTAAGTTTGACTGAACTGTTTGCACAATAATCCTATACCGAAAAGGAATAATAAATTGCTGTAGAAAGTAATTTACAATATAGAGAGTCCGGTGGGATACATTTACCGACGTTTATTTTTAATCATATTATGACATACTTGACCGACCGTTCGTATTCCGTTCGTCAGGTCGATTTTCGACTTCTGCGCATAAATTTTTGAATAACAGTCTCCCTACATATTTGATTGAGAAACGAACTGCAATTTAAACCAGCATACCCGCGACCATTCGGGTTGCCTCGAAAAAAAAACCAGGACCACACTTTTATGGCAGACAAGAAAATAAAAATGCATTGATAGTAATATTTACGCAGAAACACCTGCGTCCTGTGGAATTTTAAATTTCCACGTTAAACACTCCGCACTAAAGTTATATACCTAGTCGGTCGTATCAATCAATTCAAATAGCCTGATCTACATGCGTGATAGGAAAGATATACGTTCCATAATTAACAAATCTAGCACCTCGTCGTTTCCTTTCCGATATCGGGGCAAGCGCGACACAAGATGTGCACGATAAACAGCATCAAAAAGGTATTCGCGGCTGAAGCTAGTGACCTAGGTGAATCCTTAAGCCGTCGCGCACCCCGTCAATTTTCGTTCGTCGATATATCGTGAAAGGAAGGATCGCTACAGGATAGACGTAATGAATAGCACGGATGGAAATATACCGGGTCGGATGCAGGTTCCAGTGGAAGATAGTCGATGGATGTAGCGGCAATGGCGACGGGGGAGGTATGGGTGCAATCAGGGCGATGATAACCAGTATTACCGCGTCAGCCCAACCCATCTCGCAGATCTTCGTGGCGTAATTCCCCAGGGTTCTATTTGTGACGAGGACAAGCGGCCAGTACGACACGTACACCAGGGATGATGTATTCCGTGTTATTTATTTCGAACAACCGTCGCGACGCGTCGGTCAGCTTGCCGGCAAAATAGAAATCAGGCCGTGGACCCCTGAATATTCACACCTTTGATTTTTGTGTTTGTCCCGGCCATCAATCGTGGGAACGATGTGGCGTGATTAATTTCGCTGGACCTCTTGATCGGCGAAATGCGCCGCGCCCCACAATTCCTGTCCATCATACAATACGCCCTTTGTCAAGCGCTACTTCATTGAATATGTTTAATAGCCAATAGTCATTGGCGATTGATTATGCGGCCCAGCGTGATCAATTCGTTTCGGCAATTTCGGTTCCAGATATTCGTAAAATATGCGAACGTAATTCTGCAGAAAGGTAGCATGTTGCGGCATTAAGCCGGCGTACGTACCGTGAATAATTCATATTGTAAAAGTTCAATCGAATTAAATATCACCGCGGGCACCGTTTTTAAATAATGTAACGTCATTACATTCATGTCGCTATCGCTGGTCCGCATGTTTAATATTGTAGTTTATGTTCGTAATTTATTTAATAAAAATGCGCACTCGCCTAATACGCCGCGTATCCCCATTACTGGAATAGCTTGCCGTTTTTCCGTTGTTAAGTAAAAGGGGTGAACCTTCAGATAGCACAGCAGGTGTATGTAAGTATAAAGATACCGCGCCCATTAATGGAATACATGAAACGTTCAGTCGCAATTTATGTATTGCGCGATTGAAGTCACCACGGATCTTCAGACTACGATCGCATCTTCCATGTGGTCAGATCGATAAAAAAAATTACCAAAGCTGGTTAACCATACACTAATGAAATAAACAAAAATCCTTGAAGCAGCATGTCCCTCCAGCCACTTCGAAAAATGTTTTATCCCGGAACAGACAGTCGCAATTGACTATACCTGAATTATTATGCAAAGTTCGAATGGCGTTCTATGGTGTGACAATGACAAATTGTCGCAGAAGAAGGTGATAGGTAGAACTTGTCGAAGGAGCAGTTTTGAGCTGCGTATAGAGTTGGTAACGTCATAACGTAAGTCCCTCTTCCAACCGGTTCCCGTTGTCTCTCTGCATCCCTTCTTCTAATCGTCTGCTGTCGTTCTCTCTCACGCTCTCTCCCTCCGCCTCTTTCCCTCTTTGAACGTAATATTTCCGCCTATTCGTTTTCATACACTCGCTACGGCGCTTCGTGTATTCGCGAGAGTCCATTTTCATCGTCTCTTGAAAGTAATGCGGCCCCACCTCCACCCTTTCCTGTGCGCACCCTATTTATTTCGGTACGAATACCGAGAGACGGAAATAATGATTTTAATAATACCGGAAACCTGCCGCGGCATGAGGATTTTCCTCGATTACATCAGGCCCATTGTTTCAAAAAAGAACCCGTTCAACATATGAGAACCATTAAATAAAATTTCGCCGCGACTGCCTGCACGATGGAATAAAAAAAAAAAATAACCCCACCCCTCCCCCTCCCCGTCCATCGGGACGATCCATTTCCATTTGAAGCTCGCTATACTAAATGCATTTTATTCACCAATGGAATTTCAGTGATTTGTTTCACCCAAAAGTATTCCGGCCGCGTGTTTTATTATTCACTCGGTTTTGCTTGTAACGTCATTTTCAATGGATATTTAACATTTTTCCCTTCTTTTACATCGGTATTATTCCGCTCCCGGCGGAGGGTCCGATAAATTGTTGTTCCGTTCATAATTCAAACTTTATTAAAACATCTGTGGCTTTCACTGGAATACAAAAATATGCGCGTACCACTCGCCCGCGATAATTATTGGGAGGGAAAGTATTGTTCGACGCGCCTTTCTTTCCTGCCACCCGCGTCCATATTATTAAAACGAAGATCGTCGATCGAGCCGAGTTCGTTGACCGCTGTTCCTTCCGTCACATTGACGACAATTTCGTAAACTGAAAGCTTTTAGGGTTAAGCAAACCTCACGTTTTCCACTTACTGCGACACAGCATGTGACGGAGTTCCCACGGGCCACTCTTTTACGTCACGCGCCCCGTTTCCTTCATTCCGTTTCCCTAGTTGCTTGTTTAACAGAATAATACTTTCCACGTGCATACACGTCGAACCCAAGTACCCACGTCGGCCACCAGATACGTGGCAGCGATTACCGACGAATGTGTCCGCGGAAACTCTCTTTTCTTTTCGCACCGTTCGGAATTCCATCAGACGTCTTCAAATCGAAACGTCGCGGCCGTTTAATTGCGGAACGTCCCCACCGAACGGCTTCGCGCAAACCATCTCCGAAAGTCTGGCAGGAAAGCTGGTTAGATCGCGAGGAGTTTTTATCAACGGTGAGAGCAGCGTCTATGAAAACTCGCAATCGGCGCTGCCCTGTTTCCGGATACGGGGATGATGTCTTCGGACCGAAGTGTATAAGAGCAGCAGGAGGGTGGAGGAAGTCGCTGGACCATGTCGACTGCTTCCCAAGCCAGCCGAAGTGGACCTATCGACTCGAAACGAGTGTGCTCGACGTTAAAATCCCGGTCGCTGCTCCCGTTTCTCAGCCTCCCTCCCTCCCCGCACACCCCTTTCTACCGTCATCGCTCTCCTGCTTTCCACTACCTTCCCGTTGCTGCTGCCCACCCTGTCACCCTCTGTCTCTTCTCCCCCCCCCCCCCCCCACAACCCCGGGTCCGTTCGTTCGCCCGTTCGTTTGTATTGGACGTAAACGATGCAATGGGTGGACACGGTCCAGCAAATTCGAAATCCCCTTTCTCCCCGATACAGAGAGCTTCGCCCCCCTTTTTTCGCCCTCGTCCGTCCGTCGAGCGCGACTTCCCGCTAATACTTACTGCGAACGAACCCGGGGGGCGGCACAAGTATCGGGCCGCCGGTGGAAATCGACTTCGTATTTCAAGGATCGGACCGAGCACCCGGGAATCGAACGCCCGCGTAACGAAGGGACGCCGATGTTATTGCAGAATTCAACGACGAACGGCTACGTTTCAACGATTACGCTTAAACGATGATCAATTATCGGCCCCGCCCGGCGATTACCCCGTTCCCCGGGTGATTAACGGGCGCGATTGGCGGAACGAAGAATATCGTTTCGAGCACGCGGCAACGAAAGCGTAACGTTACGGGCGCGCCGCGCGCCAACTGCGGAAACGTCATTTTCAAGCCGGCCCGATTGATCGTGCCAGAAATTGTATAAAGCGCCATTGTCGGGGCAGCTACGTTTCATTTCGTTCCACGCGCTTCCGTTGGAAACTTTTCGAGAGCCTCGAAACGCCCGGCCGAGAGGTAAATGAAACGTGTGCCGTCCGTCGCGTCGACGCGCCCCGGTAAATTTTCGTACGAGCCGCGTCATTACGCCGACGTTTCCGCGTTGTCGATTGCAACGCGGCCAACCGATAATCAATGTTCGCCGTTGACGCGCGACACGCGCGTGTAATTCATGCCCGTGCGTATTGCTGAAAAGACTCGATGATTACATGTGCGCGGTAAAATGAGTTTGGTTAATGGCGGGGGGGGGGGAGAAGGTAGCCGATGGGGATGGCGTGATTCCGCACGGAAGTGACAATATTATTCTGTTTCAGGGTGTGACGGGCGACCGGCTGGCCGGGGGCGCCGCACACCTCCTCCATCTCTTCTTCTTCTTGCCACGACCACAACACACAATGTAACAACAACTACCGCTACTAGAGTCGTCCGCGTGAACCACGTTCTCAATGTACTCGATGTGGTACGTCACCATACCCCTACTCGGTGTCTCTCAAAATATGTCAACCTTGTTAAGTTTGAACGTCTTTCACTTTTACGTTATCGTGCCTTCACAGTTAGCGCTCCTGAGTGTTTAATGAAAGAACAAAAAAAAATGATCGCGGCCATTGCCCGCAGGTGACGGTGTGAGCGAAGAGTGCCCTGCGTACGTCGCTCCGGTTTGATGCATCGGATTGGCCGTCGAGTTCGGCCGAAATGACGCGGCCAATCTTTCTACTGCTTCGAGACAGTTTGTCGGCAATAATTACCGTGTTCCACCATTGTCGGGCGTCTACACGTTGGCGCGGTGGTACATTTTTCTGCGGCGCATTCGTTCCCCTTAATTAAACTGCACCGACGAATTTTCGTTTCCATGCAAATTGGCCTTTAATTAAATTTTGTACATCGCAACTATTTCCGCCGCGTTTGAAATATTTTCGTTTTCTTTTTTTAAGAGAATCGTTCGCGTTTCCTCTGCGAACGGTTCGAAAAAATGAATTGGCATCCTTTATTTCTCGCCGGCGTTGCGCTGCGCGTTGTTAATTGCGCGCGGAGACAGTGGCACTCTTCACGCACACGTACGTATTTACACGTCAATGAACATTATTGTATACATTCTATATCCGTATATGATGTACATATATATACATACATACATGTATACAATATATCGCAATACAATATACAGCTATACCGTTTATTGTACTATATTATATACATACGTGCATATACATATATTATGTCTTCACTGTTCCGCTGAGTTCCGTTACAATGTGACTTGTGGTTGGTTTAGTTTCGTTGGTTTATCGGTGTTCGATGTTGGCTGCTATTGTTGGTTGTTAGGTGTTTAGTGGTCACTCTGTGTTGGTGCTCACCCTATCGACTCCTTCCTTGTACCTCGCAACCCCGATAACCTGCATCCCCTTCCACCTTACAGCCCGGATCCCGAAACTTGATGTTAGAAGTTACAATGTCAAGCTTGTCTCCTGTCACGAGCAATTTTTCCTCGGCCACGGAAAGTACTGAGACACCATTAACGCATACCAAGCGGACGGTAAGGATTATATTGGACAGTTTTTCTTTCAGCCAGCATGCTGTTTTTATACATTACACGGAGAAAAGATCCAAGCAAGTGTCGCATGGTTAAACGTCCTGAGTATTGAAAAAAAAAACTAAGGGAATAAGTTAACGCATAATACCTGTCGCAGTTTGCATCAAACATGTTAATACTTGATTCTGTCGTTTGTCAACAGCTGATTACATGCCGCATCGGAACGGAGTTAATTTGCCCAACGCGTTGTCAATACTATTGGTCACGTAAAAATTGTGTGCCGTAACAATTATGTTAAACATTCCGTTCGGGAATGGCGAAGAACGATTTATATTTCGCACAAGCTTCTCTTCTAAATCGTCCGTTTCAATGGCCGGGGCAGGTTTTAATCAACGCGGCGCCATTTATTATATATACATCGCGAGAAATACGCGAAAGCCGCTGCATACGAATTTGCGAAAAATTGATAGAGACCGAGGGAAAGGCACGTTTCGCCTCGTTGTGGAATTTAAATATATTTGAGGAACAGATACGAAATCCGACCATCTTTATGCAGAGCGCGTAAGGGTCCCCTTTGCGGAATAGCATTTCTCGACCAGTAGCGCATTACTAGAAAATAGCCCGTATCCGACTACGCGATGGTAACCCGGGGCACCGTTCTTTTTTCATCCCCATTGTACGTGTTTAATATTTGTATCGCCCTTTCGTTCCGTCCATTTTGTTTCGGTAACGTTCAGCGATACAATATGCATGGGTTCACTGTGGCAGAGAGGCCTCCTTTTGTCTTTTTATTCACAAAACCGCGTAAACACTGTTCTTCCTGTTTAAAACCGTACAAGCTAATGAAATCAATTGAGCGCAACTTAATGGGTCAATGTACATGGATGGGCTCGTGCAATGCATTCTTATTTGCGACGTAAACACCAATCGTAGGACTTTATTTTTTAAATCGACCTTACCAATTAAGTTTCGTGAACGGTGATAGGTTGTTATCACGCTTTTAATGGGCTCGGAAAACGATTGCTGTTTACGATCCGGCGAGGGGGAAATCTGTGGTTGAAATGCTTGAATTCTTAATGAGAACCGACCGGAAAAGCGAAAAATGCCGCAATTACGGGTTCACGGGCAAAATAATTACAGGAGTGGTCACGGAAGGAGAAAGTTCTTTTCCAATTACAATTTAGACATTGCGGTAGACATTCCCTTAATCTTTTACACCCTTAACGTTTATGTACGTAACAGTAGTATCGATACTGCGCGTGCCACTTATTTATGTGCACAGTAATTAGGGGACGCGGTAAGTGGTATGATAGGCCAATGAACGAAATAAATTCAAGATGCAATTGACACTATAGTTCGCAATTGTACTTAATCTGTATACCAAGTGGTCCAGATTTTTCCCACACAGCAGACCCCGAATAATGTGCTAATAAAAGTAGGAGAAAAGATATTATTCAAATGTAGGCGCATAAATAAATGGTTGATCAAAGAATTATAACAAAAATTAACTGATTTTCGATTTAGTACAGTGTTCGAGCTAATACGCCTCAACAGTTAATGCAAAGAATTCGCAATGCTTCGGTTGAAACGAAAGGAGCCCAACAAGAAAATGATAATACAACAAGACTAAATATCTTCAGCTTGTTTCAGTCCGTTGTCGTTTCGTATTCTCCTTACAATTTTTTAACAATTTACTTTTTCCGTATCGCCCGATAATACCGCTCAGCCGAGGTAACTCGAAACACTCTATAAATAAGTACAAACCGCGCGTGGGAAAGTAAGCAAACCTCGATACAGTATTCGCATGCACTTAACGAAACCAGGCTTGGAACAATTTAGCGCGGATCCGACGTTCAAGTGCGAGTCTGCTCTGTATCGGCTACGCGAATTTAAGTTTAATCCCGCAGAAACCATAGTCTCGTGGTGCTGTCCAATCCCGTTGGAAATGTCGAAGGGCATTCTGCCGTATCGAATGGACTGCGTTGAGAAGAAAGCTGCAGAAAGAAGGAGGGAACGTCGCGGGCGCGGCTAAAGACGATTTTGAACGCAAGACGTACGCGCGAGAAACAAATCGCGGACAAACCGATTGGAACGTTTATTTGCCGGGGGAAATATGCTTGGCAGATTTTCGACCAGACTGTGCGCAGTTTTGCAAAGGCAGCTCGATCCCGGTCCCATTCGAACAATATTAAAAGGTAATTGGATTTCGACCTGGCTAGTTGTTGCCGATGTGCCGGTTCGATCCCCGGGTAGCAACGGCGGCGTGTGGGAAGAGGGACAGCAAAGGGTTGTCGGATCAGTAGAAAGAGGAATATAGTGAGTAGGGAGGCTGCACGTGCGTTCGCAGACGAGAATAATGGATAGTCGTTAAATTTAATTGGCACATAATTATCGGAATCCCAAGCACCAAGCAGATCGTTGGACGCCGTCGATCGCGGCAACCCCTGTGCCCCGGCTTTAATATCGAGAAACTTGGAATGGAAAAGGACGACGCGTGCCGTCCACCTGTATTCTGTTTGCGGCGAGAGACATCTGACTCGCGGTTTCAATCGCTCGGACCGGTCCGAAATCGATCAGTCGAAGCGGTTCTGCCGCTCCGAGCAAGTACGAATCTTCACCTTTTAACACACCCATTCCTTATCCGCGGAAACATCGAGCAACGAAACCACGATAATGTTGATAATCCAATATGGAAACCCGTTACATCGTTGGACGCACAGTTTCGTTCAACACACGACTCGATGTAAATTCGACGATCGAGGTAATGCCCGATCCCGCATTTCTGTTCAATATTTCCCGAGGTAGCGGCGAGATTCGATCGGCGAGAAGGAATCTGAATAATATAAGGAACGGGTGGAGGAGCAAGGCCGTGGAGGAACGTGTCAAGGGAGATAACGTTGAATCGAGAAAGGGATCGTGAAAACGTAGATAAAAATCTATTGTTCGTCTCGGTGGATTGTACTCGGGTCTTACGGCGTCCCGTGAGCGTGATAACGGATATGAAGCTCGGCGAGGGTAGGCGGGCAGGGGCGGTTCGATTAAAACGCTGAAATATGTGGACGGGTTGGTAAATTAATTTACGAATCAATTAGGGGATTCGCGTTTAGATAGGGTTGTCGACGGCGCCGAGTGCTTGTTGCGTAGGTACGAGACGGAGAGACGCTCCGCGCAGAAACGGGGATGGTGACCGGGCGATACCGGTCCGCGTGCCGATAAATAAACGGCCGATACCATCTTTCATTTCGATAATTATTATTCGGCACGGTGTTAATTAATTAAACACGGCGAACCGGCGTGGCCGGGAAACAGTTAGCCGCGCACAGCACTTGGCATAGAATGGCGGAATAGACGGGACACGCGTGCACACGGGCCACGATCGCACCAGGTGATAACTCCTACGGCTCTCCGGCTAATTACCGGATGAAAGAGCTATCTGGCGACTGTCGTCAAAGCCCCAGTGAAACCCGGTAAATGCACCTGCCGCGGCATTGTGATATTGTGATATTTTAGCACGGCCCGCAGTTTGTACAGCGCCGCGCGGTTTTCGGTGTATCTAATTTTCATTCGGCGTTTTCAGTTCCTGGGAGCGTGCACGCCCGCCTACGCGGGCACGAATGGCTGCTTGCTTTAACGGCATTGCCAAATATTCGTCGCGAAAACGGCCGCGCGAAGCACGCGAAAAACGCCGCGTTATTCTACGCCGGCGGCTTGTTTAGCCCGTCATTATACTTTCTTCGTCCGCGCGGTTACGCCCGACGGAATATTTCGTTTGAAAATCGGCGAGGGGTTAATAAAGGGTTAAAAGACCGGGCTTTTTTCTTCTCGTAACTGCTATATGGAACATGAAACGGGGCCGGGGAATAGCGTAGCTTTTAATTCCAGATGCTATCTTTGGCAATCGGCTTTGAAATTTGTTTGCGGCGAAGGAATCGGGGATCGCGATGATATCTGGATGCCATATCTCACGGGGAATATGGATTCTGTCCGAATAAATGGACGATGGGAAATTCACTGCGACATGCTCTTCGAGATAATAAAATGTTCAAATTATCTTTCGAATCTGCAGGGAAGCTTCTAGCCGAAACGTGCGTGACATCGGCAGAGAGGTAAATGTCAGGATCACGAAAGTCCAAGCAATTCGGACGAGTGCCAACGGAGGAGAACGGATATAATTTATTAATTTAACGCGTGCATTTTTGGGTCAGAATCGTATCCGGGTGAGAGGACATTGGCATTTTTCCTAAACGGCTGGAAAAGATAATACGTCTCTGTTTTCCCGTATTTCTGGATCAGTTATATGTCTGCGGATTTACAACTCGTGGGCGATTCGGGGAAAGGAATCAGTTATCGAAAACAAACGAATGCACATGTGTCGGAATTATGAGACAACATATTGTACCACTTTAGTGATTTGACAGGCAACGAATATGTAGTAAGCATAACACGAAGGATCAGAGTATAACAACTTTATAATCTTCAAATCCATTAATTGAAACTACGGTTCACATTTTGATTATTTATATTTTATTACGTTTACGTTATCCGCCTTTCAGTACTCAATTTTCTACCGGTGTCCCAAAAAGGTATGAAGTTTTTTCCGTTTTTCAAATTCAGGAAAAGTCTGAACTACGTGAAGATTCCATATAGTATGCAAAAATTGATTAAAACTAAGTTTGCAAGAGTGCAGAAACATCGCAAGCGATGCGACTTTGGTTCCAGATAAATTTTGCCCGAAGAGATCGGTGCAATGTGCGATGCGGAAATCGATCTGTCGGAAGTTGAAAATTTTCTCGCACCGGGCTTTCAGATATCGATCAAAATTGAACCACTTGTGTGGTATTTGTCGCGGAGTACGTAAAGACGTAACAGTTTTACACGCAAACGTGGTACAATATTTCCTCGTTAAAAATACATGCTTCCCTCCTTAAACGATCAAACTCTTCTTCAACATCCAGCGCTTCTCGCTTATAACAAATTCAACCTCAATGGATCCAATTCGTCGATACAATACGAAACATTCATCCGCCTCTGCAAGCCATTCATGCTCGACCATGCCGTCCATCTTCTTCTACTATCGAAAGACATCGTTCAACCGATTGATATTTCGAGCAACGAACTTGTAAGCAACACACGCACGCGATAGATTCGCGTGGAATATATACAACGAAAGTGTACGCGCAACGAAAATGGTTTCCGATAGCCGGGAAAAAGAGCATAGAACAAGTAGTATCGGGGAATGGGCCAGACCGAGGCCGAAATGGAAAGGGAGAGTTACGGAGGCATAAAATAAAAATAGGGAAAAAGGGAGGCGGCAAAAAGGAGAGGAGAGAGTCGAGTGGCGAGGCACAGTGCTGTGCTCGAGCAGCGCTTCTATTCAATTTGGCCGCCCCGTGCCACGGATCCTCGCTCTCTCGCGTATATTTGCCGGGATTTGATTTACACATAAAATATTCACCTTGCCCGAGATTTCGTTAGAGTTTCGAAGTTCGGGAACGCGTAGCCGCCACCAGCTGCTACTGCCACTACTGCCGCCGTTGCTGCAGTGCAAACAGCCGTAGAGAGGGACGAAGTAGAAGTAACTGGGAGAAACGAAAGTGTACGCGGTGGTTCAAGGGAACGGCGGTGAAAACGCTGGAGGGGGAGTGACGGGGGGTCGGCAGGGCGGTTAAGCAAAGGCGCGGGGGTGGCGGTGGTGGTGCAAAGGGGTGGCGAAAGAAGTTCGCGAAAGACCGAACAATGGAAGAGCAAGGTGACTTTTGCGAAGGATTTTGTGCGGCAGCCTTAAGGTACCTACAGCAGGAAACTTTGCGGAGGCGAAAAAAAAAAAAAAGGAACGGGAAGAAAGAAATAGGAACGAGAAACTGAAGAAATTTTGTGACCTCCGTGATACTGCCTCTTTTCTTTTTTACCTGCATCCCTCCTTTCTGCCGTCTTCGTTACTCCCTGTCGCCTTGCTCTTTCAACGGAGCGGATGAATCAAGGGGTGCCACGGGGAACTTTCTATGTTCGATATTTCGGACGAGTACGATCGTTTGAAGTTTAAGACGCACTTGATGGCAAACTTAACATCGTCTTCCCTTTTTATTTCTTTTGTGGAATTATTTTTTTCTGCAGTGCCTTATTACTTGGCGATGTCTTCACGGTTTCTTCTCCTCGATTCTTTATTTCCTCGGCATTGTTCTCTCCGTCGCTTACGTCAGATCCAGTTTACTTTTTATTAATCGTACGGCGAAGGTACAAGTTGGGTACGTTCAACAATTGTGAAGGGAACTAAATATTTGTGGTTCGATTTTTACCCAATACAATACCACGAAACTAGCTAAACACTTTAAGATCGTTCGTATACAAAATGCCATCGTGTTTCTCCTTTCTTACATGTTTCAAACATTGTACATTATAACAAGACAATGTTTGGTACCCGAAAAGCCTCACTCTTGTTAGTTACTTTCGTGCTACCGTGTTTGGTCGATAACTTTTTTCCAGGTGTAATCCACACGCGTGCATATGTACACCTGTGTATGCACATAAATACCAATACCGTTGGTTCCCATAAAAGAAAACTTTCTCCGCGGCGACGCGTTAGAGCGGGGGACAAGTTTTTCAAGAGAAGTGCTCGATAAAAACTGACTTCGGGATAAATTGTGGTCCATACAATTCTCGCAGGTCGTTACATCGCCTTAACTATCGCGGTAACACTTCCTACTTGCCATGCTTCCATCTTCACTCTCGCTTTCCAAGTTTCGCCGGAAGCTTCGTGAATTTATCCACATCGCAAACTCCTTCCGTCCGAAAACTTATCCAGGATGGCAGGATATAGGGCAGAGGGGACGCATACACGTGACCATGGCAATATGTTCGATGGCAGGACCGTTAGCTCGCCCTATTGGTTCCGAAGGACCCAAGCTCGAGCTGCTCTCTATTCCATTTATTCCGTATACATAATACATCGTTTTGCGAGTAACCGGGCCCACTTGGATTCCTGTCGAGCATGTAGGTATTCTTATTTCTACGCTCGATTTAACGGGATGCGACGGAAACAGCATTTTCGCTGACCCGCATGCTCTTATCTGTCGGCCTCCATCGTTCGTCCTGTTATTAATATTTATTTAAAGACAAAAAGTACCTCCGGCTTCTTCTATGTTTCCATGTTTTATACGTGTCAATAATATGTTGACAGAATGCGAGGCAAGAATAATAAAATTCGAGTAGGTTAATCGTAGTATCAGATATATCGTCTTAGTTGGCAGAAATTTAATTACCTTTATTTATTTAATATTTGTATGCGAATGAACGTAGCTCGTGTTTCGATGTTTCCGTTTCTGTGCACGACACGTATTCGTTATATTCATAATATATTGGCAGAATGTGAAGCAACGCTTCACAAATTTGAGCACAGTAATGTCAGTACGTGAATTAATTGCAAGAAATGTATCGGACATGTTTTCTTGCCCAACGGAAATTTAATTGGCAGAAAATTCAGAGCGCAACATTGCCGCATTCGTGCGAAATATCTCAAGTTCTAGCACGAATACGTTCAGCCCAATCGGGGCATCGTTACGCGAAACTTTCTCTCGAGTTCTTCTGCAATTATTTAGTAAGCGTTACACGATAATGGCGTTCCGCATTTTGTTCACAACAATTAGGTTTTATGGTAGCAAAAGATTTGCAATGTATGCAACGATAAACCGGGAGGCATAACCGTACCTAAAACGGCCGAGTGCAACAGAATGGCACTCGGGATATTTTCATTAAAATTCATTCGAGCAGTTCAGCTATGTTCGCTAAACAAAGATGATTCGACGGGGACGATGAATAATTTCCGCGCGAAAAATATACAAACCTACAAAACGTATCGAACGAGTTCCAACGCGCAGTTTCACTCTACCGAAATTCAAAGACGAGTTCCCTTCTTATTTAATCCGCGCCGCGAACGGCGCGCGGCCGGAATATTAATAATTAAACAATGCACGCGCTTCCAGGCGCCCCGGACGAGTTGAGAGAGATTCTAAATCTTACGAATGCTCCGCCGCCGTGCTAATCACCGGGAGCTCTTTGACCGGTTAACGACGATCGAGTGCGTCTTCTGTTGTTCGAAAAGCTGCTTTTCTTCGAGCGATCGCGAGCCATCACTTCTGCTAGACGTAATACGCATTTGAATCGGGGCTCGCATGAATATGAATGGAATCGCGATGGGCTGAAAGAGGGCGCGGAACGAAAGAGGGCTTAACTCGATGAAATCCACGGTGCGTGCCGCTAGGTGCACAGCGAGCCAGCCGTCTCTCATACAGGTGCACTAACGAGTACACGTACCCGATAATGCGCGGACCGAAATATAATCCTAGTCACGGTGGCGCGCGACGCGATGCCTCGGCTTCGATGCGGCGAAAATCATGCATAGCTTTCCTGGCCAGCTATTTCATGGTACAGGGACCGGCTTTGGCTGTCATATAGGCAGGGCACAGGCGGGTCCCCGGTAAATGGCTTGCCACCGCCGTTATATCGCGGATGGTACGCGTAATTACTTTATACGTTTATGGCGTCGCGACGGCCCTTTCGTCGGGCCCCTTTTGTCGCGCGCCACCCGTGTGATTTATCGAGGCGCTTCTCCCTGCTGCTCCCAAACCATTCCTGGGAACTTCTAAAGCCCCGCGCGGATCTAGACGCCGACACCGCCGTTTACCGCGGGCGAATTTGTAACCAATCCCCGTAATCCCGCGTTTAACGGTTCACTTTCTTCACCGGTGACACAGTTCCCCCCCGCGGGAATAACGGGAAACTGAGATTTTCCGAAATCTTCCATCACTGGTTACGCGAACCGCGCGCACGTTTTCGCGTTCTCGCAGCACGATCGACGGACGAATTGTTTTCACGCGGATTCCGGCGTGCTTTGGTCGCGTTTCCCTTTTGCGCGCAACGAATTCTAATACGGTAAAGATGTCGGCTCTTGAAAGTCCTGCCGTAGATCAGCAGCTTCCATTAGTGTCGACGGAGAATAGCCTTCAGTTTTTTGCAACCCATATATCGAAGCCATTCCGCTTTCAAGCTGTGTAACCATTAATGGATGCACGAGGAGGCGACCGTCGGAAGAAAAGAGGAGCGCAGTATTCCTGGTGGAAAGGTGTTATGTGACGTACAGAATAATCGATATGCACCGTCTGATCGGAAATCTGCCATGGCTCACCGCCGACGGTCCAGAATCTGTAGTCTCGTGATTCGTGCTGTTACTATGGTATTAATATTTGACACGCATCATTCGGTTTTACTGCCGGCATAAATGCGTCGGGCGGCATCGTGCGTGCATCACGAATCACCGGAAATACGTTTCGCCCGGCAATCGATAGATGTTGGATACGTAAGCGGTCAAGAGGGACTGGCATCGTGAATATACATCATTTTCATCACTCGAAACGAGGCTCGAACGATGGTTGTCCAGAGCGCGCGGTGCTGAATGCGTTCATACGCGAGAGTTCACTGACGCGTAATAGCGATTGCATAGAATATAGGCAACGTTTTACGAAAGGCTGTGCACACGATCTAGAGACATTTTATTTCGACTAATACAGTTTCACGAGGAAACGAAGAATCGTATGTCATATGTTGGCATATCGTTGAAATTTAACGCTGTCGCTCGTTTAGATATTTCTACCATTTATGCCATTTCTATTCGTGCTAAACGGAAAACGGATGCTAATGCTGTCGGAAATTGATTGCAATCACAGGAGCAAACGATGTTTATCAGTTTAGGGAAATTGACTTAAATCTGTGTCGCCCATGGTTTATATTTAGCTCTTCGCCAAAGTACGCATTGTAACATTTTATATAGAAAACTATTGCGAGGATAGAGCTCGAATCAGACAACGTATCGTCGAACGTGTCTCTGCGTCACAAAGTTCGGTCGGAAATAAGTGCCGAATCTTGAACGAATATCTGTCGAAATCAGAATGTGCCGCACCTGCTAACAAATAAACAACCGTTCTCGTATCGTGCGTAACGCGAACGATTTATGTTCATATTTAAGAAGGATTTCTTTGAGTGCAGGACGTTCGGGGAGGATTTATGTAGCGGACGTTGCCGCAAGCAACCGTGCTCAATCCAGGCAAATAATTAATTCTCTTTGTTAGCGGCGTGTCTGTCGGTAATCACGAAGCACATGGTTATGACAGCTGGTTTTCATCAGGATTCCCTAGTTTTGTAGTTCACCACACCCTCCGCCGACCTCATCAACTTGTACAATAATTCTGCATCTTTGCCCCTCTTCAACGCTTCCGACTCTCGATTATTCGAGCAGGTGCTCGCAGTCAGATCAATAATAAATTATGTCGTTATTTGTCACCAAGTCCGACAATCCTGTTTCGGCAATTACGGACGCGCTGGGATAAATAATAAAGCTTCGCTGCTATTAGCGGGCGTCCGGAGTTTTTTGTTCGCCTTTATTTTCCGATATCATCGCCGGCAAAAGGAACGGAAAACGTTCGTTTGTTAATTGTGGCAGATGGGCCCGCGGACAGTTCTGCCAACGGTAATCGACGAAATATCCCGTTCTTGACGCGCGCTTCTGCGGCAAATAATTACGGCCGATAAGCCGAGAATGTATTATATTACGTAATTACTCGGACACTTCCCGCGGAACCCATTATTCCAATTAAGCTGTAAGTGTATCACGCTCTTGCGTATAAAACGAACCACGACGGCGGACCGAAGGAATCGTGAAATTGGTATTTGTATTACTGTACATATCGGCACTACTGTGCCAGACTTAACGCCGCGATATACGTATAATTGCCGCACATTTCAATGCACCGGTGAATTGTAGTGCTCTCAGAGTATTCTGCCCGTTTAGCGCGACTGAAACGTTAAATTAGTGTCGAATCGTCTGTAGATTCGTCGCGATTGAAATATCTCGTCCACAATCTTGTAGTCAGAAACGCAAGTACTCCACATTAATGGGGTCCTTTGAAACGAAATGTTACAAGAAGAGAGGTAAAAGGTCCGTCTGTAGTGCTTTGATGAGTGGCAGAGAAAGGAAAGGTGGTACTCGAAGACGTTCTGACGTCCGGTGTCCTAGAGAAGACAGAGGACATGGTCGAAAAAAGATTCGGGCCGATGACCTTTCAGCGTACCCTTTTCCACTTGGACTTGAATAGCCTTGAGAGCAGATTACGCTATTACCAGATGGAAGCAGATTTCCAATTCTATCTCTATACCGTGGCCGGGCGGACCGGCTCCAGTCTTTCAGCAACCAAGGATCAGAAGCGTATTGTGGCGTTCGCCTTTGAAGTAATAAACTACCTCATGTAAATTCTAACAGGGCTATATAATTCTTGACGATCAAAGGTTAAGAGGCACGTAATGCGTTCATAATGCAATGGATTCGTTTCACTTTGTGCGGTCCAATTTACCGTCGTGGAATCAAACTGTACCGCGACCGCGACCCCCGCGTTTTTCCTTAATAGATATTATTCACAGTGGAGCGGAATAAATTGTTTCGCCGTCGCGGGCACAGCCGGGCCGAAAATTGAAATGCCTAAAGGTAGACAAGCGCGGGTCGTCCGAATAACGCGAACTCTCTTGAATCGTTTACCGAGTCGTCTTTCATTTTCCGCCGGCGTCGTTAATGGGTTCCAAATCAAATTTCACATTGTCTCAAGAAAACGAGCTACCAAGCGTGTCGTGCATCCGCGGCAAGGGAAGTCCAGTTTCTTAAATAATCTGCAATTCGAAGCGTTGCAACGGGTGATTCGTTCTAAAAGAATGTCAAATGTTCACCATTGTCGATATTACTGAAATCGTAAACTCTCTTCACCCACTCGCTAACCGATGGCGTAATATATCTCACTTCCATGCATCCAATTTTGAAAAACGCAATTCCACCCTTCGGTGGACAACTCCTTTCCCAACTCAGGGCTTCCATGGTATCAAGGTTCCGGTCATACTTTGCCTAGAAACGTGGGATAGGTTGCGTGGACACGAGATCCAGGTGGAGGAGAAAACGACGAGGGGAATAGAAACAGCCATAGAGATAGATAGATAGATAGATGAGGAGGCAGACAGAGATAGGGAGAGGGAGAACGTGAGTACGAGCAGGATGTTGAAGAGGGAATTTCGGGGGACACAGAGAAGTGGATGGGTACGGACTGGCCATGTAAAGCGGAATGAATCTCGCAGCCGCACGTGGCTTGGCCGCGATCCACGCTATCCCGACCACTCCTCGCGTTGTGCAAGCTTTTTATGTCGGGAATTTAAATTAGATACAACCACTCTCCATCCACAACCACTGAAACTCGCGCCGCGCCTACCGAATCACCCCGGGAATACACCTTTATTTCACGGCACTTTATTCCGTTTCGCCGTTTCACTCGTCTTAGCATTTAAACGAGCACTGACTGCCTGCAAGTCAACAAGACCGAAAGCACTTATATCTCTCCGAAGCACGAGATGAACTATCAAGTGTCGTCATGACGAATATAAATATAATTATGCGAAGGTCACTGTGCTAATTATGCTATTGCACTTATTCGAAGGTACATGTAAAGTCTGTTCTTTCTCGTTTTAGGATGTTATAATATTTTATATCATTGGGGACACTTTTGCGCGATACGTTTCACTAGGCGCGTTACAATTTAGGTGCATGTGGCATCGCGCCATGCCGGCATAAATTATTATTCGTTTTCATAGTTTTACAATCAAAGGGATCGCATATGAAAGTATAACTTTGGACGAGTTCCTTTAATAGTTATTAATTGAATAGGTCTCCAACATTCACTATTCCAGCAGGAACATATTTTCCTAACACCCTGTTTCTACGTCTATTAGATTCCTATCACTTCTGTTACAATACTAAACAATGTTTAATAAAGGAGCGAAATAATTTATTATTCGTGGAATAACAAAACGATAAAGAAGTATCGAAATTAATCACCCACGCGCTAAAATGTAAATATATAATTTATTAAAAAATTTCAATGCACCGTCTCGAACACTTGCAGCAATACTAAATGGAACAATTGCATACACTGAATGCTATACGTAACAATTATTTCCACATTTCCCGACGCTCCTCGTAACGGATGAAACAAATCTCCAAAATAACGAACTACACAAATACCCGTATGAAAACCCCGCGCGTCGAAGCATTAGCCGAAACAAATCAGTGGGAAAGAGAGCAAGTAGTCGATGCCGTTGCCGATCAGCCGTTAGGTATAGCAAGTAGTCGGTGCCGATCCCGGCCAGCCGTGAGCTTAAACAGCAATAAGCGGTGATCGGTCCGTTTGCTCGGGCGAAATCAGGCGGCAATCGTTTCGATTCGGTCGATACCAGCCGAATTCAACACGGTGCAAGATATCGAAGGTGTCTACCGGGAGGGATAGGTTGGCCAGAGGCGTGCCAAAATGTGATTGCGGCAACATTGCGTCACCGCCACTGGTCCCGGGATATCTTTGGAGGCTCGTCGTTGGAGAGGACGAAGTAGGATTCTCCTCCTTTCGAAAGCGTCGTTAGGGGCCCCTGGCACAAGGCCAATCACATCGACTAGCTACTGTGTATGTTTCACCCGGCACAGTGCTCCAGCACGCTCTCTTCACGGCTCTCTACCCTTGGGTCTAGTCTGGTCTGGCGTAGGCTTGCCCGGTCCCTGGAACGGCAAACGGTAAGAGAGAAATCGGCCAAGGGACGATTCTCGTTTCTTGTTTGCACCTATCGCCCATCCACCCGCGGGGTGTCTATCTTCCCTGCAAACATCGATATAACCGATATATCGAAATATGACCAGGACATTGTGTACAGTCCGTTGGAACAGCCCCGACTTTCTACTTTCTCACGGAGAAAATTGCTTCGTAATCGAGCCAATGTCTCTCTCTCTCTCTCTCTCCCTGTGTACGTGAAATCTATTAACCTAGGTCGGTGTATCGAGATTAAGGTAATCGTGTTTGAAACGAATCGATAAGCATCTTGTTCCTGGACAAATTGGTAACGAATATATGTATATTTTGGGGACGATACTGTTTGGAACTAATCGATTTTCTACCGGTGAACTTATAGCGTGTGAGTAATCAGTTGCTTAATAATTCAGTGCACAGTACATAGATGCGCAGGTACTTCGATCACTATCTCATTGCACTGTCCATTGCAGCGATAAGATACAATACTTCGAAGACTGATTCGATTTTAACGCAGATAACATTTTTTACTCAGCCTACCAATTATTCATTTAACACATATGTATAATTATCGAACGAAAGTGAATACAGTTAACGTACTTTGGATATTACACGTTTGACGTTCCGTGCCAGTATTTGAACGCGAACAAAAGGTTAACGTAATACGGAAACCCCGATGGAGTAAATGCGAACATCTACTTTACATCCGGCACGATTCACAGAGTTTGCCACCTGCGATTCAGCCCGTGCCCAAGGAAGAGAGAAAGAGATGGAACGGGTGAACTCGAATTAGAAGTGGAGTTTAAGGGAATGACTGGAGTTAGTTAGCATGCTAATCCCAAAGTGGAAACACTTAAATTCATTACACAAACTACTAATTACGAGGATAATGAGCCATCGCTAATCGTCGAAAGAATTACACTCCTTCCATTTAAGGGCTTTCAACAGGAATCCACGGTTACAGGAATCATAGAGGGGGAATATATCAGGGGAACGACCGTGGGACGGCGATTTTGCATTCAAGAAAGAACCATCTTCAGCTCTCACGTTTTTAGGGCCCAGCTGGGGAATTATATCAAAAAGCGATTTTGTTCGTTGTCATTCAGCGGGCGACCGTGGCACGTGGGTTCCGGTGTAGTTCTGCAAAAGTTTAACGTATTAATTACGGAAAGTTCTGCCGACCAGATTCTTTTTTTCCTTGGCTTCTTCTGCCCGGCTTTCTTCCCCCGCTCTCCCTCGCTCTCCTTTTCGCCCCTTCGTCTTCATCGTCCACCGACCGTATCGCATTACTTAATGCCAATGCCGGCACGAGCTGCTAGCTTTTAACGAGGTGAAACGTTTGACGCCTCGTAAGAAAACCGTCCAAGCTGGCTTTTCTTTCAATTTACTCAAGAAGTCCCTTGGCTTTCCCCTCAAAGCATTATGTCAACTGACAGGTTGATTTTAATCGCCGTAGAAATTCGCAAACCCAGAAGTTAACCTGCCTGCCTCTGTGAAGGAAAATTGTGTGAGACGTGTTAGTAAATATGTGCAAGTGGAATAAAGGAATTATTTTGAAACAGAATTAATTGCAATGGTGTCCGAAGTACGCAATTTATTCGCTGTTCTCCGGTAATGAAATATTTGTCCTTCCTTGGTAATAAATAGCATTATCTACTTAATTTATCTGAGTTACGATCAGTTAAACACGAGCTCCAGTACCAAAATTGGAATAATTCCAAAAAGGAGTATTAATCGGTTCAGCTTCTGAGCAATTCGTATTGCGGTACTGTTAAGACTAATAATTATCTCGTAACCATCGCGTCATTAACACATGTTCATAATCATTTCCATCGGTTATTCTCGCAACAACTGCAACAGATATTTCGACGAGGATAATCATGAGATAAATAGGATAATATTTAGCTAGGCGTATAAATCTATCTTATCGTTCTATTTATTATCATCATTCGTGCTTGCCGAAACGATTAACTTATTAAAGCAATTCCGGACCAATTTTCGTAGACCTCCATCTTTTCGGGCAAGGTAGACTGCTCGATTTAATTGACACATTGACGCTCGTCTGAAACGATTCAACGACACAGGGAGACAAAGTATCTAAACGATGCACACACCGATAAGTATCTGATCGGGCCTAAGAGGTCTCACAAAAGTACGTTTCGCGCGTCCAGTAGTGCCCACACTTGAGCTGACCGGTTGAATCCAGCATAACTTTACCATGGTTCGCAAGGGGTTGTGGAGATGGGGGTGTAGGGAATGGCAGTAGCAAGGGACGTGACCGGCCTACCAGGGGTGGCATTACGCCTAGACGAGCCCGGATCAGCGATACGGCGCCAATCCCTAACCAGTCTCGACCTTCGAAGCACGTATATCGTTACGCTCATGATGCCATGCGCCATGCAACCGAGTCTATCTTTTCCGAGCGTATACAAGCACTCGTATATTCATACGTAGAAAGAAAACCCACGGTATGTTCTGTCCCTTGAGGAAGAAAAATCTTGTACACCTTATGCGGACCAGAGGGAACAAGAATATATCAGAGCAGATGGACGTGCTTGTTGCAGATCGAAAACTCGTTGCCCTTTATAGTTATCGATATTCGCAAGAGACGAAACTTGTTATTGAGCCGAGGTTCTACGCTTCGCGCATGCTGAATTATTCTCCCTGTCGACCTGTGCTTCATTTCTTTCATGTCTTCGCGGAACAAGCTCGACGAATTACAATTGCTCGGATTTATAAAGCGTGAATAATTAATTGCGTTAATAATGCAGAGTCAATTTTGCAGAATTTACGGGAATTTCTATATCTTCTAATATGTTATTCCATATACTCCGGTGCACCCTGGAACGGTTATTAGATACCTAAAACACGGTGCTTCCTGAATTTTTTTTACACGAAGAAAGTATCAAAAGCAAATTCGATAATTAGTCAAATAATTCTTCAGTTTCGATTAGAATTTCGCAATTTTATTTCTAAGCGCAGGTGTACTTCATCAAGTTTTAATACACGTCCCCTAATTCTAAACGAAGACATAACCATTGCAACGAATGATAACTTATACGTAATCAAGGAATAGGAAGATAATAATCGACGATATTGAAAGAAGGTGAACGAACGGGCAAAGGATATGTTCGTAGAGATACAATAAGTTGAACGCTTCGAACCGGGCTCAATCCGAATAATTCCGGTCGAATGATATATTTTTGAGGAATAAAGAATTAGCTTGTAATTTGTCGCGAACGGAACGGACACGGGCGTCGAGCTAACCTTTGCTACGTGTAAAGACGTCGTTTACATGCAAACAACGTACACTCGGTAACTGGGCCCGTAAAGAAGCAGCGCAAGATACGCCGTCCAATGGTAATTTCGATCTCGTAGATAGGAAGTTACAGCGCACGGGCTGTAATTACTCCCGCGCCACCCCTTATACTTTGGTATCATGTGTGCTTACATGGAAATACCCGGGACTTGAAAGTTCACCTGATTCCGCAGATAGCCATACGTACGCCTGTTTGCTTGATCCGTACGTAGTCGGGGTCGTTGTTGCCGCCAATATATTGTTTTCACACGCCACCGTCCGAAGCCAAGGTGGAAAACGTACCGCCACGTCGACAATTAACTACCGATTAAAGACTCCGCGACTCTGGCCCGATTTATCGGCGCGTCGGAAACGGCAATTTTCTATCGTTCGACGGCAGCCAGGCATTAAACTGTTTATCGCTCTCGCTGCCGAACGCGCGGCTACGCCGAGACGCTGTTAAATTTTTGGCTAAAAGTTCGCGGGATGGCGGCTACACCTGAAATTGGTTGGAATACTCGAGGCCGCCGACACCGGCGTCAGAAAAGCTGAACTTAGCCGAGTCAACGTCGGAAAGTTTAACCGAGTGCGCCGGTTCTTCGTGTTTGACGGGGCATTTCAGGAAGAAAGTACTTTTGCTGACTTTGTTAATAACCCGTAACTCGGTTTCCACCGTCGAAGATTGTGTACATTCGTCGCCCATGCGCGAACTTTAATATCTAATTGATACTCCCGTTGCAACTCGAGCGCCGAATTCAGCGTATCGCTACCTGGCCCGGCTAATTCCGTGATTTTCTACCTGCCTCTCTCGCCCGAACCCGAAGGCATATTTCAAGCTATAAGCGATGAATATGCAGCGTTAACCTCGAGGCGGATGTAAAGGGCATGGCTATATAGGTTGACTAACGAAACACGGTATAACTGTGTAAAACATAATTATCCACGGGGAGAGCAAGACGTACGGGACTGCATTATTCATGGCGCGGTTAGTACGCTTTTAGAATGGTACGGTGCATTCATAAAATGATGGGCTTATGACTCCATTCGGATAAGGAGATACTTACTAATTGTAAAGGATGTATGTAAAGGGGAACATGAGCGTTATAGAACGGATGATAAATTAGAGTACAGTCGATTCTGCTTGCTGTAAAGAAAGGATTGTAAATGGGTTAACAACGTTCCACAATACAAGCATTTAATTTTCTATATTTTCACCGCCCAAAGAAATAATTTGTTTGCATCGGAAACTTTTATTCCCGCTTGTCCGACTATCCCCCCGGTAAGCTAAAATAACAATTTATGCCCCCTAAATTGGATAGGCAAATTACAGCTTAATTAAAGTTCTGATATTGAAACATAACTTTGCCGGAGAGCTTTCGCGTCCCTCGAGTTAATAAAACGAACATAATCCCCGCGTTATAATATAATAAGCGTTTTATCATTTAATTACGGCTTCCACTTACTTTAATGGTGGTACGTCAAGCACGAAATATTAATGTTCAATGTACAGAAGTACCCGAAGACTTTGTAACTCGCTTGCGGCGCGCTTACCTTTATACGTTGCCCCTAATGAAACGCAAAAGAAAATCGAAATTGCCGGTGCAATTAAGATTACCCCGCGCTGATACTACGGAACGGTGCATTAATTGTGAATCTGTACATTCTCCGACTTTTCTTTTATCAAAGATGCGATAACAAGGAGCACGGTCGCTGAAAGGCTTTGGCGCGAATGTAGGCCAGACTGTGCTCGAAATGGAATAAAACATTAACTTTCACATCAAGCCGATAAGCTGCGCTTGTAATTCCGCATTGAGGAGTCTCGCGAAGGAAATGCATCAATCACTACAGTTCAAGATAAACTTCAAATTGCGATTGCAAAATACTTATTCAGGGCGTTAATTGCAGCTAAGCGGGCGAAATACGTTACAAAGATTGATTGCCTAAGCATCGTTCTCCGCGGTTAAAAGTCAGAAACTGAATAAACATGCGGCTTTAATAGCTGGATACTTTTACGAGTAATCCTGGACGAAATCGGTATCGCTCGAAAATATTTGCAGGTTCGGTGTTGGCGCGGGACAGATAAATTATATCCAACCGAAGACCAGAAATTACGGTGCTTCGAGAGTTACCTCATCTGTGTAAAAAGGGACGCGACACGATTTACCTCTTAATGAACGTTAAATGGAATACGCATTCGCAAACTCACAGTTACGTACGAACCTCCACTTATCCCACACAAATGTTCGCGAAGTATTCGTGCAATTGGTGGAGGCAATTGACCGTAATTTAAAATCTAATTACAGTATAGTAAGAGAGGAATATAATAGCGTAGGAAGATGTAGCCATATGGGGAGTAGAAGAAGGCCAACATCTTGCGTGTTGCGAATCGCAAGTCGGATAAGCCAATAGCCCGAGAGAACGTAACGTTGTCTAGTAACGTTGGTTCGTGTGTTTTAGAAGATTAGTTGCCGAAGGGGGAGAAATAAGAGGGTTCGGGTTGTTCTTGCTCTGAGAGATAATGGGGCCGTGCTGTCAGTCTGCTAGATAACATAATACTTCGACTTGTTTACACTACCCCGTTCCAACCGAACGCCCAACCTGCGTTTCGTCTTCCGTTAATTAATACTGTAAATGGTAGGAGAAAGAGCGCCTAAGGGCAATGGAAAGGGAAGGTAAAAGAGGGGGAAGCAGGTAAAACAATCGGCGAGAGAGGAAGCACCGAAGGTACGGAGTTTGATATTGAACATCTCAACTGCCTAATAGAGTCTGCATGATTGAGTTTGACCTATTGACTTCGTTGTGCAAATTTTCTGTGTCGATGGAAGCCATTCGTGAAATTAATTCAGCCTTCGTCTGGTTATTTAATCGAACAACATTTAGTGTACGCGAGGGGAAGAAAAGAATTAATGATACGGATAGGATGGCATCTAGATAACCGAGGCGCGCGCCTTAATTTATTTTGCCGTCTCCTTTTTCTGTTAATTCAGTTCATTACGGAATTCATTACGCAATGTACTCATTCTGTTCCTTATCTTTTGGTCCATTATCTCATTGTTCGTGAATGTGCACGAGAACATACATTTTATATGTTCGTACTGTGGTAATATTTTAGACGATCATATTATAATACTGGACATTTAATTCGTGTACTTAACACGAACGATATTAACGCGAAGCCGACATGGAAGGGAACAAAAACAGTCGGCCATCTCGTGTTTTACAGTGCTCAGCGACTTGTAGGCGATCCGAGGATAGAAGATGACGCTACTTTGTCATCCACCCGCTGCTAGTCTGAGTCACTGATGCGTTTGCCACCTCTTCAGCTATTATCCGATATCACCTAATCGCCTACTTCTATTGTTCTCTTAACCGTGAACGAGTTCCGTTTCAAGAGACACATCATACTTGCTAGGGGGCTGCGTTGTTCCCTGCGCGGATAAGCTGTTAACCGCAGAATCAGGCCATTGTTCGGTAATGAAGACTGATGACAGGATGTTAGCGTTGAGCCGAATGAGCGGTGCCCCGCGACAAGAAACCGGCGTTGGTTTATTAGACGTCGTTCGCGATAAACACTCTTTGTTTTACTGCCGTGACGAGCGATCCGTGACGCAACGGATTAATGAACCCGTGCCATCCCCTCTGTGCTCATCGACGGAATATTGCTGATGGCATTCTTGCGGCGCGATCCAGATCCCCATTCTTCTCAGGCTGCGTGCACCCGAAGTGATCAAGCCTCGAATCAGCGTGCAAGCATCTGACGAGGCGAGGAAAATATTTGCCGCACGCCCGGTTGAGATTAATTTTAGTTCCTTTTTCTCTTTTTAATATGATGCGTGTTACGTGGGAGCGTCCGTGACGTAGCATGTCTTAGATTCTTGTGCATGGTGGTAAGCACATTGGACACAAAGTGCAATTTTTAGCATTCGAAAATATGAAGATAGTAACGCACCGTCAATTGAATAATTGGAAAGTTTTTCTTTACATTCAATGAGGAGATAAAACTTAATCAGTAAATAAATGGGAAATCAAATGTTCCAATCTGTTTCGTTGGATTGAACTTTACCTAGATCGGATGGAAGAAATGATTCTAAAACAAATCGCGTACGATTTAATTACTTGAGGGGACTATTTTATCATCGTCCACAACGTCGGGCGTGTTCCCCAAGCAATAATCCCCATTATAGGTTGGACCTTACTCTATCCCTTTTCAAACCGCAGCTGTCTTGCTCGAGTTTATGTTTCTGAAAGTTACGTCCGCACGTGGAGCCCTATATCACTCATCCCCCATAAGAACCTCGCCAGCAATAAAATGTAATGTCGCCTGTGAATTTGAAATGTGGAAGAATTTAGTTTTTTTTCGATGGACACGGGAACGTATTGCCGGAAGTAATTCATTAAAATACACGCGCAACAATAAACTAGTGCCAATAGAAGAAGAAGTGTGCCTGAAAATGGAACCAACTATGTCGCTTTATATTTAAAGTGAAGTAAGTTAAAAGGGATTACTGCTTCGAAGTACAAAAAGCGAGCTTCTACTTGACGAGAAGAAAATTGCTGCGCACAATTTACAAATAATGCGTCCCGTGACATGTTTTTCCAATATTTCATTTCACCTCCATGAAACAGCATATTTTGATATTCCTTCCCATTCTTAGTTTTACATATCCATTTGCAATATTACAGGCGAAGCCGGTCGAAGTAGAAAGTTGAACTACAATGCGAGATAAAAGTGAGGCGGATAGAAAGGTTTCCAGATAGTGGAGCGAAGTCGAAAATCGGAAAGGGCTACGGCATAATCTGTCGCGGCTGAGGCAAAGGGAAATTTTCAGGGGGATGTACGTACCTACTTACTTACCTGAAAAGGGTACCGTTCGCCTCGCAGTAATGGTCCGGGATTTTGAATGTCGCCAGTACGATAAGGGACGGAAAGGAAGCCATTATCGTGCTACGTGATCTTCAGCGTACGACCGAAGCGTGCTTCTTAACCGTCGCATACAGGGGGTTCTTATATTTTCGAAATATGTCGCAAACGTGGCTTGATATCTTGCCCCATAGATGATACGAGAAATTGGTATTAGATCTCTATTGTTCACGTATTAAAATGGTGTTCAGTCGATCATAGCGTCAAATGCGTGTCGAAATCCACATGCAAAATAATTACGCAATTACTCGACTGATTTTATCCAAATCACCATTCAACTGGAGCAAAATTTTCGATCCCTGACATGCAAAATTCATATTTGAATGACGCCTAAACTTTGAGGGGGATACGCTTGTCAGGTAGTAGGTATTATGGAGGGGTTATTAAGAAATTATTTGGTAGTTGGAACTGTACAGGAAATTTCATTCGCGAACAAAATGGAAATTTGTATTTGAAAGCCACGATCAAAGGGATGTTACTTTAATGTAGATCGTTGCTTCTGTTCGTGCTTGTATTTGTAAATGCGAGTAATTTCAGTATACTCCGCTGCTTCACTCTGTATTTCATTGAGCCGGTTCCATAATTGAAGCTGAAACAATTGCTTTAGAAGGATACCTTAAAGTCAATCGTTTCGCTTAAAAAGGAAACTTCGTATACGAAGTCCTTCCTCTCCAATTCGCGCAGACTAACTTCGCAAAAAAAAATCCCCGCATTCTCAATCGTGCCACGATCGTTGCCCGTATATTCGACGAAGTCAGAAAATTTCACGCCCGTCCAGCGGTTAATCGCGATCAGCATGCATAGACGCAGATAATTCGTTAAACTCGATCGCGCGAACTTTCGAACAACTTCATCGCCCGATCAAAAGGACACTTCCGTTTAATCAAGGTAATTGATACGAATGATTCGACGCGGAGGCCTGGTAAGAAAGTGAAACTTCACATCGCGGCCATTCAGACGGAATCGACGTTTGAAAACTTGGCTGGCGTGCTTAGCACTTTATTTCGAGTTGGCGAGACCCCGCGATAAACTTTCCATTTCCACGCGCCGAGTTCGCGCCGCACACAAAGAAGAAAGCACCGTGATAAAGCTATCCTCCCCGCATTCGTGCCGTCTATTATCGGGCGAGGCGCGTTATCGTCCCTTATATTTTCGAGATGCGCAGAGCAACCAGGTGGCGCAACAGCGCGGCCGTGCGTTGGCCGCGCGAGAGAGCCCAGTGGAATTATTGGTCTACGGTCGGCGTTATCGTAGTTATCGCGCCGCCGGAAACGGAACCGCTCGTCTAATTATTCCAAAGCCTTTTCTATGCTGCCCCTCTGCCCCGCGCGACGACGCTGGTGGCTTCGAAGGGAACGACGTTTCGGCGGATGGCCGGAGAGGGAACACAAAACGGGGAGAGGGGCAGGAGAAAGCCCGCCTTTCATACAGAAACGGAGTTGCCCGTTCGCAGCCATTCAACGAACTTGAGCAGTTGACTCTTTATGCGCAAAGTTTCCCGGCATTTCGATTTTATGTTAATTTCAATTCACTACGTCGAACCGTGGCCGCGCCACGAAAGAGTGTGCTCGCCGAATCGGTGTGCCAGCGCGCACACTCGAAAGATCGGCCAAGTTTATCTACGACCGCCGAATAGGAATCGACGAAATATCGCATTCCCACCCCAACGCTTTCATTCCCCGCCACCTTTTATCCCACACTCTCGATTGTAATTCCTCTTAAACGATTCCCCGCGAGCGTGACGCTGGATCCGATTCTATTTCGCTGGTAGGGGGACGGGGAATATCCTTTAACCCATATACGCCGGGCTTCTTGTGATTTATGTCTCGTCATTCGCGGACGATACTTATTCACATTTTCGCGTTCCCTTCCATTTTTTTCGCCCGTCGACAATTTTCGAGGGACGCGAGATTCAGTTTTATCGGGAAGGAAGGCGAAAAAGGGTTGCGGGAACGATATTTATCTGAGGGAGCTTTCGAAATATTTGCGCGCGAAATTTGATTCGCCGGTGACCACGAATATTTCACCGTGTCACCATCAACTGACTGGCCGCGATTCACTTACCCAGGATCTCATTGGCCGGATCATTAGCGAATCTGTATCTGTCATTTGCCATACTCGAATGGCGGTTGATTAATGCTGCTGCACATACAGCTGGTCGCGAAAGTATCCCGACACGATAGTGGTAGTTCATTGATTTATTGTCGATTCGTATTATAATATCTTTTGAATAGAACGTTTCAAGATATCCTTGCAAATGTTGGTTAAAAATAGATTCTTAGACATTTTCGTTTTTGATTGTTACATTATTTTGCGTAAAATTTCATGCCCACTGTGTTCGGAGAGTTTTGCGAGCGACCGTACACGATAAGTCATATTCTTTCCATACTATGTATTATTTTATGACGCAATCAATGATAGTTATATCCATTTTCATTGCATACGATAAGAACACCGTTTCAAGAAACGAAAATAATATTGTCGCAACAGTATCAATTATACAGAATAGGCGAGCAATTTGATCATCCTAATTATTTCAGTTAACTACTGGACCGATACAATCATTTTTCTTAACACCTTGGTTTGGACAATTCTGCAGCCCCACTTCGGTACATTTCTAGCAAGCAAATTTTTCGCCAAAGTCTCCAAGTCGCCTCGAAGGTTTTCAAACGGGACCCCGTAACTTTATCCCGCTCGTATTTCGCTAACCATCGAACAAGAACATAATCATACCAATCCGTTCCCCGGTAACGAAAATAATTATTGCGGCCGCGTTACACAGTCCGTCGTAGTAATTCCATCGCGCCGTAACCAGCCGACCGCGAGAAACCAACCTCGACGCACAACCATCCCGCTGCTGCGAGTCGTCGGAAATTTATTGTTTTCCGTTCTTTACACTGGAACGACACTGACCAATAGCAGGCGCACCGGGAAGCGAAATCGCTGGTGTATGCAAACAGCTGTGCATGGCGGGCTACTCACGCTGCATCCATCCTCCGTAAAACCGCGCGACGAGGGGAAGCGGCGGCGGCGGCGGTTCGTTCCAAGGGTTCAGGGGTGATCCGAGTTAAAGGGACGGAGTTCGCGGGGAGCGTGACGGTGGGCCAGGAGGGAGGCAGTCACTGCGACAGTGCGACCCTGAACTTGCCGCGAGCCGATCGATAGCAGGTTCACTGTCCTACCCTCCTCCGTTAACCACCACCATCTCCGGCACCTTCGTCCTCGTTCGCTCTCCCCCGGCCCCCTCTGATCCCAGATGAAGGGGCACCATAAAACCCCAAGGCGCTTTCCGCGAGGATCCCGTTACACGAGCCCCGGCTCTTAGCTCGGCGTTAACGAAAAGCGCGACCGAGCGTGAAGGGACACGAGCGCTTCCAGAGACGCTCGTCGTCGTGCAGAACGGTTCCAGCCTGGATCGATACCTTGATATCCTGCCATCCTGTCTCCCTACTTGTCCTCCTAGTCCCCCGAAATATTTTTCTTTCGTTTTCGCGCGCGCACACCTCCGCCGCTTTTCACCCCAATTTCACCGAACCGGTATCTACGTCGTCGCGCAACCTCCCGCATCCTCTCCGTCCCGCTGCTTAGATTTCCATCGCTAGTTGCCTGGCTACGCCGAGGACCGGATTCCCCGGTTGTTTGGAGAGGACCAGGGATCCGCCGCTTGTCGTTTCACCGGATCTGTTCGGATGTCAGGGAGACTTTGTTCTTTCAATTTCGGGAGGAAACGCGCTTCGAAAACGCTCGCTGTCGCAGCGATAGTGCAACCGATCCGGTTGATGATATTATGCACGCTTTTATTCCTGGAGCATCGCGTTCGATTGATAAATGGGTGATGGTAACGCGGCAAGGTCTCGGTACGACTTGTGATCGCTGTAACTGAATTAATCGACCGAGGAAATTTTCTGTTGGCCATCTGGGACACATTCGTTCGCGTAATCATTTTAATGCAACTAAACGAACGTTTGCAATTGTTGCCGCAAACCTGCACCGGTTTTATGAAGGTTCTAACAAGGTTACGTCTGACTCGATCCAATAGCGAGCGGCGCATTCAAAAGGTCGTACAGGTACAAGCTCACACCGACGGCGTGAAAACCATTGAAACAGCCGGGCATCTCCTTCACGCCCGCGGCCCTCGAAGTCACGTTGCTGTCGTTACCGTCGTCAACGAGATCCGGCTGATGTCGTCGCAGTCGTCGTCCCTTCGGATGTGAAAAGACGAAGGGTTGGGATGGTGAATGGTTACGCCATGTGCCGCATCGAAAGCCGGTCGGTTCGTCTAACGCGCCGTCCATTCCCTTCTCTAA
This sequence comes from Nomada goodeniana, assembly GCA_963969485.1. Taxonomy (NCBI): domain Eukaryota; kingdom Metazoa; phylum Arthropoda; class Insecta; order Hymenoptera; family Apidae; genus Nomada; species Nomada goodeniana. The sequence goes on from OZ018299.1 coordinate 3,786,029, forward strand.
TAGCACCCTGAGGAATTAGCGATAACTACGATCACGTGTCGCTAAACTCCTCGGCGGTCGCACCTCGCCTGGCTACGTGCTGGGCGACTTGGATTCGAAAACTTCTCTTATGACCCTTCTTTAAATCTTCCGCTGATTTCGCTTGGAAAATCAATGCCCGCTTCTCCATTAACGTAACCGTCACTTAAGAGAGCTTTTTGTGCCGTACATTCACGATAGATGCCAGGACAGTATCCGGCATAGTTGGAAAATGTAGTTTAAACGAAATTGATATTTCGCGTGGAATTGATGGGAATATCGTTGACTTGTTATTACACAGAGACGTGTATTTCGTTTTAATTTTGTCCAGTTACAAATAGGTAGCAAATTTATTCTTCCTGCACGCGCAGAAGAAGCGTAAAACTGTGTATTACCTGGCGTTCTTATCTCTCTGAAAATGTCTAAACTTGAACCGGCGTAATAGAAATGAATTGTGACTGCGCGAGTGCCGTCGTAAATATGAGTACAAGAGTTACGGCGGATGGAAACTCTTTGTGCAAATCATTTTACACTAGCGCCGGGAAAGTATGTCACTTTTCTACTTTACTCCATAGAAGCAGGTAACGTTTAGTACCCCATATTTGCGTCAATCCGTCGGAAGACAAATGGAAACTGTCTCAACATATATTATATGTTGAAATATGTTATTCAGTTTGATAGAGAGTTTAAGCCACTGTTTTAAAATAACGAAGTAAGCCAAATATATTTAGCTTATGGTTGGCCGATTAATTATACACCTGCATCACATTCTTATTCGTTAAAACTGTTTTGGAGGATAAAAATAGAATTTTTTCGCTCGTATAAAATAAAGATCCTAATGGTCGAATATATTATTTGTTGGGTTTTTAAATTTATACTCGCCAAACTTGATACAACATTTATTGGACTGTAGATATTTAGAAATTCCTCGTGTACAGCCCTGTTTTAAGAAATACAATTAGGCTCTTTTAATGTTTGATCGTGGAGCAGCAAGTAAATAAGTTCCACAATTCTTTTCACAGTTGCTGGAAAAGCGTTTACAATTTAGTATTCAACCAATACGCATAACATGTATGGATGTTCAAGTGACGGTACAACGGACGAACACAGAAATAATCTATGCGGGTAGTTTCCAGAATTTTTGGGGTAACTGGGGCAAGGTATCCAAATTAGAAACACTCGATGTTTGTCGATCGCCAATTAAAAACTGTTCGCATTTAATTAAAGGATTTTTGCAAAGACTTTGCCACCTTTCTACGTAACGAACAGCATGCAAAAGGATCAATACTGTATACATGCATATATCCGTCCAAACACGGGAGGACTGCAATGTGTTTACCTTTAACCAAACTGTAGTTAGTTAACCCGGTACTCGTGGTTCGTATTGATTCATATAACAAACAAATAAATTAGCCGTCGCTACGACCGATATATGTATATGGACAACAGTAGAAAGCAAACAACGAAAATATTATTATCACGATTGCCATTATTTCGATGGGTACAAAACATTACGATCGCCTTCTTAATACCGTTGGTTACGTTGAGAAACTAGAATCGAACGAAGGATACAAACGATCAACGATTCAAACGAGCAACTAATAATCGTTTCACTCGGTGTGATACACCGCGCGGAGGATAAAAATACGAAGGAAGGCGGATGATGAATTTTGTTTAAGCAAAAAAGGTCGACACGTTCGAACAAGATATTTCGTCGTTCCGAACTTCTACGTGAATACCCGCTGCAACAATGCATCTGTCGTTTTTTCCACGCCGCGACAACGAATTCCTTCGTGCTTTGTCAGGGCGACAATAAATCTACCGCGAAAGTAATGTGAAACTCGCGTTGCGCTCACCTATATACCGCCCGTACGCATTCAGACGTGTTGCCCTTACGGAGTTTCTAGGGTAGTAATGGTCCCCTCGAGTATGTGCACCTACGTTTTCAGTTTACCCAGGGAACCACGGTCTCGACAACTCATACTTTGTTGCTCGTCATTCAGATCCGCGCGAGGGTCTGACTCATACCAGCAGACCGATCCCTTTTCTTCCCTGTAGATTCAGGGGACAAAGTGTCGTCAGTTATTCATAAACGTGCGGCACGTCTTTCTACAAGGTGTCGGCTGAAATGGGTTCCGCCAGGAGTATCCTCGACGTATGTACTTCTGGCTATGAGCAGAGGAGCAAGATGACACATAACGATGACTAATGGCCGCTTCTATCCATCACCGAAGGCTCATCAACCATAACTGGAGCCAAGCGCGAGTTCCAACCGTATAAATGGATGTGCAGGCCGTGTACCATCGTCTGGGGGGAAACAGGGCTGCATCGGTCACCTAACGACGAGAAATGACTTGCGATGACAGTACGCGAATAGCCACGGGCTTTAACTGAATTAGAGAAGAACCACTTTAGCCGAATTAATTCTGTAAATGATCGCCTCGTCGAAACTTGCTTTCGAAAGGAAGATGAACGATGCTACAATTGACGATGTAATTTTCTACAATTTCTTCGAAAGCATTTTTATGGATAAATTATATCTTCGGTAAAACAAACTGTAAAGTCCAAGCACTCTGTTATGCGCTGTTACACTGTACCGACATGAGCAGGTAATTTTGATAAATAAATAAATAGTTGCGATTACACTTGAGGAAAGAGATAGACGAATTCGCTATGCAATTGTTCCCTGATGTCGGCCTTTTATGAACATGTTCATTTTTCCAGTTACCAGAGTTCCTCGATGTTCGACGATATTTTCTATAAATTAATATAAATTAATCTGATCCGCACAGCTACAATATTTGTTGCTGCCACTGGTCAATATCATTTCCGGAAATATGCAGCAAATGATCAATAAAGTATTGCCTTTCAATCGTTGGGATTCATAAATCACCACTTCGTCGTGAACAAATAACAGGGTAAGGCACACTTGAATGAAACTGAACTACAAAGATTCGATGAGAGCACGGGTCGTGCGTCACAGCAGCGGTTGTCAAATTATCGCAATTACCAGCGAACAGATAGATGTAAAATCCGGCAGCAGGGAAATCCAAGGGGATCAAGTGTATCTATACCCGAAGAAATGCTCCAAGTTAAACGAATTCAACGGCCACGGGCTTTAATGAAAAATGTCCTGAGCGCGCTGAACGTCCCCTCACCCCGCTGGATATTAATCGCGAGACGGTGGTTCAATTATACTTCCAATCGTCCCTTTTCCGCGAACTACGATTCTGCGACGATCAGCCCGTGAAATTATTGCGCCCCCTTCCCGTAACCCCCCTTTTCAGCGTTATATAGTTATAGGGGATTCTCCTCTGGCTTTTATTCTCCTCCGGTATTTTCCAGGACACGCGCGCGCGCGCAGCCAGAGAAACGGCAGAAGGCCGAGGAAGCAGAATAAAAAAAGAAAAAAATAAAGATAAAAAGTAGGAAAAACTGGCAGAGCACCGGATGGGATATCGTCACTCGTTAAATTACTTTCCCGTTGTGTGCCGGTGGAGCTTGATAAAAATTAACCCCCATTCTCGCCGTGCCGCGGTCTGACTTACTTTATTACCGCGGATACGTGCAATGATATCGCATTTATTATACGACCGCGCGCGGATCGTTCGGTTCGCCGTTTGGTTAGCGCGGCCGCGTCCCACGTCCCTTATTTCGAAATGACGACCGCGCGCTTTTATTCCTGAAATTCGCCGTGGTTTCGCATCTATTATTTCGCCGCTTTATCCGCTGTTTTTAACGGATGAACCGTAATGCAATTGGAGATACGCCGCGTGGCGCACTTACCGCGCAACCGTGAACCGTATAATAGAATCCGCGCAAGGATGGAATAAAAAAAAAAGAAAAAAACCTCCCCCGCGGTGTCGTTGCACCAGTAAAATGTTCCTCAAACCATTCTGTAACCGCGTAACGAACAAACTGGCCCGGCGAAAATGGGGGCGAAATATTTTTTTAACGAATACACGGGAAATGCCCGTCCCTTCAAAGGAACTCGATTGTATTTATTTGCACATTGAACGATTGCGCCGCGGGAAAAACGAGCGACGGCCAACGGCTACACACAACACGTACACGCGCGCGCGCACGTCGCTCGCGAGTAATTACATGCAAATTATATGAATAAATATCGAGAATTTTCAACGAAATTTTATGCAGCCCCCGGCGAGGCGCGGCTCGGGGCGTCCTGTACCGCCGCGTCCTACGGTATCGCCATTGCACGGGAAACGATGCGATCGAGAGTAAAGCCGTGCAGGGAACCAGTCACGGTCCTCCACCGCCCCGAAATATAACCCCGGGTACAAAGTGAACGGGATATTGTGCGTGGCAACGCGACTCGCGTATCGTCGTGGACGGATCGAACGTGCAACGCGTGCCCTCTCGGTTTCGGTATAATATCGCAAACTGGGCGCAGCGTAAACAATTTATACCGGGGGCGAACGAAGCGCGGTGCACCAGGGCCCGTATATACACGCGTATATATTTCAGTGTCATTTTAATTTGCACACTCGGAATATTTTACCATCGCATTTGCATCCGCATTACAGCCGGGCGCAATGTAATCTCGTCGATATTTTGCGCTGCGTCGCGGAAACGCTCAACCTACCTTCCATTTTAATTATTTTCGCTCCCGAAAGTAGATACCGCTCTCTCGGACGGGGGTGCGGAAAATACCGGAGCGTGGCATCGGACGAGGGTCGAGGGTGGCGGAGGGTGGATGATGGCGATTGCGGTGGCGCAAGCGGATCGCGGCGGTGAGGAGGGGACACGCGGCCGCAGTCTCGAACGTGAACGGCGGGGAAAGACGTGCATTTTCCACGAATATTTGCGCCCTTTATACGTCTTGCCTGCTTACGGGGAAACGTCGACGCATAATAGGGAGGCGCGGTGTACACGCCGCTCGGATAGCATATACTCGAAGGAACACCGACGCGAAGCGACGCGACGTCTCGAACAATACGAAAAGCCGGCGTTCAGATATTTACATGCTTTATATGAGCTTTGCAACTGGGAATCCGAGATAAATGGCACAGTGCAGGCAGGCTGTTCGGGGATGCCCAGAAGCGCGATGCGGCCGTGGCGTTTCAGAAAAATACCGGAAATTGCGTTGCTTGAGTTTCGAGCAACCCCTTGCCGATGCCGCGACCCGGTCCGCGAAACTTTCCGCCGCCGCGCGGAATATTTGCGTGATAATAAGCCGATCGTAAACGTTTCGTGGATTTTATACCGTTCAGCGAGACAAGAGGAACTGTTGCGAAAGATAACGCGGTACGGCGTGAACACCCCACGAAAGATTCGTTTACCCGAAAGGGAACGGGGGGGGGGGAGCTAATAGTTGGTAATTAACAGTCATTTGCGGATCGTATTTCACGCGGAATTTGCATCGTTTCTGAAACAAATACCTGCCCGTCGTTCTTGTGTAATTGGTACGGAAGCATCGCGCATCGTTCGTTTCGTATAGGCATGGCCGTAAAGTTCGATTTTATCGGCGCATTTTCGTTCTTTGTTAATCGACCCGCGGAATATCAGCGTTTATCAATTTGTTGGAAATGTACGGGCGGCTATTCAAATTTCGATTGACGGGGAGAAGAGTGCAGTAAATTTTACTTGAACGCTGTGCACGCGATACACGTTTAGAGTCAAATATAATGGGATAATAGCTGGGGCGTGAAGCCGCGATCTAAACTCTCTCGGTTGTACTCCGGCGTAAACAGAGGCTCTTTCGAACGTTAAAGTCTCGTAATAGCTTCTAAATATTGTGGAAGAGCTTAAGTTCGACGCGTCAATAGTTTCAGGAGTACAGTATTTTGCGCCCTGCCCGTTCTTCTACGTGTTCGGTACTTATTCGATAATGAACACCGCCCGGATAATTTGTCGCTTCATGTACGTCAATTGATATCGTTGAACTGGTATTCAATTCTCTGAAACCACTAGTTCATTCCTAACTAGTTTTTTATTTATTTTACGTCAAACTTCACCTGTCACGCCGTTTCCATTTCGTTTTCAATAATCATATATTTTGTATAAATATAATTCATATAAAATATTAAATAGAGTTAAATATGAATAAAATATGCATATGAAATATACATAAATATATAAACAAAATACGCAACAATTTACCTACTAGCTGCTCGCCGTCGCAATAAAATAACTAGAACGTTTGCCCATAATTCATTCGAAAAAGACAACGATTCGTGCTGCACTTTTTTCACCGCGGCAGTAAGAAATTTGTTTCACGGCGCAAGATCCATACGACCGTACTTTTCTGCACGCGTACTGTCATCTCGGTTTCAAAAGAAGCCGGTCACACGCGCCAACGCTCGCGCGGGGTGTATATTAATTACGTATACAGAGATAAGCGATAGCTGGGCGAATTAAGCTCGTTGAATAACAGAATTCGTGAATGCCTCTCGCGTGAGGAAGATCGATTGGATTTACCTTGGTGCCACGCTAACGTAACTCAACCTAGTCCCTCCCCCGGTGGCGCTCTGGCCCGGTATACAACTCGCCCTCGAAACTTCCTCGCACGAATTAACCCGCAGACCGTGTGCACGCGTGCAGCGAAAACCAGAAGCACATCTTGTCGTAACGAGACGGAGCGGTTAGGTATAATGCTTGTAACGAGGCTCGCACCCTCTGGCGTGTTTGTGGTGTAACGTCACAAAGTTACATTCTACGTGAGCCCAAGCTTACCACTGCGTGTGTGCACGGGACGAGGGTTCCAACTGCCGACTCTCTCCAGGTGGGTGGTAATAAGTTCGTACAAGTTGCCGCCGGGTCTGCACTCGCATCGCGCGACAGCCTTCTGTGCTTTCCTACACCTACACTCCCGGCCGTCTCCTCGCCGCGTTCTCCCGGCGTGTGCGTTCGATTGCAGTTCGACCGCACGCGTGTCCGACCCATGAACTTCAACCTTAATTGACACTCGTGCGTCTCGTAATTTATATGTACCGTCGCGTCTGCCCTTTAACGCGGCACGGTACAATTTAGCTTCGGGTGTCAGCTCCGCTTACTGAATGCCAATTCGAGGCGCGAGCGGATAAAAATCGAACAGTGATCTTCGTTGGGGCGCTTGTGGGCTAAACTACGTGGCCGACGAACGAGGCAAAAATTATTTTGTTTCAGCGAGAATACTATTACTAAAGATGCTGATAATGATAACAATGATGCAGACAATTAATCATTTCGATTTCTCAATTACCGTGACATTCGACCTTCTCGAGCATTAATACACCAGGCGAATATATAATCACCGTTTTGCACTTCGTATTGTGCGAAACGATTAATAATGTCTATAATTTTATACAATTCCAATGACATCTCGAGGTTTCGTTCAATATCAGATATCGGGCTAGCTTTCCACAAATATTTCGAGCTGAGATTTGTGTCGAGAAAAAAATCGTCGAACTCGGAGGCGTGATCATTACACCAACACTACGTTGCGTCTCGAGGACGCGTAAATTATTGTCCGAGAGTGGCGCGTTCCTACGAAACGATCGAACTATATGTACAACGTGCAACATTCTTCCCAGATAATACGCCCCCTCTACTTCTGGTCTGCGCCATGAGAGGTTTACTATGATTCTCAGGGAAATTGGATATATCACATGTGTCGGCGACTATCTTCGACATAAATCCTGTCCGCGCGTTTCTAGTCGCCGCGCGATATTAAGAAAATCCAATTTCCTCGCCGTGGGACTGTCGCGATGCGAATACGAACGATGCCGGTGGATGGGTTTGTAAATCGACGAGGCAAATCTTACGAGAGAGTTAAGTTTACACTCAATTTGCACGGCAGTCTAGCTGCCTGGCGCAGGACAGCCACGGTGACTTCTGATTTGTTGGGCACACATTTCGGCTCATCCACGACGACGCTACCCCTATCCTTGCGAAACTTCACAGAGGAAATTGCTGTCAACCGGATAGCGTGCCAAATGATGAGACGTTTGCACGCGTGAGCACCATGAGTACACGGGGTGTGTGTGTTGAGTCAACTCGCAGCAGGTAGCCGGACTTGTGGGGGAACAGGAGAGGGTATTTGCTTCGAAGAGATTTTAACGTCTCTATATACGCACGCCTATTAAGGATTGCGTGCCTGCGTTCGCGTACACGTTCATGTACGCGAAATGAAGCGAACGATAAGCTGCTTTCGTTGCGTGGGAAATTAGACTGCAGGTTATAATGCTTTCGGCAGTATTGCTCGGCCGAAGCAACTTAATTTATGCGTGTTTGTTCAAGTTCGAGACCAAATCATCCCCCTTCGTAGAATTTGTTTTCACAATTTCCTTCCCCATGTCCTCGCACTTACCCAGGAACGGGTTGAATAGATGGGCAACGCATGACAACACATTGATTCGGCGGGCACGGTTCGTGGGTGGCGCAGAAAACTGCGGGGCGTCTTAACTATCGCGGCGCACTTCGTGCAATTTTCTTTTCCGAGAAACTGCGGCGGCTGCCGGGATGAAAAAGTGGCAAGGAAAATTTTTGTAAATTTCTTGAGCACCTCCAAACACGTAGCACGGTGTTTACTCTGCCCTGTACTCGCAAACAACGATATTTCCTTTCTCCATTAACTATTTTTTTCACGTTGCTCTAAGGAGCAAACAAACACCGGGGCGAGTTGCGTGATGTATAGCGGGCACGGTCCAACTGTTTGCGGAATAAGGACTGTGTCAACTTATTAATCTTCGTTCCGCCTACGGGCGCCATTATTTTTCCGAGGAAACGTCACCGATTCTGCACCGGCAGTGCTCGGAGTACGTAAGTTTCAGTTCGCTTAACGACCGATAAAGGGATACTTATATTGGTGTCGAGTGCCAGCAAACTTTGCCAGAACGAGACATCTGCTTTTCGGCTGTAAACAACCATGAGCGTCTTGACAAGCGTAATGTAGCTTTAATCGCGATACAGGGCTGCGCGGACTTATTTATTGTTTGGTGTTTGCCAACAGTTTCGCGCCTTCCCCATAATCTCCACGCAACTGTCACGCGTAATTTTTATCCCGGGGTCGGTCCGTTGTATGTGCCCGTAATTTATCACGAGCCGCGTCGTACAACGAAGTGTAGAAATCGGTTCGACGATACTGCTATACGATTATGTAAACCTTCATTTATCGTTATTCGTACAATGACAAAGTAATATGCGACTGTGCATGAATAAACACGAAGGTGCGTGAGTCGGAAAATATCGCGGGTTCGAAAACATTGTATGCGAAATGGTGCAGAATAAATTCCATTTCGAAAGGTAATTTCTTCCGCCTTCGGACACGGTGATGTTAAAAGTTGTTACAATAATTACCAACGTCGTTAAATACGAATGGCAGATTATACAAAAACCAGTCGAACACCAGAAGAAAAATTTCGTAACACCATCTCGTTATTTCATCCAGCCAACTTCTTTGCCTATTATCTACAAATCCCACCCCCCACCCCGGAGCTTAGTTCGAAAATCATACATTATCGGTATCATTCTCCTTACGACGTGAAAAGTTGACTGTTCGATCTCATAGGTTTTCCATAGACTCTCCATCAACGGTTTCGTGAAAGAAAATAATGGTGGGATGGGTATAGAGAGGGAAGACCTATATAATCTTTCGATCGGTTATAGCTCGGCGGGCTGCATGGCTCGGAGCCCACTGGCGAGAAGCTAGCATGCGAAGACCCCGCTTCTGCCGTTTGTCATTACGGCTGGCCACATTTTATTTATAATAATTGGATAGAAACAGTTACGTGGTTCTGGCTTAAGGTGGGGACCGTGCGGAATTTATGAAGTCGAGGGGATCTGGACCGAGCCAGGAGATTCTGGGGTGTCTTGGTCTCTTGGAGGCAGTCCAGATGCGGCTACGCTCCGGCCAACCCCCTCGCATAAGGGCTCGGCTATCTTACCACGAAGAGACAGATCGCGTTGCCTGCCACAGAGCACAGCCGGAATGATAAACGAGCACGATGTTGCTGTATAATCATGGCTCTAAGACAGCAATCGGGAACGTTCCTCCTGTCCAAACCCGTGTCATCTGACATGCAACAATCCCAATGATATCGGATGCAAGTTTTCAATTACGTGCCGTACATCACGGCGATTTGTTCGTCGTCGCTGAATCAGCATTTAGCGGAAAAGTACCTCGTCCTCGCGCACGGCAGCGGCAACAGTACGTTCGAACAGGTATGCTCATTTAATTCGGCGCATTTCTCGCGGTGCAATTCGCTTACTGGTGTTAAGTGCCCGCGCTTTAGGCGTAAGAGTGAGTACGTCGGTAAACGAGAACGGTAAGAGAGAAAAAGTGGAACGAACGTGGTTGGTGCATCAAGCCCCGCGTGTGCCACCGGCATTCTAACCATTTTGTGAGAGTTACTCTCGCAACCCTCTCTTTCGAAGCGTACGCATTACCAATGTAAATCCGCGGTCCTTCTCTCCCGTGACTTTTTGCCCGGCGAATCCTCGCAAATCGGTTTGAATACGTACGGCGTGCAAAGTGCAGAGCCCAGCCAAGTCTAGACACCTCGGCCTTGGATATGGGTTCCCCGTTCCTGGCTCCGCTATCAAGACGGCCCGCTCTTTCTATTCCCGTGTTGGTGCGGGGTGAGAACATTCACATAATTTCTCGCGACTTGATGCCAGACCGTTCCTCACTGGACCAGCCGACGAATTGTAGGGACCACGCGACACCGCCGATGCCGCCGCCACCACTATCACCGTCACCATCCCCGTCACCATCCCCGTCATCCGTGCCACCGACGGCAACGGCCAAGTCTCCGACGTTATTGCTGATCCCGGAGATTTATGGCGGACCTCCTGCACACATGGCGCTTTAATTATGTGTGCTAGCCGAAATGAATTGGCGAATATTTTATGCGACAGGGAACTAGCCCAACCCCCATCATCCTTCTCATCTAGCTGTATCATTACTCGTCGTCGACTTATCGCGCACCTTATTTATTACAGATCTATCGTTGCGTCGCGTATTCAAGATTCGCGGAAGACATTCTTCGCCACGGAACGCATGTTTCTGTGGTTACAAATTGCGTGGCTCGGACATTTTTCGGTTTCTCGGGGAAATCAGACAGGAGACGGCAGTGTTGAATTGTTGGCAACGGATAGTAATGGTATTTTCCCAACAGAATCGCGCGGAGAAAGATCTACCCTGTTTTTTCCCCCCTGTTTTTTCATACGCGCGTTATATAAAAGCCAACCGTAATTCTGGCGAACGTTCCAATGTGATCTAGCACGGACGTACGTTTCCCGTGTTTTCTCGTAATCCGGAAATATCTTGTTCGTTAACTGAATTTGGAGGAAGAGTTCGGATTCTCGGGGGTCGCGCCGTATTCATCAGCTACCCAACATTTAAGATTTATCCGGTGATATATCAGTTGTGTAAAGCGTTACGCGGCAGGATAGCACTGTGTCGGACACAAAGTTAACGAGACGAAATAAATCTATAAATTGAAGAATATCGTTTAAGTAAACTGCCATTGACAAGGACCCCTTAAGCGAACGTACATTAAAAGAAACATTGTGAAATGAAGTACAGATACCAGGTCCTTATCTCGAAACATGTTAATTATTAATTTGGAGTCCAAAATATTGACGCCGCCGTGTTCAAACGACGTTGCAAACGGAAGCAAAAGAATACTTAAAAAACGGATTATGATCGCACCGTTCGCCACGGGCGAGCACCCAATGTCGAAACGAATGCGGGATGAATTTACCGATTTCATCCGTCGAAGCTTCGCGGTCTCTCGTCGAGCACGGGAAATAAATGCTATTCGTGTACACGCGACTTGCCTATGTCACTCTTGGAACCAGGACTCGCCCGGTGCTGCTCGACTTTTCTTGTCCAAAGCGCGCAACGAAATACTGAAAGGTGGATGCGAAGAAAAGAGCGCTGTTCGCTGGCGACATCACGTTCGGGCATTCGGTTGTCCAAACAGATTGAGAAAAGTTAGGGGGAGTGGGCGACGGGGTGGAATAAGAAGCTAACGATAAGCGCAAGATAGAAACGCGGTGGGGGAACCAGTGTTTGCATACAAATCTGATTACGTATTTATAAGCATTTGCATAATATCCGCGAAAAAAGTTTCCGCCGTTAAAAACAACGGCGAAACGACGCCGCAGCGTTTGCGTCAGTTCGCCGAGCGCATCCTTCCACCGTTCGTGAGTCTGAACGGGAAAGCGGTATGTCCATCGACGGAGAAAACGAATTTAAGCAGAACAAAATCTATCGTCGAGCTCTCCCGTACGTATATCGATGCGCGAACGCGAAAGTGTCTGTCTTTGAAGACATATTGACACTGTCGTGCCCGCGTGGGGACCATCTGGTGTCGTCCGTGTATTTCTCGCTCGCGCGACGACACTAATTGGATGATTCAATACCGCGGGCACGTGATCGGAAACGCGATCCCGTAGACGCCACGATTCGTTACATGCAATTTTTCTACGCGAATACCACTCGTCCCGCCGTCACGTCAGGCGAAAGGGGATAGATATAGGAAGATCGATTGGACACACGCGGCGGCGGGTATCACTGGCGTCCCGTTAACGACGGCAAAGTGCGTCCTGGAGTCATTCGAAACTTCTTCCGCGTGGTCGCCCGCGCTGCCATTTCTATCCTTCGCCTTTCCGGAAACAGCCAGTGTCCCATTGGAACCGGTTCCAGTGGACCCAGCAGACGCGATGTCCATAATTAACGCGCGAACAATGCGTTCGTTTCAATCTTGCAAGGAATTTGTGAATGTATCGTCTTTAAATAATCCCGAGTTAAGGCATATCTCGTGCTCGCTGAATACAGCGAGCTCGGATAGTTTATTATCATAGCTTGATATTCAATTCGATTCTTGCAGCATTCAAATATAACGCAATGCTAATTGATCTGATTTTTATTATCTGCGATACCGAGGCAGAAGCGGTGAATAATTGATAACGACAGCGTATTCTTGTCCCTAGTTTGCATCGAGTTGTTCTCGTTTGCCGGCAAGGGTTAACCGTTTGAACGGCAAGCGGCGCGATCGCGCTTCTTCTATTCTGCGTTCAAAAGTGTCGACGCTCTAGGCTGCGATGTTGCGACGCCGACAATAAAAGCACGCTGGGCTTTTGTAAATGCATGTCTTTGCGGGTACCGTTCAGGCTTACGTAAATTAAGACAGCATTGGAGTAAATAATGTCAGAATAACATTAAACTGAAGGCAATAAGAGACGCTCTCGTGCCGTCCGACATTTCTGAACACGGCGTGAAAAAAGCGCTGTCGCGCCGTTTGGCAATTTTCGTTCGGGAAACAGCAAAGACCCGTGGTACTCGAACGGTTCAAGACAGAAATCCTCGTATCTGTTAATTATCACAGCAACTTATCGACCTAGATTCAAATGGAAATCTGTAACTTAATAACCGTATAGAAATGTTTAGCAGTTATACGAATAATGTTAAGAAAATTAATTGCAAAGCATAATCTAAGAAAAGTACGTGGCACACTATACCTATGGCGCTGAGTATCGCCAGATTTTACTCGAAATAAGTATTTGATGCAAATGTGACAGAATGTTTTAAAGTTTAGCGGAATAATTAGAGAAACAAGTATAAATTATTCATATTTAATTGACATTCGACATGTAAACGTACAAGTTTGATCATAAAATAATTTCAGCATTTGTAACTTAATTTACTGTCACGATATACGCTTAGAATGTATTACAATGTATACCCCTGTCACGCTATACTAATTGCGAATATTTCTGTTCCAGGTAAGTCTCCATAAATTTACAGCTACACGGTGGCGGAGAAAAACTAAAAGGTAGTTATTTTCAATATCCTTTAACCGAAGAAAGGCAAAGAATGAAGCAGATGTCGCGCGGTGGCTCCTTGCCAATTTGGGGCGGTGCTTGCAATCAAATTACACGGAAACACTTTATCTTAATGACCACGTTCCTACACAGCACGGCTCCCTACATTTGTTGTAATTCTGCGTCGGTAAAGACGTGTTTACTTCAGCATCCATAATAAGAACCGTGTATTTTATCGCGATTCACTATTATTTCAAAACTTTCTATTGAATTTATCACGCTTAATTAATTTAACGCCATCTATTTTACATACATGCGGGTCTTGAACGCACAATATTTCGAAATAAGTAGGTCTCGACTAACGCGTGGCACGTAGTTCGTATTCATAAATTAAGGAGCACAAAAGACGTCGTATATATCCATAAAGTACCGGCCATAAGTATTCGAATAGCCTATGGCCGGTGGGGATTCCTTTATTGCTTTCAATGGGGTTAATTGTTTGAACGGTAATTCGCCTGTAAATTCTTCAAACAGCCTGTCGTAATCTCCTACCGATATATCAAAAGAACCGAATCCCCCGAAGCCTATCCCATTCGCAATGAAAACGATTACAAAAATATACATCCAACCTTGTCGAACATTTTACCCACTGAACTCGCTGCGGGTATTTTCCACCCCGGTCCTAAAATTTGCATGCAAACTCCTCGGGTGGGGGAAGGGTGGAGAGAAAAAAACGTAGAAAAAGGAAACGCTTATCGTACGCACAAATAGAGACGCCAAGTGCGTTCAAGCTCGATCCTCCGGTCTCGAAGGGAACGGGAAAATCCCGGCATGTATACACCGCTTTAATTCGAGCGCCATCGGAAATGCATATACGTTCCCGAAAACCATGGCTCGCGAATCGGAAGTAAAAGAGAATCGTAGGGACCAGCGAAGAGGGACAAAGAAGAGACGCATATTACCTAGGCGAGTGTGTACATGCAACCCATAAACCCCTTTGCTTTATCCCAGTGCGGCCGAAGGTACACGGTGCTGTTCCGCGATCGTTAATTTCACTCGGAGGAGAAATACCGTGGTCGTTTCTGCAAAAACCGTAGGCGATCCGGCTTCCAGTGAGCGTTCCTGGAGCTTTCGGCTGGGTTCGGCCGGGGGAAAGAGAAAACGGGATGGAGAGGGGCCTATGTACGTGCTAGCAGAGAAAAGTAAGAGAAAGGGTAGGGGCAGGGTAGGGTTTGGGGTCTCGACGGCTCTGCTAACTTATTTTACGCTGATCTCACCTCTCCATTCGATTCGCTAGGTTACCATTGCCGCGGGAAAAGCTTCTTTTTTTCTCCCCCCCCCTTTTCTTTTTTTTCTATCTCCGGCACAGACGACGAAACTTTTCGTGCGCGCCGACTTTGTCTGGGAAATTGTTGCCTGGAAATCCGTGGTTCTGCATCACGCGGAATACGAACAAGCCGACGCGACGCGGCAATTGCACTCCGCTTCGATGGCCAAGGACGTTTTTAATTCTGGAACGACGGCGCAAAGCCGTTTACCGTTGGTGTCCGGCCGATTCTCCACGGCAAAATGTTTACGATTGTACTTTCGTTAATAACGGTTTCGTTCGGGAAGAATTGGCGGACGTCCGTCAAATTCCCAGAAACGCTTGTCGCAAATCCTTTCTCGTACATCGCAATTGCGGGAATCTTCGTATTCTTTTTCCTTCGCTTGCGCGTAACTTCGCGGCGATATTTAGAAAGTTCAGATTGCGTTGTCCGCCGTTATATTCGTTCGTGGCACAGCGCTGTTCGAACAACAAAGCGCACCCCCGGCCCTCGTCGATTTCCCACGCAATTTTTTCGTTCCTGTGTATGCCAGTGAAATTTCGTGCGCCCCTGTCACGAAACGCGTGCTGCGAAAAGAGTTTACATGTATTATTACCTGGGTGTATATTTTCGGTGCGCGAATAGCGTTTGCGTAACGAAATTATCCGCGAAAGTTCGATTACCCGACGGGACGTGTTCTCTCAAAAATGAAAATAAATCCTACCCGCCTGGCGCCGCTGGATTGGCAAATGTAATTTTCTAGAAGCGACTTACACCCTTCACCCCGAGCTCACTCTAAATATCTTAGCAGACATAAGAACGTTAAAAGTGCCTGTCCACGTTCACGAGGCGGAGGAGCTTGGCCCACGGCGATAACAGAAATGTCTCCGGCCCGTAGAATCGCCTCAGTGTCAGAACCATTTCGTACCATTTCGTATGGAGAAACAATTTTAATTTACCAACCGTTCCGCACCGTCTATCCGTCTCTCCTTCTTCCGCGAACTTTTCCCGTCTCTCTGTTCCATTCATCGGGGCACCTCTCCTCTCAACCCTCCGCGCCGCCAATCGTACGGTGGGTGAATACCCATTCGTTGTAACGGCTTTGTTTCATTTAACAGAACCACCGACGACCGTTCTCCCCTCAGCTCCCGCCGTTCGTACCGGCAGTTCGTTTAAAACCAGGCTTTATTACTGATTACTGGAAAAATTGATGTCCACCCGCTAATGAACCCAATCTACAGTGAAACCCCTGCGAAGCAATATCGTTTCCATTCAAGTCGTCGGTGGTGGGGGGAGGGGGCGAACGATATTTCTCTCTGGCTGCGTTCGAATCGAATATGTCGACGGGTATAAACATAAAAGGGAAAGGAGCGAGAAGAAAAAAGAACGAGCTAATAGAGTGGCAGAACTTGAATCGCGAATTTCTTCGAGTCGATGTTCACTTTTGTCCGGTAGCATCGCGAAACGTTCGTCCCCGCTGCTTTGTTCGGGACTTTAACCGGGTATTTTTTGTTCGTCGTTTAATCCACTCGGCGCATCTCTTCCTCCCAAGGTAACCGGGGAACGCGGGGCAATAGAGGACGATCGTTAGAACTTGGCCGATTTCGATGTCACCGACTGCGTGCGGATTTTTGTCCGCCCCGCTACGTTCCCGCGGTGGGGAGCTACTTTCGGTCGTTAGACAGTATCGTAAACAGGGCTCGCCACTGTCTGAAATGTAAAGCCTGGCGACGGGTTTGCGTCCAAACAACGGGAGTAATGAGAAACTTTTAATTAAAACCTCGGCGAGTCCGAAGCAATCGGGAGGCGGAACAATGAGAGAAGAAATACGTCGTTAATGGAATTCCTTCCTTTTTTTCTCTCTCTCTCTCTCTCTCTCTCTCTCGGTTTTACGAGACCGCCTTTGTCCTCGATAAGGGGGCAACTTTGGCCAAGACGAGGGGAGTCGACCGATCGAAAATTTCTTTGCAAGATTATCCGAACTTTCGAAAGACCATATTATCCGCGGAGTTAAGCGTCCAATACTTCATGTACTCGATGGTTCCTTCCCCTCCAGCGTTCTTCGCCCGACATGGAATATCGTTCCCTTCGACGGCGATTAGACGTGAATCGTTCGAACGACGAACGGTACGTCCGATACGAACAATCGAATGATAAAAGTCCGCGAGCTCGGAAGGTGGAGGTTGCGTCAGCGAAACACGAAATACTCTCGCAGGTCCCATTGGATTTGTTGTTCAACACCCGAAACCGCAGGCGCGACTCGAAACCGCATTACACGTTGCCGCGTGTACATTTCGTCGAGTTGAGCAAGAGGCGAGTGGAGCGCGTTGGTGCGATTGATTAGAAGCGGGGAACCTGAAAACGTTAATGAAACGTCGAGCGTTGCACCACGTGCCCGTCGACCATAAGTTAACGTCACCGCGATGGATCTCCGACCGGGTTCAATTACAAAAACTTGTGCCCGTTTTATTACGGAATGTCACCGTCTATGAGACGCGAGGCAAGGTTCCGTAGACAGCGCACAGAACGTGTATCGTATAATTTTGTAATCTTGGAGCCGCCAGTCAGCTGGTCTTTAAGACGTTTCAGTTTTTCGAATACGTGCATTCGGGTGCTTCATTTCACTGCGGTCGCGCTGTCTTCTACGCGTATGCAGTATCGCTGTACACTTATAAGTAGTCGGGCATGTGTGTGTACGTAAACGATACACCCAAGTAATTCCTCATAATTAATAAATTTCTGCCTACGACAGACAAAAATTTATCCCCTACTTTCATACACCTTTCCTCGTATTTCTATGCACATTACCAAAGCCTGGCCCCCGTGAAACAGTTATTATCGCGATCAATACGTAGAACTGTAGAAAAGTCCGCCACCGGTCGGTCCGCACCCCCCCCCCCCCCAACCCGTACTCGTCCTACCCGTTTATTAGCGCGAAGGTACAGACCACGATCAATCTCAGCGAGATCGGGCGATTCTCTTTCCTTCGTCAAGTCGCACGCATATTCAGCCGACAGAGCAGATACTAAAATACGCGGCACTGGCAGTGGAGATTGCAACGTGCGCCGCATTTGGCTGCATTGTGGAGCCGTCAACCGCAACTGCGACTGCCGAGCAGGCAGCCAGGCCCAGCAGGATACGGCGGTGGAATGCGCGAACGATCAGGCCGTATCAAAAAGGGTGCAGCAGGGGACAGCTCGAATTTGCACGTGCAAACATTTCCCTAATGCACCCTTCCTAACTTGCCCCGCCATTTCCCTGTTCCGTCCGTCCCGTCTCTTTCTTCCGCGCTGACAGGCCTGCGCGCAGGCCAAACGCGGGCGTAACGCGCGCACATTGACGCGTTGAAATGGGAACGACTGGTCGAAAGGAGATACGAACCGGTTAACCCACGTGGGGCGCGTGTGTACGTCTCCGACGTTCGAAGTAATGAAGCGTAGCTTGTCGGTGGGCCGTTCAATGATGTGAACATTTGACCGAAATGCGTGACGCGATTTCGGTGCACTGGTACACGATACGTGTGACACGGGCATTGTATCAGTCCGACGTTCGAGAAAGAATGAATTCGGAATAATGATAACGGGGCGTGGAATCAGAACAATATTAAATACAGTGAGGTATCGATGCATGTAGACACTTGTCAAATACACGTGTGGAGGCTTGGGAACCCAATCAGCATTCAAAACTGAGATACACAAGGTTTTTATTAATTACTTGGGAAAGAAGAGACTATTGCTTGCATATGAAAATAGTGACTTAATTGATTTGTCAAATGAAGCTTTTAACTACAGAGGTTTTTAAACTGCGTAACTCAGGTTGAAGGGTAAGATGGACTTACGCTGATTGGCTTATGAGCAACCCCATGCGTGCAATGTATAAAATTTCGATACAATAAATGAAATTTGCCATATGGACAATTGTATACTCTTATTTGGCATCATTTGTATTAGGAATGCATATAGTGTCCTTAAATACGTATACATGTGTCATGCTATGGTATAATATCATTTTCCGTCGCCTTTCGTGTATCTCGAATAGTACAATATTGAATACTTATCACACAACCCGTTAATAATACCTGCCGGCATTGTCGTCTTCACGACGAATCGACGCTGTTCCGGTCCCGTCTCATATCTTTTATTAATCAGAGAAATCGAGCAGCGATATCCCATGAATTTTTCCACCGATCTTCAAATGTCTAGCAGCTTTCACCAGAGGGGCGACAGCGCGTTCAATTCAATTTTAAAGTTCCAGCGAAGTTAGCGTATCCCGACAATTGAATTCGGTACGCGCGTTCGCTCCTCTTTCATCAAATTTTCGTTCGGCACCGCTGTGCCCGTGCGCGCAAGTAGAACGTCCGATACAGGGGTGTGAAAAAGCATTACTTAAGCTTGTCGTGGACGTGTCGGCACGGTGTTCTGATTATTTCGTATAATGTTCGAATTTGCATAACACGTGTACGAGGTACAAGGGCCAGATAGTTTGGCATGCAAAGCCTAATTTGACCCGCGGTCGTGGCCACGAAAGATTAGCCGGGCTGCACGAATCGGTTGTGCAGATTTCTTTGAGACTCCGCGCGAGAACACGTCGCCCTGTCGAGGATGAATTCCGGACATACAAGGAAGCTCGAGGAATTTGCTGTGGGGGGGCACAAATCAGGGATGTCTAATAAGGTCGCTCGCGAGGCGTAAGCTTGAACGATGGAACTCTTCACGGAAGGCCGAGTAATTGCAAAAGTATGAAAGCCCCATTTGTCAAATGGATGTTACGATGTGAGCAATCTTCCGTCCCGGCGTTGGCGTTTACGATTTATAAAATAATGGAACCGTACAAAGTCTCCGATTATTCTGAGTTCGAAGTTTACACACCTGGGCACCTCTTCAGGATATCAGGGACAATATTTCAGGGAAATTTTAAGCTGGATAATTCAAAACTTATTTTGCGAGGAAAGTGATATTTTCCCCCGACGAATGTTCATTTGTATGCCAGACTTGAATAATATTAGATAACAAACGTCTCCTTCATTGTAATTTTGCATCAAGCTTCCAATACTCTTGAAAATAAGCAAATATATGATTCAATTACTGTCATTTTGCATAAAACGTATTATTTTCTGCAAGCGCCAAATTATTTTTATTCAGGCGACGATACGAAAAGGAAAACCCGACAGCATGGTATTTACCTTAAAATTCAATGCGCATCAAAGAATAGAATCACGAACGTCGTGCCCGCACGTAAGGTGGCTATTCTGGTAAAGCGCTTTATTACTTCTACGTTGCGTGTTACACAATACCCTGTCGGTGTTCGATAAAATCGAGCGCAGCGTCAATGTGGGAAACGGTGGAGACGTGACGACGCGACGGGCAAAGGAATAAGTATATAAAGGCCGCGGAGAAGTGCGTTTTCTCTGCAGGAAATTCGTAGAAAGACATCGACTGAATTTTTTACGAAACGCCCCGAACCTGATAAACCGTAAATACGATTCGTAGAAGTATAAAATCGCTGCAACACCAGCATCGGGATTTTCCCTTCTTCCCCATTGATCCCACGGTGGACCCGTCGCTGGTTCCGGGGCATTATCGAAAGAAAAGGGTGGCTACGGAGCATGCCGGAGTCAATCCACTTATTGGAATGCCTCGCGTCTCGTTCTCGCTTCGGTGCCGCACCTACACACAGGATCCGAGCTTACTGCCCTTCGATTTGTACTGTCGTCGGGCGTCGTTACTACGACGCCAACTCAGACACCGACTTGGTGACCATACGTTACGGTATCGTAACACGTTAACGCCGCGCACCCCACCAGCCAATAACGCTTCACTTTACTGCGTTCCACGTCGACGTGGAATAAAAGGGTTTGCTGGTTGCTCCACTATGCCATTCGCCTGCCCTACTCAACCAACCTGAAACGCGACAGTTTCGGAAAGTTGACACGTTGCTTATTTTCCTACCCTTTCGAAACCAACGACACGGATTTTTCCTCCCCGGCGAATCTGGATTCGGAACGAGTGTGCGGGGTGTGGTTGCGTAGCTCGTAGTTAATGCATTGATCAGTTTTGAGAATGTGCAACGGTGGAAAGATAATTGTTGAAACACTCGACGTGCGTCTTGAAACGTATTTATACACATTGGAAGTTCGACTGGTTGCGGGTGGACGCTATTGTGTTTGTCGAATTAAATTGACGCGACGTAGATACTTATCTAAGTAAACGAATTGGTGTCCTGTATTTGGAATTTCTAGTTAAGTAATAATAAAATAGAGGGCGATATTATCTGCGTTTCGATAATGAATATTTACACCCTGACACGACAACCTACAATTTTCATTTAATTAGTAACTCACATTTTCGTACACGCCCAACGGTTGATGGTTAATATGATAAGCTGTAATTTCCACAAATTACACGTTTGCAAATTATCTGCCGTATCGTGTCGGCATGATACAGTCTGATCGAATTTGTTATAACATTGATCTCCTAACATTATTACGAAACTATATAAAGACACGTATAGCAATGAATCAATGTAGATTAAACTGGCTGACTCTTGCCGATTTAACAGAATTAATACACTAATTACATTCGTACATCAACTAAATACTTACCCCGGATACTGGCAAATAAAGTTGTTAGACGAACGTGTGTACATTAATCGACAATAAAGGTAGTTGACGCACGCTGGCCGTTGGCAGGCGTCTCATCGTTGCAAAGTACATACTTACCCGTGAAAAGGAGGAAATTGGAGGCGGCTAACACGACACTGCGATGGCTCTCCTAGCTTTCACTTTGCAAGAATTACGATGTTGATACAGTCCCCGGCGACTGTGCTGTCGCACGATCCACGTGGAATTACAAAAATGGACGTGCGAGCTCTTGATCCGAGTGACGATAAAAAGTAATGAAAGTAGCAGAGGCCAGTGTTAGAGCAGCCGAGAAGTTTCCGCTTCTAAGTAGTATAACGCTGAATAGGGTCAGGCCGGGCACTGAAATAGATGGCGCGCCGACTAAAAAGATATTGTGAGATACAGCTGCGCGCGAGAATATTGCTCTGCTTTACCAGAAATGCACAAAACGGCAGGCATGCTAATGCTAGGAATACATTTATATCCCCGGATGTAGATTGGACAGTGTTCAAGAAAAATGTTACCCCCGCTTAAAATTAAATGCGAGCGAAGAGTATATCATACCGTAAGAGATTTCACGTGAACGTTTCCGGAGAGGATTACGAACGTATTCATGGCCGTATACCTGCTTCCACGCGAATTAGTAGTAGTGCAGGACGATATTCTCTGCAGGAGCTGTACATCAATCTTCTGGAACCCTTGATTTCAGACCCTCGGTTTTGGGCCCTTACAACTTTCACGATGTCCCTGCAATTTATACGTCGGCAATTCCATCTTCGCGAACCGAGTAATAACCAGTTCCCCTGTAACGGACAAAGCTTCTCGGGGAGAGGCGATTCGGCCGGTTTCTCATTAACGATCTAGGGCCCGGGCAATATTTTTTTTATACCGAAATTTCAGCTACATCCGTCGTATACACTTTACGTATTTGCGAGGGATATTACGTTGATCGTATTTTTCCTATACGAGTGACTGGTAATTTATGGCTCGTAAAACGGAATAACCCGTAAAAAAAAAAGAAAGGATATTGCTTGTCAAACTGTTCCAAACCGTGTTCCCGAATAAAAACATATTGACCGTCGGTAGACAGAGCCCTGAAAAACGAATACATAATTCGCATGATATAACCGTGGAGGATATTTAAAGTATTTACTATCATTAGTCCCGTGACCCATCTCTACTCCGTCTAGCTCCGGTTGACGACTCTTCGTATGTCATATCAACTGGCACAACTAAATTATGAAACGTCAATCACACGGCAGTCGGAACGAGGATAGCGAAGGGAAACGAAGGGAAACGAAGGGATGCGGCTTAGCGAATTAATCGATATCTAACCCAGACAGGATACGAATAACCGTGCCCGCTCGAACACAAAGTAACAACGTCCATTGCCCCCGCTTGACCTTTTTCTCTTACCTGCCGATTTTATTTTCCGCAATGAACAATGTTCTCCGGTTTAATGGAAACTACTGTGACAAATGCAGGTCTGTATTTTAATTGACGGACATGCCAGTTCGTAATTATTGTCGCTTTCATGAATTATTACGAATACATTGCAAAATAATTAACTTTCCTCAAACCTTTCCCTACTTCCTCGTGGACGGCTATAAAATTGCAACTGACCGGAAACACTGGTTTTAGTCGCGTCTGCAATTTGGACCATTCCAGGCAATTTAGAGTGGACTGTATTTTTTGCCAATTTCGCCATAACGCAATCACTGTGTCCTGAATAGAATCAATTTCTCTACGGTACAGAAATGTTTAGCTTAAGAACGAAATGATCAAGGGGCAAACGAAATAACGAAAATCGCTATAACGAATAAATTCCATCCGAATGTCTTACTACACTACTGAATAATAAAATTAGGGAGATATTTGTCGTTTCTTGGCTTCGAAGTTTCCGCCAGCTTCTCACAATGCAAGAAACCAACTTTTTTAAACAACTCGTGTCTTTCTTTCTTCGATGGAAACGTTTCAATCAAACCTTCGTAACGTTTGATTTAGGAAATGTATAAAGACATAGTTAGCCACGTATGGGCCTATTCCATATCGAGGTGGCCGCGCTGAATTTGTTCCCCGTTAATAGAAGCAACGATAAGGAACACGCTAACAGTTACACAATAAATCACGCGTCTCTTGAACACGTGTACTTCAAAGCTGTTCTCCCGCGGTGGAAAAAAAGAACCGTAAACTACGTGGTAAGGATGTAGAGATGTAGAGATGTAGGCAGGGGAAATTACATATGAGTGGCTTACAAGTAAGGGGAAGCAAGCGTAAGACCGACTCGCCTTGAATTATTAACCCTCTCTCACGCGTGACGTATGTTATAATGTACATAGACTTCGTTACCTAATGTCTCCTGATAATTTACGCACGTAGCTGAAAGTTTTACGTCGCGAGCAACGAGAACTCTGGCTTTATTCAAATTTACTAAGGTGAACGCGTTTCTTTTCGGTGAAGTTTAGTGTCGCGGCTAAGGGCGACTTGGCTTCATTAGATCGATTGGAGAAAAAAGTAGATTGCTTTCTCCTTACTGTGTCGCAGGCAGCGTTACATTGAAGCAATTCTCACGAATAGTGACAACGTGTAGTGCGATTCTTGCCTGTATCAAATTCTCTTTCCATATACTTCTTCGTAAACTACTACACTGTATGATACATTATTCAAAATATTATTACGCCATCTAATATTTCAGTCAGCATACTAGGTTCATCGTATTCGTTTTACAATAACTTGTTATAGAGCAACGATCATTGAGTGTTCAAAACAAGCATTTAAGTCTCATCAAACAATTCCTCCTGGACGACACTCCTCTTAATCCACTCCCTTCTGTGTTATCTTACTAATACAGAAAATCAACTGACTGGCTTATACGTAAATTCGCATCGACATTAAACAATTAAAACCCAAAGGAAGGAAGCAATTGTTCGTGCTTAGCGTTTCTCGAACTACTCGCTACCCCGTTGAAAGCGCATTATACACTCGTAAACTCGAACCACTCGAATCGTCAGGTTATTCACCGTGAAGGAGGTAGCGCAGAAATAAGGTGGCAGAGTAAATGCGCGGGCGCAATAGCATTCATTGATAATTCGCCGCTGCTAATGCAACTTGCAGGGCACCACTTGCGTCCAGGTATAGGGCAATATGAACGGGTCGACGGTAGGTCGTAGAAAGGGGCTCAAGGGGGTGGCTGTAGCAAGAAGAAGGGTCGTTTGGTGGGCGCAGCCGTTGGACGAAAGGAAGGCAAGCAAAAAAAAAAAGGGGAGAAGTAACAAAGCGACGGTTGGTGCATATATTCCCAGTAAAAACTAGCGCGGCAGAAAGCGGATGCGGAGGGACCAGTGGGGGATCAGGGGACGATGGTAATCTTCCGGCTGATATTTTATGTGTCCTGGGAGCAAGACACTCTCTCGCAGTTACCCGCGCTTGCGAGCCTAACGGTGTTCCTGTCTTTGTCGCTGCTCGTTCGTCTTTCCGCTTCCGCTTGGATCGCCTCGTCGCCTTCATTTTCCCTTTGAAATTCTTACCGATAGTTCATTCATTCCTGTCCCAATTATGGAAGTGGCCGCGGAAAAGCGGAAAGAATTGCCGTTACTGAACGTAGATTTAGGCAGCGTTAAACTGAGCTTACGCGGACGACGAAGAATAGTTATATTATACATTGTGTCGTTTAGACGGGAGATTTTTTCGTTCCTCGGTTCAAATGATTTGGCTGATATCTTTGATTGATATTTATATTTCGATCGTCATGTGCATTTCAGTCCAGGTTCCTTTCCCAACGGATTACAGCGTTCTTGATTCGTCGTTCATAAGATGGTTAGCTTTCGAATTTTATGGGGTCGGGAAATGAATTTTCCACCGGGCTGGTATCGTTGAAAGGAAAACTTGGAATGCCAACGACGGGAAAAGCTCCAAAAGCTATATTAATGTTACGCGCGGCACGAATCGTAAGATGACCGAGTTCGAACTCGTGAAGCAGGATGATCCGAAATTCGTGCGTGTTCGTTGTACCATTGAAGGGGCGATACTAAAGAACTTTCGGCATCATTTCAAACAAAGGACGCGAAATAAGAGACGATGGAACGATGTTTAATTTTTCATGCGCTGCTTCGTAGGCAGCGCACAATACATAACGAGGCTCTGCTCTTCGAATGTGTTCGAGCATAATGTGCACCACGTTAAATGAATTTTGTACGGGCAATTCTGAATGCCCCACTTTAATTGCAGCAATCCGAATGTAATGGAAAATGTATTATACATATCCTGAAACGTATCCACGCGAAATCAAGCGAATCTCGTCATTGTACAGGGTGAACCACGAAACGTGATTAGCTTTGATTATTCCATTGTGAGAGGGTTGATCGAAAACTCGTTTACCTGGTTATAACACGGTTTAATAAAAGCTTCGGAACGATTGCGGTAAACTGTCAACCCCTTTCGTCGATGTTTCCAAAGTCACGTTGAATGTTTTATAAAAGATGCATATGCCGCAACGACAGAACAATCTGTGCCCGTTCGCCCTGTGCCAGCTATAAAGACACGGGCTTGGGGGCAAGGAATTAAAACCGGCGTCGATAAATGACGAGCGCAGAAGCGGCACGACAGTTTAATTAATAAATCTGTCAGAATGGTAAATCCTAACGATAAATCGGCAACTATAATACGCTGGCAATTACCGGACGTTTCTCCAAACATTATCGGTCCTACGGCACGGTATACGTGCCGTTACTTGTAACGACACTCATAGACCGTGGAGAACGACCGAAAGGATATATCGCAGAATTCGATAATTGTCGGGGAACGCGTGGCTTGGGCGCTCGCGTGCAGAGGCCAACAGTGAACTTCACGGCTAATGAATTTACGACGAGGAGCACTCTCGTGGACCACGGTGGGAATCAATAATGCGGTTAAATATTTCATGGATTTCGCGGAATGCGGCTGTGGTGTACGGTCACGTCGCACCCATCTGTCGCGATCGGGCCAACTTCAATCGTTAATGGGAACAAACGGGCTCGCCGGCTGCGAACAGTGCGGATGACGTAACGTGTTTATGCGAGGCCACGCTGACGGCGCGACGTACAGGCGGCCAGAACACGGGAAATTTACAAATTCCCCTTGAAAATCCGCCACTTGGATTCCCGGCCCGTGTCAAATCGAGCCTGATGTATGCGCAGATGCTGCCGGTGTACCTGCAGTACGCGCCTACGCGCCGGCCCGATTACCAATCGCCCCCCGAACGCCCACGATCGTATCCGTCATACGGATTTAGGATTTTATAGATATTTCGCTTCGTCCCCTGTCACGATTGCACGGCCGACGCGACGTGACGCGCGCGAGCACGCCGAGCGTATTCGCCAGCTAGCGTAGTATCGGGGAAAAAACGGCCGATACATTCGCAACATTTCCACCCTTGCGTCGCCGGAGGAATTTCTCCCGTCTTTGATCGCGAACGTCGAGTTTCCGATTGATGCGGTTAACTTGCAAACCTTTTCTGCGCAAAGCGGTCTTCTGTTTTCGAAACGTTTTGATGGTTCCGAAAATGGGACATCGAACGGCTTATTGCGTTAGTTCCATGATTAAGTGGCGAGTTAGCGATGGAAATGGTTGCATGGAAGGTGGTAAGGTTTTCTATGAACCCCGTCAAATGATGGGAACCGGTGATCGGAGTGAAATATTTTGAAACCATGACTGAGTAAAAGGATATAGGATATTGGTAAAAAATAGTCGATGATCACGTATCTGAGTATAATTTCAATAGTATGGACGACGAAATTGTGACAATGTCATGTACTGGTATATGCCATCGAATTGAAAATACGAATTCTGCACAATCGAATCCTTTCTGGCATGTCGGCATGCCGTACAATTATATTTGGTTAAATACGGCACGATTAACTTCGTTCTTGTGTTTCCATTAATATTCGTGCTCCAAGCGATTATTATTAACATAGATTAGAATTTTGCCGGGCTTGCATCGAAGTCTGATTATTAACCGAAGATAATGCGGAAAGTTTCGAGCTGTACGTCAACCGTGAAAATCAAGCGGTAAAAAAACGGAAATGTTGTTACCTATCGTTTAATCTGAGCATTCTTGTTGCATGACCGTGTCATGTTACCGCGGGCCACTCTAATAAAGAGAATTACATAGCGAAAGTTAAGGTCAGCGTGGTAGAAAAGTTTTGGCAGTCACGATATACGCTTTTTCTTTCGATTGGTCGGTCGGCGACCCGCAGCCGGTAATTTGGCAGCTGGGGGAGGCTGAAATATTAGAGAAATGTGGCCGAGAGGTCAGTCGCAATTATTTAGGGGCTTTATCGTAAGCTTTCTTCTTTTTCCACTCGAGACGCGAAAAAGAAAGGAACCAAGTGACTGAAACATGGGCTAGATAGGCGGACTCGTCGCGTGCCGACGTACACTGCAGGCTCGCCCCTGCTTGTCTGCTTCGCTATCCTCACGAAACTCCAAAGATTAATGACGAGAGGTGGCGCAAGACATAAGCTATCCGCGCGTAAAAAGCTAATAAAACCTTTTTGCATTTGCCGGCAATATAAATTTACCGGTTCCGTTGTTCTCTGCGCTTGTGATAATGCTCGCCCTTGTTGCTTCCAGGCACGCACGGGCTGTATCACTCCCTTACTTCGTAAAGGGATTTTGATAATTCCACAGAAATATCCCTCCTACCCTTTATAGTTTCCACTTTAGTTTCACCGCGGTTCCCGCTTTTTGATCGCGCACGGCGTTACCCTCAGCGCCAACATTGTTCCGCGAAAGCTCATTAAATTGGGGCTACATTTACGGCGATATGAAAGTTGCGGTGAAACGTGGCATTGATACAATAACGATGCAACCTGAAGTTTTTCTATACATATATATGCAATACTTGTCCAGCCTTGGCACAACAGCTTATGAACTCAGGGTAACAGAAATTTCTCCGAAATTCTTGCAAGAACCGCCCACCGTGTCGTACTGCAAATTATTATATCGAAACGTTAAAATAATATCGGCTACATTAATTGTGAAATAATTAATATCGATAACCGTTCGACCTTAAAGAAATGTTGACAATCGACTTACCTTACCTATTAAATTCGTACGAAAACGCGCCAATCGACTTGGCAGGGACTAGTTGGCAATCGACACGCGTCCACCCAAGCTCAACGTATCGTTATTTTTCCCGTGATTCGGTACGTGGAGGCACAAGCTAATGCGAGCATTTAAACGTACATCGAAACGCCGTCGTGCTTATCAGCTACGAAGGGAAAAACTTTATCGGATCCATAACGATGCATTCATGTTACGTACAAGTAGTATAGCGTTAAGTTCAACGACTATCGAGTGGCGCGCCGTGACACTGAAGCAACGATAATTGCAACGGCGTGACGGCGCCGTTTCGTTTTATTGCCAGGCTCAGTAACGGTTTATTGAGGATTTACGCGGGCCAATATATCTCTTCGTTGATCCCTCCGTTCGTGTTTCTTTGGCCCCGCAGGTTTTTCGGCCGAGAGACATTTATTAAGGGTTATCGCGGCGTCACCGTAAAACGAGGACGAGTATTGACAATCGGACGAAGTTCAGAGGTAATCTCCAATAATCCTTTCGATCCTCCCCTCCTCGGTCAATGCCTGTCCTCCCAATTTGTGCACGAAAGTCGTCCCTTATTTGCGCTCGAAGACGTTTCGATTAAAAGTCGCTGACTTGCGATTAAGGTAACTTGACGGATGATACCTTGGGCTGTTAACTTGGAATGTGTGGCTCGTTCTGTAATTGTGCATCTCAATCGAAGTGAGGGTTACTTTATCATTGAAACATGTAGTGGCGGTAATTGAGCGTGAAATTTCATTTAATTTCGTCGCTGTCGGCAGTGCCTGTAACGTGTAGAACTTGTAGTGCGTAGCATTAATTATTAGTTCGATAATTGGCTCTGCACTATAATCTAACTGGAAGCAAACTAGTTTTTACGTACGCGAAGTGTAATTAAAGTTTACATAAATGGGGTCATACGCGAAACACCGATATCCAATATTTTCTGGCCGGACGATCTCTCTCGTGTGTAATAAGTAGAGCGTTAATTCGAGCAACTAAATCACAGCAAGCGCGTGCGCTACGAACAATAAGTTTCCGGTCATGCGACTGTTTTTATAGTCATTTAAACCATTTTACCCTGCTAATTATTTCAAAGCAAACATATTTCACGGTCGGGATTGAAAATTTACCAAGCCGTGAAGTTACATTTCACGCTCGGTAACGTTACAAAGGACGCGAACTGTCAAAGAGTGAAAAACGTATCCACTTACAAAAGCGTTCGAAAGCCATGTTTCACGAGATACTCTGGCTTCTTCTGCGCAGGTAACCGTGCCTAACTTGTACACGTTTAACCTCGTTGTTCCCGTGAATTATTTTGAAAAGACGCGTGACGATATTTCCCCCCGAATCGAAAGTAAGACACCACTAACATTGACATTGGATCTATCGACCACTTTAAGATGATCGTAACATCATATACAGTGGCGGACATAGACTTACGAACATATGTTTAACTACATTTTCATAATGTATATTACGGTACGCACAATATTTATAATATATTTTACTACATTTCTTACGTGTTTGAGGCACATGCTACTGCACTGTGTCCTATCGCTCCTACAACTTTAATGTTATGGGCTGCAGAAAATATTCTGTCTCAACTCGGCGGCATTGTTGCGGACTCGTTTCTTTTAAATTTGTTGCCCTCGCGATCAGTGCTCCCTTTATCCATTGTAAGACCGTGTCTACGCCAGAGTTAAAACGAAATAACCATGATTAAAGGCAAAAATATAACGCCCGAGCAAGTGCCGTAACGAAATATTTCCGAAATATGTGGGTTGGTATGATCAACTTCGTAAGACTATGCCCGCCACTGTAGGTACTGTTGCGATAATTTGTGATCATTTTTCATTCCCACAGACGAACCGTAACACAGCTCGATTTGAATGTCCTGCTAGCCGCTTTCATTTTAATCATTTGCCTAACGCATAGCCGCGTAAACCAACAAATTGAAGGGACGAGAGAAAGTTAAGGGGGTAAATCGCGCAGAATTCACCATCGTTTCTGGACACTGTATTATTATGATTACGTTGATTGCGGTTCTCGTACTTTTATTCAAAGACGCAGCCAACAACGGTATTCTGTAGCAGCTATTTATATTTGGTCCGGTCGCAGCAACGGCGAAACAAGTACGTGGCAAATTTCACGAAAACTCGAGCCATCAGTGTCGCGCTCGCACGTACACGAGCAATTGTGCTAGACGCGAACACAGGGCAAGCTTTCTCTTGGCGTTCACGCGTGTACGTACACACGCGGGCCGGTATAGCGGCGCCTGTATGTAAACCTACACACCTAGACTGCTAGTCGCTTGAAATATTGCTCGTCGCCCCGTGGAAGATGTACGATGCGTTATTGTTGAAAGCATCGAAGCGAAAATTTCAGTGTCTGGATACATCCAACGTTCTCCACTCGATTCGCCCCTATGGATACACCGACGTCCCTGCACCTCTCTGAGTTCCACGACATCCTCAGAGCCCCAACGAGACCGGAAGGTGGGTATAAATGTAAATAGGATGTCTGCACGTCCGCGAAAGACGGCTTTGCAATGGTGTATCAAAGGGTCCTGTTTCATTCTGGCTCGTTCGCAATCTCTACCTTCGAGAATTCTTCTTTCTCTCGTCACGAACGCATTTTCTTCGACTGTATACCTTTCTCCTTTCGCCTGTCACCTGTCAGGCACAGGCCAAACCTCATTGTTACTCGATAAGACGTATGCGCCTGAAACCACTGCGGAATACGTCCCGTTTCCACGAGACAATCTCGGAAACAATATTCGCGCCGCCGCGGCAGATAGTACCGATAAATATGCAAAATATTTTAATGAATGGAGTAAATTGTGTGCCCGTCTGTTGGAAATTGGCTTTCGCTTGTTTTATTGAGGTAGACAGCATTATTTATTATTATGTTTGTACAGCAATCCGACAATGATTTTTATTTTCCGTTCACCGAACGTTTGATTAATTTGCGAACGCAACAATCCTAGTATACGGCCGCGACGCGTCGGGAGAAATTTTAATTAAAATTATACATCCTAGTAGAACTCCGTATAAATATCGTTGAAAAATAGTGTCGATTCGTTCAAATAGTTCCGACGCATAAATTCATCGCTCGTACGGTACATACGGCGTCGCAGTGTGCTATATAAAAACGAGGATCGGTGAGTTTTCGGGGAGGCGGCCGATGGAAAACCCTGTGGAACACGCAATTTTCAGTCTGCCGTGTATAATTATGTGCATTCGCCGACACTTCCGGCCCTCTTACGGTTCGTTCGTTATCGCCCACGCTCCAACGATGCGGCTGCGTTACATTTTCTACTGAATTTCGATGCGCCGACAAGGGAATGGCAGCGGCGGCAGCCGGGATGATGGATTTAACTAGATCCCGCCCCATTCGCCATACTTACTTCTCCAGTGGCCGTATCCTACAACGGCTAAATCCATTTTGGTATTAGATTTCTTCGTATCCCCGTGTGGCTTTCATCGTGCCATTGATGGATTAAAGACGAAGAGTGGAGTTAAAAAGGGAGTGGAATGAAGGAAGAAGGTCCAAGAGCGGATAGCGAGGACACCGTTTGGATCATAGCCACGTAGAGGATGTAGACTGGAAGACCTGATACTCTGTATAGGTGATTCCAATTGATTGTATAAGGTACACGCTGCCGCTTCCATGGAATTTATTTCGTTTCTTTTAATTGTATTTAGATTGGGAACCTGTGACGAATTTTATTTTCTCCCTGTTTTATGATTATCGATTTGCCACAAGCAGCGTCGGTTGTGTAGTTAGCAATGCGGAAATGCCATACAGGGGAAAATAATCCACGGTATAATTTTGCTACGATATATTGTTAAATACTTACTACAACGATGAACTGTATGTATACTTCTTTTAAATCATGAATTTCTATGAATAAATTGATTGTTTTATGCAATTTGCCATTCGAAACAACCAGTTTAAACAGTCTTTGTAAAATAAATAATATTTGATTGACACTAACGGCAATTTTTATACAAAATTAACTTCAATTCAATCCCCAATTCTGTGAAGCAAACCAACTCAAATGACAGATAATACAGCACGCGCCAGTGAAAGATTCACGGATGTATCGTTGCTGAGGCGAACGAGCGATTAAGAGTTTGCCGGAAGAGACTCGAAAGAAAAGAAGAAAGCAATATAAAGGAGTAGCTGAATTTCAAGACTTGACGCGAAGTTACGATCGTGCAGAACGTCGAGCTGAAACGGAAATTGTGATGAGTGTGGTGTGAAATATTTACACGTAGAGGACAATCCATCATAACTGCCTTCACCCTCGGCGCGTTCGCCATTGCCAGCCAACGTCGTTGCCACCACCTCCGCTGCTTTCCAGTCCGAGGCACCACGAACCCAACCTACTTCACGGCTCCGTAACCTTCGCACCTCGTGAGATAGAGCAAAGCACTCTTCATTTTTAGGGCCGCCCATCTAGGGCCGTGCATCTTTTCGGTGCTCTTTTTCTCTGCTTAGAAAATAACGACTGGCATCACTTCGACCGTATCTTTTGCGTGGATTACCGCAAGGGATATCGATTAGTGGGCATTGGCGGTTGGTTCGTTTATCGGGACCGCTGCTTTCTAGACCAATAAACGCGAAACTCGTTCGTCCGTATTTTACCTCGCGAAAAAATTACGATACGCGTGCAGTTCCAACGAGATAAATCATTTTGTTTAACAATCATTTGAATTAATCGGTTGTCGATTAAGGGGTTATAATTATTTGGAAATGTTGTTCTATTCACCGAACAATGCGACTGTGTAGTTATAATCGCGCCACGCTATTACGATTATACGAATAACAGTTCAATAGAATAATTCAAATTTACATGTAAATTGAATTTAATGGCCAGTTCGCTACAGATAACTCCGCAACAGCAAACGCGCAATGCCCGAGCTCTTGCTGTGATTAATGACAGCCTATGGTAGTAATTTGACATTAGTATCCGCGATCCGCGTTTAGCATAGTTTCAGTCGATATTACATATCAAATGTTGCAGCGCATTTGGAACAAACAATATCCCGGAGCGTCGCATCGCAAAGCCTGTGATAAATTGCTTCAACTCTACGACGATTCATTTTCTTTCCGTTAATAAAAGGCACGGGGAAGGAATTAGTGATTTCTTGGTAGCAGTTCACTGTCCACGTAGAATTGTTAATTTCTTGGGGCCAGATGTTTGAATAGTCTTATCGCTGCGCAACCGTCGGAAAACAGAACGACGTGTGTACATTTTCGTTAACACTCCAATAGTAAGTCGTCCGAACAATTAACGCCGCTGAGTCTTGCCGCAAAGTTAAAGAAAAATATTGGCGA
Source organism: Nomada goodeniana (assembly GCA_963969485.1). Taxonomy (NCBI): domain Eukaryota; kingdom Metazoa; phylum Arthropoda; class Insecta; order Hymenoptera; family Apidae; genus Nomada; species Nomada goodeniana. Next base: position 3,820,169 of record OZ018299.1, read on the forward strand.
CATTTGCGTCCAAGCGGCTAGCTTAATAGGTTGTTCATACAGCCAGGATTCATCTGTTATTCCGCAGTACATAAGGTTCCAGTGCAAACAGACAGACCAGTAGAAGCACAGAGTAGGCAGGCCTGGTTAATTACTCACCCCCATCCAGTCAGCCAGGCAGGCTTCGGTGTATTCCATCCCCTGTTACCCCCAAGCCTTTCCCATTCGAGCCCTGATGGATCACCCAACCAGCCCACCACCCACAGAATGGCCAACAATGGGTTTTTGTTTCTTTTTATTGGGAGTAGCCGGATAGGAAGCTGGCCAGAACAAAGTATTTGTCGCTATATAGCCGGCGGTCCCCCACCCAATGACCCTCACGATTCGATTCGTCCCCTTGTTCTCTGACCGTCAAGTTCTTTAACCTGCCCGGTCGAAATAGCGGTACACCCGTATAGAAAGAGAACGATGAACATACGAAGGGGCAGGAAAGCGATAATGGCTTTCACGAAGCTTTACACGTGTACCGCCTGGGAAGCGCAAACACGTAACACGTTGATGCAAAACTGTTGCCCAGATTCATTGGAATTCTACGTGCAATTGGCGATACCTATCTGCAATGATGGCCCCACGGAAATGATGGTATTACGACGAAGAAGATTCAGAATCGCCGCCGTGCAGAGTCGGTGTAACCGACGATACGTTTTTAATTGCCGCAATTAGAATCGGAGAGAAGCGAATTTGAATTATACGAGGGATTCGTGGAACGTTGTCCCATAATGAACGCGGAGGACGGATTCGAGAAGCTTTACGAAATTGTTCCCGCGGGGAATCAATATGGTAATGCACTACCTTAAGTAATGAGAATCTTCGCAAGGAAGGGCGCTTAAGAGGGATAGATGCTATAGACACAGAAGGGATAAATGAACGACATGGATCTATGGTGGACACCAACCAGACGCGATAAATCCTCGACACGAAGAGCTCGGAAGGTGGCTGCTGGTTGTAGCACGCTATCACGAACTCGAGTTTGTGGTCACCGGCAATTTGGCCCCTAATTTTTCCCCATAAATTTTCAGGTAATTGAAGCATCATGAAAATTACAGGATGAACTTTCCCTATTAGCCACCGCGGTAAGGGATTCTTGCGGATTGAACGACGTATTCAGACGTATTACGAAATTCAGTCTGTTCTCGGGGTGGAAATAAACGCTCAACTTCTATGGATAATTCAGCACGTTTAAGAAACTTAAAGTGGCAATAAGTACGAGGAAACGCGAATTTCAACCAAGCCGAGAGTCATTCTCATGCAACGCTCGTCTCCCCAGAACCCTCGTAAGTCGATCCCAAGTTACGAACGGTAGCGCCATTCGAAACGATTCAGCCGGTTGACTCAGCCGCAAACTTATCGTCCGAGTCCTAATTGAATTTGTCCTCTTGGACCATGTCGCCGTGTTGCGGTAATGTTGGCAGTTCCGGAGGCGGTAGTCTCCAAGGTGTGCCAAGGGCTTCGCTTATTATAATGGGCGCGAAATTTCCATAATGGATACATATGCACGCTCGGAGAGGACTCCTCGAGTCTTTAGTCCTCTTCTCTCTTGGCTTTTCCTTCTCCTGTCCCTTTCACCGTATTGTGGCTGAGAGGTACAGAGAAATAGGGGCGAGAGGAAGAGGACGGGGTTGTACCGACTTCGCGGAGTGCTTTAGTTGTTAGTTGTTACGCGTACGTATCCTATGCAAAGTTATGTTCCATTGTACGCTCCCGCTAAGATCCAGGCTCCAACTAGTAGTAGAGCTGTAACTCTCGCAAAAGAGTACTGATTAACTTGCGAAAGTCACGAATGAAACCGCCCCCCCGTTGCGAAAGGAGGGTCCTGCTGTATACGTTTTGCTCCGTGTTCTTTTCAAACTGTTCTACGTCCCCGTCTGGGGGCGGACAGCTACACCGTATCCTTTGTCAGAAGCCTTTTGCATCGCTTTGCATGTTTCGAGATGCAAAGTTTCAACTGTCGTATTTACGGCGCCCCATATCTCGCGGGAGGGTTATCCTATCAATCTGCACACACACCACTAGCAGATATTGCTACTTCGTCAATGTCAGTGTTGTATCGTTAACTTGCTGGTTTTCTCTGGACTATCAATTCGTATCTATGAGCGATAGGTGACACGCGCACACCGCATTCCCAACTAAACTGTTTCCAATGAAAATATATGGTATCGGTGAAAAGTTTGGGATCACCGGGTACTTCGAGCGGTGCAACAATTTTGGGTTGGAAATTGATCAGTCTTCCCCGATGTAATCTATATTTCAAACGGAACGAGTACCTGTTTGTCCCTAGAACTTGAAGTATGCATTAATGCACTGGTTCCGAAGGATTCAATGGCTGCACAATTAACCATTTGTGCCGAGTGTACCAGTATCAGCTGTCGTGAAATTTCGTCCCCGAAATACAATTTTGTAAATAACTTGATCCCGCATATGATGAAATCAAGCATTCGCTGCTACCAACGCGAATGTAATCGTAATTTCTTCTGACAAAGCACGTTTACAATTATCTAGTTGCTAGAGAAAAACCACGACGTAGTTCACGAGCGGAACGGGTTGAAAGGAAGTGAACCGGGACTTTTGAACCCTATTCCTGTATCGAGCATCCTCATAATTTCTGCCGCACGACAGTTTATCTTCTTTCCTAAACGACTTGGACGTCCAAATAGTTAGCCGTGCGATTCCAACGGTGGCGTCGCATCGTGTGTCAAAATTGCCGAGCGAAATACTAAACCGAGTCGTACGAAGTTGACCTATTTAAACGTACGTCAGCAGGCACGACAGTTTCATCTCGAGACGACGTTATCGACCCTCGACGACACCCTTCACAGCAAGAGAAGGTACCCTTGCATGTATCACCGCGACTCAGACAAAGCTCTGCAATTAACTCTCCGAGCCCCATGCGCCCGCGGCGGTTAAGACGAACTATCGGAGGTGGTGCTGCCAGAGGAATGGCTCTTGTATCAAGTCGCACGTTCCCCGTGAGTAATCGCTGTTATTCCTAGACGATTCCCTCCCTTTTGGTAATACGTGACACACCCGGAGGGTCCCTCGCAAAATTAGAACTAATTCGTTTTTCCTGGCCTCAAGAGTAATACAGGACAAACGAAACACGAACAGCAAGGGTAGAAACATTAATGTCCGGAAGCATAAGCCGTTGTTTAAATGAACTTGTTGATCCTGGGAAGCGAAGGTAATTGTATTTAACATACAGGGCTCTTTAATCGGTTACTTAGATTACCATGAACTTTGCAATATCTTGCGAGGCAGATATGCGATTGAAATGCAAACGAATAATTGCGAAAATGCATTGTCGCTCCAAAACAATCCCTGCATCCGAATTCAATTCATTCTCCTTTCGTTCGAATCCACCCGGCAGAACAATACACCCTCAGAAGCGGCCACTTCCAAAGCAAACCGTTACTTCGCATCGCCAGATGCACAGGAACGCACCCCTGATCTCTTCACGGTAGCAGCATCTTGCGTATTACCCGCTCACAATAGATCGCGATAGCGCAACGTATTCCAACCGGTCCACGCTTCTGCTGAATGGTTCCTTTTCACACGCACTCGGTAGAAACGCGCGAAGGATCGCGGCAGCGCCGCGGCGTAGGCAGATAGTGAGCCACGACGCGGGAGAGGACGGAACGAGAGGAGACGAGGCGAGGAAGCGCACGGAATTATAGAGATAGAACGGGAGAAAGTGACGTGGGTAAGGGATGCAGGTATGTAGGGGGGGACCGTTGCTGAAGCTCCGCTTCTCCGCCGTTGGAGCTTTCTGACGCAACATAATGTGACGACCATTGTGCTGAAGTTAGCGGCGGTGGGTTATTCAGCGGCGGCATTTCCATGCAAAGCTTCCCGGATGAAGCCCAGACAGAGAAGAGTAGCCGCGGGTGCCGCAGACCTCTCTGTATCCTGATCGCCCCCTAACTGCACTTCGCCGTTGGCCCTTCCTACCGACGCGTCGTTTCTACGCTCGGGCCTCTCCTCCCTCTTCCTTCTTCCACCATGCTCTCTATATCTGACCTCACCTCTCTCCGTGGTCCTCTTTGCGCGTTACACTCAACCCACGACTTCGACGATCTACATTCTACCTCATTGTGCTGCCCGGCTTATCCATGCCCACCCGTGCGATTCTCACATCCTGATAACGAACGGTCGTGAAACGCCCTCCATCCTTCTACTCAGTCTTATTCCATCCCTTTGAACCCACCCCGCCTCTCCACACCCCCAACCCACCTCTCTCTCTCTCTCTCTCTCGCTGCCGGACTGAAAAGAACTCGGGTTAGCGGGGAACTAGGTATTGCCCCGTTGGCGTCGACGAGAAGAAAGCTTTCGTTCAAATCCTTTTGCACGAGATAACGTGTACAGATATGTGTGCGGGAACTTCCTTCCCGACGGTTGCCACCGAGTTAAGTCACGGAACGGAACGCGAAAATGAATCGTTTTATCGTTTCCCATTCCACCCGCCCTTTGGTTGCGCATTATCGTTTCTTCCTTTGTTCGACGGTGTTTTTAGCAGTTTGCCCGGTTTGAGGCACGGGTTCACGACCGAACCCGCCTCGCGGCTTTAGCGTTTTCAAGTAGTATCGGTCGGGCGAAGAATTGCAAAATTTTTGTTTTCACGGCCCGCGTATTTTATTCGCGCGCTGTTCCCGATTGCCCGCGCACGCGTGAAAGCTTTAAAGGATTCGGGGAATTTATGCGTGCCAGTTCGGACGGAAGAATGCGGCGCGCGGACCCGCTGGACGTGTGTACAACGATGAGAAATATATTTCGTCGCGCGGAAGGTGATTTAATGAAACGCGCGGAAATGTTAACAGCCCGGCTACTGGCTTGTAATTGAACCGAGAGCACGGGAATACGCGTGCCCATTGCTGGAGCTTTATTTCTTACTCGATGGTCGACGTAGACAGCAATTCGCCGTGAAATACGCCCCACTCTCAGACAGTCAAGACCGTTAATGCAAACCGCCAAACCGCTGAGGCTTTCCTTTCGTACAGCTTAATCACTTAAGTTCTTGTCTTTATCAGTGTTGTTCCGCTCGGCTCTCGCCAACAATGAAAGCTTAATTTTCCGCCTTTCTGCGATACAAGCTAGTCGAAACCTCCCCGTTTATTATTATTATTATTATTCCTATTCTAATTATCAACGTCGAACTAAGAACGGGCTACTTAAAGTTCACTATAAACATCACGTTCGCCGATCCGATTGAAATAACCGACGCGCGTCATCGAACTTTTAACATCGAATTCAACTGAAACGCGGGCACAGTTTCTGCACAGTCCGGCCGCGAGATACCATCCGCGCGCGATACCCGGTTCAACGGAAACGGCCGTGGAATTTTGTTTCCGGTCCCATCGCGAACAAACGGCGACGGCCGATAAATAATAAAAGCCCGGAGACTTTGGAAACGATTTTTCACATATCTTCGCCTGTATCCCGAAGGCGGGCCGCGAGGAGGAAAAAGTGGAATAGGATTTTCCTTGGGGATACTCCAATATCGTGGGTGGAGTACGTATATCCATAGCACGCCCCTTTCAACTCTCGAATTTTATTAACGTATCGGCCGATGGTGGGCACGGACGTTGCAGCAGCCGGCGGGGAAGCAAAGGGATGCAAGGTTTTAGGTGGGACAGGGGTTTGGAAGGGAGTTGGATGCCTCGCGCCGCATAATGTATAACATCATCTTTTACGATATCTCTTTCTGGGGCGCACTAGGGTATAGGTAATGCACGGTATTGTATTTTGCGATTGCATTTTCAGAGACGTCCGCCTGCGCTTTGAATATAAAGTGGCCTGAGCCGCGCCTGTTTTACGTGCGGCCGCGCCGTTCCCGCCGCCGGCCGTAACAGAACGATAGCACGGCGCTCTTACCAGCTGTGCCAACCCGGTAACCGACCGTTATTATCGTACTACCGGTGTCTATAGATGATGCTTTTAGCGAGTGCCGCGATCAGAATGCACTTTTGCTTTCACGCGTATCCGCGGCACGCCGATTCGACGATAGCTGGCGGACGGTTCACGGTTACGAGCGAGTGCACCGCATGATTCTTTCCCGCGGACGATTATCGTGCACCGCGTCTCGCAACTGCGGGAGCAACGAGACGTTTACAATTCTCGTGCGACGCCATCGCGTTCGCTACAAATTAAGTGCGATACGTGCGAATCGGATGCATTGCGGTTTCATCGGTGTCCAGCGGCTGTAGAGATTTCGGAATGATTTTATGGGAACGCAAGGCGGTGTATCAATTACGCGAGGATGATTTCTCTGTTTCCCCACGAGGGCACCGTCGTTGCCATAGATTGTTCGTCGGGGTCCTCGAAGTTTCTTCAATTAGGTGATTTGTAGTTCGACAGACGAACGACAGACGAAAAAAAGTGGCCCGATTACGCAGACATGCACGCGCCGTTTGAAGCCGCCTGTTCTGCTCGCGAGTGAAGCGGGAGCACGGCACTCCAGGCGCCGCGGTACGCGCGCAGACGGCTGCACGGACCGCCAGGTCGTGATCGTGCTTTCATTAGAGACCACGATATTCAGAGGTCCGAGGCATCCCGCGACAGTCGGCATTCGCGTGTCTACACATCGGCGAGCGAAGAGTGAAATCGTCCGGGGGTGTTATTCATCTTCGAACCAATCCGTATCAGGATGGAATAATAAGGGCGGCGTAGAGAGGGTGGAAGGAGGGGGAAAAAAGGGGGCACGAGTGGACGGTTGAAGGGCAGCTGAGGATGCCGGTGCAGCGGGCGGGGAGTACTTCCGTGATAAATTAATCGTCGATTTCCGACGATTACAATTTGGTATGCTTCCAAATCGCTCGCACCCTTTTTGCGGCGGTGAATTTTAGCCGTGTGCATTTTTCATCTGGCGCGGTGCGGCCCTCAAAAAGAGGATATCTATCTTCCCTAGAGGCTGCTGGCCCTCCGTTTCTCGGCATAACCCGTCCCCATACTTCTTCGCTCTTCTTCCCTCGGTCTATCTGTCTCCCTTGTTCTTTCGTCTCGTGCCTAGCTCTTGCCCGAGCGAGACTGGCTCGCTTCCAAAAATATTATAAAATTCCCAATTACGTGGCATAGATTGGCGAGGTAAATTGCCCCCGGAGCGCGGTGGATGGCGAGACGGTGGTTGCCTTCGCTATACCCCTGACTGCTTCGCTTCGCTCCACTCTGCTATGCCCGACGACCGAATCGAACGGGGAACCAGATCCTCCGCTTCTCTCCAATCGGTAATCCATTACCGTGACGCGATTGGGTAATTGCAGGTGAGGGGCCTATCTAGAGACGTGCCCTCCAACCTCCATTCCTCGAACCACTCTCACCCGCCGACTGGAGTCCCGACCCTTTCCATCCCGGTCGATATTCCCTCTAATTAAACACTGGGGGCACAATGACAAACCTACCTTGTACCGGAGCCTCGCCACCGTTGTCAGTTGATGCCGGATACCGGCGTTCCTGGCCGAAGCCGACGTTCGTCCGCCTCCGAGATCCGGTAATTCGGTTAATCTAAGGTGGTTGTTGCGAAACGCGACTTCGGATAAATCACTCGTCCCTCGACTGCCGCAGTTACGCCTGCGATTCTGTTCTTGGTTCCGCAGGGGATCGGCTGGAACGATTACCAGCTACGTGTCGCGCGTTTGTCTAATATGCGTTAGTTCCGAGGTAGTTCGGGGATGCTTTCATTGCACCGCGGATGGAAGTTTTCATACGGCAATAGCTCGAGGGGCGTCGATGCGATGGTGTCTTGGGTTTTAAGCAGTTTGCGGTAAATGAGATGGATTTATGTGGGGATATGTTTTGCAATGGTAAATTGGAAGGTTTGTAGAACATTTTGGTATGCATATGTCATTTCGGAAGCATTGTTAATTTGTGCCCGTTAAACAGTCCTTAATTTTAGTAGACACTTCTCTTACGCTATGTCTACATTAACGTCCGTGTATATTGATTGCCCTTACGGCGACTATCAATTGATGAGCGTCGGTGAAAAGGGCAGAACTAAAATAACGTTTTCATTATAGTAACTCACAGTACTATTCGTAGTACAGTACACGTTGAAACGATACAGTGTGAAATATTAATCAGTTTAACTTCAGGCACGGAAAATATTTTGATTATGTTTGCCCCAAGCTATCGACCAGTATCACCACAGTTCTTCACATCTTCATTTTCCGATTACTATTCGAGCGGAATCGCTGTGACTCTTGAACTCTTCATGTATATATTAAATGCATCGCACACAGTCAGTGTATACGAAAGGATGAAATTCATATTGTTACGAATGAAATTACGATTATCACTGTACCGCTCGGTATTGTGAAGAATTATTTAAAATTGGACAGACAATATCTGCGATAAAAATATAACTGAAAATGAGGCCCAGACTTCTATACAATTGACGTCACGTTCGGCATACCTTTATCCACGTGTACGGCACTACGAACGAATAATACAATGAGCCGTTTGCATTTACCCATCTCCGGCATTATCTGCTCGCGGTTGCACCATTTCGCGGACCAAGGCACTGAAATTGGGCGAGATCGTTATTCAGGAGCCGGTTTGACTGATATAAAGCGGGAATCTGAGCGGAAAACCAATGCGCTGGTCAGATACGCTCGCAGGCCTGTCAGAGAAACTCGTTACCGCTGAATATCTATTATTCTTCTGCTATCGAATCGTGTAATTCATTGAAAACCCTTTAATATTAAAGGGATCTTCGTCGTAATAAAAGTGGTCCCGGCGAATTAGATAAGGCGGACCGGTTCCATTATTCCGCACAATCGATCCATCGCGTATTCGAACGATTTGGTGGTCCACGATACGTTGCGTAAGAAGCAGGTGAACTCTGTTAATGGTCATTGCAGCAGTCGTTTCTTTTTCTCCCGTATCAGCCACGGATTCGTTGGGTCGCAAAGAACGAAGGTTGTTAGAAGCAGAAGACAAATATTTGCGAGGCACATTATCCTGTTTCGGTATTGCCATCTAGACGAACAGAAGTGTGGCCCCCCTGCCCGAAAACTTATCTGCCTCCTCTCTGTCGCGTCGCAGGTCAAGCATCTTTCTTTTCCCTTTTTCGGGTAGACCTAACTCGATAACGGCGCGCCTCTCGCTTATAAAGAATTAAAGTAACTGCCTCACGCACGTGCCAAGTGGCGTGCCCGCTTCGGCGGCTCCAATCCCCACGAGAACACTGTCTACCTTATCCCATTTCTCCGAACGAAACCCTGTCTTCGAAGACCCTCCGTCCGGCTAGGAGACTAGCTTCGAGCATGGCCATCGAGGGAAGTGAACACAGTGGAAGTGGAAGGGTCGGCTTACATGATTCGATCAGTGACATCAGCGATAGTTCGCGTCCAATCGGATGGAAAATGTCACTGTGTAACAGTGTATACTTAGGAAACACGTTAAAACAATCGGACTTCTGTTCAATAGGGTCCGATATCTGTCTGGGTGTATACGCCTTTTTGATTTCACATTATTAGTATCGATGAGAATGTAGTTGGTAAGTTATATTTATCACGGCAAGTAGCCATGTTATTCGGGTAATTTGCTTACAATATCGTGCTGAATGTGAAGATGGCTTGGGCTTTGAATTATTATAAAATAACGACATGTCAGTGAATCATTTCTCTGCAGTGATTGAATTATCAGCGCGATAACTTTAGATTTTGCAGAGTTAAGTTGCTGGTATTTTTTTTTAAGTTATTAAAGGGTGAAATGATAGCTTCCATTTACTACGTCCATTGCGCGGAGTTGTGTATGTAAAATATTTGATGAAACTGGTCGTCGTGTCGTCACCGTCGATAATTCGAGTCACTTGACAAATATTAATTGGATCGTGAAATCGGGTACGTGGTTAGACACAGTTTAAATGTTCGGAACGATACAAATACCGCCAGAAATAACTGTGTGCTGCAAACGAATCTCTGCAATCAAAAGTACGAAAATGAAACCATTTGGACCGTCCACGTTACTTTTGACATTTGCCGAGCAATGTTCGGCGTGGCCGTATTTAAATCAGCTATCAAGTCGTGAAGCGTCGAAGATTTAAACACTGTAGAAATGAAATGTGCCCTGAGGGTGGTTTCACATACGTGTCTTTCACACACATATCTTCTGTGTTCTTATGAATAAAGTTGAGAATAAATCTATGTAGGTGTAGTATACAATATATGTGATCGGATCACAAATAGTTTAGTAACCTTGAGGTATTCACAATACGTTTATCTATAGCGAAGTTCTGCTTGTGCCGGAATGTAACTTTATTGAAAGTTTCTTCTGTTATCTCTAATTTCTTTCACGTATGTTACTCTACCTGGTGTAGGTCATCCGAGGTATGCACCGCATATTCCGCACGTATTTTTTTTCAAGATGAATTCGGAGCGTCGTCGAACGACTGGTTCTAATGCAAAGAAGAAAGCTCGTCAGTGGATATTATTCGATGGTGAACGACCTAAGGGATATTTCACGGGGAGAATCGCGTGGAGGGCGTCGCGCACCTGGTGCATTCGCCGTAGCCGGCCAAACATTACCTTCGAAGTTGCCGGTTGCCGGCATAGCTCCTGAAGTTACGTCGTTCAGAGACTCGTAAACACGTAGAACGCACCTGGGGCTCGATGTCTTTATCGATAATGTGACACCTATATTTCGCGGTAACGTAACTCATGATTTTAAATATTTAACACGGCCACCCTTCTCAGTTTCAACCCCTGTCGTTGAACACCCCCCTCCCCCCACCCTCCCGCACCTTTCCAACTCTCCTACGCGCCGATAGCGCGAGTGTATCCGTTCGCACGTACGTTTTCCGAATCAACAGCGAAACTCACCGAATCGAGAGTCGACAAATCTTCTGCTTGACGGGCAATGAAATTAATTCGAAACCATGTCGAATTGAAAATCACATTCGCAATTAACGTTTGTACAGCGCGGATGACTCTTAGTGGACATGCCACGAGCAACTCAGTATCTATCACCGCTGCAGATTATCCACGTTGCGACGCAATCTATCGGACTTCTATTTACGATTTGACGAGGGCAAATGTTAGCGAAGAATTCCCGTTTGATTCGGTGAAACGTAAGGCAGCGTTTATTATTGTTCGAGCTGGTAGAACGCGAATAGGCCGAATCTACGTTCGAAGATCCTGAAGCAGATTTTCTTTCAGCTCGATTATATACGCATAACGTTTTCACCGACTAATCGAATCGATGACGAACAATTATCTGGCGAGGAAACGAACAGAAATGAAAAGCAAGGAAACTATCAACGGTGTCTATGTTCGGCCCGGTGGGACGACCCGAAGAATACGAACGGCGTGAGCCGGCCGTACTCGATAGAGCCTCGTGCTCTCGAGCTAATCGTTATTTTGCGTGGACAGTACTCGTGATCGATGCGGGGAACGGCTCCAGAAGGGTGAGCGAGGCGCGGAGAGCGGAATAAGGGCGGCGCGCGAGGCACGAGGGGGGTAAAATCAATGATGGCCTCTTGAAAATTTCACCAGTCAAAACGGTAGAAATAGCCGATTTTCCGACTTTCACCCGCCCGTCACTTTAAGGGAACGGATGCCGCCGTGTCTCCTGGGCGTTCTCGCGAACTTATAACTGTCCATAATACATCGATGCGAGATATCCAGCAACGTTCCAGCCGAATCTCTGCGTGCACTCGTGTGCCATTCTGTCGTAGAGAAAATACACGCTCATCCGGATGCTGCACTCGCGTGCACACACATAGAGGGAGAGAGACAGAGAGAGAGGGAGAGAGAGATATAAAGAGGCGGAGAGATAGTCAGGGATAGATTTCAAATATGCAGAGATTGTTCTACGGAATGGAGTGCAGCTGCGACCCCCGGGGTGTCGCGAATCCGGGTAAAAAATGGATGAGCCCCCGAGTAGAAGAGTGAACGCGCTAGGGTATATCCGGTGACGCGTTGGAAAACGCATGTAAACGTGTTCCGTAAAGCGCCAGCAAGAGGACAACCGTGAACTAACGTTTGCTCCCCGGGGACTTTCCAGCTGTAAGGAAATTCGATTTCTCGCAATCCAATTGTGAGAAACATTTCCGGCTTATCACGATCTATTTGGCTGCATCAACGAGCGGCCCCATTAATTTTCCGGCTATTTACGGGCGGGAAAATGTCTGGAAACGATCGATCGCCATCGGGCTTCTACCTTTCTGCAGGGAACGCCGCGGCGTATAGGTTAAATGGCTCGATTCTTCTAATATTTTATTGCCTCGCGTTTATACCTTTGTTGAAAATTCACGTCCATTTACGTTATTTACGTATCGCGTGCATATTTCACGAAAGAAACGGTGGGAATGTTTTATGAACGTATTTCTCGTATCGCTTGTGCTGCTCCCCGAGATTATTTCCAAGCTGAATTAATCAATGTCTACTCTTAAATAGTATCTAAGTGACAGCCCGCCGAATCTTCGCGTGGCAAATCAATCGGCTGCGATAAAAACAGATTTTCGATCGAATTAAATCTTTGGAACGAATATTAGCGTAGCAATTTCACATTGCACGCTTAGGTATAACTTTTCTTCTAACAGTATATGCTTGTTACAATTTTGTAATCTGGGGCATTTGCGATAGCAAGCTACGAATATTCCAACTTCGCTGTATTACTGTCGCCGTACAAGAACACTTGCTTATATTTCATCTGTATTTGCAGATAACTCTTTTATACCAGCGCATTCGTAGATACACACCAAGCGTAAAGGTTACAAGGCCTTCCCGTTTGTGTAGATTTTTTTCAGATGATTTCTTACCGACTACTATCTGTAGTCACCACCATTGATTAGCAATGTTCACTCGAAAAAGAACCCTGACCGGTCGTTCCACGTGGGACAAATTTTTAGCATACAAATAGTAGCGGAATGTCATTCCAAAAGTTCATTCGTGCACGCGATTTCGTTTGCCCCTGGATCCAACACAGTCGCAGGACTTTCCTCGTCCGGAAGACCGGAAGAGCCGCGAAGTGAGTTTACGCGCGTTCCTTTTTTTCACCGATTGATCTTCCAGCCATATCGAGGCTCTTCCCCGAAATTGCGTTACACCCCCGTCGCGATTGCGATTCCAGTCACGTGATTACAGGAATGTACGTTTCTATGGTTCATTTCCCGGGGAAATCGGGTTGAAGCGGCGGCCGAGCAGCTCGGCCCCGTGGCGGTGCAGAAATAGTGTGCGGCTGCGGCCACGGCTACGGCCATTCGCTTTTCAACGGAAATTATCGGACCATAGTGAATGTAATCCGTGTAACTGTCCCCGAGAGGATGAGAATGGAATCGGGCACTTATCGGGGGGGTCAACGCCGGTTCCCCGTGGCGGCGTATCAGAGGAGTACGGCGTCACCGCAGTTCCGTGACAGCCATTCCCGCTTGTACATGTGTGCTCGCGTGGGAGAGCGGTGGAAAAGGGGGCAGCGGAGAGAAACAGAAAGACGACGAGAATGGGTGAAACTGGGAAGTGGGAAAGGGGGAAGGGGTCAAGCAATGACGATAGCCAGAGCTGCCCGAACTGCACTTTTTCGACCCGTTTTCCCCGTCGATATCTCAGTCTCCTTCTGCGCTCGTAAATGTGAACGGCTCTTAGGCGTCGGCGTGTCTGTCGTTACGGCGAGTATAACGGGAAAGGCATTAACGAGAGGAAAAAGGAGAAATAGGGAGCGGTGATCGAGGGATGGGATGGAGGGGCAAAGGTGAAGCGCGAACCCAACGACGGTATTGAGAACGTGTGATCGATGTTTTACAACTGGATTTAATGGATGTTCCGCGTGACGAGTAACCCTTCACGGATGAAAACTTTAAGCTGCGTACACGTACGGGAGTGTACGAACGGGCCTGAGGGCCTGTAGGATGTAGATGCTCGTTAATTCACGCTGATCTGGATGGTATTTGATAAGGAGGACGAAAGTTAACAAGTGTAGGAGGATTTCAACCGTGGACGAGACTTATATATATGTTAGACGATACATTAGGCCTATTTGCGATTCACGTAGCTTGCATTGTTTGCACGTATAATGTTGTCAGATGACCGTTGGAGTGCACGCAGTTAAGTCGCTGGAAAACATTAGTCAACCCCCCGTCTTGTACTGTTCTCCTTTGTAAAACAATAACATTGGTATTGGAGTAATTGTAGGTTTGAGCGGAATAAAATCGTCGACTATTCTTAGATTAGTTTCGTTTCTGGGAAGTTGCATTGATTGCAACCGTGGTACTACATACGTAGCTACATATGTACGTATGTACAAGGCGAATACGTGATGGATTGCATTCGATTCGCGCATGCGAAAATGTTTATAAACGAAATACCCAGAAGTCATTCACGTCGTGCCGTGGCAGTCATAGTCTTAAAATATTATATGGGTCAGCGGAAAAGGGGAGCTTTTTATTTTACACAGTCATGGAGCCTTTGTAATGTTTGCGACAAGAAATAAAGGAGTTGCAATCTAAATGAAGGTTTCACCTGAAAAGAAAGTTGATTAAGTTGTACATTACTTCTTGCACGCTGGCAATTTTTTAACCCATTGTACGAACTTACATCACGGTTTACATACCTATAAATATGAAGCCCTTTCTGAGGTATTTGATTTGCTAAAACAAGAAACACTGTTATTTTTCGTAATACCTGCGATTAAATTAAACGTTAGATTAAATTATTTAATTTGCGACATTAAGTTTATATCGCGTCAGATATGCTAGTTTCTAAGGAGAATTATTCCTTCTTAGTTTATTGCCAATAAACCTTTCTTCCTCGTTTTCCTCAGAAATAATGCACGCTATGTTTGAGCATAATTATTTTAAAATGAAAAGGTACCTATAAATTGGTTTAATTCCTGTTTAAAATTATAGTTAGTTATTAATTTTAAATCATATGACAAAGTTTCTGAAACAGACAATTCAAGTCTTGATAAAAATTTGCTTTCCTTCCACACTGCAACATACAGTAATATACGCAATTATAGATATGTTGTTTCTAGGCTTGTTACGTGTAAAAAATCCATTCACGGTTTCGTTAACAATGGTATTCTGTGCTTCTCCGCGGGGGGGCAGTTCCAAAGAATAAACCCAATTTTTACTAAGTGCTGATCAAAAATAGTTAAAAAGAAAATGTCCAACACGTATTCCTTCATCGACCTACGGTCCCGCATAGAGGCTGAAATTAGTCCCCAAGGTGAGGGTGAAAAATTCACACAATTCCGTACGAGACTCCAATCAACAAAGAATTCCAAAACATCTATCAACAGTAAGCTTGAAACGCAAACACGGTTAAAAATGTCATTTTGTAGCGACACAAATTACACCTGCCGACGTGGTTTTATTGTCGAGTGCAACTCATTCAGCTACATATCTAGATATTACTTTAATAGATACTTGTACACATCGCGCACGCGACTAACGCAACGTTGCATCGACACGTTGCAGTTACAAACAGCTGTGCAATATTCTAGGTTTAATAGCCCATGTTTATCCACGAAGTTGCCTGGCTCTGTACACACGTACAGTACATTCTGTGCAGCACGCTTTACATGAATCGCGTATCTAAGATTAGGCGGTCGTTCGTTCCATATTATTCGCTGTTTTCACACGACAGTTGTACAGTTCGCGCAGTTGCAACAATTTTTCGACGGTCGACCGTGTTACCGATTCTGGAGCCTTTAAAATGATTCGGAGCTCTGCTATTGTGACAAGGGACCGGTGAAATGTAATCTCCGCGATCGATCCACAAGGGATGAGAGGCGCCTGGTGCCCTCTGCACGCAGCGTCTGGTAATGGAATAAGGGGTGCTCGGTTGGATATCCGGACGTGACCTTGAACCGAGTGCCGGATGTCCTGCTCGACGTCATCGTTCGTCGACAAAGACGCTGACCTTCGAAAGCTCGGCCGTAAAACGTTGAAACTTCGACGCCTAGGGCTTTCTGAGTGGCATTTAAGTATCCATCTTCCCTTTCTCTTTGGTATTATTTAATAATTATGCGACTGAGTTGATTTTTAATTGAACGAAATATAGTAGAGAATGGGATACAATGTTTCTGTTGAAAGGCCTTTCTTTTAGATCCTTTTTGATGACTTTTGAAATTGTATAAAGCTACAAACCAAGTGGAAAACGAGTGAATAAATGTAGACAATTTTAACAATAATATAACAACATTATGTGGCATTAAATATATGCATATATTATACAATGTATTCGCTAGCACCACTGGCGACACATTTTATCCGAGTAGAATTTCAACCCCCAAGATTGATAAGCACTGACTGATAATGGCTTCAGAGCTTTTCTGCTGGGTGGCGCCACAGGCTGTAAGCTTGAAAGCTTCTATAGATAATGTCAGCGATGCTGCCGCCTATCGGTGCTGAAACTGCAGCTCTCGCCAAATGTGCCCCGGTTAACAGTGACCAATATTTCCGGTCACGTGAAGAATGTTACCCTCGGTCGTATGAATCAGTTACTCACGTTTTCAGCAAGGTGTAAATGAATCCATCCACCGCCGTGGCTGAACCAACAGTTTGCTGATTTCGAAACAGATTGCGCGGAGGATTGATTTATCGCAAGAAATTTCCATTACGTTTGCGTACTTAAAACTATTAGGTATTAATAATTGACAACGAGATATCGTTACCGGAATTTCTCAGTGTTGCCAATAGCCGGTGTCCAATGAACGAGAGAATATTGGACAGAGAATTTTCGAGAAATTCTTGCATTTTTTTTGTTGCAAGCATTCTGACTGCAAAATTAGTATCGCGTTCGATGTTTTCGAATTACGTCGCGTTTAATGCAGTCTAAATAAAGAATATTAAACGGGCCTAAATGTTACCGAGGTAACGTAAAAAAATTAATCTTCACCTTTCTCCTATTAGCTGCGGCTCCCGAAAAGCCCCTTCTTTATTCTATCGGCGAACGCTTTGCAATTATAAAAAGATGTGTTCCTCTTAGAATTCCATCTCCTTCATCCTTTTATCTCATGCCTCTTCGCGTTCCTGCTCCCTGCTTCACGATGGAGAATGCAAATCGAACGGCGAGCAGAGGATGGGGGTAGATCAACGTGGAACAGGCCAGCCAATGGAAAGGCTAGAAGAATTAAAGCGAGGAAGGGTTGTTGAACTTCTGCTCTTACTTCTTCTTCGTTATCTGTTTTGGTTGGACGCACAGTCTTTTTAATTACATGGCCGTCCGATGAGTAAAATTCTTTTCCTCTCTGCGGCAAGTCGTCCACCTACAAGATGGTACGGCGGTGATTCACTCGCCGTACTACAAATGTATATAAACTAAGCAAACTAGACTGTGCAATTTAATTTCGTGGTATTTTCGTGCGCCAGCGAAACGGGAAAAAGGTACACGGTGCCCATTTTGAAACTTCTCTTTTATGCGGTATCTATAATTATAGAGAACAGTGTCGAAATTCGAAGATGATTTAAATGAACGTGCTATTTCTACACATTAATTGGAAGAATAATATAATGGTCGTACGGAGACAAGCACTTTTACAAATATTCCACCTTTTATCGATCACTCGTCGTTCCATCAGTGTATGAGGGAATCAAGGAGCAGTGTAGTGAATATAGAAAAAGTATCAGCTTCCAAGATCACGGTGGGACTCTTGGTAGCGGGAACTTGAAAAGGACAAATAACCTACTCTCACCAGGTAGCCCGTGTCCTTCTCCCCTTAACTGTGCGCCTTTTCCAACGAACCGGTGCCGCATTTCTGAGTAATTGCGATTTAGCCGAACACAAGTAGGGAGAGGACAACCACAGACCGACGACGGCATTAAGCGCAGGAAAGAGTGAAATCGCAATTAATTACGTCCAGGTTCACCCCTGCTCACCGTCACCAGTGTCCATCGTAGGGTTAGTCAGAAATGTTGAAAAGGGGGTGGGGGCGAGGGAGAAAATCCAATAGCTTAAACGTGCTTATACGTTCGTCCGAATACGTTTCAAAGGATTCAAGGTTTTTCTGGCGTCTCGGGTTTTTGCTCTCTCCCCTATTTCTTATATTCGCCCTTTGTAGAATAGCGTCCAGTAAACGGCGTGGATGATGATATTCATAATTGTGTATTTTAAATGGCAGTTAAATTGAACGACCGTTAATATTGAAGTTATTATACAACTTGAAAGACACTATTTGCCTCGTGGAAGTTACGTTAATCGCGTAACAGTTCATTACGGTCTGTTTCTAATTGGAATCGGTGATTCGATGGTGTGTCGCGTGCATGTACACGCCTGTAATCGTATCAAGATACACGCGCGCGTAGACTTTGTTCAGCGTGGCGTAACGTGCTGCACCTAACCGGGCGATATCGAAAGGGATATTCGACTTTCACATTTGTTACAGAGACTTGGACGTCTATCGTAATCGAAGCGAGGGCATAGTTATCAACGAATGGCTGGATGTAATTGCGCAATAAAAGTTTGATTAGAACTGCAATGCGAATATTGTGCAGCGAAATGATATTGAATTGCTGTCAATTAAATTTTGGCGTAGCCCCCGAATCGGAAAAGTCGTTAAACAGAACGAACGAGATTAAAAACTCAGCAGCCCCCTTAATTGAAAAACCACTTCTCCCACGAAACTGCTAACACTTCGTTTTTAACGTGCACCGATTCCGTTTTAAATCCGCGATGATTAATCGACGCGTCCGAAATCGTTCCAACGGCGATGATCGGTTGGTTTACTTTGAACAGGCGGCTCGTACGCACCTGGCAACGATGAATTCGGTGGTAGCAATTAAAGGGTTGAAAGGTCCACGAGCGCGATAACGTGATGTAATATAATTCGTAGGGCAGGCCCCGCCTGCAGGACCCTCAAAGCATTCAGAGAGACCAACTTCAATTCCATCTCAATCCGCTTACCTTCCCGCGTAGAACTGGTCCATTCGTGTACCAAAAGTAAAAGGGGATGAAGTATTGTCGGATGGAAAAGGCTAGGAGGATCGTGTAATTGGTAGGCTTGCCAGATCGATTTTGCTTGATAAAAAACGTTCCGTTCTTCTTGTCAACCGTGATATTAAAACGTACATTATCGCAAATGATTTGACTTTACCGTAAATATCAGAAATTGAATATCGCGATGGTCTTTTATGTTAATAAATTCTGCGTATCAAGCGTTGAATGCAAATAAATGTGTTTTATATGTTCGCCAGAATATCCACATCACACAAGGAGTCGTCAACAAAGAAATTCCTCTCAAGATTTTAAAACGAACAAACAAACAACAAGTCTTACAAAACAGTTGTTGCTGGGCTTTGACCCAAACAGTCATTTTCTGGGCTTTGACCCCAAACAAGTTTTCGCAAACCTTTATCGATAGGTTGTGACCATTTATCAGTATAGGAGAGAATTAATATACAGGTATCTGTGATAGGAAATGTCGATAATAAAGGGGTACCTACAGTATCATGGAACTATCATATTAAAGTCCTCTCAACACATGTCTGATTACGACGTGGTGTTACCTCAAGCTTTTGCACATCATCTATTAAATTCTATTTCGAAAGATTTCTCAGCATCGCCTAAGCATAAGGAATTCATTGCGAAGAAATTGTCTTTCTAGAGCAATAAACAGTGATACAATAATCATACTTTGAGAATGAAAGAAAAATTTATACTTCACCAAGACATATTTGACTTGTTGAAATACTGCGGCAAGGAAAATAGAATACTGACAGGACAGACGTAGAGGAAGCGCACAGTAGAACGAGCCGGTCGGAGTCAGACATGCTGTAAAATCAGTTACGGGGACTACTACTCTTTGTAACTTTGACACATATATATGTATACGTACAGTATACACAAATTTGATTGGTTAACAATTATTTGGATTAATAACAGTATGAACAATTGTTGTTTACCCATGAAGAATTCTTAATACATTTTCGTGCATCCCCCTACCGTGGAGTCCAAATTGTATTTTATTTATACTGCTATTTGTGTAGAGATTTACGACATTTCCCGTAAATCATTTCAAGATTAAACAATGTTTAATACATAATGCATACAATATGCATTGGTTGCTACCTCAAGAAATATTTTATATGAGCAATATATAGGCAAAATTATATTTTGGTCGAAAAGTTTTGATAGCCACTGTATATGTTATTAATATGCAAAGAGGTTAGTACAGTATCGTAAACAGACACACACTTCGAGTAAAACTTATAATATGCAGTCAGACATAATACAAATGTCTCCGTAAGTCTGCTGGTACTTCAATGATAAATGTCATCGAGCAATCGTCTGTTCAATTGTTCGAAGGGACCTAAAACTATTATTGACAGTTTCAGTGGTGGTCTCGTGAATATCTGCTAGATGACGTCTGTCTAGTTGTTCGCATACTATATATTCGGTCGCATCGATGGCAACTTCGCGAAGAGTTTCGTAACAAGATTATAGCGGAATCACTAATTAGATTAAACGATCAGTAAACTGGAAATTGTATAACACGAAATGTGAACGAAATACAGTTTAATAAATATATAAACGAATCCCAACTTGGTTCTAAATTAAACTCCTTTATTTTTATTATATGCCCACCGGGTGTGGAAGAACGATTAGCAATTAATTATGAACGTACACAAAACAGGGCATAAGTAATTTGTGCCGACAACCTGAAGCCATACATAATTTAGTAACAATTAATGCAGAGTCACGTTGTAGAGGTAGAGTTTGTTTCGGAAGAGAGAGATGTCGTTACCTTAAGACAACCGTCAAGAATTGCCGTTTAGGGGAGGTTTAAAATTAGCGGCGCTTATGCGCATTCTACGGTTTAATTGATTTCTACTTTATTCAATCAAACCAAAATGTTACAAATTAAGGACTGAAATGTCTGTGAATTAAAATTAAGGTATTACTAATTAATTTCTTTCGTATATACTTTTCGTACCAATAATTATAATTCATCCTTCCTTATTCATGCGTCAAATCCAGTGGTTATTCGATTACATAATTATTACTTAATTACTGAAGTAATTATATATTGAATAGTATGCATTGAACATAAAATGTGTTTTCGTGTAGAATTGTACTGTGAAGAATTTGAATTTATATTATCACTGACTGCCTACATAGAAATTAAAAGATACTTGCTAAAAAAACAGAAATTAATTGTAGTATTTAATAGGATCGTATAAATAATCGAATTTGATTCATTCAATGTCATTATTCTTAAATTATCAATAAAGCTGAAAATAAATTACGGGAACATAACATATTGAATACCAGGAGCATTAATAAATTAATTCCAAATTATTGTTATTACGTAAAGCATTCACACTTTTAACGTTGAAATATTCTTTCATTTTCATATCGTATTCAATATTATATTCATGTGTATCATCTTAATACATATTTATTTAATTTCAAGTACGTTGAATTGATATTTATCTCTGTCCGCTATTTGCATATATATTTTTCATTTGTGCGACTTTAGTAATTCATATTTCCTGCACCGATTATTGTATGCTGCTGTTTGTTTTGTAATTACGCTAGTTAATCAATAATAATTATTCGCTTAATAAACGGGCACTGAGTATTAATATTCCGGCAAAACGCAGTGCATTTTCAGCATATAATATAATTGAACGGTTTCACATGATTTCCATACCGTGGAAAAGAAGAAAACGATGTTTGAAACACGATAAACCGGCAAGTAACTCCTTCCCTATTATGTTATTACGCGCAATAACATAATACTCATTATTCAAATTGCGAAAGCTATCACCGTTTCCGCGACATTCAACCCATGTTCCTTTTCCCTCTTTCAATCGCCAAATAGGCGCATCCAAGTCATTCCACGTCAGGTAAAAGAATAATTCTATAATGGCATAATTGTATCCATGTACGCGATTGCACGAAGTTTCCCTTAAAATGATAGAAAATTACAGATAATCGAGATCGATTTCCAACGATACACGTTACATGCCTCGTTCGCACAACACGCGAAGACGCGTGCGACACCGGCCAGATAGATGATCGATATATCCGTAGGTGTGTTATCGTTTCTGACGACTACGTCCCTACCTTGATCGTCCGTCCACCCTCCCGGATTCTCCTCCAACCGCTGTTTTCTATCCTCCCTCCTTTACGAGTCTCCTACTTTCCGCTCCGCATTCCCTCCTTCTCTTCTCTTTCTTTCTCTCCCTTCCGCGCCACGCTCTATCTCCGTTTTTTTCTTCCACCCGTCGTCTGTCTTTTTCCCTATGCACCTCTTCCTCCCTCCCTGTTTCCTCTTCGTCTCTCACCGTGCAGCTTTGAGCGCCACCCTACGTTTCCATAGCGATAGGTAAATGGAATCCGTGGTGAAGCCGTTGCCATGGCGATTCGCTCCACGGCCTCACCTCGGCTCACCTTACCTCACCTCGTCACCGTGCTTTCATCTCTCATCCCGGTTGCTCCTTCGACCTGATCAAAACGGAGCTGATGGCTCGTAGGCATCGTCTTCGCAGTTCCTATATGAACGCGGCATGCCTTCGGCTTCTTATTCTCCTTTCGCCTTCGCCCTTTTTCTCCTCGCGCGCCCTTCGATCACCCACGCATTACTGCCCCCACCCCGTTCGTTTTCTCCTTCCACGCCATTCCCATTCTTTTTCTCACGATTCCTGTACTCCTTTGCTTCTTTCCGTCCCTTCTGCTTCCAGACAGTTGGTCGCCTTTCTAACGACGCGGCGTACTCACCCGGAAGAAACAACGGTAGAACTTTATTCTGCCAGCGCGACGACCATCGTTTCCTCCAACGAACGCTACGAGGGAGATAAACAACGCCGATGTAAACGCGCCGCTCCTTTTCACTTCTGCCTCACGTCGAACCTATTACGGCACTGCCTCATGAAAGAGACATGAAGCGATCGTCCGTAGTGGCGGTTGGAAGGGCGGTTGAGAGCGTAGGGTCTCGTGTCACGTGTGTTTACACGGGTACGTTCAACGTGTCCCCGATGCAGCGGGCGTTTAACGATTCGTTAGATTAACCTAACGCTTGATAAATCACGCTCCGAGGGATGCGCCAAAAATTCGGTTCGGTCTTTCGGGCTGCGGTAACAAAGGTTCGGTCGCGTGTTCGCACTCGTGCCGCGTAGCAAAGTTCGCACGCTTTTAAAGGGCGACGATTCGATTACCCGTCGAAATTTCGATAATGTGCATTGCTCGCGGCAAAATTCTGATGTTGCGCTACTGAATTTAATTATTGCAGATGTTATGCTTAGTCAACTTCGCGTAACACAAACAGAGAACGGGTGGGACAGTGAAACGCCGGTTTCTTTCAACCATTAATAACTTTATTGATATAGAAAAGTCGACACGCGACAATTCTCTCAACGACAAATACTCTAAAACTGAATTCTACTCCCTGCCCCCTGCGCTCTCTCAGATCACCGCTTTTCTCTATTCCGACTCGCGGCCTCATCAACCACTCTATATTCTTATAGTTCGTATATTCTTTCACTCTTAGCTCCTCTCTCATTCTATTACTCATTCGTTCTCACTCATTAGCACACACGCCGACCCATACACGCTTGCCGCGTGTCACAGGTCGACCACGGGCCACCGTGCACCCAAGACTCCACGTGCATTCTCCGAAGCCGTTCGCTCCTTCCTAGAGACAGACATGCACTCGATCCACATTCGACGTTTCCACTAGCACCCTTTGTTCACACCCAACGCCACATTCGATACTTCGAACGACAGCGTACTGTATACGTCCCATTGAACAAATTGTCCAAAGGAGAGAACAATCGTATTACCTGGACCAGCCAACTGCCGGCTGGTCCAACATGCTGCACCCTTCTCTTATTGAACCTTATTCTATTCATACGCGGGCGTAACGAATTAATCACCATTCAAACGTATCGCACGCGCAAGGCGAAATAGAAAATTGTATTACCGCCATCGCGCGGTCTTATTTAACGCGAACCAATTTATCGCCAGGTGAACGCGAAACGGTTCGCTTATTTAACGTTCCGGTGAATCGCAACAGCGTCGCAATTCGCTGTATGCCCGGCGAGTCGGCAACTTCGTGTCTCGTTAACAATTCAGAAAGAGCTCCGGGAACATCTTGGCTCAGCGTCGCAGAAATAGCAAACGGTTCATTCTGATACTTAAACGAGACGCGACGACACCGATGTTTTTCTCTTGAACAGCAACTAACTACGATTTTAATGAGGGGGCTCAGTGGCCCGGAAGTAACAATAGAGGAAGTTAGCTGCTGCAACAGCTGTTTATATGCCGAACGACGTTCAGAGTGAAGAAGGTGGAGACTCCGAGCTCTGTGCATACCGCGACGCGCGCGTACATTGCCTAGTACGATACGTAGCTGGTACATCATGTCGAAGTTAGACTGCAGGAATTAGTTGTGCGCAGCCCTCTAACGACATGACGTATACCGCAGCCAATTAGGAGTTTGAGTCGATAAATTACGCGTTTCTCGAGACACGATTATACGCCGGTGACAGCGTTAATTGCCAATTTCATGTCGCGAATCTGCAATGCCGTATATCGTTGGACAGGAGCGTAACAGGAATCTTCCGATGCGAACGCTGGGACGTGCGATTGAAAGTTTTCGAGGATGCACGGTTGTCTGGGTATAGATTTGAAAAAATGTTCGGCCCCCACAGCCGCGCTGTCCGTCGTACAAATATTTTCGTTCGATGAAGTGAACAATAATTGAGCTTCGGGTACACGACACACCGGATTTCGCGAGGAACTTTCGTGACCCGGCATCGCGTGTTTACAAATAACGAACGAATGTAAAATAGAGAGTGCAATTTATTCGTAAACCGTAGTTTCATGCGTTAGAATTTAATCAACAGTCTTATAACGTCCGATTCTGAGATAATGTATATTTTGATTGAAACTCGTTGCAATAGAGCATTAATGAACGTGAAAAATGTATTCCCGGCTCGATTTTGAAACGATCAACGTTTATAGAGACGTTTCCAGCGGCAGTTAAATGTGTCTGGTCGCATTCTTAAGTAGAATTTTCGTAACGAGATATCAAGAGACGCGCGAAGTTCCTAGAATAGTATACTTGTGGCTAATTTTCCCAAAAGACACGTTCCAAGTGCTCCGCACTCTGTATAATTTATAGGCGGTGCTCACTTCAGTGGCGTGCACTCTGTATGTTGCCCTCAGCAACTTTACTCATTACCAATAATTTGATTTGGAACTCCATTAACCATTAAACGGTGCCTGAACGACAGAGTGGATACCCGTGCAATTTCATCGTCATTCGCTTGAATAGCTTAAACTTCTTTAATGGCAGTAGACCGGCACTATCAGTACCGTGCCACGAATAAGATCGATTTCATCCGTCCTATAGGATTGGGGAAAAGTTCACAGTTACATTTATTCGTTCGTTTCATTGTTTTCTTACGTTTTTTTAAAGACGCAATCATCGTGTGTGATTCGGGAAGTGATATTGGTTCTGGTTTCTCTTAAAACTGTGGACAGAATTAGTTGAAAATAATGGATTCGTGGACGAACTGATTTCCATTATCTTAATAAGGTGAATTCTATTTTAGGAGAATTGAATTCTTTGTTGCTATTCCGATATGAAAGTGTCAATTTAACTTTCCTATTCTCTTGTTGGCTCCGGTTCTATAATATACGTTGTCTGCTTTAGTTCGCAATTTAACATTATTCCATCTTAGTTTTAAATACACCGCACAATTTAGTCCTGTGGTGGTAATTACAGCATTTATATATAAAATAGCCACAACACATAAAGCCTTCGTTACCCTTTTCTCCCTTTCTGTCATCCCTTCTTATTCGCTTCGCCGCTATAGTTCGCGGACCTGCCGTCTTCTACATTTTCGCCATTTCGCAACACTTCCCTTTAATTCTTGCGCCGCCTAACCTTGCGAAGGATAAAGGAGCTTAACGCCCACAGACGCGTTTCACACGATCCACAGTGTCGTTAATTAGAGAGTAGTAAAAAGTGCGGCTTCAAAGATAATTTACCTTGGCTGACCTTAATGTAAGGGAAACAATCCGTAATAATGTTCACTACATTTAGAGGCTGCACTTTTTCAACAAATATAAGAATTTAATGTAGCGAGGATAAACTGCTTCGAGAAAAAAGTCAGGACCCGTTCTTGCGGAAATTCGAAAGGCTGAAAATAGCGGATAAAAATAAAATTTTCCCTTTTGCACGGGCAATCTAAAATGTTTAGCAGCTTCAGAGTCCATGCGTTTTCGCTCGCAGGTTGCAGTCAAAGAATTACAGTGTGCATTACTTCCAGTTTAGTCATTATTAGCACCGATGTATCAATAAATCTGGCACAATAAATCTACGGTTTGTCGCCTAAGAGCGTAAAATAACTTTAGTGTTAATAGTCAGAACATTATATCGATTTCTTGGTCTCGTATTATTCTGTTTATCAATCGCCAAGCTGAATTCCTATTTAACAATTCCCGCGCAATAAATATTCCCTAGGCAGGAGAATGGTTTGCTGGATCAGAAATTGCCACGCTGGCACTACAACGTAGGCTCGAAACATCCTACGTATTTATTATCATCGGTTATTCCTCTTATCCTTGAACAGCCCTAAGACGATTACAGGACCCTGCACGTGTGTGTCTGATCCTGCCGAACTCGGTATGTACACGTAAGCCGCTTAGCCTCATTACCGACATAGAATTATAATTAATCTGCCCCTCCGCGTCTCGCGCTCGTCAATTCAGCAGGTGTCACCCGAGCGACTGTCGCAAGACACTACAAACTTGCAACAATCTATAATAATTACGTGCTCTCGCGAGATAAAACAGTGTCGAACTGCTTTGCAATTTAAAACGAAATCGCGAATGAGATGAAGGGGAATGTAGAATAATATATAACCATTAAAATATAAACGATTAATCTTTTGGTCAGAGATATTAATTTTTCGCATAGAATGACACACACACACACACACACACAGTATGCGCGAAACTGGAAAGTTATTATCGCTGATTTCCAAACGAACGAGCCACGGCAACGAGAAAGCGTATTATGATGTAAATTTATTGCGATTAATTTAGCAGGCTGCCGGGTTCCCCGCAGTTCAATTACTCCATTAAAATTTAACGTTGGCCTTCATTAAGACAACTTGAAGTAGTGGCAAGTGACATAGTAAAGCACGGAAACTTCGATCGCCTTCAAATAGCGCTCGAAAGACTCCGAGAACCTGAACTGCTACACGCGCTAATCAAAGCGTTAATGAGCTGTCGAGCTGTGATTAACATCTCACTTTTACGTCTACCATCTTCCGCCGCCACTTAACGCAACTGCCCGCCTCCTTTTACAACGAGGTTCTTTCTTCCTCTCGATTTCTCATCGGCACTCGTTCACGTGCAATAAATTTAAGGGAGCCCTCACGGAAACGAAAATTAAATTCCTCCAACGATGCCTACGGAGTGCGCCGCACAAACTGAACGTCACAGCTCCACTTTTAATTAACACTGTTCCCCTTTCTTTTCTGTTCCAGGTGAGTATGTTGAACGAGTTCCGCTGTACCGGGATAACATTGAAATACACTAATGGATACTCGTGAATTATGCACAGCATAGCGAGCGTGTAAGGAAACCAGATTGATTTCTCTCTTAAAATACGAACATTACTTCTAAATTCAGTTGGGCGCAATGCCGACGATTTGGATTATGTTCAATGAACAGCAATATGTTAAACGTTTTCGTTATTTATTTGGATAATGCGTTCCTCGGACTTTACATTAGCGTGCTAATTGTACATCTGCAATAATTTCGTCGCAAGTAGCATTCTGTGGGGGTCACCCTTTCTCAATTCATAGTATCGGTGCAACCGGTAGAATGAACAATACTTCATAATTCTACGTCGCAATAACGAAGCTTTCAGCGGGCATAAAAAGGAAAGGAACTGCATTGCAATTATACCACACGTTCGAGATGCGTAATATTCATTTCACATTCGACAAACTGAAACAATCTTTACTGCGCCACGATTCGTACGAATTATTCGCGACCGAGAATAATTTTCGTTTAACGTTACCTCAACAAACCCCCGGTATCTTTTTACCCCGGCTAGTTAGATAGTTGGGAGGAGGAGTGAAATAAGAAAATTACAAAGTTGGAGTCGAAGGTTGGAAGATTAAGGCAATTAATCCGAGACGTGGTGGGCTTCGAAGGAATCCCCTCCCCGTTCGGGAGTAGCGTCTGGGGGGGGGGGGCACCGTGATCGTTAAATCGTGCTCGTCTACCAAATTAATTAGTATAAATCAATGCGAACGGACCTTGCCGTCTGGGAAGGGAATTCTTTTTTTATTTCGGAGGCCCAGATTGATCTCTTTAGCGAAACATAGACGGTGCATATCGATGAAGAAGCCTTGCGTTAGTTGATGCCCCCTTAATGCAATCTCGATAACGAATTTATTTCATCGCCTGTCACGGCACCGCGGGGTATCGTATGCTAGTAAAAGGAGGGATTATATAATTATTGTGTACTTTGCATAATCTTCGTGATGAACGTAATCTTCGCTACGAACACAACAACGCGGGGAATTTGCATAAAAGGCATTAAAGCGTTTCAACAGATGGTTCTACAGTAATCACGACGTAATCCTCGCAGTTCGACGCGTACTGCACGCCAGCAATTGATTGAGTTCGTTGATCCGCTTATATATTGCCCTATGCAAATTATCCTAGCGAAACGTACGTCGAATGTGGATTTCTTGTTTCATTGCGCGCAAGTTCGGACGGATAACCACCGTTCCTGTTCTCGTGATGCAATTTTTGGTTTCACATTTCCAGTGGCAGTGGAAGCTGAATTTTGGATATGAATATATACTGGATATGAAAATACACTGTGTCCACTTATTTCCTTGAGATACAATTATTCGTTATATTCGGAAAAATGAATTGTCAGGATATTTTCGATTTAAATTGCCATTAATATTTGTTTTGCGAACAATACTTGACGCGCACTTTGCAATCCTTGAATTCGCAATTCGAGTTAACCAGAACAAGTCGCCATTGTGCGAAATTTGCATGGCGAAACTATACATGGAATAAGGATCGCTGGTTAGATCTCGTTTCTCTGCAAAACGTTCTAAAATCCCGAACTTCGTGGTCCCGGCTTCGCGCCGTGAAACTTATAATGCCGTAATCCGAAACTGTCATTGCGCTTCGAACCATCATTACGTCACAAACTCTAACCCGTTTCAGACTTTGTCACTACACCACTGTAAACCTAGTACGTAATACATAAGTATAAATGTGAGCTGGCCGTATCCAAATTCACCTAGCCCCAATGCCCCATGGTATGTTCCGGTTATACGGTAATTGTAAAATAGGAGGTTCAGTAACTAAACAATCCGACAGTGGACGACGATTGTCACGGAGGACAATTCTCTTTGCTCGTAAATTCGGTGGAAATGGAATATTTTCTCCTTCGAATACTTAGATACTCCTATCAATCTCCTATTAAGATATTACTCGATCTCAATTAAACAATTGAATCCACAATCACCAGTTAGACCGAAATCTTTATTACCAAGAGCCAGAAGGAAATTTACCTGGAGCAGGCTTACGAACGCTGAAATTTATACGTGCACACCATTAATTGCCACAGCGACATCGTTGAAATCGTCAATCGCTTATGGTAAATGAATAAAATGTGTCTCACCACATTTCGGCGTTTCCTGTCCTCGTTTTGGAACGAGGGAAAAATCTGGGGGAACGATTTCATGATCAGACAGGGGCCAAACCGGCGAAATGAAGCTCGGGCATCATCCGTTTTGAAATTGTCTGTACGTCAGCCTGGAGAACGTATCGATTACACGGTGTCCGAATTATCTTGAGGGACAGGGATCCGGGGGTTGCGCAGGATTTGGATTGGGGTAGACATACCCCACGGCTAGCGTGTCACCACTTTAATTACATCCATCCTGCGCAGTGCCCACCCCGTTTGCCCCACGTACCCCGTGGCTCTCATCAAACTGTTAGCGGGCTATTTTCCATGTAACGCGGTCTCTCTGAAACGTTCAGGTTCAGGTACCTCACATTCAAGCATTTTCGTGTTTAGACGTGGCAGATAGCTCGCATTCCACGCTCCCCAATATTCCTTCGATACGAAAATAAATAGAATTTTGAAAACCTAGCTTCCGTTGCGTGTCCTCCGAACGTTCCCGCGAGTTCCTGTTATTTTCGCGCATGCAAAAATCCGCGAGTTTAATTGAAGCCAGGTGGAAATTGCTCGCCAATATTAAAACGTTCCGCTCAAACGATACACCGGTGGCAATAATACGACGCGCGACATACCTCACCGATACTCCGCTCGTCGTTCGTAACTTCCGACTTATTAAAGACGAGCATCCCCGCCGTCATCGATTTGGCAGGCATCATTCCAAAAAAAAAAAAAAATCTTCGCGATCCAGCGATCCGTACATGCGCCGGCTACGTTTGCCATCGATGGCTTTTTGATCGTACGATCCATAGCTCGGATAACTAATAAAGTCTTCAATTGCACGAAATTACAGGCACAGAACGCGACCGTACGGGAACGTACTCGTATGTGATGATCGCGAGTAAATAGCTGCGTATCCTGTACATAAAAAAAAAAAAGAAAAAAAATATCTCATCCCGTTTCCCGTGTGCATTTCCTCCCTGCTCTACCTCCCCCCACCCCCGCCCCACGGTTGGACGGCATATCAAATAATTTTAGCATTTCGTTACATTTGCGTATGATTGGCCGATTTCGATATTAAATACGAGCAAGCAAATAGTCGCCCGGCAACCCACTCACCGGCCTCTCTCCGCCCCTGTTCGCGATCCATCTCGCACTTCCCGCGTTCCTTTCTCCCTCCCTCTAACGCTGTCCTCTCCCCCCTCTCCCCCTCTCTCCCTCTCTCTCCCTCTCTTTAACACACACCCCTTCTCTCTCGCTCTTCCCTTCTCTGTCTAGCTTTGACCCTTCTCTGTCGGCTTTCACCATTGCTCCCCAATCGTTTCGGACAGAGGAATATTCTTTCCCTTTCGAGGTACCTTCATTTCAGGTATTAATTGGAAGCGACTCGAAAATTATATCCCGCTGCGTTGCTTTATATCGAATATGCCGGATGGAATTTAATATCGAGCCGCGTGCGTTTCTCTAGCGCTTTCACACTATCGGGGCCTCGTGATCGGCATCGCCGGAGGCATCGCAGTTAGCAGGCGGTTCGCTTTTCCTGGGTCAACGTTTTTTTTTTGTTTTTTTTTTTTGTTTTGTTTATTTCTCGCGTATTTTTCGAAACCAGACGCCCGTGATGCCGCGCCATCGACATGGCCCTATGCGACCCCCGTGCCGCGTAAATAGCGCGAATAACTCCGTCGATAATGAAGGCAGACTAAACGAGTGGGTCGGTGGATAGGGGCATATCACACACTCTGTACTAATATCGCTGATTTTTTTTATTTTTCAATCGAATTGCTGCCTCTTATGAATTCGACAGTACTCCCAAATGAATGAAATACCGCCGGCAATCGAATCACGGTAACCGATGCCAGACAGACTCTTCTTAATAATTGTCCACGGTATTTCGCAATACCTGGACACGATTTCAAATAGCCAACGATACCGGGGATATTTCAACGTTTCGGGGTCACCGAGCCGTGCGAAACACTTTTCTCAAACAGCACGCGCCGCTCTCAGAGTTACGCGAGCTTCAGTTGTATTCGGAATGCAATGCTTTTCGTCATTCGGGAAAATTGTGCAAGAGATTTCGTGCCCTCCACCTGGTCACATGGGTAACGTTAGCGTCGCGGTCCCCGAAAGCTTACGTACCCCGCGGACACCATGAGCCACGGGAAAAACGTGACCAAGGCCCTCGAAGGCATGACGCCGAAGAACAAAAACGAACGGCGCGTCTTTTTGGCGACCACGATGCAGCGAGGGCAATTCTCGTATCGATCGCCGATCGGAACAGTCCCGACTATAGGTTCGCGGGATACAATTAAATAATAGTTCCAGTCGAGCGTCTAATACAGGACAGCGTTTTCTACTTGCGATCACTTCGTTCTCCGACGTACTTTTAAATTAACTCTTATCATTGTTAAGCCAAACCAACTCGGACAAACCGCGCGAACTTAGTTATGTATTCCGAAGCGGGTTCCGTTGAAGTACGTTGAACCACGGTCCCCCTTCGATGTATCTTTTCGCGTGAAGTTACGATACAAAGCGAGCGGAGGAGTACGTTGTTAGGAAAGTTTCCGCGCTAGTTAGCCAGCGTCTTTCTCGCAACCCTTTTGCGCGACATAATTGAGTGTCACCTGGGCATAACAAATGGAGCCGCGAGGGGGAAGCGGAAAGAAGGATAGGGGCAGAGGGAGGCAGAGAAGCGGTTCCTGCCTTCGTTGTTGGAAACCCACCCGATGCCATCGCGCCGCGTGGGTCAAGTTACTTGTGACTCGGCCCTGATTAATGGACGTACTTGTTTAACATGCTGGAGCTAGGTCGTGCCTGTCCACTAAACACCGGTGTTAATGCCTGAATGAAAATGCCATTCAGTCCTAGCGAAATTCTCTTGCCGAACGTGCCTTCCGCCGTAGTGCCAAGCAGGTATCCAGTAACGAAGTGGAAATGCTTTAACTGCGAAATACTTTTCCGTCGGGTTTTCTGTTATTCATCACAGCTGTCGCGCGTCCGGCGGATAACGCTAATTATAGGTTATCAAGTTTATGTGCGCGGTAGAATTGCTAATACTATGCATTAAATTTTCTAATAGTGTGCATTAAATTTTCTACAGCTTCCTTGGCGCGACACGCGTGTGAAAAGTATTGTTGTCCATTTGCACACGAAGCGCAGCATCGACGAGTACCTTTTGAGCGGTTTTATTCAAACGCGAGAGCAACAAAGGGGCAGGAAAACGTCCATGTGATTTTATTAAGTGTAAAATTGGCCACGCATTCGCGAAACTTTTCTTTTCGACGGAAGTTCAATATAATCGCTCCCTATATACTTCGGCGAACTTCGACAACACTCCGCGAGGCATCCGCGCATGAAAAATGTTAATAAGGCAAGTTTTAACGAGCCGAAAGCCCATCTCTACCAATCGAAGGCCTCCTCCTCGTAACGCACCTTTACCACTTTGCCGGATCCCCGCCGAGTTGGTTTTTATTAATTGACTCCGCTGACTTCCCGACATCGCTTCACGGTTTTAGCGAAATTTCACTCCCATTGGAGGGACCGTTCCACCCTGTTGCCGGATCAAACACGACGCTTTATAGATACGACAAATATTTTCATTTTCTCGATTTACTTGAAGCTCGACGGGCGTCTTCTGAAATGTCGCGCGAAAGAGTCCCGTCAGCGTTGGCCTGGAAGTTCACGAAAATGTATTTCGAAGTTTGCACATCGGGCGAAGAATTAGCGAAATGTCATTAGGCAGCGTCAACTCGGGGCGGTGCGCGAAAACACGGCCCGTCGAGGAGGTTAAAAAAAAACCTTGGACTTCCGAACGAATAGGCCAACACTTTTATTGGCTCCTCTCACTAAAGGATGGATATTGCATTATCCGCTCAAACAAACCCCGGGTGGCTTCAGTCGGCTAGCTTAAAGGTGAACCGACTCAGGAGCTCAGTCAAAGTCGATAATAGTCGCCGCTGAGGTGTGAGCGGTGTGCTAGGTTAGGAAGGTGAAAGAGGTTGATGATAGAAGGAGAGAATCGGAGGGTGTGATAAAGTCGTTATACGGGCGACACCTGCCCCCTGCCCTCATCCTCCTTCCACCCTCGCCACCCCCTCACGGTTCACTCCTCGCACCTTCAACCTCCCCTTTAGTCCCTCTTCATCCTCCCTATTACAGGCACAATGTTAAAGGGACTCCCGACGAGATTGAATTTGCTAACGGAAAACGCGAGTGAGTGAAACGTATTTGCTTTTTATCCCTCACTCCATTGAGAAATCCTGCACTCCTCTTCCTTCCCGTTTCTCTCCCTTCCTAGAAGTTCGACTCGGTCCCCGCAACTACCCCTCTTCTTGCTCTGACGATCCAGCAACGAGTTCTTCCATCCAGTGTGACTACCCTTCCACCATCGCTAGATCCCTAGATCAACTCTCTGTCTCCTTATAGCTTTCGCGTCTCTCTGTCCCACTGTTTCACTATCTCCCCACCCCCTCACTCTCTCGCTCTTTTTCACCTCTCCTGGAACGTCCCGACACATTTGTTCGACGTTAGGGAAGTGGCTCGACCATCGAAGTCCCACGGAGCTGATGCGTTCTGGCACGTTCCGGAAAGTGATGGGACGTAAGGTTTTTCCGTGGCACACGTTCGTCCTTCGCCGCGGGAAAAGCGTAGCCTTCGGAAACTTTATCGATCGACAATCGTGCGCCTTATTAAACCTGGCAAATTTAAGTGTCTCGAATCGGTCGGACGAATTCGAAGGTTTCTGAATATTTCAGTTTCCTGCTCTAGCGAACCATTCGTAAGCCGGATGCGGTTACGTCCCTTTGATTTCGATCTATTCCGAGAAGCCTTTCTCGGGAGAAATCGGCGGAGCTCGATTTTTCTTGAAATTATTTATTGAAACGACGCGGAATTTTACTTGAAACTCGGCCAATCTGTATAACTAATAACGAATGATGTATAAAATTAATTTATCGTAATTGTATGTCAGACTTCGAAGTGTCATCGGGATTAAAAGAATCCTATCGAATGTGTTGCAATAACTCGTTTCGAAAGTGTGTCATTTATCGCTTGGCTCCACCGATTTCTGTTTATCGAAAAAGAACAGATATCGCGCGCTAATATCTCGACACTTTCTTCCTTATAATCAATCGAGACTGCTGTCAAATGGATTAACGACGAAGCGGCCATTGGTAATTATTCCAATACCTTTACAACTGTGGCCACGTTTTCACGCTTCACAGTTGAACCCCGCTGTCGCGATTAAGCAACGAAAAGCACGATCGGGAGATTCGATGACACTTTGCCCAGTGTCCCGGGGCTAAAATATTCCACGTGTCACGGGCAGGAACTTAATACCGGTATTACATCCAGCGGCTCATACCGGTACAGGCTTGAATACCGGTATTGGGCTCGCGAAACCGATATAATACCGAAAAACGAAGTAAAGTACCGGACAATATAGGCAAATACTCCGGTATTTCGGTTTGCTATAACGGTTCCGAGGGTACAGCCGAGAATACCGGTAAACAACGATATTTGGCATACCGGTATCAGTCCCTGAGCTCTGGGACCTGCATTTCGGAGAGTCCCATCTACAAAAAAATCTTAGACCGCCTCGACTGTCCGACCCAACGTCGTTCATAATACGCATACGAATGCACTAGCAAATGACTAGGATGACTAGCAGGCTGCGCGCGCTGAAATTTCGCATGCGGCTAGTCGCTCACTCGCCCTCTCCGCGCTCCGAAGCGTCAAGTGCATCCAGCCCTGAACCCCTCGCTCTTGCGCCCATCCTCCGGACTCCGTATCCTCCATTTCCTTCACCTGAACGGTCTTCTCCCTCCTATCCGCGTTTCCCCCTTTCAATACCGAGCACCACCGGCATCGCCAACAGGTCAATAGCGTAAGTAGGTCACGTCTGTGCCCGCCGACGCCGATGACGACACCAGAACGAATGCACTTTCACGCTCGGCGGTAGTTCCCCAGAACTAGGCGGCTGAGACGAGAATTACCCGGGGACCTTATCGCCGGCGGAAATTCTGGAAAACACTTTCGTAGGTCTACCGCCGCGCGGTTACCGTTAAGTAATTATCGGGCGACGCGGACGACAATTCGTTACGAAGCAATACGTTCGTTCGGTGCAACAATGGTAGTGGCATGTAGCGAGCGACAGTTACGAAGGGGCTGACAAAAGTGAGAGGAATGCTCGCAATCGTCGACGAAATTCGGGCGTCTTCTGGAAAAGCGGGAACGCAAAGTGAACGGGTGCGCACGAACGAAGTGTGTAAGTAAAACGTCCGCGCCGGAGAAAGTGGCAGGATAGAAGGTAAAAGTGGGAAGTGATAATCAATTTCGGAATGGTTTTTTTATTTTCCCAGACAGGGTGCATAGCGGAAGGTACAAAGCAAGTCGAAATCGCGTCTGCTCGGTGTCGACCATGCTCCGCCCCAGACATGCACTCATTGGCGATGGCTTGCGTCGGCCTAGTGCCGCGGCCTATGCCAGAACCAGGGTTGGAAAATGCGGGGGTCGTGGGTCGTGCCAGAGTACGAGTTTCTGGCACGATGCCGCGTCGTCGCGCTTGTACGGGCTACAGTTATTCGCTGCTCTATGCTGCAATGCCCTATCGGGATTGCGATCAGGGGTGGAACTAGCAGTGCTGTGGATCTTACGTTTTCCCGCTACCACGAGGGCCAGAGTAGCCAATTACTTCAACCACCGACTCACCTGCCCTACCGCGTCAGCGGGAACCTTGATTTTTACTACGTCAAGCGACCATTTATTCCCTCAATTTTCCCTTCGCTCGATGGCGGTATTAAATCGAATTTCCGCGAGAGGCTTACGGAATTTGTTCGTCCTTCCTGGACACAAGGATGTATAGATATTTGTTGGGGAACGTATTTCGGACGGCGACGAGGTATTTTGGTTTCGCTTTAATTAGATGCAATTATTTCTTGGTGGTAATTGTTACGGGCTGGTATACTTTACCGTAATATTTTTCAACGGTGAACGTATACTTCGATTCAAATAAATATTTAATTGCTTTATGCGCGATGGTAATCTTGCTATGTTTAGTAGCTTGGTCCAATCTGATATTACATTAGCAGAAAGGGAAGGCTGAAACGTGTGTGGGTAAAAATTGCAAGAACATTGATTGTTCTCTGTGCGTGAATTCCTCCATTCACGAACCACTTACGTATCACTATACATGCCCGTCTTGAAGAGAAAAACTGCTTGCCTCGAACTTTCTAAGCAACGTATAATTGATGGACGCAAGTATGCACACATGGATACAGAAATTT
This sequence comes from Nomada goodeniana, assembly GCA_963969485.1. Classification (NCBI taxonomy): domain Eukaryota; kingdom Metazoa; phylum Arthropoda; class Insecta; order Hymenoptera; family Apidae; genus Nomada; species Nomada goodeniana. The sequence continues at coordinate 3,857,089 of OZ018299.1, forward strand.
CTGTTTTGTGCAAGTTCTCGAGAACCTTCTTAATATTAAGAAAGGTGTCCATTTATTTCCATATATAATATTTTTTCATCGGTCTACAAGTTCTTCGCTGAACCCTTCGTACGAAATCATTCAACTTCCACCCGAAAACCGTTAACTACGCGTCCTTCCATGGTTAAACTCAAATTCTGTCCACGAAAGTTATTTCTATGTACTCGAAAAAAGGCGGCAGCAGTCTGCGAATGTTAAATCGGGACTGCAAGGCGACCGAAAAAGAACTTTCCACGCGTAGTCAGGCATCGCTACGCCTTTCTACATTTGCCGAACAGATACGTAACCGCCCCTCTTCGCCCCTTGGGTCCATTCAAATTTACAAATGCCACGAACGCTTCGAACCATTCACCCATGCACCGCTACAGTATGCATAGAAGAAACGATATGTCTCATTACTCAACACCGATGCATAAAGGCGAATATAATTTCCAACGTATAAAGGGAACGTGTACGAACGTTTGAAACTATTCGAGACACCAACCGGTACGAGCACAGTTCCGAACGTACCCGAGCCACCACGGTGGAAGCGTTTCCCTGCTGTCGAACTTATCAGGAATTTAAACCTCTTAGCGCGGCGTTTGAAACTCACCGAAACGCGGTCTTACCAAAGAGTGGATGCTCCCGAAGTCTGTCAACCGAAGACAATGGGCGTTAAATGTTCACGCCGGTCCACGACGCACTCTGCGAATGCGGCGGGCATGTTTCTCAGTAGTGTTGGCTAGGTGTAGTCGGCCACGCTGGCGTGAGGCGTGCATACCGGTGCGACGCATCTGCGCGATACACATAATCACGGGTAGCGCTAGCACATATCCCGGCATGCGCACATCACGTACGCGCCACCGGTACATATGTACGTATATGTAGCCACGTACCTACTAGATGCAGTGCTCTCGGTCGTTCTGCTAGGCAGAATTCCGCTCGGCCCTATTACCTTCGATTTGTCAGCTGGCTGCAGACGATAACGCATTTCCCCGGTTCGCCCCGTCTCTCACCCTCTCCATCTACCCCCCGGCTTTATATCTCTTGCACAGTCTGCCTCTGTCTGTCTCTTTTCCTTTCTCTTTAGCGGCTTCCTCGCCTCCACCCCCCCCCCACCCCGACCCCCTTCCCCCGCGCGGCACCGACCCACCCTTTCTATTCACCCTTTCGTCCCTCTGTTCTCATTCTCCCCACCTCTTACTCCGGTCCTCCGCCCGCTCTCTTTTCCGCGCTCGCTCTTCGCTTTCCGTTTATGACCGTGCATCGTGCGCAGTTGCGTAATGGTTTCATTATTAAGTTACCATCGGGCAGGAATTTAATTTTATTCCGACGGGGTACAGGTGCGCCTTCTTTGGCGTGACTGCGTGTCAGGCGGTTCGGGGGAGGGTTGAGTTTTGTGGACCGGTTAGTGTTGTTTGTACTACCGGACGGTGAAAGTCTTGAGTAATGTAGCCGATGCTGAATGTGCGTTTCTCGGAAGGGGTAGAAATATTTATTGCGGAGGACGCGGAGAATTTGCGCGTTTCTGAACCGGTTTTCCAAAACGCCGTGTTGTTAAAAATTCAATTAGTAAAATTTGATTATTTTATTCGTCCATATTTGTGGATTGTAACGCGAAACATGTTTGCGATCTGTTTCTTTTTTATTACTTTTTAATGCGGTTCGCATGTATAATCTGCACGAGTACAAGCCTTTGTGTCAAGCGCTCGAGAACAGGCTTTATATGTATATTGATGATTCCAATTATTGAAATTGTATCATATTTGCTGTTGTAAGCGCAAAGAGGAAACATTGTCCGACGGGAATTATTTCCCAATTTATCATTAGATACTTTGATGCCTGATTATCAATGCTAATGTTATTTAACTGTTTAATGCAAGGTCGAAGTTGTATCATTTATTGGAAAAATGAATGGAGACTTCACTTTGTGTTTGGAATTTGTAAGTCCTTGTATACTCCGCGACATGTTAGCATTTGTAAACCTATTCAGAAACGGAAACATTGAAAATTTGTGTGCGATGTACTTAACTGGCATTGTTATTAATAGTGGAGCATTAATTAAATTAGTAAGTAACGTTTCGATATTTTTATACTCCACTCGTGAATACATCTCTTTACGTGCATTTAATGCTACGATCGTTGATTAACTGACAATTTTACATTCATCACTTTTCACGGTTCTCGTAGATAAAATGCAATGAGCCCATTGATATTACCTTTCAAGCGGGACATTTGTCTAGACCGGTTGCGTCTGACCTTAAACATTCCCATTCCGTTTTCGCGAACATTTCGCTTACTGCTCATTAAATCTGCAAGCACTCGACGAAAAACGGCGAAGACTTCAAAAGAAAGGATTGGCAATCATCGAAGAGTTCCACCGCGTACCAGCATCGGCAAATAAGGAGCTTTCTCAAAACATTTGATTCGAATAATAAATTCTCATCAGATAAGGCGGGCGCTGTACGATCCAATTACTCGCAAGACGCTGAATACCTATTTCAGAAACGTCCTTTCTTCGTTCATCCCCTTTACTCTCTTTGATCAGCGCCTACTCCCGATCGATCGCCATAACCCCGAACAATCTGTTTTTCTTTGCCACGCGTTCTCCTTTGCAACGCAATTCCAGCCTCTGCAGATGATATCGCCGCAGGCCGCAAGCAATATGTTTTATTTATATCTGAATCTGTTCCCTACAGTGTCTGCACCTTCGAGCGGGCTGCTTTGGTTAATAATGAAAATTACGTGTTGGAGGACACGAGGAAACTGCACGGGAAACTGTACCCGGTGTCAACAACGGGTGCAATTTTATTTCGTCCTCTTTGCACGAGTCATGTTTCTGTGAAAGTGAAAGAGGGGGTTGGTATCTTGCATACTCGCAGGCACGCAAGAGTTATAGGATAGGATATTTACAGCCACACAATTTCCTTAAGCTATAAAATCGCATAGTTAACACTGGCTATTTGTCTCGCTTCTTAGAAGACTTAGATCGCTCTAACCTTTTCACGAATACTCTTCAGTTTTATCAAAAAGGAAAAACACTTTTCACGACCACCGCATCGGTTTTTTCTTACTATCTAGGTGTTAATTGGAGTTCCTCGTATGATTTCAAGGAAATCGTAGCTAAACAGTTTCAGTAATTTAAAACGGAACATTAATTGACTCGTGAGAAAAAGAATCGACGGACGATCGATCTACAATCCGCACGACACATCGATTTATCGTTTCCGTTTCAAGGACACAGATACTACCTGTTTTCCCGGCACTCGGTTGAATGCCTCGTGTTCCTGGTTGCAGCCCGGCAATTTGTCTAGAAGCGGGTCATGATTGCGATACGCCACCGTCATGCGGAGCACTTGAAGTTCGTCGGCAAAGTTTCGGGCGAAACTCTCTGTACCACATGTACGCACGTACACGTCGGTAACGTTGGCACTTTCAGCGAAGAGGGGAAGGAACTGCGCCAAAGACATAGGGGCGGCCTGCCCGTAACTCGCGACGGGAACGCATTCAAGTCTCATAGAGTCATAGAATGTAATGAATTACTGTTTGTCGAACAATGCCATTCGGTCGGCCCTGGTTTCCAAAGGAAGCGGGATGTACTGATTTACTGCACGTATCGAGCGCCGTTCCTCTTGCTCGTGGAAAGCGAAAGACGCTCGAACGTGTGCGACAGACCGGGGGAACAATGCCAGAAGGAGAAGGGGAACGTTCCGGATCCTTTTTTGAGATACGCGCAAGCCGTAAGTTTATTAAAGTTCGGTTATATCGACGGTTCAACCCCTTTTATCTATCTGCCGAATTTCGAGGCGTGTTCGAGTTACGCGACTGTCGAAAGTCGAAACTAGTTTCGCCGGAGAGCCCGTGCTGGCCGTCCCGCGTTTCGAAGAGATCGTCGACACATCTTTGGAAATCTGCCCGCTCGCTTTTTCGACCGACTTTCGCGAGACACGAGTCCGACCGATCGAACTGCTATGCGCCTTTCCGGACGGCGCGTGATCGGACCCGGGCTGCCAATAACATTCTTTGGAAAGCTTCCGCGAGACAAGAAAACGAGAAAAGTCTGTTTAATCGATAAGTAGTTCTTCTATTGCCGAAGGACGTACGAAAGCCTTGCTGTTTTATAGGTAGTACGCGCCGCATTTGCGCATACAGCGTCGGGCAAAAGTTTGGGTACGGGCAGTAGAGCGCGAAATATTCTTAAATTTGTATCACTTATGTAGCGCGAGTGCTCGACTTCGTTTCGTTTGCACGCGTGTGCAAGAAAATCGTCCGAATATCGTGTAACAGAGGAAACAAATTTTGTAGAGAAACGTTGTACAGAGCGAAACCACGAAACGCCATCAGTTCAGATTATTCTGTTCCATTAACTGCATTAACTAAAACAAATTTTTGTCGACGCTGAATTGCCCCGCGTGATATGTATCAACAAACGGATACCGTAGAATTTGCCGGAGTATTTCGTCTAACAATATGTTATACGATACAGTTGGCAAGTTCCCTGAGTGGAATGTGAAAGAACATATAATGAATACGACTGAAAAATGGAGAGAAGTTGTCGCGTCACATGTCTGCGTACGAATTCAACAATTGCTTCCCATTCTGATATCGCTGACTGCAATTATTCAATTTATGTAACGTTATATTTTCTTCGTTCTCTCGACGCCGCTTCAATATATTTTTCTATTCCGTGTACCTTCCTTTGTTCAAGACTGTATCTTCGCCGCACCTTCGTTGCGCCTGAAATGTTTATCTTTAGCACGGGCGACATATTATTTATTTCTGACCATTACTCAGACTCGTGTTTGATTATTATCTATTTCCCACTTGACAAGAGACCGTCTTACAAAAGTGTCCCGGCTGCTCGAGCACTGGGTAAACTCAATTAAAGCTTGGGGATTCTGTGGATCTGCGATGGTACTTTCGAACAACGACCCTTCTGGATGTGAGCATTACTCTTCCAGCGTGACGCTTTATGCACCGATCCATTTCTTTGGAGCTGCGGAAAATAATGGTTTATTGTTTACCGTTACATTCTATTGCGTTCGGAGCACAACCCCGGTCTGACTGAAAGCTACGACGGTCGTTGTATTCTACTTGGCGTCGAGTGGAGCAGCAGCGCATTTTTATTTCGATTGCTCATTAACAATGGACAATGTCAAACGAGAAGAACGCGACAACGTAATTTTTTTCTATCGCGTTAAAAAAAAAGAATAAAAATGGACGGCGGGGAAGAAGCAACTTTTAACAGGCGATACAACCTTAGGGTTCCCAATTGGAGTGTTTGTGTCAAAGACAAAATCAATATAACGTTGGTTTGAAATACGAGCGCCACGTGATACGGCAAACGGGTTACACGTGATGCGCGTCGTCAGATTACGTAAGTATAGATTTCTACAGGGATCTACGTTGGACATTGGCCTTTTGATCAGCCACGAGTACTCTGTGGTCCGTTTCGCGGTAACGTTATTACGTCGAAGCAAAGAATAATATAATCCATATAAGGGAGATCTATACAATTTTAACCCCTTCGTTAAGTATGCGGTAGTTGCGGTAATGCCATCTTAAATAAACACATCTGCGACCGTGAGTATACGATCAGGTATATATGCAAATAGTTCGAAGATGTATCGCAGCTGCGACATTTTCACATACTCGGTCGGTGTTATTATTATAATTTTGAAAAACGCACGCGATATTGTAATTTCGAACAATTCATCAAATATATAGCGAAGCAATAACTTCGTCCAACGGGAGTACCGTTTTTATTCTAGAGATATGAAAAAATTTTATTTGCAGTAGTTGCACGGTTTCATGAGCGTACAGTGCGAGAAGAATGGGGCGGTAAAATTTTTTTTATGAAATTTACCGAACAGCCGGAAGATAAAATAAAAATAGAAAAATCTACATAGACATAGTCACAGTATATATCGTGCACGCACATACGTATATACATACAGAAATATGAAATTCGACGGATAGTTAAAGTTAAATGTTTACGCATATTTGCTATCATGCTTTATACCAGGTTTCGCAATATTAATAGAATCCGACGCCCGATCCGTCAGAATAATGTTTTCACGAACCCGCCGTTATATCCAGGCGGCAACAAACATGACGATACATTCTTTTTTCTCCCCTATTCTTCACGGTGGAAAAACATTCTACATTTTTATAAAGAGCGAACTGTTCTGATGCTAACGAGATTCGCATTGAAAATTCCACGGAACTGGGAGCAGAGTGCGAAACGTTTTGACGTTGCGGCCGAAAGCGTCGCGGAAAGTCCAAGCGGCTCGCTCGACTGAGCATTCGCCCATTTCCGCGGCCAGGCATAATATTATCTGACACAGCACTGCTTCATTTCCATTTGCACGTTTCATTATCCGGCTCGATGACCCGCGGGCCATCTTCTCCGGGAAAGTAAAAAGAAATCGTCTACGTCGAGTAATCAAGAGTATCAGGATACAAACCGAGGGGGAAATGTTTTCTTCGTTAACGAGTTCGTTAAACCAATCAAGCTGTTTACACCCCCCCCCCCTCCTCTTTCGCCTGACTTTTCCAGGAATGCGTATAAAACATATCTTTCTTTGCCCCACCGGGGAAACACAGCGTTCTTGCCGAAGCTTCGTACAAGTACGCGCGACATTATTTACGCGGCATAGAATCACCGTGCCCGACTGTAATTGCGCAGCTTTGGATATTGCTACGTGTTTTACCCAACTGTTGCGCAACTGCACGCAACTCGATCATTGAAATTCCCGTGTTCTTGCGTAATATCGCGGGCATTAACAAGGATAAACTCTGCGCTACGTTATTTCAAACTGAGCTTACACCGATGACCCTTGAAAGTACGCGGATTCGTTTATTGGCCGAGCTTTGCGTCAACGGCTGGGGTGTACAGGGAAATATGTTTTCAAACAGCCGATGTAAACAATTCGGCGGGCTTAGTGGCAAGCTGAGGGGAACAGATTTTAGTTCCCGATCAAATAAAATAATGTACAATACGATGGAAAGAATGCGAAGGATACGTGCCATTGAACTCGATTTGCTTAATCAAGAATTGCTTAATCAAGAATTACGCGGGCCCTCTAATAACGTATATATATATATCGATAAATTGTCTTTTATATATATATATATATATATATATATATATATATATAAAAGACAATTTATCGATACCCAACTGACAGTAACAAACTGAGGCCAATCTGTGAAGATCGAGAAATCTTGCAGCAGTCGAAACGTGAAGCTAATGGAAAGCGGATGAATACATGTGGGATATGAAAGGGGGGCAGAAAAAAATGCTGTTACTCTCAATCGTGAGCTGCAGCAATGATTTAGCGTACCGGTAGTTCTGTTTGGCAATAGTTATTGGCTAATCTGCTTCTGACAGAGCAACAAGAACAGCCAAAAAAGGGGAGACACGGCGAAAGGGAGGCGGAGAAAATGGAAAAAGGGAAGGGTCGCGCGCAAGCTCAGTGGCGAGGACGTCGAGGCGACCATGAGCGGCCAGCCGGATAGCCTTATAACCCCCGGGCTATATCCTAAAAGTTATCTGAAAATTTCATTTACGACGAGAGAGTTAATAAATGTAAATATTAGCCGTGGAAGCAGTTCGGCGGGAACTACCGCTACACGGATGCGAGCCCCAAAACGATCCTGGGGTGAACGAGGAGCGCGGAAGGGCCGGACTTTGCGTCCGTTAAAGCGAGGATCGATTCGCGAATGGTGGCTCCGGAGAAAGGCAAAAATCGAATCTCTTTGTTTGATATTTTATCAAGTCCCTGGCGAACTTTAATGCAGCGGCGAGGTGAGAAAATGAGATACGCCGCGCGCCCGGCGGCGATGCGAAAACACGGGGGAAAAAGTGGGACAAATTATTATCGTCGGGATGAGCTCACGATTCGGGCGTTAGCTCTTTGAAGTCCGTATTGAATCTTTTCGTTCATCGAACGAACATCGATAGAATTATTGGCGGCTACATTTCATTGGTATGAATAGTCGTTGGCGTGGCGACATGGTATCCCTTGTAATTTTTTAGTCGAACATTTCCCACTTTAAATGTAAAATACATTCGTGCTGTGAGCGCGATGATTATGTTTTACATTGGGGGACGCGTCAATTTTACCCTGCTTCTATGTGCTCCGATATTTAATATCCCTGTCGAAACGGAACACGATATCTAGCTGAATTTTATAATAACAATTCCACCTGTGTCCGGTGAAATGCATATCATGTATTACAACGAAACCAGTTTCTATTCGGAGCGATAGTATTTTTTCAGCGCAATTTTATCCTGTGCTTTGCAACGAGTACAACGCCGTGAACATTCGAAAGTTGGTTTACAAAAAGGAAAAAAAAAAATGAAGGAGAACATGAAAGGGAAAGATGATACTGAGCATAAATTGAATGTAAACAGTGCGAAGAAGGAAACCGGAGAACAAATACGGAATTGCTATTTTGCAAAAAAGATGTGGCTTATGGGTTCGGCCAAACACAGAACAGAGGAACAGATGCTAGTGTGCACAGGAGATAGGGGTTGAGCACCTGTCGAGAAATACCAAGCGCATAAAATCGATAACAGTACCTTTGAACATACCTTCTGAAGCACGAGAGTATAAAAATTTTGCTTGATTGCATTTGATCGGAAGCACTTGCAGTTTAGTCACGTACCGCGTTAAAAACATTGGGAAAAGCCGCTTCCGGTGGATTTAAGTTTTAGCAGTGTAAGAAAGTTTATTCAGAGTATTATTTTTATACGCTGGGGAACATGTAACGAGTTCCTATACAAATTGCTCCATCAAGTATAAGATGAAAGGGGGCATGAAAAATACGCAATTGGAGTACACTTCCGATGCGCAGTATTTTCGAAATATCAGACATTTTCTCGTTGTAAACTGGGTCTGATAACTATTTTTGCCTTCTGAGTAATACAGATTTGGTATTTTTGTCAGATTAGAACGTAAACTTATCCAATTTATTTCTAACAGTTATCTCGTAAACCGAACTCTTTCGTTCAAACTAATTAATGTATTTCTTATGAATTGAAACGTTTAGATCAGAGCCCTGCACAACAAATTATTAGGAAAGAATTACAAACACTGACTTACAATTGGTAAGAATAAGAAAATGTCTGTTATGCTGCTTTAAATGTCTAGCTAAAAGTGAATTATCGATGGCCTGTTAAAAATGCAGTGGACGTTAACTCTTTTTAGCAAAATTATTGGCAATCTTAAAATCTTATCCCAGGGAACTTTTAACCCGATTAGAGCGGCAATCTGTGAAATCGCCCTTCGATAGATCACAGCTGGTCGAAGTTACGTAGCAGTGGCATTGCAGGTTGGCCCCAGATGAGGGTACCCTGGTTCTGCAGGAAGCAGCTGACGTTTCAGGGTGGAAATGACCCGTCATCCACAGACTGGCAAATGACGTTTCAGTTCCTTGGTACATCAATGATAGCATAATATTGAACTTATATAACACAGTAGCACATACTTATACGTATGCCATATTACAGGAAATTAATTAACAAGAGCTACTGTTTGAATTAATCAAATAAAGAGACACGACGAGAGTAAAACGTGTACCGGTACGTACGAGAACAATCATTTTTTACGATTTAATTCGAATCGTGATACTTCGCTTAAGTGATACTATGCAACGTTAATTTTTACTGCGGTCTCGTGTCACCAAGTGAAAATGAAATTCTGCTCCGTCTTTCACTGGCGAATTCCTTGTTAAATAATTCAACCTGCAACGCCGAACAGAAGAGGGTTCAGAGTCGCCATTGATTGCAGATATACGAGTATAAATAATCTTCATACCGGTTGGTAACATCAATCTATTTCGAGCCACCACCGACCCTCGCTCTGTGAACCATAGATACTCCATACTTACTTTTTATAAGACTACTGGCTTTTCCTCGTGTCGTTTATCTTCTAATGTTTTTCACGCATCGCCGAATAATACGATGGTTAATCTGCCCCGCGAATAATTCTGCTCCATACATTTCATGGGAAATTTATGATGCCTGAGAGCTACCCCTTCGCGCATCTATAAGCTTCAATTCTACTTCATAAAGCCGCGGGAAAACGTGCGTGCGCCGGGCATAAAGTTGAATCTCGTATCTGTAGTATTTAGTCGTTTAGCCACGTACATAGGTCGATCGTAAAGTTTCATGGCTCCCTTTTTTTTTTCCTCCTTTTTTTTTTGCCCCAGCGACTGTCCTCGAGGGGAAGACGGAGGGAAAGTGTTTGCGAGCACTTTCCGCCGCGGCGCACGTAGATTCCACGGCGTCGATCCACTCGAACGTCGAGATTTCGGAAGGTCGAACGGCCTCCGGATCGGTCGTTCGAGGATTCTTATCTTCGATACGGCGGAACGATTTCCGTTGCGGACGGGGCCGGCGGAGGGTTCACAAGGAGGACATTGGAGGATTCGAATGGCGCGGGCACTCCCTTGAAATTGCACGGCACTGTCGTGGGTTACGGTAATGGCGGCAAACAGTTTCGTTCACGGACCATTAGTCAAAAAATGCTCGGCCCCTGGTGCTGTGCTGTGCTGTGCTGTCGTCGCTGCCACGCAAAAGCGAGCCGGGCTCAGGGGGGCCGAGCTACAGGATATATCCGCACAATGGCACACTAACCGTTCTGTTTTGTACTTGAACGACTACGATCACCGGCAATTTGCCTCTGGCCTTTCGAGCTTGAGCACTTTGGTCCAGCCATCAAGCAAGTCAGACGATATCCCGTCTGCATTGGACGAATTCTGATGATGCTGCACAAGAACTGAAAGGGCACTTAACATGAATATTTACAGGGGTTGGAAGAAATAGAGGAGAGCATTCGTGCATTAAGAAAATTCTTTGCTGGCCTCGTTGTAGGACCACCATTGCTGTTTAATACAGTTTCGATTCTCCTGGAAATGGAATCATGCAAAACCCATCGACGTAATGCTTCCGCGGGATATTACGGGATTCCTCGCGCAGAAACTCTTTTAGCTGCCAATCTCAATTAGACAATGCACTAGTTGTCAGCAATGTTTCCATTATTTTGTCCAGATACCCCGCTTCAGTTCGATCCGCCAGATTTATCAAGCTGCACGTTACGAGAAGCGATGACAATTAATAATAGCCGCGAATAGTTATTGCTACTTCGAGACAGCGGCAATGCCAGGTTCGTGGTGAAACGGCCGATATTTCAATTACCCGTCCCCTTCGATTATTGAAAAATGGTCAACGTGAGGTCGGACAAATAGGTCCGTCAAACGTTGATTACGAAATCAGCGATCTTATCTTTCGGCCGGAGTTTCGAGGAGCCTTGTAAACTCTCTTGTTGGTACACAGCGCACGGAACAAACATTTGCAATATCCTCCCCGTACGTAGTCGTCCACGAAAGTTTCCTCGTTTGCCCAGCACTTTCCCGGTGCACACGTACTAATCCGTTACTCGTAATTAGAGTCGGATTGGCAATGGTTTAATCCCTCAACGTCAGTGCTTGCCGCCTTCGAACGGAACAGGGCGAGGAGAAAGGGCCGCGAACGTGCGAGGAAAAGGGAAGGATCGAAAGCTGGCCGTCACAACAGAGAAGAACGTCGGGGCGAAACGATAGAGAGACGGAGAAAGAGTTAACGCGAGAAGGAGAACGCTAGAATTGGAAAGAGGAGAGAGAGAGAGAGAGAGAGAGAGAGTGGTGCACGCAGGACGGAGGGAAACTGCTGTTGCAACCTCCTTCATTCCCTGGTCGACACTTTGAGTAATAAGATTAGGAGGCGTCTCTCCTCAGTCCGAGCGGGCGAGATAACGTCATTGCGAACCAAATGGACCGAGATATAGATAAGGGATAATTAGGGGAAGCGAGATAGACGGAGCGGAAGTTGCATGAAGAGGAAACGGGAAGCGTGAAGAGGAACGCCGCCTGGATAGAAGGAGAAAGGAAAGTGACGGTCGACCGAGGTGGCACAAGAATGACGTCGGACATTTATTACTACGGATTCTGCAATGAGAACTTCCGCCTCTTTTGAACGGATCTCGGTACAACTCGCGTATTCCGTGGACTACATTAGGCGTAAATTCGTTCTCCCGTACCGCTGTATCTGTATGGAATCTGATGCCGTTCAGTCGATACGGCCGCGATGCCGAGCGCGTTTTTCTCGTGTCTCTGGACGGGGATGTTAATGCAGGGAAGCCTGACGCTCGTGGGCAGGTAAATTGGAAAACGTAACAGGTGTACATGCGTGTGCGTGTGCGGAGTACGAGTACAATAGAATACGAAGCCTTTTCTTATGCGAGAGTTGTCCAAATCGATTTTTACTCGGACACAAATATTCGGTTTGGTTTCATTTAATTGCCTGATTGTTTCAATAACGCATCGGTTTTTTAGGAAGGCGAAATTGCACGAATGCATAGTAGAATCGTAGAAGAGGAAAGGTGGTGACCGAAAATGTTGGAATATTTAATATTCCTCAATTTATTATATCGATCAATGTATTCATTATGTTGTCGCTAAATATTTGATCCACGCTGTGTTTAGTAATTTGCTGAAAATTATTGTCAATTATCATTGAAACGAAATTATTCATAAAAGCATACGTTGTTCGATACAGGTCTATAATTCTGCAATCAGTTAAAAAACTGAAATATTTGCCTGCGGAATTGAATTTCCATTAGCCAGTTTACCCTAAAATTAATCGAGATAATCAAAGTTAAATATATAAAACCTCACATTGTTTACATTTCATTTCCGGATTCATTTGTTATACAAGATTGTAACTGTCGCTGTACGGTTTATCACAATTCATCAAAATAATTGGTGCAGTTCTATCCCTTTCTTCCTATTGGACCATGCAATAATAACTTGATGGATAATCGAAGCCCCAACGGATCGTTGATGCTGGACCAATACGTAATTATGTCGGATTAGTAAAGTATCGAGATAAAGTATGGCATTTCCCCCCTACTTATTTGAAGAGCGTGCTTGTAAAACGTATGCAGCTTCAATATTAATATCCAATGTTACCCCAAAATTACCTAGTATACGTAATGTTGCCATTTATCGATTCAAACAAAATCTATAAGCGGGGGTAAAAACAACGATCTACATCCTCAGGTTTACAAATACCGATTAACGTGCTACATCGTAAAGACTAACAGTAACCAACGTTGCTTAAATTTCAATGCATTGCAGTATCGAAAGCAGTTAAGCTAAGCAAAAGATTAATGCGATTTATGATGACCATACGATTCTTTACATATCTATGTATTCCGGATTTAACGTGCCCCCGTCCCCCCAATCCCGACATACACCCTGTCTGCGATTACCCATAATATTTCGGGTACGCAAACTTTCTGCGTATTAAAATTTATTGTACATGTGAGGCATCTACATCATTAAAGTCGAGCCAGTCGATATCGCCATGTACGGGATATCGCGTCATTAAATTGCATTTGCATATCACCGATCCGATGAATAGGGCCTAGCACGCCTCGGTGAAGCCAATTAAAATTGACAGGGCTGCCCGACGGAACTTCTCTTTTTTCCTGGCGCGCACGCTGGCACACTGTTATCGGCGCGTTACAGCCACTGGGCTTAAACAGCCTCACGGATGCGCACGTGGCGTGCCATTTCGATGTATCGAGCCCCGTGCAGTATAGCTCGTAAAAGAACACTTTTCTGGTACAAATAGAGCGACGACTCCGCGATACCGCTGCCCGCGATAAATCATAAAAGAGACGACCAATGATCACGCTTGATGCCTCGTACGCGTATTTACGATTCGACGCGTGCAAAAATGGCGCTTTTTCTTTTTTCCCCTTTTTTTCCCTTTTTTTTTCTTTTTTCTTTTTTTTTGTCGTGTCGTTGCAACAGAGTTTTCTCATGCTTATGGAAAGTCACGCGTACCCATTCACACCTGTCACCGCAGCGTGACTCCCCTCCTCTCGTCCTGGAACATCAATACCTGTGTAAACACGATCCACCATGCTAAACTGCCTACGCGCGTGGTACTCTGTCTGCTGGGATTGATGTGTCTACGAAGGGAGTATAGGTTTTCGTATTGAATTAATCGTTTATTTCTTTTCGCGGCGGATATTTAAGCATCGATATGACACCGTTCGGTATTGTTACACAATTGAATGCGCGCAATTAGTCGCTCTTCGGAAAGGAACTGTAATCGGGCAGAGATGTTCAAGTAAATTCTACTTGAAAAAACTTGAACATTCTATTTGTAGTATAAAATGCTGGACGGATTTGCTTTATACAATCATAGTTTTCAATGAACCTTCAAGCGAAAAAGAAACTACTATTCATTGCGCGTACAAAAAGTTCGAAGCTTCGAAAAATAATCGATACTCGCGTATCTCTGTTCGAGAACACCTTTCCACGGAACAAAGAATTATCTTTCCGCTCACCAAAACCATGCGCCAATTCTATTGACACAATTCCATAAGCAACCGTGGACTGTTCGAAATCGCAATTCGAACGTCCCTTCAACGCAACTTCCGCGTTCCTTGATTTTAATTGACTATTCGCACCGCCCGCCTCCGTCATAAAGCAACGCAAGAAGCGCAACAATAAATGTTCCCCCTCATTCGTTTTCAACCAGTCCAGATGCAATACTTCGTATCGTTATCTTCTTCCCGGATTACTCGTGGCTGTGCACCGATATATCCAGTCGAGAATCGTACCGGGGTCCATGGTTGGATTCCATGGGAAATATTGCTGCGCCGTTGTTGCGAGTACGGTTCAAACGTCTACGGTATACAGTGGCACGCACCCATCCAGATATGAGACGATAGGTTGATTTGAAAGGGAAGCAGCGAAGCGGTCGACTAGCTCCCTCCGATCCCGTTGCGATCCGAATGTTCACGGATGAAATGCAATGACCGGTATCAGTAGACTGTGCAACGGTATGCATACATCCCGTGGCGCCGACTTACTTTTAAGACAGCGCTCTAAAAAGGAAACTGACGTGCTTTGATTTCGTATGAGATTTCGACTCTATGGCTACACTGCGGGAGCAGCACGCGATAGAGAGACACGCGATAAAGTGTATTAGAAATATATGTATATTCGTTCCTGTGACACCGCGTTGCACGACAACAAATCCCAACGATGTCTGCGCATCGGTTACTTCCGATCACACGAAATTTCTGCACATAGACGTTTTCCACGTACGTACAAAAATTCGCACAGTCGAGACGTAACAGATGCGAGCGTTACGCGTTATTGCGAATTAACATATAAAGCAATTAACTGCGGTATCTAAATATTTGTTGGCGCCAGTGTCCTGCGCGGAGGACGCGGCTACGCGCGCCTGTATTTGAACGTTCCCGACCAAAGTTCACACGAATCGGACGGTCGTGTTGGAAAGTATAGGCTGCAACGAAACGTGGAGCCTAACCCAACCCATTTCTCTGAGCTCGGTCCCTTGACACTTTGCGATAATTTAGAGATGCGCTGCAGGACTTCCTAAGTTATATACCGCTGCGAATGAACTTGAGCGTGCTACTGCTTGGCTTCCGCATTTCCGCAATCGCGATACGCTTAACTATTACTCAACACGGAACGGATGGTCCCTTTTCCACACTGAAGAAAAAAGAAATACAACTGCCCCATTGCTTGTGTAATACCTCGAACGATAAAGCCAGCAAATCGATACACCGGCAAACGCAAACGACACGGACGAATCGTAAATAATATAGACGACCCAGGTTTTTCACCGATCTGCCGCGCGAATTATTGAAAAACCGTTAAACCGCGGCTTCGATGCCGCTGCTCGAGAAAGGACAAGTGGAACAAAAGGGGGCGACGAAGCAGGAGGGACGAGGGCGAAGAGAAAGGAAGAAATGAAGTCGAGGGCAAAATATTCTACACGATTACATAAAGCCACTAGCGATTCGTAAGCAGAGGTGGTGACTTTTTTTTCTTCCCCCGCCCCGTCCTCGTGCCGAATCGATTAAAGGGTGGCACCGCCGCGTCGATGCGGCGCAGCCTTTCGGTGTAACGGATCATTAGCATCCCCTCATTTAATTTAGATTAGCAAGCCCGGAGGGTATAAGAGCCAGAAACTTCCACCGCGTCCCTTTCGTTTCCTCTGCTGTTTCGGAGTTACAGCGCAGAAGAAACTACTCTCGCGTACTACTTTGTTCCTTCGTACGCATAATATCATGTGGATGTTTCGTGCCGCGCCGTCGTGAATAGAAATTCGCCAATTTTCCAACGAATACCGACCCGATAGGAACGCCCGGATGCGCGCCGTTGACGGTCGTGAATTCTTTCAGAACGCTGCCTTCGCTTGCGATCGTTTTTGCCATACGATGCCTGGCGAAATTGAAACACCGTGATAAGAGGGGTCGCGACGCTCTCCTTGTGTCGCGAACGTTTGCCGCCTCGATCGCGATTATATTTAGCAGTTCCTTCTATTCGTTTCGCGGCCAGCTAATGACCGCGATACCACCTTAACGAACTGGAATTCCAATATCAAACGCGTTTCTTTAGCGTTCATATTTTCCAAAATCTACATTCCCCAAGTTCTATCTATCTGACTTCGAAACTTCGTAACAATTTACATACTGCGCGAAGTTGCTGTCGTGACGCGACTTTATGCTACTAATTCACACTGGTATACAACCTTTATATGAATAAGACAATTTAAAAGAATACTCTTCACCGGCCTGCTATTATTCATTACAAACGGCGACTGGAATACGATGAATTGGTAATTGCGTTTCCGTTAATTAGCGCGACGAAATCGATAACCCCGCCATACCTGTTGCGAGTTCCCGATTCTACGGGAAGTGGAAACGTCGAAGAAACGAATTAGCCGTCGTCGAACGACGCGGGTGGAAGGAATCGAGTGGCCGAATAAAATGCGAAGAATCGTTTGCGGAAACGATCGCGCGAAACGGTGACTACGATTAATGCGGAATACGTTCAAGCGGCGTCGCAGTATCGAATCAGATTGTCATAATGCACCTTAATTCGATCAACGTCCGCCTGGAAACGGGTCGCGGTTAATTGCACAAACACGGAATATCAAAGCAAGGTTGCACACCGCTTCCACATGCCGTCGCGCGTATTCATGTACGTCAATGCTCGCACGTCCGCGTTCACGTTCACGATTCGAGTATGTACTTTCGTTTCCCTCGAAAAACGACCGATGCCCGACCACAAAACCATTCGACTAAGTGGAGCCGCCGATATGCGATCGTTTCGTCCACTCGATTCGCCGATATGACCTGTGCCATGTCATATTCGTTCCTCCTTCATTTTTTTTTCTTTTTTTTTTTTTTTCGTTCGTTCGGTCTACGCGCGCAGAACCGCGGAACACTCGCCATCGCTTAATTGAAAAAAGCTTCGGCCGTGTACACGGAATATCCGCGATCAATGAAGGCCGTGAAATTACTCTATTAAACTCTTTGGCGTTTGAATTGCGCTTTCTTCGCCGTTCCGACGATTTTCAATCTTCGTCGCGCGGCGGCCGATCGAGCCGATCAAGTTAATTATAGATTTGCCGCGAAATTATCTTTAACAAACCGCATTGTGATGCCCCGCGGAAAATTGTCTGCCGTTCGCCCGCGATTGGCGATTAGCACGCGTGCGATTGACGGTGGCCGATGGGGCGTGAAACGTCTTGGGAGCGTTGTCGCGACACGAAGGGGTGCGTAAATTATTCGCGCCCCCGCTTCGTGTCGATGCGCGTGCACAAGTGACTCGTTCGAGGGGGATTAAGGGGAGAAAAAGAAGAGGAAGAAGGGAAAAAAAAAAGGAAAGGAGGAAGCTTTGTGCGAACGACGACAATCGGCAATCCGTATCTTCGTGTTCGACTGAACGCCGACATTTCCATTTTTCCGCGTCCGCGCCGTCGAACAAATTTAATTGGTCGTCCGCGTGTACTAATAAGTACTTTTGCGCCGACCGGTTCCGCCGAAATAAATTGGCACAGCGTGACCTAACTTTCGTTCGCGTTATTTGTCTCTATCGATGACGCAATACGTTACGAGGCTCGCCGGTCGAAGAAGGATTACCCTCGACGCGAATGTACGATTATTCTCGACGGCGGTGAGTCGCGGTTAGAACGGGTCGCAACGATGAAACGGGAAAGAATATTGGACGATTTATAATAGGCGCTTGATACTCAAAGAATTCAGAGTTTATCAGCGTCTACGCCTATGTTACCCCGATCTATTAAGCTTCGCGGTATATAGTTGCTCGCGACAGTGCTCGAATCTATTTGGAATCGAGCGGAAAGCGTTCCATTATATAGTCGATTTTTAATTTAACGGGGATCCGTGTGTTTCGGTATAGCGAACGATGCGTAGGAATATAAATCCTATTTAATTAACACTGGTAGGCAGATTCGTGCAAACAAATAACACTCTCTATATCCTGGTTCACTCGCTTCTGATACCTCTCTCCCTTTATCGCGTTTTACACCCCAACCGATACATCTCCCGTTTCCGATATTGCCGAATGATAAAGAGCCGGTTAATTGCAATTAAATCAACAAACACATAAAATACCTGCGCATCGTTCGATCCCCTAACCCCCCCCCCCACCCTTCGCAACGGTCCGTACGAAATCGGGTGTGCGGTAATACAAGGTGCACGTGCGTGCGTGCGCGTGTACGCCCGTGTCCGAAGTGAAGAGGTTTCGAGTAGCTGGCTACAAAAACACGGGAAATACGGAAATGGCTCTTTGTAAGATAGTAGGTTCTGTGTTATTCAGAGTCCGGTAACTCGAAATACTGTCGCTACGTTTCAACCGAAAAATCGATCGCGAGCACACGTATCCGCGGGTGCAAATTTATCGAAACATTTCCTTTCACCCCTTTCGAACGGGGTAATTCAAACATGCACGATACAATTTCATGCACGCGTCAACGTTTCCGTCCATCGTGGCGCGCGACGACAGTTTCGCGTAGTTCCTTTCTTTCGTCCCGCTTCTAAATAACATCGGGACGCCGTTTTTTTCACCGAAGTTTAGGGAACTTCGTCGCGGACACGCAGTACTTCTTTTCACGCCGTGAAACACACGTGCAACGTATCGGTCGCACAGCCGGTAAAGTTTTCAGCGGCGAGGGCTTTGATATCGCGTCGCCGGCGAAACATCAAAACTTATTTAGGATCATGTTCCGGCAGTAATTGTACGCGAAAGAAGAAGAAACGGCTGGGGCGCAACAGAAGAAGTTGATGCTGCTGGTGTAGCGGGGGCTGGGGCAGCTAGAGATCCGAAATTCTAGCCGAAGGTGCCTGCAAGGAGGGAAGTTTGCGAAGAAGTTGTTTACGCCAAGTTCTCTGCGTCGCTAACCTCGCCCGGTACACGGGGATGGAAAGTGTTGCCTCGGAGCGCTTTAAAGCGTCAGTTAAATGTTGTTCCCATATTAAAACTCAAGAATCCGGGCGTGCAGGCACGCCGTGAGTGCAGGGAAATATTGCTGTAGTTAGCACTCTGCATAAGATCGTTTAATTACACTGCATATGCTGTCTTCGCCGTGAAAGGGGACTTTTACATTTCGAAACTAATTTCAGCCTAACGGTTATCGTCATCGTGAGTCGCTTTCCGTCGACGGGCCTTCAAACCGGCCTTTAATTACGGGCGGCGCCCTCCACGAAATTAAGAATCCGACGTAATAAATAACGTTTTAATCAGAAAATTCCTACCTGCCCTCCCCCGCCGCCAAGGACAGATCGAAGGCCGTGGTGCAAATTAGCGAAGGGGCCGTCCTATCTTTTCGCTGTTATCTTAACCCCTTTCGTACCGAATTTATAGTCCTGTGCAATTAATTGCCGTCATTGATCGGGGCCGGGCAAATACGATTGGCGAATCTAATAATCGATCATCTGCGATATCAATAAATGCGGTTAAATTAAATAACCGTAAGAATGAGTTTAATTAAATGGCCACCCTGTGTTTGCGAGTAGACGATATTGAAATTTATTTGCACGTGAAATATATATATATGTATATACGTATATTTCGGTTCGAAGGACGTTCATTGTTCCAGAACTCGTCAAGCGAAAGGGGTGGCTTTCTGTACAATAAACGGGGATCTTTAGAATCGTATTCCCCTTGAAGTCCACGCACATTTCGGTATACCTCGTGTCAAAGCAGCAGAATTGTGTCAGTTTCAGTACTTTCTTAACCCTGTCTGTACTTGAGCCTTTTGTTCTTCTACCTATTCCACTGCTTGTGAAGCGTCTGAACAGGGCCTCGTAATTTGAACCTTGTGCCGCTTAATTCATCGTTATTGGCCTGTTTTCTCCCATGGCCGGTGAACATCGGATAACAAAGAAAAAGTTCCCAGGCATTCCACGTGTGAATAACTACCGCCGTAATCAGGAAATTAATTAAAAATATCTAAGACGCGAATTTGAAAGAAAGCTTGCAATTTTGTGCCGTGTAATTGAATTAATTGTAAATTAAAAGCTCTATGTAATAACTGGAGGACGTATACGGAATTTCTGTTCGTCAGTGAGAATAGAGGTAAAGCGATCGGGTTAGATGTGGAAGACCGAGTATCGAAACACATTTCCGTAATTACGAGCCCTTGCAATTCCCACCGTCTCGTGCTATTTATTTTCCACCGGTGTTCGCACAAAGTCAGCATTTTTCATTACGATTCCAATAAATTAATTTTCCGCTGCACGTCATCCCGCTCTTTCCCCAGCCAGCACTGAGACGTCCTCGACACTAAAGGGAAGGATACCACCCCGTACATGCCATTTATACTCTTTGGGGGGCCTGCGAGGATTGTAAGGTGCACCCCTCGACCTTCGTTCCACCCCTTTGCCTCACCTCTTTCCTTGCTCGTGTCTGCCGCCACTTCCGCGATGCAAGGGAAAAAATATTAAATCCAGTCCTCCAGCATTGATGAATCCGCTTTGTCCGGAAATTGTTCTCGTACGTCTACGAAGGCAAGCTTTCCATATTCCTCGAAACCCATACGGCCAACAATGAGAAGTACAACTTCTTTGACAGATCATGAATGAGAAATTATTTTCCAAGGAAGTCAATTTTATTTAAAACTTCCGCGTACCTTCTGCTTCTTCAGCTGAAACTGAAGCCAAGGTGGAGGGTTTCTTAATTTTTTTACAGGAGAATACAAAGCGATTTAGAAAGCAGCGCAACATTGAAGATTAATTTGATCAAAGAAGACTAATATTCTATTTCCTTCCAAAGCAATATATGCTTACCGCCAAGTCTTTCTTTAAAACGGTTTCGCAAACATCGCGTGCATTCTATTATATATTCCATCCACGCATTACATTCGTCGTTTTACACGATTGGAAACAGGCCAATTTACGTGACAGCCCGTCAAAATGCTTCCTCGCACGCGGAAACCGCTGTCTGCGACGACTGTCGGGTCAAATGCGCCAAACGTGAATAATGTTAGATAGGACATACGTTTCGTGGAATAGCACCGAGTTCGGGTGCCGACTTTCACAATAGAGGATTACGCCATTGAAGTATTATAATGGCGTCGTGCGGACACATAATACGTAACATGTGAAGAGGCATTACGCCGGGCGAATGAATAGGGTAGAAGAGTCAGGGTGCGGGGTAATCTAGGGGTCAATGATATTATGCAAATCGTATTACCGGAGACATCGCAGATATTTCACAACATAGAGAAATACGGGCGTGCATCCAAGATGTTCTACGAGATATGTACGTGACTATCGATAGCCTCACCTTGCAACTGGTTGCTCCAATAGCGCAACAAACTAATTGCAACCAAAGAAACATTTCTCCTTACGTATTTCAATCATAAATCCGAAATTCGTTTAAATAGATTGAAGTAATCTCTGTCGAAGTCGTTGTTAGCCCTAGATATACCGAGCCAGACTGGTTTTAGATTTCTCGCTTTAAAGTTATTAACATATAGGCATTGTTGCAGCAATTGATGACGACTGTCGATAAGGCAAAATTTCGCGTTTCGCGTTCATAATGTGTCCAACGTGTACTCTCTGAATTATTGATATTATTCAATATAAATTATTGAAAACATTTGTTCTCTTAAGTTATTACGTTTTAGTTAATTAACGTTTTTGTTTCTCTGCAAGCGGTATCTGTCACTTTGTTACAGTGAAAAATTGACACTAATCAGATAAATGTTTACGGTAGAAAAATGAGGGACTACATTAATGTGAAATTTTACATGTCGAATAAGTGTCACAGTTATGACCACAAAGTCCAAGTGGGTCTATCTGTCTGTTACGCACCGTAGTACCAAAACCTATCGGTAGTTCTGGTGCTAAAGTCATTCGGGAGTAATGAAAACGTGTCGAAGTCGTTCCATATTAAACGTGCAAACGAATAAGACGAATAAGACGTGCTTTTCACAGGCGATTATCCTATTCTATTCTACTCGCAACATCACCAAATAGCTTGCTACACTCAACGATAACAAACCTGACAGGGCGAGGCGAAACATTAAGAGTGCCCAACTTGGTTCCCCCATCTGGCGTAGTCCTTAGTTATCGGTGGTTTCGAGATAGAAGCGAAGGTGGAAAGACGCGAAGAAGAAAGAAGACCGTATCGGCCGTCGATTAGCGTTCCGCAGCGTCGACTTGTATCGCGCACGGATAACATAAAGTTGCCACTTCTTCGGCAAAGTTTGAGAGGAAGTCCGCGCATAAACCCAACGTAGTCCTACTAGTGGATCGGTCCCTCCCTCGCCTTTAGAACACTGTCTGCTTGTGCTTCGCGCTTTCGCACTGGCCGCGACCACATCAAAGCACCGGTTGGACGAGCTTTGAGCATGATACGCCGTGCCGTACCCTGCCTAGCTTTGTGACACCGCAGCCAATATAGTCGGGGCTGCCTGTTATTACCCAGCTACCATTCAATATCCTTAATTAAATTCGGAAGCTTATTCACTGCGGTTAATTACGGTTTCGTTCGACCGGCTCCGTTCGTCGGGCGTCGTTAAACGAGACCTATCCTACTACTGGGACACAAAGCAAAAAGCCCTCAGGAGAGCTCCGGTCTACCTACCGTTCGAAGACTATCTCCTATTTGTTGTCGGGACTACTACCGCGTTGCGCGAGAATACCGATTTCGATCTAGTCCAGAGCCCGCTCGATGGACTCTATGTTGGCCGGTAGTTTGTGGAGCACCGTAAAGAGATAGGGGATAGCATTGAACGTTCCCTACGATCAATAGCGTGACACTGGATATCGATAAAATGTAATGAAACATGGGGGCAATTGAATGCGTAAGATGTAACGACCAACCTTACGGGCTAGGCGTTTAACGGGGCAGTTTTCTTTTATATTCCTGGTGTTTAGACGCATTCTGTAGGGCGAGAAGGGATCCGATTTAATTGCTCGCAACTTACGCCTGTCTGCGTGTAGCTTTGGTTCTGCGAGGATTTGTAATAACAGCGTAGTTAAGTGATTTTCGTGCACATTATGTGCGATTGAACGTTTAAAAGCAATCGCAATGCGGAGGTTTATCAAATTATGAATAAATCGCAAAATGTTACGAATACGAATATGTGAATCGATTGGGGCAAGCAGCAATAATTTTATGTTTATAATAATATAATAGTACATTGATTTGCCGAAAATCCGAGGCGAATGTAAAATAATAATATACCGCGTTGCAATGTTGCATTCAGAAAATTGAAAATCGATATTACACCCCATGCCACTTCATTCGAATGCAATTTTTACTCGTTAAGCCGATTCGATGATTGCAACTCGTAAAGTGGAGACCTGCCCAAAGTACGTTTATGTAGTACGTTTCGCAACGACAAAAGTCATATCACTGACATTTCGTAAAATATATATCGCTCTTTAATCCCGGCGCATTTATTTCGTAATGGACATCAAGATACACCTGCATGGTATTGTGTTCTACAAAGTTACGACATGACCGCTTCCATTGGTTCTGCGTCGTACAGAGGCCTTTAAGACTTTATTGCTAACGACTGAAAGAGTTTTCACAAGAATTATGGCACTTGCTGCCAAAGGATGATAAGAGAGAGAGAGAAGTAGATGTTTTCAATGACATGTTTACGTGTCCAGGATAACGCAATACCTCTTGAATAGAAGGGAAAGGTCGAGCGTACATCTATAAGTCCGACTCGAGTTTTGAGTCCCTCAAAGACGATTCGCGTTTTGCCCACTCCAGACGTCGTGTCTTCGGTAAAGAGGATTTTCTACGTAGCGAGCACGTGCAGCCCATCCCGTGCACGCACCCCGTACGATACACGTTTCACAATATACGATTTCAGATTTCTCTGTACAACATATCGTATGTATCCTGCAGCGTACAATATAAAGGCGCTATTACGTTTCGCGTTTCGTATACCTTTTCAGGCTGCTTAATTTATTACTCGAAATTCGACTCTATTCGCCAGCAGTCGAATGAATGGGATAGGTACCCGAATTACGTAAGTATACCTCTTATTTGCATCCCCTTGCACCGATATAGAAATAATTGCCAGAAATTCGTTTCGTCGCGCTCGCAAACCATCTGTATCAGTTCAAACGATATGTTTTCACGGTAAGGGTTAAATTCCTGGTATACCACGCTACGCCGTAACGTCCAATTTGCTATATTTCCTGACGCTTGTATTTCTTTCGAAAATCCCAATTACTTTTATGAGTGGGAGGTGACAGGAAGGGACCTGACTACGTCACATTCTCCTGCAGGATTACCCCGGATGCTTGCTCCTCGCTTTGTCTCCGAGTCTCAGATCCAACTTCCGTTCTCAAGCCCTTGCTGGCAACTAGGAAGGAGGGAAGACAGGAAGGGTAAGGGGCCGGGGAGAGGGTTCGCTGGAGATTCGAAGGTGGAAATGAACTGCCGGCATCAACAACCTTAGTAATGACGTGGCTCCCGTGTCTGTGTCTATCTTCACTTCGTCGCTCATTCCAGCGCGCCATTCCCAAACAATGGTCGCACTTGAAGCCCGAGCTTAGCGACGAAATGATAGTTTGGACAGCTTGCTAAATGAGATGCTCCATTTCCAGGTCTTCTGCAGTCTTCCGAAAATCGAAACCCCATGAGCCTCGATTTTTCATTTTCCAAGGGTGTAAAATGGAGTGCTCGGAACTAATGCGCCTCGTTAATTGTCTGGCAACTGGTTTCTGCTACTACTTGCCGTCTACCGAATAATCGTTTCCATTCCAGCGTTTTGTACGTTAAACTTCGCGCCGTGTTTCACGGACGTGATGATTTAAATTTCCACGAGCAAGAGTTTGCAGGAGGCGTAGGAGGGCGTAGAAATCACTGCATATAATATTCTAGATTTGCTAATTGCCGAGATTGGATCATTTCGCGCGGTGTTTTGTCGGTCGACAAACGCGTCGTGTTATCCATTGATTGTCCCGTGTGTGAAACGACTTGTTATTTCATTATTAACAGTAAATGACATCCGTGGTTATTTGAAGGTGTCGCTGGCGCAATTTGTCATATTTATTTATTTAAAAAGAGGCTACTTCGATTCATTGGCGTTAGAAGAGTGTATATCACGCTTCGCCAATCTAATTCGCGCAGGATTTGGAAATTAATCGCGACGAATGTTTAAGTGCACGTGGAAACTTCGTTCTTCCCGGCCAATCTGACGGATTAAGGGGCGCGTGCATTCAACTTTCTTTCGGAACTTCGGTGAAGTTTCCGTGAAAATTTTTCCATACCAGCCACTCAAGCAGTTCCCGGCTATTAACGAATTCATTACAACGGAAGTTGAAGAAGATTATTCATACGCGAAGCGTTTCACGACTCTGTTCGTTTCGAAGCAAAATAATGCACAGGGCGTCTACCGCGAGTAAACGCAAGGATTATACTTAACGGCAATCCACGGCACTGTATGGGAATGTTGAAGAGCGCGTATAAGCGGCTTTCAAATCATACTAACCTGTAGTGCTATGGTAGCTGGCCCGTGTTATTCATCTGCTCAGCACTCCAACTTGATGAATGATCTTAAATATCGTGGAACGTATTCCATTGGTCGATAATGCCGGGCGTAAGCCATTAAGCCATGCATGTATATTATATTAATCCGCTGAATTTCTGTATGTATACAGTTTTGCGCAAATTATAATAATACAGAACGCTGCGGATGCACCTCGGCCAACGGCATAATGAAACGAAATGCGCTGCAGAAATAGAGAATGCTTGAGTTCCTCGAGGGATGCGAAAGGTCTGCCAAGCTTTACGATTTCAAAAACTATGATTGAGGAAAATTGTAAATCCAACGATGGTACACATCGCTGGTCTCCTTTGTAACGCATACCTAACAATTTGTTTCGATTGATGTATGCACTTTCCGCGGCCAAGGGTTTAATGGCCGCTGGCGCGATCTGCAAGATTTGAAATGAGGATCGAGGGATGGTGGTCTAACTGAAAAGTAGAAGAAAAAAAGGAAAAAAAATTGGGAGATCGAAAAGGCTGCGTTGGACGTAAAACGAGGCAGCTCTGAATGGGTGGTACTTATTCAGGCAAATGCGTGCTATTCGGATTAAGTATTTGTTCTAAAAGCTAAAGGAAGCGTGAGAGAAGGATGGGGCTGGAAGAAAGGGAGTATGGAAGAGGGAGGAACGTAAGGAGAAGGGAGAACGTAAGAGGGTTGTAAAATTCTTCTGCTACTGTAAAACCGGAAAATTCAGTAAAATTTACTTCCTTCGCAGACATTAAGCGAAAACATTGGCTTTCCGGTTACATTAGGCTAGAAGGCGTTTTTTATTAGGCATTGTTCTTGGAAAAAGCCTTTCTTAAATTCGTCGTTACGCAATGGGCTTCTTGTGTATAGTTACCTACGCAAATGAACTTTCCAATAACTTAATCGTTTTCGCTATAGAATACACAATTAAACATAAATTTCGTTTAGCAAGTTGTGCTTTCAGAAATACAACTTTTACCATTTATTGAAATATGCATTTATATATTTCGGTTGACTTTTCGTGATACTATAATAGAATCTATAATATAATATAATATATAATAGTATAATAGAAATATATAATAGAATTAATATACATGTATAATTATAATACACAAGGTATATGAAAGTTTCTTGGATGGAATTTCAGATTTCATAATTGTTTTTAAGTATTATCTGAGTACACAAGTTTTGATGACCATTGCTGGAGACAAATTGTGCTATCTTATTAAATATGATTTGCATATTTGATTACTTTGGAAGTTTTCGAAGGGGAAAATTCTTTCACTTAAGTTTACTTTATGAATAAACAGATGTATTATAAATCCTTATATAGACCCTTAAAAATTCAAATTGCACAGATCTTATCCGTCTGTGTAACGCATCGCTGGTTCAACATGGAACAATGTCACCTATCGTTGCAAAATGTTGTCCTGTTAACGATATTATAATGGATAATGTTTAGAATAAATGATCCGCTTAGTAAGAATGCTCGAACGCACTGTCCATTGCCTTCACTTTCACGTGTTACACGTTATTTACCGGTTACGACCACCAGTTTCAGTGACTGTCAAGAATTCCACGATATTGCACCGTAAAGCTACGACGTCGTTGGCTATCCTGAATTCGAATTGAAACGTGCGCCCGTGTGTCGTTCTGTTCTCGTCAATTCATCGCCTACGCCGTGGCGTTATATGATGGGTGTAAAAGGGGAAAAATGGTACGTGGGAATGCCAATAAATGTCCTTGTGAGTGACGGAATTGGGAAAGGTAACAATAAACAGGTGAAAATGCGAGGGAAGGCGGAGAAATAGTTCTGATCTTACGGCGGCACGAAAAAGTATGCCGTTTAAAATATTGGTGGACCCGTGGATTACCCTTTCATAAAACGTGCATATTCATAGGTGTAACTTAGAATGAAAGTACGGTACGTGTAATATTATTTTACTCAGGCTGATAGCGTAATTTTATTGTTTACTTTTTTAACTTCTGAATACTGAATACCGTGTACAGGGAACACTTGCCGCATTGCGATGGAATTTTTCATCGGTACATCTCTCGTTACAATATTTGAATAAACATTTCTGTTATCATTCGCTGGCAATTATCGATATTTTTCGGTACAACTCACTTTCTGTTCTGAAAATGTTTTTCATTTCCCTTGTATCCGAATAAGCATCACTTCTTATTTATTATTTTATTTTATACCTTTATAGATACAAAAAAATACTGCTGACTTTTGTTTAATTGCATCAAATATTTCGAACGTTATGTTACTTCTAGTTCAATATAGAAACTATCCATTTGCATTCATCCTCGGAACAAGATGCCATAAATCGATCGATCAATTCTATTTGAAATGGCAACTCCCGTACTCCTTGAAAGAGAACAGTGTTCTCCTCTGAGGCTAACTGCGAGTTGTTGTTTGCACAGTATGCTGAGAAACGTTGAGCGGACTAAAAGGGCAAACTCTCGCCAAGTTTGAAACTTCGAAGATCGGTTCGATCCGCTTTGCAATCACATTGTCAACGAGAATTGCTAACCAAATTGTATGACTCTTAGAATACTCGATGAAGAAAAAATTCGAGTGGGAACGTCTCTTTACGTCTAAGGTACTTCGAAGCGGTGCACCGCACGCGATGGTCTGTTAAGCGATGGTACAATCGAGTGATTACAAATTTATGACGAAAGTCTAACCACGCGAAACATTTTGCATAGAATAACGTAATATCGCAGTCGCGGGATATTTCCATGACGAGCCCACTTGCAACGTGACATTCGTGTAACAATCTTTCGGAATAGATAGTTTGAAAAAAAATATTCGAACCATCCTCCATATTGTAACAACGAAATTATGAAACGATTATTTACTGTTTCGTAAATTGATGAAATCGCAAGACCGTTCAGACGTTAACGGAGCAAACGTTTTCTATAACGTGGATCTTTTACTTTACAGTTATTTACAGATGGTCTGTTTCGTGTCGAGCTTAATTTGAAGCGCGCAGTAGGGACGTTAATAACATCCCGAAGAAAAATTTAACGAACTCGAAGTTTTCAGATTCTTTTTCAGGGAACAGCGGTAAACTTTCGCCCCAAGTTTTTCTGATTAAACCTACGAGGAATCATAAAAAAAAAAAAGAAAAAACCGGGACGCTGTAGGGTGAAATTTCGTACGCAATCGATCCACACGATCAGCACTGTCCTTCAACCAGACGTACGTAATTCGACTAAAGTGGCTTTTACCGCTTTAGTAGGACGAGACGTAAGCATACCAAACGAAGGCATTTGTAAGGACTTTACGAGGTTTCGATGCCCTTCGTCCCCGGTCTTCCACCACTTTCTCTGTTCCCCTCCGCTGCTTTCCTTACCCTTAATCTAAAAGCGCTGACAAACCGCAAAACTTTTCCCACTGTGAACAAACACGTGAATAAATCGACGGGAAACGCGCCCCGATTCTAGGTTTATATTCAAAGTTCCGCCCAGTATACCTATCGTCGTTTGCATTTCTTTTCTTCCCTCCTCTTCCCATCCACCCATATTTCTAATGCTCCATCTGCGTATACACGTCTGCCGCATACCACGGCCAGTTAAAGAACCGGTGCAACGATCTACGCCCTGTCGCCGTTCACGATACTCCAAGAAGTTTATGTACATATGTGAACGGCCGTGCGTGTGGAAATATGTAGCGAGCTTTCCGTCTGTAACGGGAGGGCACACTTTCGCCAATAGTAAGCTGTTCGAGCGATCGCGCAAATTTGCACGACGACTCGAGTTTATCTAACTTTTGATTGCGTTTCCGCGAATCGTTTGTTCGCCGCGCTCGAACGCGTGAGATCGTCGAGGGAAAATACTTTACGCGATTATCTGACCGTTCGCAAAGATATTAAACGATCGTCTGTCAGTGCACCTTGCTCCTCGACCGACTCGCAAGAATATCGATCGCCGTCCCGTAGAAATTCGGTTCGACTGTATTTTCGCGAAATTCTCGTCCCTCTACGCTCCAACGGTAATGGAACGCCAACACTGTTCAATGATAGAGCTGAGCGGATTTAATCGGCAAGATTAAATAGAATTTCCCGATTTATTAATCCCGGTATACATAAAGCTTTCGTAACGATAAATTAACCCGAACGGAGTGGCGCGCCGGGATCAAAGGATTCCTGGAAATTCTGTCGATCCGCTCGCGTCTGAAGCTGCGCGCCCGATGAACCCCGCGTATTACACAGGAATATGTACGATTGCTTGGTTACGTATGTATACAGATACCGAAGTGCCACGTCGCTCTGGGAATTGCCATGGTAATTAAATTATAAATGGTCGTGGCCTGCGGTCGGAAATAATTCGACGCGGCAGCTTTCTGCTACAATTCGCCATAGTTTCCGCGGAGGTCGGCCGACCGCGTTTCCCGAAACCTCACCTCCTGCTCCATCTCCAGTTCGTAACAAGAGCGGAGAGGCGGCGGAGGGTGCACGGCGGGAAACGGGTGGTAGCACGCGTTGCGGTCTAACCCTCCGCGCCTGGTCAGGACATATAATAATACGGTCAATTTTGAATCGAGTTTGGTTGGGCGATGCCTCCTTTCCCTCCCCTAGCCCGCGTACCAATACTCCATCGTTTCACCCTCGACTTTCCCATGGCGCTAGTAACGCCCTACCTACACCGTGCCCCGGCGATTCTGCGAGGCTCGCTTAACCGCCAACAATTCGAGCCTCCGAATAATTCTTGGAGCTCCAATTTAACTGCGAACAAATTAGACCGTATTAGCCGAGATTTCGAACATGCTTCCGAACCGCTCGCCGCGCCTGCCGGCTCCGCCCAGGCGCGACTCCACCTATGCCTTTGTAACCGAACCAGCCCCGGACTGCCGCCGCTGTCGCATTATTTTCCGTCGCGCTTCTTGCACTCGCGCGTCATCCGCGCGCCTCGAACCGCGGGAATGCACGCGACGGCTTAAAACTGCGCAGGTAGCTGCATCGATAGTGGAGCGGGGGCTCGAATACGGGGCACGCTCGGTAAACGAATAATTCTGGTTTGGCCCTGTCGGCGCGGTTCCAATGCTCGGTGGAAAGCTGGCACGCCGGCACGTGCCCGCGCTAATTCTTCCTGCTCTCGTATAGATTAACGAGGGGGATAATACACGGATGTTCCGCACTCTTTTACGATCGTCGCGAGATATATTCTCGGCGACTTGGTGACCGAAACTTGATTAATCGCTTCGACTGAATTTCGTGAATTACAGGCTCGTTTGACACGCGTTACGATTTAATGGAAAATAAAGTTCGCGACGTTCGCGACGTGAAATTCGTGGACGATTTCGTAAGTTCTTTTCGAGGGTGTCGAGTAACAAAGCAGGTATATATTTTTGGGCTGCGGCGCAGGCATTGTTGTATTGTGCAGGGTCAGCGAAGAAATTTATATTTTCACGCTTTTAGGCGCAGGGCCGCTGTGGAACAAAGGGTGAAATATATGTTTTAACGGGAAAGGGATGTTTGCGAAATACAGCGCCCGGGAGATCTGAAGGTGGCATTTAAATTTGATCCTTGCGTGCAGAAGCGCGACGTGCGCTCTGCTAAGGATTTAACGGGCTCCCTAACAAGAAACTGTATCACCACTTTCACCAGTGAATGCGAGAATGAAAAAATTTCGTTAAGCGCCCGAGTGTGAGCCACGTTTGGTTAGCACCCTGTTAAATGCAAGATTGGAAGCGTGAGTGCTTTCCGAATAGCCGTGACAACATTTATTATCGTGATTTCGCCTCAATGGTTTATTATACGCGAACAGGGAAAAAGATATCTAACCCGCAGTGACGTCCATCGCAAATGCACTCAAACCTTCGAACGTTCTCCGAGCATATTACTCGCAAGGAATCATTTCGTGTCAGAATCTTCACACCTCGTAACGTTTCGATTTTCCCGGCAAGTGTCATAGTCGCAGATGAAAAATAAGCACTACGCGTTCGAGTACTACAAATCCGAGTACCTTGTTAACAACAAATGATTTACATCAACGATTAAATACGCGACACAACGCTAGAACGATCGAACGTAGAAAAATGACGATTCATATAAATGTTGGCGCAGAAATTTTTTGACACTGACTAGAACGGACCACAGCGATAGTTTTGCACCCCTATTTAATTTCCATTACCAAAGTATAGAAAAACTCGTCCCTAGTGTTGAATATACAATATAGCATTGGGAAAAATAACGCGACCGTACTAGTATCTTATTCCAGTGCAGTTTGTCAATTTGAACGAAAACAGTTCACTTCCGGATAGTACATTACCGAAGAGAATTTTATTTATCGATCACGGGCGCGCTATGACGCCACCAGGTCAGATTTTATTGTTCCACCCACCCGTGTTTCTATCCCTTTGCCATTTTGGTCCGTGCTCGCTGAATTGATGTCGTGGAAGGATAAAGGGGTGCGAGGTGGGAAACGGCGGGGGGTGTGAGGGTTCAGGTCGAGTCTTCGGTGATGAATGCCGGTAAACTTCACACGAAAAGTCGTTTATAAAGCAGTGCTGCGCCGCGCTACGGATGCTCGCACTTCATAACTTCCTCCCCACATCCGCCAGCAACACTGAACCAACGCCGCAACTAACTTTCTTGAAGACTTCTCTGAGATTCGGTCTGATCATAAGAGATACGTATGTATGTACCTATACGGACGTGATACCTGGCAGATTTTCACAGGAGTTTCCACCGGACCATTCTGCCGGAGATATTCGTTATTAAATTCTTTTAAGAGAATGGAAACGCGAAAGTTTCATGAACGTCAAGTGATATGAGTTATACGTTTCAACGATAATATTTAAGACGTCTTGGCATTAAATGGAAATAGAGTATACAATTCAGTGCTTAGATTTGTATCGTTGTAGAACATTTGCAATTTAAGGGAAATGCCCAATTATATTTGCAATATTTAATGTACTGTGTACGCGTTACTTTAACGTTTCATTCGTCCGTTTCTCTTTTCTTGCATGCTTGCCAGAGAACGGCCGGCCGCGAATATTTCAAGCGATTTCCGAGAAGATTGGCGACATTAAATTTGAACGTTCCACATCCACGCCAAGTTTAAACACATCGAAACGAACCGAGTCACCGTTGGCGCATGCATGATTAATGTCGAATTAGCGAGAGATTACGTGGGGCTCGATATTTGTAAAACTGTCGAAGTGATTCCAATACGTTTACTCGGTATCGTGTACGTAACTTAATTTGCGAACAGTATGTACGCGCACGTACACATATGCACGCGCATAATCAACTTGCAACAAAGAGATAAAGATCGTTACAACCCTCTCGGAATACTCGACGGACGGTGCCGGTGTCTACGGTGCTGTTTAATACGGGAATATTAATTCCGTGATATATTATCGTTACACGAATTCGATCTATCTGCGTACAATAAGCTGAGAAATTTAATTGGTTGCACGATATATATATATATATATATATATATATATATGTAATACATGCAAGCTCCAACGCGACAGAATTGTCCTTAGCGCAGAGACCCTTTGTGATTGCACAGCGTTCACAGGTCCCGACCCTGCTTTTCACATCTCCTTTCTCCATCCTCGGCGTCGCGTTCTCCCGCCATCGGCTATAAGTTTCACCGGGGGTCGAGGGCGGCGATACATCATCCTCTCGCGGAGACATAGATTCACGGTGTATGCATAATATTTGCCGAGCCGGCGGGAAAATTAGAAGTACCGTAAGCCGCTTTTCTTATCAAGCCTGTACTTTACGAGTGAAAGCTCCGGGGATGAAATGTTTGGGAGCGCGGATAGGGATGTAACTAGACTACTGGCTGTAGCAACGGGTTATTTCTCTTCCTCGCCAGCATTCAGCACCTAATATTTTCTCGGGGCATTGTCGTAAAATCGCCGGGATTAAGCGTGCAATTTCTTTTCACGTCGAGGAATATTTTCGCGTCATTATTCTTGGCAGGTCAGACTTTTAAGTAGCCGATGATTCGAACGTTATACCGCGGATGGTATTTGACGACGAATGGGGACGTTAGTTGCGCGATCGAAATCAGTAGTGCGGGTCAATGTACGACGTCAATGTGAATTGCAGACCTTTCATTCAGCCATTGTGTATGGCTGACATCTGTTTTATTTTTCTAATATTATCATACATGTCGTAGAGGATGGAGGTATACGCGTTTTATTCATTGCGATTACTTAATTGTCATGTAGATAGTTAGAACACTGGTGTGTAGTCATTGAACATCGGTGTGCAAATAATTCTAATTTTATGGAGGAGAATCAATGAGAATAATTCGGTGTATGATTTTGTAACGAATCGCTTATGAATATTCTGACCACTCCATAACTTGCAAACTGTTTCTTCGAATGAATTCCATAAATATTTCCAGTTTCTTAGCATTCGATATTTCAGGGCCCCTCTGCGTATCACTGTCCTCCAAATTTGTCTACGAATCGAGGATAAGATTCTGCCGGAGTCGAGCTGTCGCCCCGGCATTGCGCGCTTAAAAAGCAGCGTCGACATTATATAGTATTAACGCCTGTACGTGGGTCCGAATTGAGTAATCGAATAACAATAAATTTGCATTTGCGTTGTTGCGGCCACCGCTGACGCTGCGATGCGTGTATACATTGCATGTAGATATTCACCATCGTACACAGGTATAGGAGACGAGTGGCAGGTCTGCATCGTTTCATAATCGCCACGCAAATCGCTTCCATACGCAACCCCACCTTCCGTTACAAGCGAATGACGGATGTAATACGCGGCCATATTCATATCCTGTAAATTGAACCATGCGCGCGGCGCGGTTACGATATATGTATAGGGTGCGCCATTCCGATCTAAAAATTAAATGCATTCAAGCCAGAGGTCGATTATTATTGGTACAAGGCAATGTGTATTTCTTTCTTTTTTTTTTTTTTTTTTGTGCAAACTTAAACATTTCGCCATGAAATCTATATTTGACGCGTATATTATAACGCTAAGCATTGATGGAGTTGATTTTGATATTCTTCTGGCTTTGGTGTGGCACCTCCGGTCGAAATTGGTACAGCAAGGTCGATTCCAAACGTGGTGCGGTAATGATTTGCAAATTGGTTGAAGTTGGATTTGTTCCCAAATGGTTGACTGGCGAGGTTGGATTAGGTTTGGACTGGTGGTTCGTCGGAGATTTCAGTTAACTACAGGCTTCCACACGTTCTGTATATACGCGTGGGTAGAACGAGCTTGTATAACGTGTTTAGTAAAAGAATTCAGAAATTTCGCTGGTTTGTAACGTGTACATTATATTATTGTATTCAAAATATTTGTGTTCTAAGTTAGCTCTATTACATTGAGGATCATTGAATTTGTCTAGTCAGCAGTGTAATCATTTAATATAAAAAGTTGTAGCTTAAAATTGAAGAAAGCTCATATTATCATTATTAGGCGAGAATCTAAGTGTTAGTATATAAAACGGCATACAGCATTACGTACAAAAAAATAGTGAAACTATATCCTCTTCTATATCTCTCGCAAAACTTATTTTTATATGCAGGAAGAACGCTGGGAATTAATAATATGTGCAGACCGAATGTCTGCATACTACTTGCACTGTTCGGCATACGGGTGTTCTGTAGTTGCTGGATTTTTAACCTTCGTAGGGGTGGATTGACAGGATCAGATGCCCAATTTATGGCAGCGTCTGCAGAAGGGTCGAAGAATTATCCACGTTGAAACCCGACAAATGTGTTTAATGAAATCGTGCAATGTAATTGGAAATTAAATTTATCCTCGGCTACGTTTTACTCATATGAAATTCTTCCATTTGAAAATAAAGTTCGGCCCTACCCTCCCATGAAAAATCTTTCCAGATTATTGCCATCATTTCTTCGGGATTCCATATGCATTTGTCGATAAATAATTCATTTCCGTATTAAATCGATCCAACGCTGGGTGTACATAAAATCCTACTGTCACCGATATGTGTATAACAATGGCGCTGTATAATATTGTTACCAGCGAACAATGTAACCGTGATTTTAGGTGCAGCGAATAAGAGAGAATCGTACAGAATGCGGAACAACATTATTTGTTGCTACTTATTACTATTCATCAGTATTTATTACTATTCATCTCACGGAATTAGATTGCATCCGAAATAATTTATAACTCGCCTCAATTCTAGAATAATAAACTCGGCGAACCCCGAATTACGTAGAATAAAAAACCGCTAATTGCAGGAATTAAAAAATTAGATAGGAAAAGCACTACGTAAATCGCCGTTAGTGCCCAAGAAACGTATCTCAGCCCGAATCCCTTTTAATCGCGTAGTGAATAGCATCGTTAAGTAAATTCCCAGCGATATTCGTTTCTCCCCCTCTGTCTCTATTATTTAGCTGTCTCTTATACGAGCACCTCGCGCCCGCATCCCGCGGACGAAGAATGTCCCCAACGGATTATAAATATCGAATGCCAGCCGCGTCGTGCATCCTGTAAAAATTCGAGTTAGTGCCGCGCTGCCACATTTGCGATACACCCCGTAACGTACAATATTATTTTCCCGGGCACAGTCGGAGACCCTCATTTCTCTCGCAGGCTAGCAGTCCAATTTCACACCGTTGTAAATACGCTTCGCCTATTTTTGACATCGTCTTCAATTCTTCTTACTTTGTCGCCCCGGCAGATGAGTTCCTCTCCTTCCGCTTTGCAGCGGCCTCAACCCCCGGCCGCGAGTATGGCTTCATTTATAATCATTTTCCGGGGCTGTATCTGCCCCGTTCCGACCCCCCACACCCACGGTTGCCCCGGGTTTCTTCGGGGTCGAGTTTCTTGGACGTCCATCAGGATCTTGTACGGCCACCTTCTCCGAGCTCATTAGACACCCGCAGCCTCTTTCATCGACGATTACGCTGTCAGGGCTAACCCCTTAATCGCTATAGTTATATACGCGCCTTCACTGTATCACCTATTGCGTTAGCGTCCGTGCTTTTTCTACGAATATACGTTACCGAACTAAATCAATTGTCCACCAGCCTGACTAATGTTATCTTTTTCTTGTTGGCTGACGATATACGTATCTGTATTACCTACGCGGAAATACGTTTAACAAAGTGGACATATATTTGGACGTAGCTTTTTTTTACAGAGGCGATTAATCAGCCCCAGAATTTAGAACAAGTAGGCAGCTATCTACGTCTATTTGCCAACTTTGTTTCGGTACTGACGATCATTTCGCCCAATTTTTCGACCACGTAAACCAGTCCAGGGTATTTCCGTCTCGCGTAACGCGAATGTAGTCGGAAAGCAGCTACGTCTCGGCGTCTGTTGAACGTAAATGTTGCCGCTACGAGTGATTTGACGGAAACAAATGAATGATCAGTTGGCGGCAAGCGATATGTAATACGACAAATTGAATTGGTTTGAAAGACAAAAAATTGGGTCATATTCAGGGGCGTTTAGTCTTGCGTTCTTTCGCTTCCTTTCCACGTCTCGCGCATGCCTTCAGCCATCTCTCCCAGCATTTCCTTTCTCCTTCTTCGTCGCTCACTTACTTCCCGCCTTATTTCATTCTTCCCGCGCCGAGTTTCTATTATCCTACACTCTCCATCTTCCTTTCTTTCTCTTTCTCTTTCTCCCCCCTCCTCTCACTCTCTCTCGCCCTCCCACCCTCTAAAACCTTTTTCTTCCTTTTCGTCTGCTTTTATCACCCAGCACGAGCAGGGCGCAAGCTGCGAGCCTTTCTATGAACGCGGAATATAACGATTGCTCTTTGAAACCGTAGCCGTGGAGCGCGAGGCATTAATGCCGGCTCACGTGGAGAGACCGCGGAAAATTTTGTTGAGATGTTTCCGTTTCTCTGACCCTTTCCCCATGGCAACGTTCTGTCGCGTAACGAAGACCTCGATGGAAATGGT
Source organism: Nomada goodeniana (assembly GCA_963969485.1). Taxonomy (NCBI): domain Eukaryota; kingdom Metazoa; phylum Arthropoda; class Insecta; order Hymenoptera; family Apidae; genus Nomada; species Nomada goodeniana. The sequence continues at coordinate 3,894,894 of OZ018299.1, forward strand.
GGAAGAAGGCGGCGGCGGGGGGGAGCACAACTCTCGCTTTTCTTTCGTAGGTGAAGTTAAAATTGTGCTTCCGTGACGTAACGATCCTATTCAATGGTCAGCCCCCGCCCCACGGAACGCATTGAATTGTAGAAAGCTTTAAAATGCTTCCCCTTTATTTCACGGCCGACCGCCGTCGTGTTTTTCTTGCGAATCTCGAAGCGCTTGGTCGACCCCCGACTGCTATAATAATCGAGCCAACAAAAATTTCACGCGCAACAAAGTGGGCCATTATCGGCGTAATACGGTTTCTGCGGGACATTCCTATGCAGAATGAAACAAAGCTCAAGCATTCTCATTGTACGGAATTGGGAATTCATTGTTCGGTTGTCCTTTCTTGTGTGCTTTCTCGGTCGTGTATGCATATTTAGGTTTGCACGTGAACCCAAATGATAAGTTTACGCGAGCTTTCGGCGACGGCGCACTTCGCGCAACAACTTTTATTTCTCTGTCTTTGTTCTTGAATGTCAATTGAGCTCCTCTGGTTTGCTGACGAATTTGAATCGAAACATGTTTGCAACATTTCTTCGAGTTTGTAACGTTTAAAAATAAATCTCCGTAACCCTAAAATACAATTACTCGAATGATGCGAATATAACTGTAATTGTTCGTTGGAACAATTGTATCGTTTATAGGAGCACAAATATTTGACCCCTCCTAATTAATTTTCGATTCATTCAGGCCCGCCACTGTATCGCAGAATATAATATTTCCAGTACTTTCACATTTTCCATTCGATCATATTAATCCTTTCCAATGGCATCGTGTATGTGTATGTGCGTTTGTAATTTTCATCACTAAAAGACAGTTGAGGAAACATTTTCGGAAAATAACACTTGAAATACGATGTCAATTGCATTGCTCGTTTTGCATTCTATTGACATATTGCCCATCGCCCGGCTCGAAAACTAATACGGAGACGGATATAGTAATTTCGAATTTAATAAAAAATGCCCGTCTGCTGTGCAACAGAAATACGAACAGGGCGAAATGTTGCATTATACAATTACAGTAAAATTAATGTCCATCGCCTGAAGTTTGCAACATTAAGTGAAACAATTGTAATTGTATATCGCTGTGAGAGACGAAAAATTGTTGGCCCAGAAAATGCTATCTTAGTCCAGTTATGAATGAATAAAACACTTGAGATTTTGGTGAATCGATATTACGGCGATCTCTATACTCACTTGCTGTTTCGTGGAACGACAGTGTAATTCCCGTTATATTCCGTTGGACGAACACGAAGCGTTAGGGCTTTACCCAAAGGCGTGATTGGCAATTGATTTTCAGGCTTCAGCACTGTGCTCGTTCTCCCTTCCCTTGCTTCAATGTTGCTCCTCTTCATCACCTACGGAGACCTGCGGCTTAACGATACCGTGAAATTAAAGTTGCTGTAAAACATGTAATGGCAACGCGTTGCATATTAACGGATTTAATGAAAATTATTTCGATTATGAAGACGGATTCAACATCGGTGACAATTATATAGCAAAACAGACTTTAACTCTTGACGGAATAATTTATTATAACACGGCGTTTCGTACCGCACCAATTTAATTTGGCTTACGAAGTTCGAAGACCGAACAAAATATCTTCCCTCGTGCCGTATATATACTGTTTAATACGATTTCGCACGAAATTTTGCCGCGCGGAAATCGAATTTTGCTTACAAACTTCCGGATAAATCCTAATGCTCAAATGCCACATCCTGCACTTCCCTTTAAACAACGACTTTACCAACACGAAATCCAAATATAACAGCGTTCAAACATCGTGTCGCGTGTCTTCCTAATTATTTGCTCTCGTCGAATGTCGAAACCTACTTGTTGAGCGTACCTATTGTCTCCTAAATTACTGAACGTATCAGTTCCCCGTTATTTACCTTGGCGAATATTCGCGACCAATAATCCCGACTGATGTCAATCGTCGCCCCAGCGAAATCGTGCGTGGTACTTTTTGAGTTCGGCCGGTTCTAACGGGCGCGCAAGGACGACAATTATTTTATCGCTGGGGTATTGAAGCACGCCGGCGAACAACATAGAGACAGACAGTGCCCTACAGACTGCATTCATATGCTATTGGTGACCATAGCGCCGTTGATGCTGGTAACACTGCGGTATGCAGTTGATTATGGAAGCTATATGAAGAGACTCGACGTGGCCTAGCATCTTGAGTACCCCCTATCCATGTTCAGGACGACCCACCCCCATCCTCTGCTATCGAAAGCGTGGAGAGAGCTATACAGCGCAGTACAGTTAATCCGCATGGACGTCCTCGAGGGACGTCGAAGATTCATCTCAAGACGCTCGATATTGCCCAGCTACTCCAACCGCTGGAATCCACCGTCTTCCGGTGGTATGTCCTTCTCCTTCAGTCGAACCTTCCAGGGCCCTGGCCCCATGCATTAAACCCGATACGCAGCAGGAATGTCTAATTCTTTTGTACAAATACCTTAGGAAGCGATAGCCAAATTTTTTCTCCGCATTTCCGTCATATATGCATATCGGAGACGGTATTTTTCGATCGATACCAGGGGCGGCTTTGCAGACTAATTTAGAAGAGACGGAAATGAAGGTTCAGTTTCATGATTGGTTACGTATTAAAGTTTTGAATAGAACTTGAACGCGGCACTGTTGCGAATGAAATGTGACGAAAACTGGTTACGTACATTTTGTTTATTGGCGAGAAATCACGGCCCTGTTGAATATCCTTTCTGCGAAAGATAAATGTGATAGATGTTACAAGTTGTTGTTGTTTGTTTTATTTAATAAGTCTTGCAAACTGCACGAAAATTATGTCTAATAATATGGTATTAGATTCATGCTTATTGCACTTTCATGAGTATAATATGCTTATATACTTATGCTTACATGTTATAGTTGTCCTTAAATTATAGTGAGATACATAGTTTGGAATGAAAATGTGTGAGAAGTTTAAGTGTTGTCCAGGAAAAACGGATTTATTTATAATTTACATGTGACTCACTGGGCAAGTATACTTTGCCTCTATTTATATAATATTATCCTTATTATATGTATGTACATCTATGAGCATTATTATTTTAGTAGATCTTCCATTACGTAGAATTTTAACACTGCAAATTACAGAAGGCCCGTCGCAATCGGTGGGCAATCGTCTGGATTTCCTACCTGCACGAATATTATTCAATTAAATATACATTTAATTATATTAAATATTGTTCCATTTTCCGACATTCGAATTTTCTTAATTAATCAGAATTTGAAGTATCGTACAATTATTATTGGTACAACTAAGTACCTGAATGCTCGCCGTCACAAATGATTAATTTCCTTGTCTACATTCGAAAACGAACGCAAATAAACTAACAATACGGACAAAACAATAGCATTCCGACAATACGTGCAGCCTGACACCAAAATTTGTATTTGAAAATCCATTTTGTTCGCAGCACGGTCACTATTTTTTGCGGGGTTTTATGTGCTTTCATGTTTGAAATATTGCTCTCACTAATAAAAACAAAGGTGTTATTTATTTGCCGCTCCCGACTACGTTTCAGCATATTACACTTAAGATCGCATAATTCCACGCGCAAAAATGAATATTTCGCTGGCGAGGTTTAAACAATTTATTAAATAAAACGATCAAAATATTATCTTAATGACTGGAATCCAAATATCACCTCGTTACAAATCCAAACAAAGGTGGATCAGAAATGTAGATGTATTACTTTGACAACGTTGAAACAACAATTTCGGTATCGGAAAGAATTTTGCATAGAACGGAGTTAGAATCACCACGGTTCCCGTATCCCTTAGAGGCAACAGAAATCTTTCACCTTTATATATCACACACCGTTTATCCATCCACCTGAACTGCTTCTTCTGATACAAAGCACATAGGCGGATCATGGAGCTTTTAACCGTGAACTAGGAACGTTGAAACCCATGACTGAAACGCGTTGCAAGATTTATCCGATAAACCAGATTTAAGCGGCTCTTGTATCCTTTCTACGGATGAATTACGCGAGAACGATTGTGGACGACGATGAATATCGTCGACGTGAAAAGCGATCTCCTCCCACGCTGGTTGCATGTACCCGAAGGGTCGAGAGGCTTAAAATCAAATGCGAGTACCAGACTAATTACGCTAATTGGCATAATACTCCTGACGGGTTTCCAGTTAGTAAAGTGTCGACTCTCCGATACCGGTACAAGCACAATGGAAGTTGGCGACCGTTGGTCGCGTGGTACAGCTATCGGTTTGTTTATCTGGTAATTGGAGGGCTTCTGAAAAAGCGTTTTTCAAGTTCTGCGTACAGCAAAAATGATGCCACATATAGCAACATTCTTTTGTTTCAATCTGTATGACAATCTCGTTCATGACGATTTCGTTCAGTCGTGCACAAGTCAAATATAGAAAGATATCTGCTGGCATTACCGTTCCAGCGAATTTTACGTCAAATATTTCCAAATCAGCAATTTAATATCAATTCATTGTACAAGCAAATATTATCGGCGGGATGGTACTTCTATTGGTGTAGACCTTTGTTACTGATCCTATATAACGACGGAGTATAATATCTGTCGAAATTAAATATATTCCATTCACCGTGCGTCACCGGCCATTTAATCAGCGTCTCGATGAGAAACGGTGCGAAACAGTTGCTCGAAGATTTTGCGAGAAGCACCGTTGCGCGTTGCAGCATCGGAACCGTTTAGCGTTTAAGGGTCGATGGGCAGCGTCGGTGGTTAGGTGGAAGGAAGGAAGGTGCACGGAGTGTGGAGAAAAGAGACGTGACGGCAAGTCCGCGTCACACGTCACCATTATCCACCAGCCGAACGACGGTTCGTGAAAGTTTCAAGTTTTAAAATGTGGGCCAGATAAGAGTCGCCGTCGAGATCCACATCCTTTTTCAATTCAAACTCGCCGGAAAGTCGCGTATCCACTCGGTACATCGATCCTTTCACGTGCTTCCCTCACTTCGCAGCCTGTCTCCTCTTTAGAGCTTCCTTTCGGCTTCCTTTCTTTCGTCCGTAAGGGCAGAGCCGAGAGTGAGTGCCCCGGCACCGGCAAAAGTTCCTCCATTAGCGATAACAATGAAAAATGGACACCGGATTTGGCCCCGATCATTCCTGACAAACACACGCTTACGTTGCGTCGCGGCCCCTGAAAATTACGGTCGCCAACGCAACAAATATCTTCGCAACGACGCGACGCGACGCCCGTTTCGCTATTCTATCTACGCTTGACGTTCACATCTTCTTCCCCCGATGAAATAATTCGCCACCTATCATTCTGTGGCCCTGCCAAGGAGACATTAGAAAGATATTTGTACGCGCACTCGTCGGACGGGATTGCTGTTTCCGTATTCAGCGCATTGAAACGTATTAACATTCGTATTAATATGTTTTCATCGGAGACTTGGTAGATCGGTGTAACACTCTTTTCTGTTACGATAAGAACTGCCATTTAATATTTATTGCGTGTTCTCTCATATTGTTACGCAAATAAGTGTTTCCTGCATTTAGATTCCTCTTCTGGAGTATGTGAAGCGGGATACAGTGAACGCTTCTAAATCAAGCACTGTCTTGATCATTTATTAGTAACAACGCGTTCATATTCGTTTCAATCAACGGATATTTCCATTACCCTCCAATCTTTCAGCTTTGCCAACGACAGCACGAACCGAACCAGAGGGAGTAAACGACGAAACGCAAATTTCACCTCTAATGAGTAATTTTTAAACCCTTTCCATGCGTCATCCGCGTTCAATGATAAAACACGTTTCAATAATTCGTATCGTTGCGGGCGTACTTCGTTCGGTGATTAATCGGACAATCTGAAAGGAACGAGGGACGAAAGGAATAAATAGAAAGGGGGGAAAGAGCGCGGAACAAGGTGGGGTGGCAGCGTGAAAGAGAGAAACAGAGCAGCGAATCGGTAGCAGCTGGCATCCGCGGTTCGTTTTCACTAAATTGTTTCTCAGTGCGGTCCATTCTTTCCTCCTCCTCTTTGCCTTTTCATCGGCCTGCCGAATTGTACGTCACAAAACGGGATTTCCCGTAAGGAAATCGCCGGAGTCGGTGGGCACAGATGGAAAGGGATCGACAGAACGGGAGTAGGAACAGAGGAACTTCATACATGATTTCCCTCGAGTCCCTGAAGTGAAGCATTTCTGGCAATGCGCGTTCATAGAAGCGCGCGGCCACTGGCCTGCCGCATGGTATCTCGCTGACAAAGTTGCCCAATCATGCGTGCATTATGAGATTCGCAGACAAAAGGAAGACAGAAGCTCCTGGAGGAGGAAGATCGTGCACCCGCAGAACTTACAGTAACGTGCTTTGCAACGCGAAAATTGGTCGTTTCTTTTCTCGCCGATATCGTTCCCCGCCACGAAGCAATCGTGAAACACGAATTAATGCGGCGCGAATGCGAAACGAGCTTCGTCGGGCTTGCGAACGAAAATATTAGGTATGCCGGAAGGTTCTGTACGATAACGTCGTCTCGAGTATCACCGTTATAAGGCTGCCCCTCTTTGCCATTGCATTTCTAAATATGTGCTCTTCTACATTATACCGGACATTATATCGTTCAGTAAATGTTAATAAATGTAACGAAAATTTATTATCTTCCTTAGATTCGAAATAAAAAGAAACAAAATTTTAGTTACACGTGATTCATCAGTAGAAGGAAGACTTTTTCTTGCGATTCTGATTCGAATAGGTCTAGACGAATAGGTCTAGTGGAAAGTTCTGTCCGTTTTTGAACTTAAGGGAAATAATGCATTTATTAATATTGACTGTACAATATTATTTCCATCGTTGCAACGGAAACAAGCGGAAGCCTCACACGTTGCAACTGGAGATGACATTATCGGACGGTACCTTCCGGTAGACCTAACGTGGTGCTACAAAATGAAACGAAATATGTTTCGTTCGCATACAACAAAAGTCTGTCCTCGTGGAGATGCGAAAATCGGGCAACGACGCGGTGCAAATAATTCACGGCGATGGATAATTTACAAATTCGTGCAACGTATCGCTGAATTGTGACAAAGTGTCAAAGGTGTGCAATCCGCGGTACGATGTTTGATATCCGGGTTTCATTCGAGTCCATATTTCCCGCGCCGGTATTAACATCATTAAACCGACACTACATACCGCGGTAAACAAACCAGTGGGGCCCTTACGGCGCACAATATGACACGGCTCACGTCATAAATTTCAACCGGGCCGCATAACGGAACTGCAAGAATACAGCTTTCGTATAAAATCGCGTCGCTCATCCGTCATAATATTGCCGCAACCCGAAAACAATTAAAAGAGGTTACACCTTTCCCAGAGCTCGTCGTATCCTGCACGCCGCCCGCGCCTGATATACCTCGGCAAAATCTAATTAGAGACACGAATAACCGTTGCCGAGTCCGTGGACGCGTCGCGGCCCTCGGGAGATCAACCGAACGACAATGCGCGACGAACAAATTGTTGCGTTCTCCAGACCGGCACCCGTTTTCCCTCCCCATCAATCGCGAACCCTCGCGACTATAAAAATACGAGGAGGCTGCAGCGGTATGCAGACACGCGTCCCTGCACACGTACACGGCGTTCACGCGCGGGTATAGCATGTCGGTAAACGGCCGGGCCGGAACGATTAGATGTTCGATCTGTATCAATATTTACTCCGCTTCGGTGCGGCGCGTCTTGCGAAATGGAAGCCAGACTTCCTTCATCCCGACGTGTTTGCCCGTGCCGCGAAGCAGATACGCCGGATTCCCTGGGGAGGACGTGCCGCTAGTCCTACGGACAGGCTTACCGTTCGAGCTACAAACCAAACCCACCCACCACTTCCACCGTCTTTGCCCCATTGCCTGGCATCTCCTGCTCTTCTCGCCGCGCGGTCCCACCTTGCCGTAGCCGAGACGTCTTACCGGGCCTGAATATATCCGTGCCGGCATGATCGATCCGTCACCATAATAAGAAGAGTAAACGAGAGAGGATATTCTATGCAAGATCAACCGGTATGCTACAGCCAGGCGTGTACATATATCCGCCACGGAGTTCTCCCCTTTTGCGTCCTCGAATACATCCGGCGATCCTGCAGTCAACCTCTGGCTGCTCGATCGATCCCCGAAAGTTTACTCACTTGTAAGGATACGCGTTCCAAGGAACGGGGGGGGGGAGGGGAGGGGAGGGGTGAGGGCATTAAATGGGGAAACGGGTTAAGGGTGATTCGGTTAGACGCGACAATTAGCGGCGACGTTTGCGTTAATCATGGCGATCCTCCGTGTGCCTGTATCGGTACACGCGTTTGCTTATTAGAAGCAATCCAACGACAGTTCTTGGAACGCGTTAATTGAAATACGACGCGGGTAGCGTGCACACGGTGATTGATCGTCCGGTAAGTGGTTCGAGTTAACACTATATAACTGTTGGAATGTGCCAGTAAAATTTCCGTTTTGATTTATTCTGCGGTGAAAAGATGTTGCGACAAATTCGCGATCGAAATGTTGAAATGAAATGAAGCGGAGGAACAGGAGGTCGAGTAACAAAATTTCATATCCAATTTGAATACTGGCTGGTGATCGATAGAAATGAAATTCACGGCGTAGGTAGTACGTTTGTTGCGCCGCATCAAATGTAATTAATGAAGGGCCGAACTATTAGGTTCGGTTCGAGATACCAGAGTTCATCGATCATTCTAACGCAATTCTTTTCTCGCGTAATCTGCTTCCAGTTCTATTCCATTATCTTGCTCGACAGAATTCCTGCGAGGAAAATACGATACGCAGCACACCGTTTACACCAATGACGAATGATACACGCTCGGTTTTTATTCTTGCCCTTTCCAGCGGAGCGTTCATTAATCAAGTCACGAGAATGACGATACCGCGTTCTCATTTTCATCCCCCGTGCTTGCGTACCTCGTGTTCCATACATCCGAATGACTGTAATTTCAAATATTTATGCCCCATAAAGTTTCTCTGTACAATGCCACGTTTCATTATGCTAATATCCAGTATCAAACTAAATTCTATAACAGATGAATATTCCGGTTGCCCGAAATGATACATACATCATTGACTGGATAAGTTCGAAAGAAAATTTATCAGTATTTGATATTCTTCTAAGGAATCGCGGCAGGACTTCTCGCGCGTTCCTTCGAGAATCACCCAACACCCGCAACTGTTATAACATAATATCGATAAAGAAAAGAAATCTGCACAAAGAAACGCGACAATTCACCCGATTCAACGCCATACCAGCGCAATGCCGTTCATTGTCAGACGGGACCGAGCAAGATACGAAGCATAATGCTTTGCTGATCGTACAGTGCAACTGTAATCAGTTACAGGCAACGCGATCAGGGGAACAGGTAAAGGGCGGTCGAGACGCGACGCGCGGGCAACTTGTCGCTGAATACAAGCAGTAGGGCGAAACGGCGAAACGGCCGAAGGCTGGTGAAAGCGGAAAGAAGCGTGGACAAGCGGGCCGTGCAAGAATCCTGAGGGGGGGGGGTGGAGGCGCAGAAGCCGATGGAAAAGAAGAGAAAAAAAAAAGAAAATTCTACCGCCTGGAAGTCTCGAACCCGGACACATATGCATACGTGCACGCGCGTATACACACGTGTGCCAACCTAGCACGGGAACCAAACAGCGACCCACCGCGTATAGGTTGGCCGGGGAATGCCGGGCAATTTTTCAATGGCTCCGGCCGAGCTTGAATTCTCGTTAATTTTTACTTTCTCTCACCGTCCGCCACGGGGATCCGCCATTGTCCGCGCGGCTTCGCTCAGACCCCCTACAACGATAACAGAGAAAATGCAGCGAACCGCGGCAGAGTATACCTACCTACCTACCCTAACAACCCAACGGCGCGAGGCTGTCGATAGCAACACTCTCCAATAAAGCGGATCCCGCCGCCCTGGACGCCGAACCGTGCTCGGGGCTGTCCCTTACCGTTCTCTCTGCCGTTCTCTGCCGTTTCTGCCCGTTCTACACTTCGCCGCGAGTCACCATAGATACGCGCCGCGGCGGCTGCTCTCAACGGTAACGCAATTTTGGTACTCGTCGTAGAAACGGATGACAAGGAATGGACGTGTGCCGCCAACGAAAAAGGGAGCCGGACTTTTTTCCACGGTATTACGGGTCGAAAGTCGCCCATTTGTCCGCGAGGAAATGAACGGGGGCTCCGTTTGATATCGCGCGATCTGATATGATCTTTTCCAGCGGCTTATTTGATTAGCGTTATTTTCGACGGATAGTTTTTCGAGATGTCCGATTTTCGTGACGGGGATCTTCGTTACCGTTTGGAAATTTTGCCGGCGAAGTTTTGGCAGCCGCCCTTCGTCGCGGGCTGTACCGCGTCCCTTAACTGTGCTCGGTTTATCGAGGAAATAAGGCACAGCGTTGATTATCCTCGTCGCGGTCGGACCGTGGCGTTCAGGCGATAAGGATTTCCGCGGAGAAAATATTATTCCTGTTGTCGTTTTGCTTTGATTCCAGCACCGACCATTATTCGTTCTTCCATCGCGTTTTATTTCTTCCGATACCAATCGATTTCGTGAAACTGTATTACCGTTTGCCGTATGTCCGTTTTATTACGAAAAAAAAAAAAAGAGGACGAAGAGAAAAACACTGCTATCTTTCTGTTCAACTATAACGTATGTTTGCACGTGCGCGGGTACATTCAATATTTTCACCGTAGCAATATCGGTTCGTTCATCGTCCAAGTGGAATGGCGTAAAACTGTATCTGTACGACGTCTTTACGATCATTATCGTTACGAAGTTAAATGCCGACGTTGGGATACGCTCGAACTGGCGAACAAATTGTCCAATTTCGTCTGCGAATAATGCGCGATTATTATCATTGAAATCCTGAATGCATTTTGTTAAGTTAATGAAAAAATATTCTTTACCTCTCGCGATGTTCGCGCGATCCTTTCCACTTACCTGATCAAATTTTATTCCCCGAGACACCAAGGATTAATTGCAACAGATTTAGCGTACGCGTCTTTTACTCGCACCTCGTTCCGTGCGTACCCTCGCATTGAGTATTTATCTTGATTTTCCTAAAACCGTAATTTTGCCACGCTCGCTACGCAAACACTATTTTATGAACGTTATCAATTTCCACGGTAGTGTAAAAACGATAAAACTTCGTAAAGCGCCGAAATAAATTTGAATTTCAACGCAGCTTTTATTCCGGTTAATGAATTTAAGTGCATTATAACATCTTGCGCTTTCGTGCCCCCTTGTTGCATCCACTACGCGCTACGCAGTGTACGCGTTATGCCGCGTCTAATCAATTTAAACAATATTAATGAAGTGATTCTGCCGTTTAAAAATCAAATTCGATTATCATATTTTATCATGCGACACTATAGAACTAAACTTGTATACCAATGGAGAAACGGTCTCGCGTGATACTTTCTCTTGGACCTTCGAACGACCGGTGATCTTGCTCAACGAGTATTGGACAGTATTCTAAGGACGCCGTCCCGGGATACCGAGACGCATGATTCAAAGTGCATCGTCTTGGTACATAAGAGACACCTGAAAACGGTCAGTGTTATTGGATTCCGTGCGTGCCGCACGGTGAAGCATTGATTGCTGGTGCTGACCGCACAATCATTTCGTCCTCGCCAACCCTCTGTTCGCCATGCTGTTCGACGGTTCTCGGGGCCGTGACAGCGATCGACAAATCCCCGTGTCGGTGCCAGACCCCGCTGCAGGTTCTGTTGCTCCCATCTGTTTCCGTCGATTCTGTCTCTGTTCCTTTTTCTTGGCGGCAGGGCGACTCTTCAACTTCTGCCGGTGCACGCGTCGAATGTATGCGCCAAGTATTCGTGTAATTTTCCTGGGCTGTACCGCCATATATTATTATATTTTATTTACCCCGACTGTAGATTCTTTTATGTATTTTATGTATTTTACTGAAACGATAATTGAACAGGCAGCTTCATGTTTTATTGAAATGTTCAATATATATGTACGTTGATACAGAGAGATTCTGATTTTCGTTAATCTGTATCATTAACTTTGACGTTAGATTCGCCTCGTTCAACGATTATGGAACATTGATACGTTAGTATTACTTTATACGCGTCATACTTGCCCTGCACTGTTTTTCCACGGCAATCATTCGGCTCGTTCCAGAAAATTTGCAATCTAGCGCAACCTCCAACGACACGTTCCATAGATATTTTAATTTCCGTGTCGAAAACTAAATTAGCAACTTTATGATTTATGTCAGTTTATATTACACGCGAAGCCCCCGTAGAATTTGTACAACTCACGGAGAACTCGTTTGGAGTAAGGTCAGATCACGTTTAACCGAAAACCCGGGTGCACGTATGCGAAAGATAGAAGAAAAAATTAGATATGCAGAATGTTACGTAGTTATACACACCTGGTGTTGAAGGACGGTAGCAAAGGGGTTACGGGGAGGGGAAGTGAATGGGATAGAGAAAAAGTTACGTCATTCCATCCCTTCAACCCGTGAAAATCCCCGAACAAAAATAGTCGAACGTAGACAGGAACGTTTCTGTACGCACAAATACACGAACAAACTTTCCACAACAGCGCGCCAAAAGATTACACCGTTTGAATAGGTACGTGTGTTTGATCGATTGGTATATGTCAAGCCCGTACATTAAATATGGATTCAGGAGTAAAAAAAATATGTCATATCTGCGAGTCCGACTGGTACTGACCTAGCTGGATCCGGAAAAAAAACCGTCACAAAGGCTAGGTACAACGTAGAAATGGTAACCAATATTTGAGCTTTCGGCACCGGCAGGATTTAAACCCCGCCAGTTCGCGTATGGAAATTTATGAGACTATTTCGCATGTAAGCACTAACCAGGTGTGGCTACACATAAATTTCGCATCCTCGCGCGTATATTTCAGACCTTTCACCCTCTGCTCCTCCGTTTTACTTGGTAGGTGCGGGCCAACTTACCAGAAGTTACCTGCCTGGTATCTCGCCTCCCTTCGTCCCACCTTTCGACCGCCAACCTCCCTCTGCCTCCCTCATCTCCTTACACTTTTGCTTTCTACGAGCTCCTAACCGTATCTTCCTCCCTGTCTCTCTCCCTCGGCTTCTTTCGTCCCGATCTTTCTCGTCTTATCCGTTATACGCGCCACAGTTAACCCTCTCCCTTATTCTTCGCTCGAGATCGTATCCCTAAATCACCCCCGACTGTATTCCGCAACACCGAGGCGCCTTTCTAATTGCTCCACGCTACGTTTAAATTACTTAACCCCCTCTTCAAATTAGTTTCAGATAGGCGAAAAGAATGACGCGTTCGTCGGCGGGCTCGAACAACGCGGAAGAATCTCCCCGGGAATGCTAATTTACGCTGGATCCCATTATACGTGCGGGAATCGTACCTTCTCGCAACGATCGCCCATCCGATTTTCGCAAATGAACGTGAAATGTGTCTGGAATAGTTCGCCTCGAAATAACCTTTTGATATGATGTCGGATAATGGAATTCGGAGGCATAGTAATGTATAATACGTGTAATTGCGTTCGCGATGGGCCGAAAAGGACCCGCAAACTGCCCGAGGGTTAAACGCGCCGAACTACGGCCGACATTACCGAATGGACAATCGTCCATTGTGCCACGACAAGTTTTTTCCCCGGGTGCGTCTTTGAAAAAGCTAAAGAAAAAGAATGTAATAAGCAATCGGCAAGCTGTCTGCGATATTTTTCATCCCGAACCGCTTTATATCTGACAAAGGGGTCGGGGGCGACAAAGGAACAATTATCGAGCTGGGAATTAACGTTAGGCATATCGAGCAATCTCACGCGGAATCAGCCGGAGGCGTCTCGAGACGTCCTCATCTGGGGCAGAATCGAGCAGAGGGATGAAACGCACGGCTGCGACCAATCACGTTCGCAATTAAAGGCAAAGCTGTAGCCGCGGGGGAAACTCGCAGGCGGTAGGGGCGGAAACGTATCTCGTGCATGTTCCCCCTTGGCGCAACAACGGCACACTCTACGGCCGTCCTTTTAAATACGTGACCTGTAAATAATTGCATGAAGGGACAAAGCACGTGCGCAACTGGACCTCAAGTGTACCGAGAGTCTACCGTGATACTATGTTGGCTGATCACGCGCACACTTATACGCACACGACCACTGTTCACTGTCACCCAGGTACGCGCGTGCACCGTGCCTTCTTTCTTCCTTCCGTTCCTTTGTATCTAACCTGTCCGTCTTTTGTGCGCCACCCGTTATTTCTTCCACACGCGCGCGCCTCCGCTAATGCCTACGTTTCTCCTTGCTTTCTACTTACCGTGATTAAAGCCCCCGGAGAAAATGTCAATCCGTAAATGTCCCCGAAAGATACTCGCTATAGTCACGGATCGGAAGGAGGGCATCCGTGTGACGTAAACATAACTGTCCGTGTTGGTTTTGTATCGGTGAAAGGATCGAGTATTTCACAGAGCGGTGGAGAGGCAGAGTTGGTAGCGCGACAAACACCCTGCAACGCGGAGTAAACAATTTCCCCAATGTATCCCTTATAGGAGCGGTCACTTTTATCTCTCTGGAAACAAACAACGAACCTTTTTCTTTTCTTTAACGTCGATTTCATGGGAACGAATCAATGGAACAATTTACCGGCGCAGCGTATCGATAATAGGAAAGCCAAAGGAGGCATGTGTATGTACGCGCATGGCAAGTTGGGCGTTCGATGAAATCATTCAATACTTATATGGTACACAGGACACACCGTATTGACGACTCAAAGGTATTAGTAAACGCGGATCGAAAGGTTAAATTACTAATGGCCTGTCGCCATCTGCAAAAGGTGTTCCAGCTGTCCTTCCATTTCCATCCACGAAGAATACACTTTGTTTTTCAAATATCTCGGTCAATAAAGTCCGAGAGGGATTTAAATCGGGCGACATTCTTATAACATGCGGATATAATATATAGAAATGACGGAGCTTTCGACCTATGCCTGCCAAAGTTTTATTTAGTCGGTACGTAGTATCCTACGTGCCATATATGTAAATATTGAATGGTTTTGTACGCAGTCATATAAGTATGCGTGTCCCGTAGCAATCGATGCTTCGTACACGTACGCCTCGCTCTGTCGGATTTACTGCTATTATTTTTTAATTACATTTCACCGATCGCATTTGTAACTGGCCAGCCTCAAAATCTGGTTATACTTTTGTAAGAGAAATCTCGTTCGAGCGGCACGCCATGGCACACGGTTTTAATTTTCATAAAATTCAATACTCCCACGGTTTCTACCAACACAACCCCTGTTGATACCATATACGATACGCCCGCCCCGTGCACGTTTCCGGCACGGATGGTGGAAGAAGGGGAAGGTGTGCGAGGATGGAGAACCGCAGCCTGGTTGTACAGCCGTTCTACAATCCCGGAAATCAAAACCGACCATTTCTCGCGGTCAATTCTGATGTGCGAACTCTGGTAGCCTTAAATTTCTCGATAATTATCGATAATTTGAACAATTTCGCTGAATATCAATTATATATCGTTGATTGGAATCTCTGCAGATACCCGTTGCAAGCTCATGCCGGATGTTAACACGCGGTCGTTATAATGTAACTATTTGACGGGGCACTACATGGACGAAATTGTTTATTCAAGATATAACTTAAATACGCGTATACGTACATTCATCTGCAAATGACGTTTCCTGCATATTCAACACCGACTGAACCTCCGAATATTTTCGTAGATTTAAAATAACGAATACTATAATAACATAACGTGCACAGTTCTGTATATCGGGGACACTGCCCGAGAGACCACCGCAGTGTTCAAGGCAATTGGACGAATACGAAAAACCGGAAGAAACATAATCATAGGCGGACACAATACTTCGCCAACCAGCAGTCCTGTCGCAATGTAAAATTGCGCGATCGATTAATCAAGTGCTCTCACTTTTATCAGCGAAAACCTCGCGAGTCAAAATTTTCATTTCGCTCGCTCGGTGGGCGCGGAAGGTCCCCGTAAAAAACAAGAGCGGAAACGAAAGAGCAGAGACTACAAGAGTGATGCATGCCGCGCGTCGAACAGAGGATTCGTTCCGCCGCGAAAACGTTTTCGCGAATTCGAATTGATGTTCCTCCGAGCGACTGCGTCCCTGCCCCACCCGATCATAATCGTACCGCACCGAATACACGTTGCTCCGCTCTTTCTGTCTCCGTCCCATTTCTGTCCGTTGCAAAACCGCGGAAAACCAATTCGTGACAGACGTCCCGCCGAGAGGCAACGTCTTCCAGTGTATCCGCTCGCGGCCCGTCAAAAACGCGAGGCTGTCGTCGGACACGCAGACAGAGGCACGATGTAACGAGGCGGTGCGCGACGCGGTTTCCGCGACATTTCGTCGCGAGCCAGATTATTCGGCTCGAAATTTATTTTATTTACAGCAGCTGCCTCGCCGCGGGAACTGCGTCACGCCATCCTCGTCCGATACACGCGGATCGTTGTGCAGAAATAAAGAAAGGGAAAGGAGAATTCGGTACGGGCGGAGGAGACAAGAACAGGCGGTCCCGCGAGACCCGAGGCGTCTCATTAGACGCGATTCAGTGTACCATACTCCGCCAGATCCCTGCCTTCCAGATTGTTCCATTTTCCTTCATACATATTTAAATTATTGAAATTGCAGCATTACCATATTCCATTGATTTATCGATGCCCCTTCTCAGTTCTTTCTTCCGTGCTCGCCCCTCCACTTCCTTCGTCCCTTGCCCTCCACTCACTTTGCTCTTTCCCCTTTTCTTTTCTTTTTCGTAGTTGTTCGTCTTCTTCGGGTCGTTTCTTTCGCTTCCACTTTTTCGGTACTTCTCGATATCGTCGGGATCATTTTCACTCGCTAAACATTCACTTGAAATGGAGCGCAAGGATGATGGATCGGAAGGCGCGGTGCGGCAAGTGTTGTCGTTGATATTTCGTTAACGGTACAGATTACATTTTCGGTGATATTCGAGTTAGAGTGCGATACAACGGCACGCGGTGAACTTGGACGGGTAACTGTGTACAGTTTCAAAGGCTGCCACCAGTAGAAATCTTATAATGAATGCGTATTATGAATCGGATTTGACTTCCTCGCTGTTGAACCATTTAAAGCTATTTAAAAAAGATTGTGCTGTATTATAAGTACCTGTAAACCATTTTTTTAGAAATTCCTTTCCTTCCTCGCCATCCTGTTCTATCCCCCGATCAATTTTCCAAATACCTTTGCCGGTAGCTCGTGAAAATGTTAATCGCTTCTTCCTCTCGCGTCAGATTCGTATTACGAAATTAACAATGATCGTTGAGAATCGGCTGCCTCTAGAAGTGGTGGTATTTTAATTTCGCCTCGCCCTGCGCCGGCCCTCCAAGTTTTCCAGGCTGAAACACTAAAGAGGGAACTGTGTTCATGACACCCGCGCTATTTCATGATTTCTCTGCCTTTGAGTCGCTAGAAAGCCCGGTGCGGTAGACTGTCAAGGTAATAAAAAAGAAAATTTATTAAAGGAAGAGATCGATACTACCCATGGCCCGGTGCAATCGGAGATTCGAAAGCTTTAACGACATTGGACTGTTTCCTTTCTAATGACCACGGTAACCAGAATTCCCGTGGAACGATCTTCGACGGGGTTTTACAACTTTACAACCTATAAAGCCGTGCCCGTGGAGGTGTTTGGGTCAATCCGCTCCTTGTCGACGGTTTGAAGACCCCCTTGCTCGTAGACTCCCTACCCATTTCCCTTCGTTCGACCCGAGTCTGCCACGGCCCTTCCAGGTTACACCCTTCAAACAGAAGCGAACTCCTACCAACGCAACGGCCGACGACAGATCGGGCAGACGGCCAAACAGCTTTACACCTATTTTATGGAGTCCGATATTGCATTTAGAATCGCGATAGAGCACGCGACCGGCCGCCCAGTAACGATCGACAATGTGAATGTTACGGCCCCGTTGAGAAAATATTGAACTCTGACGTCCAGATACACGTACGTAGGACAAACCTACGAAAGTGGTTAAGGGACCGTGAACGAATAAACCGTTTATTGGTCTTGAGGGTTTGAATTTATGGCTAAGGAGTGGCGCGTAAGATATCACGATATGTGCACGCTACGGAGTAGAATTTACAGCTGTTTCGATGTTTACCTTCACGGCGGTTCCGTCCGTTCGCGAGGAAGTATGGAAGAAACTGATAAACTTTTAAAATATATTTCATATTCCATTGAGCTTCAGTCTGGCGGGATATAATATTTTATCATTGAATAATTTAATCCGCGCGATGCAGCTTCCGCTCCATAAATGTAATATTGAATGGACGATTCTTTAATCAAATATCGTAAATTAATTAATTGGAACGAAGCAAATGTTTGAGAACATTTTTCAATTGAAAACACGAAATGTTCGTATTCTCTGTTAATACATACGTACAGTATGTTGATGCATATCTCTGCGAGCCTCTAGATACTTTCTTTTCCTTTCTTTACGTAACTGCACACTTTTCTCTTGGCGCAAATTGATTGCTTCAGGCATCCCTCGTCAGAGTTTAGGAATGCATCAACTAACAAAGGATATTAAAACTTGGAACAATGAAACTTAAATTGTACATATAATGGACTTTAATTAAAGTGAATTCTTTTCGTGTTTACCTTAATTTAATTGCGCTGCTTTACGGACGCTCGCATATTTGTCTTGCTCCGGTCGGTCAAGTAAAACCGTGCCACTTCCTCCTTATCTATGTACATTTTCACATTACAAATACGTTCGCCCGTCGGGCGTTCTACGGCGTAACGACACATGCAAACTTGTGCCCTTAAATGAAACGAGATTGCTTCGTTTGGAAGAATTTTACCGTCGCTGGAGCAGCTAAACGTTTGTTTTTCCACGGCAAAGGAAACACTCTTTCGGTTGTAATACGTTCGCGTGGCTCTGCGGGGGCTGTAACTGCGTTTTCAGACGCGCCCCAGGTGCCCTCTACGCGAAAGTCGTTCGCCAATATAGACTTTACTACCAATAAAGCCAATGACAGGACTCGTGTCCAGTCGAATGCGTAAATCGTACATTTCCCCGAGCCAGTCGGTATACTGCTCCACGGCACGTCCCTCCAGCAGCCGATCGGTCTGACATCCGTCACGATTTCGCCGCCCAATCGTTCGAAATTAACGGGTTCAAAGGCAGCCCAAACAGCGGCAATTCTACCGAAATTGTGTGCGCCTGCGTAACGATCTGTCTCGTCTACTGTTGCGCTGCCACCGGTTCCCAGATTGATAGCGAATTTTGCCCTTGCGGAAAATTTGCTCGTCGGTCGTCAATGTCGCTAGAACGTACAAACGTCGTCTTGACAGTGCGCTGCGCGTTTGGTAATACGGGAATTATTCAACTGATATTTGCGTTATATCTGAGGGCAGAAATAGTAAATGCATGGTTTCAATAGAGAAAACGGAAAATGTTTTGGCACATTCGTTCATGTTTGCCCTGCTAAACGATGGGGGGGGGGGGGAAATATGTTCAGTCCGTACAAAAATGTGTCCGTAAAGGGTTGTCGGTACGAGCATATAGAAGGCCAGATTCTGTATATAGACGCAGGTTTTACATTACAATTTCGACGGGGATAGAAAAAGTTGTGTCGTTTTCGTTGGTTTTCAACTTGGTCCCATTGAAATTTCACTCCGGCGTCAGAGCTTCGACCATTTACATGCGTATTACCTTGTTTTATACACGCGTTACCTCCTTGCACCAGACGCAGGTGTGGCTTACGAGTCTCGCTTTCGTTCGACGTGGCGTCGAAAATTCGACTCGCGCGAGACCGCGTTCCGAAATGGGGCATACGGATTTCTTCGTTCGCCAAATACGTGCTCCGCCGCGGGTTGTAGAACTCGAGATATGCGAATACGTATTAGTCCTCGAAAATTGTTCAACGCTCGTTTGATAACGCGGACGAATTTGTGCGCCCTCGAGGTAACACCGTTACCAAAGGGAGGAAAAAGTGAAACACGAAACGAAACGAAACGAAACGAAACGAAATTTTGCAGCAACTATTCACGGAAGTTTGGAAACGGGGACGCTCACTGGTCAGCCGGTTTTACACGAACCGTCGAGTTTTCTCGAAATTGATTTTTCCTGGCGGCTACGGGTTGCTCCCCGTATTCTCTCGTTTCTCGGCAAAGTTAGTTTTATGTCATGGCGCCGCGCTGAATTTCCAGAAAGGGTTGTAAATCGAATAATGAAAACGTGAGAACCCTCCTCTGTTGGCGCACCGCAATCATTTGTAGCTACGTTTTAGCCGGCGGAATCGTAGTTCGAAAAGCGGAGCGAGCCGCGCCAAGGAAAACATACGGAAATGGTTTCTATAACTTCCTTATTCAAACGAGCGCGCAAACTGTTTTTCGTCGGCGTTACGCGTTGCCCGTGGTTGCACGCGACTCGCAGGCTGAACAAACCTCGGGAACTTTGAAAAACTGCGTGCATTTGAAAATTAAACGATCCGGATTGAGTGATCACTTTTGCAACTGCGATGCAACGAACAGTGTTAAGTTTTAACCAAATACAACTGTCGTCGCTGTTGGAGGAAAGGATCCCCGCGGGAAACACGGAGGGACGAAGATTGACGGGAAAAAGCGTGAGGAATCGAATTCGAGCAAGGAAAATCCGCCTATTGTTCGACGCGTGGCGTGGGCACAATTTCAACGCGACGATAATTCAAAGCTGGCGGATATAGCACCGCTATCAGAAATCGCAAAGTTGACCAACGCTTTTCCAGCTGGCGATTCGAAAGTGGTGTAGGTCGACGAAGAAACGGGGATGAAAAAAAAAAAAAGCGCGGAGCGGTACGGCGCTGGCGGCCAGCACGATATTTAGGGTGCGGCGATAATTCATAGTGTCCGCCGTTGGATGTACACACCGGTCACGTGACTTTTGTACGGGCATGCCGGCGCAGGTGTTGCGAGAGGACACAGAAAGTCCGGCCAATGCAGGGTTGTGTGCATCGAAGGAACGAGAGCACGAGGGCTCCACTGAAACGAGATAGAATTGTTCATCCATAAATTCGTGCTGCTTGGCGGAAACATTTTCCGTTGTTCTTTCTCGCGCCGTCCCACCGATTCCCTCTCTGCCTCTGAGTTTTGTTCCCTTTTTTCTGTTTGTTGCGCCAATGGGAAGCAGAGCTTCGGTGATATACGAGCACGATGTCGGTCCCGCAAGCAGCTTGTCCTGCAATCGCTGTTTTGTTAATTGAATTCCCCGTCTCGAGCGGTTTCACATTGATGAGTAACACGAACGAAGCAAAACAACAGGGCAAAAAGGGGAGGAGGGAAAAAAATGCATACTGCGGACGAGATCGCGGAATACTTGTTATTACTTATTGCAACGATCGTTCTGCATCGAGGGATTTTTCGCCTCGGGCCGGGTTGAACGGCTCGCATCGAGAAGCGACGTTATACAGAACGTCCAGATAAATAACGCGGAACGGTCCGAGGTAAACCAACATCGTACCAACATGCAGTACGAACGCAATGCAGCATTGTTGCAAATTTACATTTGATTGCAAATAATATTCCGTGCGCCGTATCGTGCAATATCCATATACCAATATAATTAGAGGAAAATCAATATGGGAGATTGGAGGGGTTCCGATACACTTCTGTATACTTCCCAACTAATAAATCAAACAGAATCGTTCTTACGGCGCGGGGGGCTCACGGCAGTTTGCAGTAGATTAGGACTGTCTGTACAGTCTGCACGGTGCCGCACGATTCTCATTCGCTTATCAATTGAAAAATATGAATCAGGCCACGAGTCTCGCCTAACATCAAATTAACAACTACCGTCCGTTAATCCAATAGCATTGTATCGCACGTGAAACCGCTGTTCTATCGGGCATCTAGAACGATCAACCCATATATACGGCACCTTTGTCTGAGCCAGATTACGCGAAGCTTAGGGCAATAATGACGTCCGCGTACGCGCGGTCGAATCCGGATCAGGACTGCGAATCCCATGGGAAGATAGGCAGAGCGGAAATCCTGCAGAAAGATCGGAATGGCTTCCCCGCGGGGTGTGCGCCACGGAGTTCGCTGTTGCCCAATATTGCCGGCCATCGGAATAGCCGTAATAATCAATTGTCCGTGCAAAAGCCTCGACAAGTTGCACGATCGGAAAGAATTGAAATCAATTCACCGAACGTGTCGGATAGCCGACGCGGGTTCGACTCCATCTGGACGCGATGGGCAAGAGACGAAGGAAGAGGCACGGCACGAACGACGAGAGCGAAGGGGAAAGTGTTAGGTGGACGGTCGCGAGACGCAGAGGGCCGTGAGTGGGGAGGGGGATGAAAAGGGACATCGGTGCACTATGGGTCGTAAAATGCATCTGCCCTCCTGTCCACCGCCAGCAACGACCTTTTATTGTGTTGCGTTGCGACACTTCTGCCTCCGCGACCCACCACCCGATTTCCACCACTTCCCCTTGTCCTTCGCCATGGCCGCCAACCCTTACCCGCGTCGGCTCGACGGAAAAAACAACAACGCCAACTGATTTATAGCCCTCGTACACTCGTTAAACTGATTCGATAGATTTTACTGCGCTTACGTCGATTCCTTTCCCTCCGCCATTCTCCCCGTCGAGCCCTTTCACGCGGCACGGCTATCTCTCTACCCCCCCACCCCACCTTCTCGCCGGTCTGTCGCTTTTAATCTCGTATTCGTTTCTTCTTTTTTTCCGCGCCGGTTCGCCCGCGGTTTACAGGCAGGCTTACATCGTTCAGCCGAGCTTACACGTGCCGTCGACATTCCGGGCGAGGGGCATTATTGCACGGCGCGATCTGTGCTGCGGTGCCCGGCCATTTGGGCTTAAGACTCTCCGGTATTCCTTTAGGTATTCCGTTGTCGTGGGTTTTCTGTCGCCCCTTTTGTTTCCTTTTTCTTTTCTTTACTCCGGTTTCCTATCGAGATCCACCATCCGCTGCCCGATGGTTGGACTATGCACGAAAGAAACACGCGGCGCTGTTGGCTGATCTGATCGCTTTGTGGTCGCATTTAACCCCTCATTTTTACTCTTTACTGTTTTGTTAGCTCTCTGATCAGATCTGTGAACGCCATTTAATGTATAGCGGGGTGGGGGTGGATATAAATATATAGTTCGCCACGGTGCAAAGCCACGAGGGCAACGAAGGACGCTCGAAAAGCGACGCTTCCGCGGCAACGTTGGCCAACAAGTTCTCCCGATTCTTTCGATCATTGCCATTCATTATCGTCGCGTGAAGATCGATTGGACAGGACCGATATTCCCCGCGTTCCACGGAAACCACCTCTAAGGGTATCATGAAAAATCTCGACGCGGGTTGCCATCGATAACGTTCGCGTCTGCGGACTACTTGGCTCTACGCAAAGAACCGTGAAACGTTTCCACGAAATCATAGGATGTCGGAGGTTAAGAGCTTCGACAATGGGCTACTTGTTCTGGACGCGATTGGCGACGCTCGAGCGACTCGGCCCAGTTCGGAAACCCTCACGGTGCTTAACCCCGAAGCACACATCGGTAGGTATCTAAAAAGTTACGGAACAATTAGGATTAGTTGCGCCGTATCCAGAACGGGCCATAGATTCCGGCCGAATGTAACCGTAAAGCAGCTGGGAAGAAGGGCGAAGGGGGTGAGTTTTGGAATGGGCCGCGAGTTGCGGGGATGAAGCTCGTGGTTATGGGTGGTTGCGGCGGGCACCACCAGCGGCGATACACATTAGATACCAAGTTCTTACAACTGCTGCACGAACTGCGGAGCGCGAGCATGCCAATGTAAATTACGGCTTCACGATAATGCCTGCCAGCCACCAAGGCGTAGGAGAGGGCCCTCAGGTACGTCGTTCGCAGATGTTCTTTTTGCTCCGGCGCGGGTGTTTGCATCCGGCCGCGGCGCACTCTATAATTCACGGTTTCTTTGTCCACCTTTGTAAGAGTACTGCGAAACTGCTGTTGACGGTTTGTTTGTATCGTATCAGATTTCGTTAACTTCCGGCGGAAATTTCAGAAGTGAACGTGCGATGCCTTAACAGTCGGCCGCGCACGATTCGGCAAGTTTTACGCGGCTCGGCTGTGAGTTGACACGCGGCGATCCTTTGAGAATCCGGCGACGGTCCCACTCGATGAGAGATTGTCGCACATCCCGTTGCGGCCGCTAATTAGCATTGCGCAACCGGAATAACAACGGCTGACGGCTCGAGGATAATTATTTTGGAACGCTGCGTCGTGTATCGGTTCCGGGCGGACGCTGCGTTACGTGGACAAGGTCTTGGGTTCCACAGCTGCCCGGAAAAATAATTAAACCGAACGGCATGAGACGGACGATATCGGCTAAATGTTGGGGAACACTTCGTTGTTGGCAATATTGAACGATTCGTTAATTCGAAATTAATTTTACAAGGACTTTCCCAGCATGGAAATGCTCTTGAACTTTCAACTTAAAATTGTTAATCGATCGTGATGCTTCCGCGTAGCTTTAAATGCCTGGCGATCGTATACTCTTGGACACGATTGGAGCACATGTGTGTAACAACGATTGCGTACCGAGCGGTTACGAAATACATTCGTGCCAGTCATTGTCGTTGCTGTAGAGTTATTCGGAAAAAGGGTACGCGGCAATGTGACCGACGTAAAAGGCAAAGCCGCCTCTTACGCGTAATCGAATTCGGAAGCGCCAGACTACTCGTATTACCGTTAAAGATTTATTGGGTCTCCGTCTATGTTTGAGGCGATGTTTGAGCCTGTCACAGGCGGCACGAAACCAGCAACCAGCAACTCTTGTCGCGCGAATTCAGTGAGGCGTACAAGAATGTATTGATCTGCTCTGACATACCACTCGGGCACGAAACCTGTAAGTACTGCACTGCTGGCATTTCGCACCTTCTGGAGTATGTTGATATCCTCTTACGTCGATGATCCTCTCGCAATTCGTTCGAGTCACGATCCCCGACGGTAGCTTGCCCGCGTGTACGTTTCCTGATTCGTTGTCAATGGCGCTGTCAATGGCGCTGTCAATGATCACGTTAAATACAAATGAATGTTGAACCAAAAATCATATTTCGTCGTAAATTCATTCGGAGGTAAAATATAAGAGGTGTACACGTCGTTGATTAAACGTGTTGCGCCAGTGATGTAATGTACACTTGAAACATTTTTACGAGCATTGTGCGAAAACACGATTTGCTAACCGTGAAATATGCATACGCTGGTAGCACCGGCTTCATGACGAAAACCCCGAGCGACAATGGAAATTTCGACAAAGGGTAGAACGTTTGCTTCAAAACTTTGGAAAAGTTTAATGGTAAAAAGAATAGAGTGTTTCGTCGGAATACGCTGGGCCACGAGATCGTCAATTTATTCAACAAAAGATTACATAACGAATATAAACCGCTGTTTGAAATACACGCATCAAACGATCAATAGATTTGAAAAGAAATTGAGAATACATAGTAGAATAAGGTGCGATAGTAAAGAAAGGATTGAATAAACTAATTCTACTACTTTCGTTCTTAAAAACGAATTCGTATTTATGTCTGTACGCGATGGGAATTGAACATCCGAAAAATCCTATTTCATAACGACGGCTTGAAAATATATTGTACTTAGAAGGATCGAATATAATCAGATGTTCGATGTTAATTCCAAAAATGATCGGAAAGCATGAAGGGGGGTGTTTGAAATTTCACAAGAATCTCTGCACCGTTCGCTTTCTGAAAAATATAGGCACGTAGCTGTCTCAATGTCTTAATCTACTTCGATATTCCCACGATGAAACTTAAGGGATGACGCTTTTCATCGTTCATTTCGATTCGTCGCCGCTTTCGTGACGCTGGGATAACGATTGGCGACAGCGTTGAATAAAGAATAGAACCTTCGATAGCAAGCAATTTAAATTTCACCGGGGCGAAAAAAACTTATTATTCGGGCGAAATTTGACGGTTACATCATATTTCAATATCCAGAAGGGTTGAGGAGCATCAGCCCTGTATAATGTAGCTCCCGCGTAGTATGACAATTCTTTGCCCCAGTGTTAGCAAAAATTGATGGCAGTAAATGAATAGAATTATAGCATTTTGAGTGTCATTAGGCTTCTCGAACTGTTGGTCGACAATAATTGACATTCGTAGTGGGTAACACCGTGCCTTGCAATTCAATAAATTACAATGACCATATTAATATCGTGATATAACGGGGAAGTTAATACGATGGTATAATTAATTTCGCTGATGAACAGTTTATTTGTTATCCACGAGTAAACTATAATGCACGGGTCACGAAAGAGATATGATTGCTATCAAGTTTGATCATTCAAATTGAATTACGGGTTAAAGATTTCATTAGCGAAAGTGTGCCTCCGTGCGTTTGTATTTTAATCGTGTAATAATGTGCCGAGGAATTTTACGTTTCTTATTATACGCAGATACCATTATTATGATTATAAGCACTTTATTGATCATTCGTGCTTTGAGATTTTTTGTAAGATTCATTTTTAAATATTGGGTGTATCAAAATGATTCGCGCACTTCCCTTTTTCCTATCAGTATCCTTTTTCCATCATGGACGCTTCTGCCTATCCTTCATTCCCAGAAAAACGGAATGCTTGCACACCGTTGAGCTTGTCTGAACACATTCTATCAGATTATGAATTAAGGAATATAGAATTCCATTAGAAGAATAGAGATGATCTTGATATCTTCTCTAAGCCCTCGCCCACGTAAAAAGTATTTCCATCGCATTATATTTCCTTCTGTGTCATAAAAGTGATGAAAATATAATCTCACTCGGGGCACGTTGGTGGAAATAATAAACACTTTTATAATATAATAAGCAATATTATTCAAATGATATGATTAATGTATTGAACATTATAACGTGTCGACTTGGCGAATAAAAGAAACAGAAGACGATATATATATATAACAGAATAGACATAATAGCGGCTATAAGCCGGGAATGAAAAACAAGAAAGGGAGTGCAACCAATGCGTGCTTGTTGGCGCGTAATAAGGAAAGGTTCAACAAAAAGTATCGAGCCCTGTCTTCCTATGTTATACGTTTGAAACTCTGGCAATTATTGTGATCAAAATGATTCTTGGAAAGCTTGAATTAGATAATCAAACAATTGAACGGAATCGGTTGATTGATAATTCGTATAACAGATATTGCAGGAAAATAAAGTTCCACGTTCACAAAAAAATGTCCGAGCTTACTAGACAGACCAATATATTTCATAGACCTTGGAATGGGAACCACTTTATTTTCTGCTCATATTTTGCGTTGAATTGTACAGATATCGCAACTGTACTATTACGATACTAAAATATTTTTGAATACCCGGCATCGCCAAGTGCCGTAAACTTAAATGTGACCAGCTTCCAATATTTGAATATACCACTGTAACGAAGCGTTGTAAACAAGGAATACATTATTTGCTATTCATACGAGTTCTTCATTCAATGGATCCACCGATATTATCTGCCAGCGGATACGGAAATTTTATTCCAGTCTGGTAAACCACTTTCAAAAGAATGATCGCCCTTTCGTCGAGCTCACTCGACGACGTGAAACCTCGAACAGTTTCAAAATGTAAAGTATAAAATTACTGACGCTGTTATAAAAGCGTAAAAGAAATATAGGTATCAATCGAAAAAGAATTGAATGAATCGTCATACCACCAAAATACATTCCAAACATCGTGTTCCCGACTCTTCCGTATCTTCCTTCTATATAATCTACCGTTTGCGGGAGAAATGTATTATGCATATATGCGCGTGATAGAATCCATTACAATATTCATACTTTCGCGATTAAGAATTACGTCGTACAATGCCTGTTGAATTTCAATCAACGTTGATCCCGCATATTGAAAAGGATGAGGTCCAGGAACGGGTCCCAGAATCCTTAAATTCCAGCCGCGACGCAACGGATGAATGTCGCTTGATTCTTAGATGACACTAGGATTTGAGTAAAAGGGCAGGCGGGTAGGACGGGACGGGGATGGAAGATGAAAGGAAAAAAGAAGCGATAGATGGTAAAGGAGAACCGAGCGTTCCGTAGCGGAACATGAAGGGGGTGAAGAAGGGACGTGTCGCGAGTGACAGGTCATTTTCCGCAGCAGAGCACCCTCTCGTCGTCGCGTGCGACCTCCCCTCGAACGCTACCAACCCCTTCGTGTGCGCTCTAAGGATCACGGGGCTATCCTAACTCTTCCCATTCGAACAAGCAATCCTCGATACCTCGTTCGCCGAATTCGAGGCAGTAATAACGCGCCTATACCAATATCTAATTTGATCTCTGCACCGGGGGTTGCTTCGATTCCCCCGACGGGGTCGCGCATACCTCTGTTGTTGGTGCGAACGCGAACTGATGTCCATGCAATTTGTCTTCCTCGCGAGGCGATTTTTTTTATGATAATATGATCATTCGTTATTTTGCGATCAGATATAACATGTTTTGGGGTAGGCTTTCTTTTCTGTGATGATTCGAAAGCTTTCGTTTAACTGGTTGCAATTTCTGCGCGCGATTGAGATTAATTATTAGCAGGAATGGATTAGGGGAAACGAGATAGTATACCTGTAAAGTTTCTTTCAGTAGGGCCGTAATTGTAGATACGTACCTATGTATGTATGTACCTACATAGTTGTGCTACTTCGCAAAATACACACCTGAGTATTAATTCATTGATTTAAAGTTTTATTGCTCCGATAGCAGCGTACAGTTAAAGTACAATAATAATCACAATTCAAAAATTGGAGAGATCTATGAAAGGGCCACTGATAAATTTTAGTTTCATGAATTGTATTATACTATGAATGGTCTATTTGTTTTGGAACTTTGACATCTTCCTTTCACATGAAAAGCAGAACGGAAGCATTAGTGGGATGCGCCTCCATTAATCACTTTCGGGCATGCTGGTGTGCGTCCCAAGTTACGTGATTCGCGTGGAATTGAAAATTCATTACACGTAACGTTACATGTAATAAATATATCATTCCCCATTTTAAGTCATTCTCGTTGGGCAGGCAATATATGAATATTTCCCCGATAACATAGTATAGCGCTCGCCGATGTGATTATAAATATCGACTATCGTCTGACAAATAAAATGGTTGATTTGATCTACTGAGATCAAACATTTGCATAATACTTATTCGAAAATATATCTGCTCTCAATAGATCGCAGTTATTTCCAATTGTTCATTTGCCCACATCAAACGTGCCGCAATGATTTTTAAGTGACGAAACTCTCTCTAAAATATATACACAAAGTATCGTAATGTATGCAAATCTGAATAAACAGCTGTACCATATAAATAATTTTATTGCAGGAATTATTATTTTATTTCCGTAATTATCTTCTATAATACAATTCGTTCCTTAAGTCACGATTATCGCTACGCGTAATATTCTCAAACAGAGAAGAATTCAGAACTTGTTCAACTTTGAAAAAGCGAAATTGCTTTACACGGAAAAGCGAACAAAGTATGCCACAGAACACCCCAAGTATTGATTATAGAAATTCTCGTTTGTTGTAAGCAAATGAAATTCCAGCCAGCTAAGCCATACAACTTTTTAGCGATCTAATATCATCCTTTCTAGAACTTCAGGCGAAGTAATGTATATCGGTTTTAATTAACTTTCGTTCCACCGCGAGAGGCCAGCTTAATGCCAATAAATAAGGCCGCGGCATTCATAGTTCGCCGCGTGAAAGTGGCAGAAACAAATTGTGATATATACCGGTAATGTTTTTCTTAACGGCTATTATGTGGACTCCGCCTCGAAAGTAAAATGGATTCGCGCTCCGTACTTATGGTGCGCTCCATGGGGCAGTGAATCTTCGTTTCGCCGGAAAAAGCCACAATGGGTGCGAGTAATCGCTTAAGTGCAGGCCGTGGTTTGTCCATACAGTTTGAAGCGCAGGGGTAGCGGCCGTTTAGAGACAGACGCGAATCACGATTGTCCTGAACGTTATACAACAAGCGAATTATATATCGTCGTTTACGTAACCATATACGTACCCTAATGCATGCATAAATACTACACGCGTATCTGCAAGTGCCTACAGACAGGGGATAAAAGTGAAACGAAGGGATGAACGGTTATGCGAACAAAGATGGAGATAAATATAGATAAAAGCGGTAAGACAGTGAAATGCTAAGAAGGGGACAAAGGGGTGAACGGCGAAGTAAGAAACGGGTAAGGGGACACCACAGAGCATAAAAAGAAAAGAAAAATAAGCTCTACGAATCCACTGCATGAATAACATGCATTTATGCAGTGCCGACGCAATATGTAAGAAGTCTTCCTCCTCTTATCCACGAAGGACCACGGGAAACGCGATGGAACCTCCATATTTTAGGGGACACGACAAAGTGCTCGACCCACGTCCCACTTCCTTTCCGTGTAGCCTATGCATTTATGCAATGACGGGATAATTTCGCGCCTACGCCCATGCGACATCACGCTCGATTTCCTCTTCTTTACTCCATTTCCCGGGTGGCGCGGAAAATATGACGTCGAGAGATATCCTCCCGCTCGCCTTCTATGTCCAGGCGATATAATATTAATACCAGCGACGTCTGATTTCAGGCGTCGTTTTGTGCGCCCGTGGAAGATTAAAAGGTCACTTTAAAAGTAAAATTGGAGAAACACCTTCGCGTATCATCGCCGGAGATCTCAAGGGGCGAACGTTCTAATGAGATTTAAATTCGCTGCCGTGCCGGTTCCAATTTTATTCGTTCAAAGAAAGTATTTTTACCATACGCGTATACGTCGAACAGATAGTGTCATACCATTATTACTATTAATATATATTACTATTAACAGTCGAAATAAAACTCTTACGGTGACAAACATGTAAAAATTTGTCCTTCTGTTTTTTGATGATACTTTCCTATTCTTATATTCAATCGTCCAGCAAAATCGTACCCCACTTCAATGAACGTTACAAGTATTGCTTACATATGCGTATTATGAAACATTCTGTCGCGTATCATTTATTAAGACGTGTACGATAGTGCATTAATTTCTGCCACGTCTTCTATCATTCTCTTACGCGCCGAGATATAAATCAAATCAAATGTAAATTGAGACACACAGCTTTTAATGGAAATTTGTTTGGAAAAGTCCCCGCGGATTGCAAGATATTTACTTTGAATAATATATGAACGCAGTTCAGTGTTCGTTGCTGTTTATCTTGTAATCGCAGGTTATTGATTAATATTCTATGCAAATCCACGCTTCATCCCCACATTCAGTTAATTCGTTTGTAACGAGGGAATAAAATATTAGTAAATTCGCGTTACGGTTAATACCTTGAGAGTTGAAAGCATATTATATCTCGACTCCATGATAAGTAAATACGTAAAGAGGAATAACGAAACAGTTTCTGGATGGCAGCGTCACCGTAGCCGGAACTTTGTCATCTTAGCTACTCAGACCTTGGCCCGTGGGTGGGGAAAAAGCAGGTCCGTGTCGACGAGGAATCGCTGCGCAAATCAGAGTAATTCTACGTTTATCCGATTGGAAGGTGATTTTAAAACTTGCCACTTCCTACCGGTGGAAGTCGCCTTTCTCGTTGCGACTCGCAAAAAAATACTTGGCCAACAATGGGAAAGATATGGCCACGAGTTTGGTTCATTTTTCACGGTACCGTGAGCAAATATTGCTTCCAGAAGGTGAACCATTTGCAAAATATTCTTTAATGTATAATATGGGATAATTATAATTTTGTTTCGGAAAACAGCAACTTTGCGCCAGGAAAAATATAGCTTCGTGTAATCGAAATCGCATTATGACGATAATTAGGATTTGCAGCGCTCATTATTCCAAAATATTATTCGTTCCACGAAGGATTTTAATTATTTTCTGATTTCGCAAATAAACACGCGCGAAATATTGCGATAAGAAGGGCAACCACGATTTTGCGTGGCAGCAAATATCAAATTTCTTTGAATATTTCCGTCATATTCGATTACTATTTGCAACGTGTAATTGATATTAGGTTTACGTTATAAAATACCACAAGAGGCTTCAGGTCTAGCGGTAAAATTATCCAACACTAGCGTCCTATTCGATATTCGTATGTGCGCAAACCTTAGATATACGTGACGTATGGACAAACTGAGCCGAAAGAATAAGACACATATTAATAACCCGACTATCAAGCTTCAATATCAATGGAATTGAATTAAATATAACGCGCTACGAAATTTTTCCTCGTACCACTAATCGGAACAAACATCAGCTTTCCACGAATTAACGAATATAATGACAATTAAGATAGACGTTGTTTGTTAGAACGCAAAAACGATTCTGTCCGTATCGAGGTTGCAATGTTTCACCATACTGTTTGCTTTCCAACGTACGAATGTTTTTAGCGTGCCGGCGTTATTTGTCGAGCCTTTGTCAGATTAATTACCTGCGCGTCGATAAATAATATTTACCTTCGTTTCGCGAAAAAAAAAGCCATTCACTCGCGTTTAATTACAACATCAGTCAACGTGGCCGCCGTCGAGTAATATTGTCGTAAATACATACTCGCATGCTTTTATGCCGCGCTATTTGTACAATTTAACGTACGTATACATGCGCGCATAGACGGGCGGCGTTATGTTGATCGCCGAAAAACGGATCAGCCAACGAGTGATGTGACCTGTGCAAACTTCTAGTTCGAATTTTGGAATGAAGATAACGCGTTTCGAGGTAATATCGCGCGGTCGGCACTTCCGGATTCTAGTAATCAATGCGCGCCAAAATGGAATGCATTACGTTGGCATTATGTTGCATCATTTTGGCAAGCCGATTGGCGCAACGAATTTTGGCGCACGCATAAAAAAGAAAGAAGAAGTACCCACCGAGATCATCGGGCTGCAACGGAATTATAAAAGAGTTCCGTGTTTCGTTCTATCACTACTGCGTGCGCAATCGACGCCACATTGGAAATATCTCTGGTACCACTGTGCCTGGTTGATTCTGCCAGGGGAATTGAGATAATATAGCGCCATATTCATATCGGCCTATTCTGTTTAAACACGAGGTTTGCATTAATCCTATGTACGCGCGCGTCGTAACATGGCGACTGTTTAATCTCCTCTCCGCGCTCGAAATTTATCAATATCGATCTGTATCGATCACGTTGGAACGCCGCGCGGCTTCCTGGAATATTCCTGGAACCTGTTTACCCAGCTATTCGATTCTTTGTCCACTTCCCCGACCAGCATCCCCGAAAAAAACGAACCGAAATGTTTCTGCGGGGGCATTAACGGCCCGTCAAATTCCTCGCGCACCCTCGTAACCAGTACCACTGCGAGAGGAATGTTCCATCGCCGAGTTGCCGAGATATGGAATCCTCTTAACGATGGTTACTGCGCGATTCACGCCTCGAAGCTGGTTTCAATCAGAACCACGTACTCTATAATTCAATATGTGGCACCCTCGTCGTATCTCGGCTGCCTAACCTTGTCCATCTGCTACGATTCTTCGTTTCGCCGCGACCACCCTTCCTCTACGTCGTCTTGTTCTTCCTCTGGGGGCAGCAACGGGGCGAGACGGTGGCAAGGTTTTGTCTTTCTATGATTTTGTCCCGATAGAAGCCAGCTTGAGCTTCAGTGGACACGAAGGAGAAAATGGCTCGTCTGAGTTACCCTCCATCGGCTCTGCGCCTCTTAGTCCGTAATTGAATAACGTGTCTCGGGGCACGATCGGCCTCCGGATGCCGTAATATACTGGACCGAGGCCTTTGCCTGCACCTCAGCACCTTCAATCTCTCTTTCTACTTTTTTCTTTGCCCTGCCTCCCTCACCCGCCACTCGTCGGCCCGATACACGACGAGATATTTCTTGCCGGGCAAAAACAAGCTGTTTTGTAATACGGCTGTGTCGCAGCCATTTAGCCATCGGACCGTGGCATTTGCGACTCACGAAACTTTTCATTTCGAGCGAAACATTTGGCGCGGTAGATGGTCATTGTCGTGGACACTAAATGTGTCGTTTGCTTAATATTTCGATGCGAAGTATGTATATTAGTGGTGTCGCCGAGAACCGTTAGCATCCAGCGAGAGGATCATTTTGTATTCGGCCTTTGCTTTCAATTTCTTGCTGCATTGGGAAATTTGTATTAATTGGTAGCCGATTAGTTGAAAGGAAATCACTGTAAACGTATTAAACACTGTCTCAATGATTTCATATTAGGTCACCCGCCAACGAACGATCATGGACTTCGTTTTACATCCTCGTCAAGTTTCCAGGATACTGTATACAACCTACAATTATGTTCCTTTGATTCGCGTGCAACGACTTGACAAGAGATCGAGATGACAGTAAAGAAAATTCTCTGTATTCGTTTCTTCCCAAATGTACCGCAAACACTCTTCTATAATTGTGTACCGTTGCGCTTCCGTTTCATCACTAGACAATTTAATAATTTATTTGAACTCGCGTGACGTGCGCATTTAACTCCGCAGTGAACGATTCTAACTGATCGTGTCTCTTCGTGAAAGTAATCGCTCGTTACTTATCTGCACAACGTCATTCTACAGTCTGCACGAGATATTACAATCGAAGTAACGTCAGCTGTTCGACAGCAACGCGGAATCGATATTGCAGCGGCGCTCGGTATATTCCACATTCCTTCGGCGTAAATAATATCGGCGCGCCTCTGCATCTTATAAACTATCGCGTGGGCTGTGTGCAGCTTGTTTGCGAGCAGTCGAGAAACAGCTTCGCTGTATTCACTCTGTTATGGTGTTATTACGGGCCGAGCACCGACGCCACGGTCAGCCGTGTCCGTGTGCACGCGCGAACGTTTATACATAGTCGACGCGGCGACCCTTCTACGGAGTCTGCATAATCGTAACGCGCGTATAAGGGTCTGCATCAGGCTGAATTGCCATCGGCGCATCATCGAGGTGCCAACGCGCGATGCGATAATACTTGACGTGCAGCACGAACGGCGAGCGTAGGCACAATCTCTTGCGCTGAAATCCACGGATTCGAGTCCGGACGCGAATGTTGCTCGCGATATGGAAATATCGCGCGAACACGCGCGAACACGCGTGCACGCGCGTGCACGCGCGGTAGCAATATGATCTTGCTGACAAACGTTTCTCCGATGGGTGTTGAACGATCGTCGCCGTGGCCACGGCTGACAAGAGCCCAAGCGAACCGCGCGAATTTATAACGAACCGCGGAAATATTAATTGACGCCTGAAGTCGCAGCGTGATAAATTAACTCGTTGTCGCTCAAAGAGAGAAACTTCATAGCGGGGGCGAGGGCGGTTCGAATGGAAGCTGGGAAATGTTCGCATCGGGAGAAACCATTTATCCCCGTTTTTAATTATCGGTATAGATTTTTTTTCTCGCGGAGTGTCTTGTTTGTGCCACGGTGTGAGTAGAAAATTTAATGTCTCCTTTTTCTCGGGCGATACGATGAGCGATGACGGTAGTGAACTGTACAGTCTCGCGCCGCCTTGTTTTAATTTGAAGAAATATGAGCGACGCGTTCCTGTATTTATGTACGCCTATGTAAATGGCGAATCGAAACGTGCGATTTATCTGTCGGAATCATCGCTTGTAGCGTGGTCGTTGTCAACAACTATACTGCAGTCATTTCGTTTCCTTTGAATAACTGATGACGGCGCACGGACAACAGTTTGTCTTCAAATGAGCATGTACTGGCGATGTTTCAATGCTGCACTTGAACTTCCGTTTGCATTTATCTAGGTGTATACATATGTTACTGCCACGATATCCTGTATCGAACTGCGCATCTGTACGGTGAAACGTTGTAGGAGGAAATGGTGACAATGTGATAATTGGTAATGATAAAAGATTCGCGTCAACAGGTGATCGTGTGAAAATGAATACGTAGCATTGCTTGCGTGGCTAGTGTAACAACTTGATTCATGCAGGAAGAGTTATTGTGACTTCGCTAAGGTAATAATTACGACCAATGTGGTGCATTATTAGGTCCAATGTTCTGTGACAATAATGAGAGACTGATATCGCTGCAGTTCATACGTTTTAGAATGTTCGTGGGTAATCCAGTTTCCACTTTTAGTTATATTCGGTATCAGGCATTTGCAATTGATTAATATTTGCCCGAATAATGCACAAAATTTCCCATATTGAAGTATGTAATTTCCGTAACGATTTATCCTGCCTGCAAGTGTTTCTTGTCGTTGGCACCAAAACCGTGGATTGCAAATTTATTTAAGGGTGCGCTGGTAATTGGAATGCAACCATCGATCCCTGCGAAAACTGGAAATATTTGAAGACTCGAAGGCAATTACCTATAACTCGCGCAGGTCCACCTGAAATTTAATAATACGGCGTGAAGCACGACAGGATAAAATGTCAAAAGTTAGAAAACTAAGTCGCGTATATTAATGCATCGAAATTTCTTCCAAACGCGCATGCAATTATAGTGGCAACATATTTGTGAACAAATTTCTGCACGAGCTGGCGTTGCAATTGAACATAATTTACACAATCAATGCCACGAATAATATACTATTCTATAATAACACAGTATTGTATAACGATCTAATAACAGATATACTATAGAACGTCTGATAACCGTGTGAAATTAATCGACAATATTTTCGTTAGTGCGTTCTATAAATACCTCAATAAAAAAATCTAAATAACCATATTTATCACAACCACAGATAGCGAAATATCGCAATCTTGATGCAACACGCAGATTCGTTAAAATCCGCCGCGATATCCCGGCACTGGAAGTGTTTCGTACAAATTTCGAAAGTTTCTTCGAAAATTGAATCCAGGATTCAACGAAAGACACTCATATCCATACACCGGCGGATTCTCGTCGGCGGTGCATGGAACACCGTATCCCCCCCCCCCCAACTTAACCCGAAACCTACTCAAATTCGATAGGTGTTCGTATACATACGAAGTCCTCAGAACATTCCACCGATACACCGGGGGTTGCAAAACTGGTCCACAGTCTCGATGGGGGGGGGTCTTAAACGGACGCGAGGATCACGTCGTGTGCGGTGTGCGGGAAGGAGAAACGCAACAAGAGCCCGAACGAAAATGCTGTGGAAGGAAGGGAGAGGATTGGAGGTGCCGTGAAACAATCTGGAATAGGAACGAGCGGATGCGAGGCGAAGGAATAAGAGCGCCGGCGGTGATAGTGACTGGAGTCGGCCGTAGCGGCTGGCACGGTGGCACGAGGCCAGGTATAGGAATCGGAAGCGAGCAAAGAAAGGGCGACGGAAAGTGTAGTCTAGAAACTTTATCCACTTTGCATGCTGATGGTCACGGATTCGGGAAGACAAAATGGCGCGGCGGCGGCGGCAAGAGAGCCCCCAGCCGGCCGAAGTGTGGATCGCGATTCACCGTTGAATCGATTCCTTTTGTGCTTCGCCAACGCCAAGGCAGCCGCTACTATCGGCTATCGACGCCAACTAGTAGAACGAGCGGGGACAGAGCCGCCTCTATCTTCTCCCCGAACTTTGTAGCCAATTTAGGAGCGACCAAGTCAGCGCCCTTCGATTCTACGCTAATCCGACGCCGGGGTCGTGCCGCAGATGAGGCGAGCCCTCCCTCGCGTTGGGAAAAGTGCTGGTAGGTTGGTTAAGGGAGACTTCGTTTCCTACGCTGCCCACTGTTCCACGCTGTCCAAGACCGTACCAGCGGGCGACGACTTCGCTGCTGATCGTGGCCGTTTTGCACAGCTTGCCTGGGTTTCCCTCTTTACTGCGCGGCTTTGGTTCACCTGGGTATCGGGATCCCTGCCCTCTTTCTTCTTTCATGTTATTTCGTCCGTCTTCGTTCCGCTGCTTCTTTAGTTTCGTCAGATTCTTCGGCATACTTCGTAACTCGCACCGAAGGGGAGATCACAGTGGGAGAGGGTAACGTGGTTTACGGGACAGGATCGTCGGTGTATACGTTTGATCCGGGACGATCGAGTTAAGTAATTAGGTTTAGTTGCAGGATAATAAAAATCGGGCTGGTTTCTATTTCACCAGCTGTTCCATTCGACCCCTGCGTCTCTGCGCATTACGGAGGACCGAGGGGGAACGTTCGGAATAATTGCAATGGTTTAAGAAAGGAACGTTATCTTTCCATGGCTGATGTCATTTGCGTCTGTTGCCCAAGGTACGACAAGATTTCCCACGTGTAGCCCTCTAGACGCGACATAAAACGCTACAAAGGAATCAGGCTCTGCGGTTTACAAGCAGATGTTGCCGGGATGCATCACCTTTTAAACCGCGGCTCAAGTGCCGATAAAAAGTAAGAAATCCTCCTTCGTACCTATGCCAGTAGTAATGGTAATTATATAGTCAGCCGTAAAAAGAATGGATTCATACGGAGATAAAATGGCAAAGCCGGGTATGATTTTAAGCTGAAGAAAATTCTGTTATTTGTGGCACAATGGTCGCCGTACTATTAGTCGTAATTGATTGCGCTCTAAACCATAATATTTTACAGTTTTACAGCACCTCGTGCTACCGGAGGCATGGTTTACTAACGTATATATACGTGTACTTCGTTACACAAATATCGTGGGTAATAGCATTGTTCTTGATATAAAAATAAAGTTCCAACGTGAGCATCTGCGGCTACCTATAGAGGATGTTTAATGTAAAGTGTAAAAGTAACGTTCGGTCGTAAACGCGAGCCAAAGTTGTAAAATCATAAAACCAAGTGAAGCGACTAACCAGCTGGTCTTCATTAGAACAAATACCCTGGAAAAATCACCTAACTGCGTCTAGTCGACCCTGCTATTTCTTGTCAAATTTCCCTTCCTTCCTTGCAGAACAATAATTCGTTGTAAAATTATTATTGTACAAAGTATGTGAACAATAATTGCGCGCAGGGAAACATACGTGACAGCGATATCAAGCTAGATTCTTAATTGATAGTCGACGCGTTAGCGCTCGATATACAAGACACTCGAATCAACCAACTTTGCATACAAGAAATAGAAAATAATTGATATTATTGCAACTACCGCGTCGCCTCTATCCCTTCAACACGATTTTTATTTTGTTCATAGGAAACGAGACCTACGCTGGTAAGCTTGATACATTCCCTAAATTCCGATTTTCAATTGTTCCATATCAAACGTGCACCTCGTCAGGCGGAAAAACTTCGCAGAAAGCAGTGTTCAAATTGATTGACAATTTCGGTCGGTATTTTATTCGGTATTTTCGAACAGGGTCGAGCACTCGGTCAAAATGATGATAATAATATACGAATACAATATTACATATGAATATCATTGATATCATTGAAAGCCAGTGCCCTAAAAAATTACAAACGCTTTCGTAATTATAATACGTAACCGTTTCAGCATTGCAGTAAACCGGCTAAGCAGGTATCTGGTGATACTGCTCAATGCAAAATTGACATTCGAATAACACACTAGGTAACACTGATTTAAGGAGTTACATTCGGAACAATCGAACGAAAGCGACAAGTTTCTTCAGTGGGATGTAAAAGAAAAAGGACGAGAAAAATAGAAGGAAAGGAGAATTGATATAAGATGAATGCTGTGGATGAGGGGGATAGAGGAGGTCGGTGCGGTGCGCACAGTCATTAAGGAAACTGAAAGGAGTAAGAAGTCGAACGCTCGTAAAGCAGGTTGAACTGGTCGTAAAAGTGGGTGAAAGAGCGATGTCGTGGATTGCTACTGGATAGCGGGATAAAAATCACGGAGATATCGATGTTCGTAGATCTACGAATCGGAAGGGGCCCGACAATCTATTCGATTTCGGCAACTGCCTCGTACGTTCGGGAAAAAAATTGAAATTCCTCGAACGTAAAAATGCGAGAATATCTATTGAAGCGGGTAAACGTGTCCCTATGAGTCGACTGTCATCCCAGTGATTGGACGGCTGTCAGTCATCAAGAGCGGAATGCGCTATTTTCAAAACGTCCGTTCCATGTCCTTCCAGGACCGAAAGGTTCATTAACTTTTGATGATGGCCCGCTATCTCTCCCAGTGATGTACTAACATTTCGACACGCTTTCCCCGATTTACGATACTTATTTCTCATGATGGCGGTTCGATCGTTCGAACGAAAGCGAAACTTATTGTCCCGTGTGATTGTCGGCCTGCCCAATGAGTTCGCGCTGTTTGCCGCGAACGAGGATTCTTTGTTGCAACGAAGAGGACCGAATATGCGTGAAAAGTTTTGTCCCAAACTTCACAGAAGTAACGAAATTGCTGGAGCTTCAATGACGCTGTGCAAGTACTAATAGCGCGCCCATTTTCGGCATTTTCAGCAAATTTTGCACGTATCTTTCAAACTTTTGCGCAAACAAATTTCCAAACTGATTCAATAAACTGATTTCCATTGTTGGCGTCGCAAAGGAAAATATCCACTTGCCATTTTTGCACGGAATTGAAGTTAACGTTTATTTCACAACGTGAACAGAATGTTGCGAAATCACGTAAAACTAAAAGTTACATTTTTAAGTTTAAGTGACACGACTTTACCATTTTTCTCTCTTTCTTCGTGAGTTTAGATGCAAGTTTCCAAAAACTTCATACTAGTTGTAATTCAACTTGAACAAACTGTCCCGGGGAATTTTTTATACGCGGAGAGTGCACGTAGTTAAAAACGTGTATATTCAACGTATACTTCGCTTAAAGCTGCGTTGTCGTCATTATTTTTCGCATTCCTGCCTATAAAAATTCTTGCAAGCTATACTACAGAAGATACCAAACTGCCTGCAAACTTTCAAGAAAGTACGGCTTGTAGTTTCTTCAAAGAGTAATTCGTACAGAAGATCCATTTGTCAAGGAGGCGAAGAACTAAAATTCCCTAAAACCCTCGTGACACCTTTCAACCCCCTTAGAACAAAATCGTGATTCTCAGTTTATTGTTTTATCGCGCCAGAAACTATACGAGAATCAGAGACAGTTTATTTTCTTACGTTGCACACTTCAATCCAGTTTTCAAATAACATCAATTGTTTCGATAAATCTATTAAGTCCATTGATGAAATTCCATTTCATACATTCATCGTCAAATACAGCGACTCCTGTTTGTTGATTTACAAGCTTTCAGAATCTTTGGAAAAGTGTGCAACGAAAATCCGTTACTCTTTAGTTTAATAAATCGAAAAGTTTAATTACTCTTCTTTTCGGGTTAATTATTTAACAGTGTTTTCAGTCTTTATTATTATTGGTGCAATTAATAACTGCATTTATTATCCCGGTAACAAAACATTTACTGATTATTGCATCAACTATGACTATTACATTTACACCGCACGTAATATATGCGTTATGTGATTACTGTCTCAAATGATTTACAATGCTGTTCAAATATTGACTAACGTTTCGAACTTCAGTTGCAGTCAGCCACTACTGGTGTGGGAATAAAATCATTGTCAAGAAGTCCTCCACAAGGATACTTCTTTACATTAATACAGTTGCACGCTTTCATCGTTCTCCTCGACTCCCGAAAGTTTACTGGATAGCAATCAAAGTGACGAATATCGCACCCTATCATCGCGAGGCGACGATCCTCTTCCGACAAGCACTTCCTCGTCGATTCAGCCCTTGCGCCGAACAAACCATAGAAACCTAGACACGGGAATAATAAAGTTGAAGTGAATCGGCTCGCTTGAAACAAGCGAGGGGGGGGGGCGTCCCTCTGCGCATCGGAATCCCTTTATCGCTTTGCATGTGTGAACTCGTAAACAATGCGTCGATATGAAACAATGTTGCGCCACTGCCGCGGAACTATGATACACGCGAGTCGTCGCGCACTCCACCTATGTTCCCAATCTTCCGCCTCTCACCCTCTTCCACCCCATTGCGCCACGCTGTCACGACCGCGGTTCCGTTGGTCTAATGTTACCAGCGCTTCAGAATTTCGTCCGCGGCAAACAATGGTTAGTTATACGACGAAATCACTGTGAATAGCGGCTCGACGACTAAAAAAAAAAAGAAGAACGAACTTCGCTTTCCCTTCCAGGTCCGTGCCACGAAAACGGTGGAAATTATTCCGCCCCGGAAGAAAAGCTGCATCGACTACTTGACGAGACTTTTTATTAGGAGACAATAAAACCCTCGCGTAATAGTTTTCGTCGTTGTTCGTTTTAATTACGAGCTTTTTCACCCTTCAGCGACCAGCTGGACTTTGTTTAGTGGAAAAATAAGTCCGGTGACATTGCCTCCACCATTATTAAAATCACCGCGGCCGCCTGGGCCGGATAGCTCGGCGAACGGAATACCTACGCGTGTGCTCGTTTCCGTTCCAACGCAATGCACA
Source organism: Nomada goodeniana (assembly GCA_963969485.1). NCBI lineage: Eukaryota > Metazoa > Arthropoda > Insecta > Hymenoptera > Apidae > Nomada > Nomada goodeniana. The sequence goes on from OZ018299.1 coordinate 3,937,179, forward strand.
CTGATCTACTTTGGGGAAAATCGCCGCCGGACGATTTGCCTCGATATAATGGCTCTTGGTTACCATCTCCTGCACCCGTCTACTAGATTGTCCAAATCGTATCAACTTAATTCATATTCACGGTACGAACGAATTTGCTAGCAGAAAGTCGGAAATCGAGGGGGATGAAGACACGCGTCGAGTGGAGGGAATCGAGGGTGCGCGAGCGTGCTGGCGAACGAGAGAGAAAGAAATCGTTGGACGGCTGGCGCGAGGGGAAACGGAGGGCGGTCGACGAGCATTTGCCCAAGCGAGCTGGGTTTTAGCCCCGCTTCCGTCTCATTACTCGCTACGCTCTGATTGAATTACCTACAATCAACATCAAACATTTTTAAACTCAATTTCATGTACGTAGAATCGTGTATTTTCCCGCTTTTTCTGCTTTATGGAACCGCTTTGCGAGGCACGAGTCTCGTACATGGCGAATCTATTTTCCTTTATATTACGGATATGCCCGAACCGACTATGTCGACCGTCGTTATTTTATAATTATCTCATTCGAAGCGGCCGGGCATAGGATGCATGTACGCGTTAAGAAGCGAAATGACTTAACCTTCGTTCAAGCACAATTCGCGGATTCAGCCGTTTTCATGCTGCGATCTGCTTCTTTGTAAATTGATCAAGCATCTCGTCGTTCCCTCGGTCTTGCCCGCTTTTATTTACCTTCGGATCAGACCTTCGGATTACGTTGGTAAATCGACTCCAACGAGGTTTGCAATCGAAATTTGATTAACCTACCTTTCGGAACAAAAATTCCCAAGGAGCTCGCCAATGCTATTGTTAAACTTTCATCCGGATGGACTTGGAAAGTTATTGACCCCCTCCTAATTGGAATTACAGGTGCGCAGGAATTCTGTGAACTAAACGTAAGAGGAATAAAATGCGTGCCAAAGAAAACAGACGGGGAACGGAAGAATGACGGAAACCTGAGGAAAATGAAGAAACATGTCGTAATAATAATAACGATACGTAGATGAGATAATATTTGACCGGTTTATGGTTAATTTTTAACACCAATTCGTGTAATAAATATGTTGTGTGCGATATATTGTCATGCATCAACGGCTTGCAATGCCTGCTTCTATTCGAATCGTGATATCGTATTTGCATAATGGAAATAAGTTACCGACACGTATGCACGGTATCGAAGTTATAGAAAATCGTCATAAACGTCAGTGACGAGGAACGATGATTTCATGGCGCGTCTGCAAATATTGTCAGAAAAGCCGCACTGTAGAATTAAATTATTGCATACGCGCGGTCTGCTCATCGGAATCCATAATGGCGGAATTGAATCGCTTTCCCGAGAGCGCGATTGATTTGCCGAAACGAAGCACTAATCAAAATTAATTCCCATTATTTCGTTAATGACACCGGGCTGCGTCGCGCCCGCTCGTCACGCTTCCAGGCTCGATTTAGTGCGAATTAAGGATAATTAAGAATCCATTGGTACCCCGACGAACGAAAACCTCGATCAAGGAAATTCGCCGGCCGGCCGAACTTGTAACAATTACTTTTGCGCCAAGCACAAATAAAAAAAGAGAAGAAGAAGTACTGCCGTTGGCGTAATTCTTGCAAATAAAAACTTGTCGCGAAGTTGGATCTGGACACGTTGCGTTGATGGGTTTAAGGGCGTATCTTGTCGTTGCTGCCAACGTCAATTTCGTTACGTTAGGACGCAAATTTCATCGCGGCGTAACATTTAACTTCCCCCGAGACCGGAGATCCTTAACGCCAACGATCCAACTAAAAATCGTGAGCCGTACTCGCTTCGAAAACTTATCCCCCGAGTTTATCAACTTCGCGAGCTGACATGGTTGTAATTTTAAATTACTCGCTGCAACTTCGCAACCGGTGTACAGTTATTAACTCTACCTAAGTAATTTAAAAGTAATCACACTAATGAACCACAAAGGCATCGCGACGGCCATGCGTAAATGATCCACCGTATTATACGTTACCCGTGCATAAACCCTTACGTGTCCACGTGTATACGTCTACAGACCACGTATACAACCGGGACAACTCATTCACACTACATGGAAATCTCATTAGGCCCAGATACATACATATAACAGCTACCTCACGACTATTCGGTGAGTTTGAATCGGGCTATAGGACAGGCGCTTTAGGCGGAACTTGATCGTGTCGATGCTCACGGTGCGTGAGCCATGACGTACGTTTCTAATGCATAATAATCGCCAGCATTACCGGCTGCAGTATGGAACTCGGTATCGCTTGTTAAAGGCTTTGCACCAGCCAAAACATTCCCGTCTTCGACTACGCGACTACTTCAACGTTGGTAAACGTGTTCCACGGGTTTCGTCGTGCCGATACATTCACGCGTGCGAATACGTGCCCGACACATTTACTTAGGCAAATAAAAAAGGAAAGGAACGCCGAGGCGAGCCGAACTAGACGCGAAAAGGTCTAGTGCCGGTACAATTGCCTCGCCCAGCCTTTGACAGACAGTTCCCGAAGTCTTGAATTTCTGTCGTCTGATCGGAAGGGGACAGCATGCGCGCAATTTTCCGCGAGACAGTACGCACGCGTTGGTCGCATTCCACGCGCAATCCACGGGAACTCTGTGCCCCGAACGAAAAGTATTGGCAAAGGATAAGACGCGTTCCTGGTGCGCACGCATTTCCATCCGGGTGCATACTTCCGGGTATACAACCGACAGACAACACGCGGCGTTACGCAACACGACGGCGACGCGTGCATGGCATCGCCGGGCGGGTATGCAGGGACTTCATTATAACCTCATCGCTTCCCAGCGACTGCGTTCGAATTGAAAAACGCGCAGGCTTGTTTTCAGCCACGGTTACCTTGACAACGCTTGTACACCTGTGCACGTACACCTCTGCACGCGCGTTCCTCTTCCGCTGGGCGTCGAGTGTGTCCTCTCCGTTCCGCCTGCGACGGGTCCACGCTTCTTCTCCTCTTTCGACCATGGATTTCAAGCTGTGCCGCCCGCGTCGCACCGTCGGCGTACATTGAAAGGTAGCGGCGTATTCTGATAGGGATGAAGAAAGACGCAGAGAGATATAAAGAGAAAGGGAGAGAGGGGGAGAAAGTGATAGCGGGTCGGAGGAAGGGTGAAGAGGGCTGGAAAGGTGGTACGAAGGGAGAGAGTGAAAAAGAGATTCAGAGATGGAAAGAGAGAGGGCAGCAGAGAGGGTTGTACCGTTGTAGGGGGTTGCTCGACGGCCTGAAGAGTGGAGTGAGCAGCGACTCTGGGAATCGGGGGGTAGGTGCGCGGGGGATGTGCCGGCAACGGCGGCGAAACGCGGGCATCGGCGAAGCAGTCACTATGACAACGGTGACAGCCGAGGTGTTAGTGCGCATCCGTGACCACGCCTACGTCACGATGCCGTGACGTCAGAGCGTCGACGGCAGCGGCGCCTGCCGTCGACGAGAAACGTGGCGCGCGACGCTCACCGGCCCCGCCGATGAGAAGAGAGAGAATCCCGGCCGCCTGTTGCTACTTCCCTACGCGGAGGGTAGGCAACCCCGTGGCTTCCCCCACCTTTCGCGCCGTTACCTTCTCCTCCTCACTTTCTCTCGATCGCTCCAATTCTTCTTCTCGTTCACTTTTCACAGTCCATCTCGCTCCCTCCGTCCCACCCTCTCGTGCTCCTTCCTTTCAGCAACAAGGGCAGATAGAGGGAGAGACAGATCCGAGCATACGCGGTGTTCGACTATCTCCCTTTCTCCTTCCTCCTGCCCCTCGCCCCTTTCGTCGCATCCCTTTACCCTCTCGCTAGACGCATCTCTGTTCTACTTCACTACTTTTACGTCGTCTCCTTCTCGAGGCGAAGCTGTCTCCATCCGACCCTCCTACGCGGATAGTTTTCCCGCGACCCTCTCGCTCGGCCCTCCGGTTCACCGTTCACCCCCCCGATGGCCGTGCAGCCGCGACGTTCGCCACCACCGTTGCCGCTACCCTACCACCGTTTTCGAGCAACCGACCCTCTCACGGCTTCCACCTCCTCGTCCCGTTTAGCCTTCCGGCGGGCACCCTCCCGCGCGCGTTACCAGCCAGCAGCGATCCCCTCGGCCACGACCGAGAACCGAGACCGAACGAGAGTCGTCGGCTCTCCGCCAGTCAGCCATCCGACTCGCCGCTACGTCACGCCACGGCGCGCGCTGCGTGTGTTTCCGAATCGTGTTAAAAAGCCTGTGAAATAGAGCCTCTCTGCCGTCCCTTGGCCCGTTCACCGTGTTCTCCATACACGGGGAAAACCTTCGCAAGCCCCATCCGTCGTCGTGTATCGTGCACGGTTTCGGTCGGGCAAATTTTTGTTTACTCCTCGTGACGGTGCTCCGATACGAGAGACGGTGGTGAATAAACTGTATTAACGATAGGGATCAAAGGACCGTTTGAAAAAGTAGAAAAGAACGAAAGCGGTAGCAATCTCGGAGGAGGGTGAGGGAGAGCGGGAGAGAGGGAGAGAGAGAGAGAGAGGAAGCGGGTGTCGTCCTATGTCCAGTCGTATGTTATCCAGGAGAACAAGAATATTATAGAGGCAGGAGGGTGAGAGCGCGGAGAGGGTGACACACGCGTGTACGCACCGCGCTTTTTCGCAACAGGCACGCACACGCACATCAGTGACGCGCAGCCGAGAGATTCGTTGAGCGACGCACAACGTGGGAGGCTTGTGTGGTGAACGTCCTCGTGGTTGCCGTCGACGTCCTTGCACCTCGCGTGTCACGTGCACGTGCAGCGACGTTGGGCTAGAACTGGTCGGCCACGCATATGGATCATAGGTTAGACTGCACGCACATCTATGATTAACATACGTACCTACATGATTGCATTGCATACAGGTTCGCGGTGCCCGCGGACGGGCAACTGTCTAGGTCGGGACACTTAATGGGGTGGGCAGGACAGACAGTGAAGTAGGCTCGGTTAAGGGAAGGCGCGGGTGCTTGAACGAGAGAAAGTGCGAAAGGGTGGGCGAGAGAGGGAGAACGGGGCAGAGAGAATAGGAGAAAGGGAGAGGTACACGCGAGAATCGAGAGCACAGACACGCACATGCGACCGTCCCCGTAGTCGACTCGCCAAGTCGGCAAGCGGCGCGTGCTGGTAACCTGTTGCCGCCACCGAGAACAAAACTCCAAAGCCGGTAATCGGATGCTTAAGGATGCTCTGATATTCTCGCGGAACTGTCTGCGCGGAGCAATTGTGCGGAATGACTTTCGGATGTAATTCGTTATTATGACGAGTACAGAGCGCTGTATAAATTTGATTAGATTGACGAGGGGGTCGATTACGATAATGGACTTTCATTGGGGGTAAATTGATTGTTTGGGCATGCCCGAGTAGTATTTCCGCAGGACGTATTCTCGCTTTACACGTTCGTAGAGAGATCGCCCTCGAAATATTGGCACCTGTTGAAATAACGAATATGTCTTGTCTATGGTATATTTCAGTAGATTGATGTTTCGTAGGAACTGCAATCAAACACAGTTTCTTCGAGAGTAATTTCAATGTTAGCAGTGTCGCAATAAATTCTTGTACACTCAGTTGATGATTTGATCTGTCTCAGATTATTCGTACTATTATGCCAGTCCTTATTGCCACTGTTTCCTTGCAATGGAAATGTGAAGCGGTTAACTAGCGACGGGAGGTAATTTAAAAAATGCAATAGAATATGCGCAGGTACATCGCCGTAAGAATCAACAAGGGTTCAGTGTTCCATGAAACAGAAATGCCAATTTACAGCAGAACATTTGACCACCTAGGAACATTTTTGTGCTTCACTCTCTGTTGCCATAATAGCAATTTCATGAAATTGAATCAGTCAGATTTGTTAATTGGTCGGTAAGCTGAGGAAACGAAATCATACCGTGTACCTATGACGTAGCAAGTATGATAATACTCGGGCAAAAAATTTCGTCGCGTACACATGGAGCGCTAGAAATTGATACAGTGAAAACAGAATTTAATAGATGCGGAATTTGTAAGTAAGAGTGGAACAACAATCCGGTCTACGTTCCAAGAGACCGCTGTTTTGAAACAATATACAGTCGCTAAATATGTGCATATGATATTTGTTGTTCCTTGAGACCCAGCCATTTCCAAACAATCATGCGCACCTGTTCCCATTTCGAATGTGTTCGCCGGTTATCGCTTTTGCATAAACAGAGCTATTCATTTTAATCCACGTAGAACAGATGGAGAATGTTATATAACATGTACCGACATAGCGATAGCGCTCTCTATATTGCATAATGTTGCACCATTGCTTGCCAATAAAACTTAGATTATATCATTCCTATTAACATCGACGCGATTTTGCGAACATTGTACTAAATATTTAAATGCACTTTGCCTACGGAGTAAATGTGTTTCCTGATAATCGTTAACGAGTTCAAATGTGGCGCAGTTTTTAGTTGGAATATCTAAGTAGAATGTGACGTCGTTGGTACGACGCGGCAGTAGTATATATCAACGCATAGCGCGACATATAATGCACAGGCTCCTAACTGTATCTTATTCTGTATTCAGCTGGCGTAACGAATGTTCTCTTCCAAGATATATATATATATATACATATTTGTGTCTTACAGAATATTAATGCAAATGGACCGTGTCTCGCCGTACTTGTTCCTTACGAACCACGATAACCTTCGTAAAAATATACAGTCAATCATGCAAATACTCGGCCAGGTTAGATGTTCGGTAAACCTTCCACAAAATTATACACCGGTAAAAATTAATACGACAGTATGATCAAATGGCAGCGTTGAAACATTATTTTCGAATATTTATTACGAAACAACTGAACATTAAATGTATATGCATTTATCAACCGCTGTATGCGGCCGAACACTTTCGCGAGCAAGCGTTTAACTGTGCCAAAATCGATGATACGTGAAATCAATGCGGAACTTCGTTATTATGAACGCCAAACTATTTAGTACACCTGTGACATTAGCTAGAAACGTAGGATCGAAGGGATTGGGAATGGTGTTCGAAAGTGGGGTATGTGAAGAAGGGTCGACGCGCGAGGCGATATACGATATATATCTTTGGGCGAGGCTACGTGACCAGAATCCTGAAGGGATTAAAGTTAGACTTGCAACGTACTTTTCCCCGATGTGGAAATACCTATCGGCTGGCGAGGCGGGTGCTGCAGCGTTTTCGCAATTTCCTCCTCGGAGTCCCGATCGACGCGGATGAAAGCAAAGATGTCCGTCGAAATGGCCGGAACAGCATGACGAATACGTATTTAAGTATGCATAGATAGATTGCGAGCAAATATCAGCCAGATTTGCGCTAGATTGCGTTAGACCTCGTAAACATGACAAGTATGTGTTCAATTTCGCCAATGTTTATCTGCCATGAATAGCAGGATACAGGAGATCGGTTTTGTCAACTTTTTCCTTTGTCTTCCCTTGGGGAGTCGGTGAAATATAACAACTGACGTTCCCGTGCTTTCTTCCGCGCGTCATTTCTGGCTTCGTCATTTCTTTCGTGTGATTTATTGTCACCGACGGCTTTTCATCGGTAGCGGAAAAAATCTGTTTTCAACGGGACAACCGGCGGTCGTTTATTTGGCGCGGCAGCATTCCTTCGAAAGTTTATTCAGCAGTGCGTCCTCTCGGTGACATTGCATTTGTAGGGATGCAACGTGATCCCTAGGAAGATAAATGAAGCTTGCTCCCCTATTTCCTAGGGGCAGAAGAACGGAACGTAGGATACGGGAACGTGCTGGAGCGGTCGGCAACAGAAACTCCGGCCATCCCTTTTCCCTTCCCTTGGACGTAATCTGAGATGTCATCTGGACAGACAATATAGCGTCGTTGCGCAAATTACACGAGCCGTATCCTTGCTCAAATAGTGACACTTTGTTTGCAAGTTAATAGTTGGTAAATCGTTGCATGGATACGCTAGTTTCTTCCAGTCAAACATTCTGCTTACTATATTTCGTCGGCGGGGAAAGCTTCGAAGTTGGAACAAACTCTGTTTCGTCTCTGTTTGAGTCGCACTGTTCGCGTGGTTAAACTACTTTCACTCGATTGCGGGGAACAGTTGCTGGTAACAAGAAACATTGGTACGCGTGTACGCGAGTGTCCGCGCTGAATTACTTTTGGTGTCTTGTTGTGTATCGCGGTGTTAAAAGTGTTTCTTCGTTACAACTTTCTTACCTTCTCATATTTAGACGAGTCGTTCGTGTATGTATGCACGTGAATTATTTATTCTGAAGAATTCTTCGTGAATCTGTTTGAGATCTTGAAATTTTCTGCCAACTAGAATAGCCATAGTGTCCATTAATGTGGTTTGAGACCCTGTCGCGCATACAATCTGTGTATGCGAGCAAACCGGGGTCAGGTACGTTATGTACCTCTGTCTGTGTAGAGTATATAAATGGTGTCCTACTCAGGCATAATGCATTAGGGCAGGGCGTTGCAGTAGAATACAGGGAGCGTGCACGTTGCATTGTCGTAGAATAGAACATGCACTATACACACCAAAACTGTACTGAATTATACTCCGTTATGGTCCTGTCTATGCTGGCGCTGAGTAGTAGAGGGTTTCGGTATCATAGACGTTGCCGACCAATATGTCGAATACGAACATCGTGCCTTCCGTCTAACTAAATCAAAGGGGCTTTGTGTCGCGCTCGTAACCACATTCTTGCAGTGCCGCGTATTTTCTAAGCAATCGCGCGAAAATTATTCTAATCTCTTTGGTGGTACAATTCGTGGGTTAGCGGTCTTCAATAAATTTGTTGATTTTTGAGTAGAAACATTACATGTATTTGTGATTCGATTGGTGGCATCTAACTTAAGTAAGATGCAAATATTCATCTCTTCTTCTTTACTTCCTTTCTTGAATTTCCATCTTCTCTCGCATTTGAACGTAATTCTCATTGCGGCACAGGTCTCTAAATTGGTACGATTATATCACTACCATTTATGGATGAATTCAGATCTGTACCATAACCGCTATAAATGTCATAGGGACAGGTACTTGGAACTTATTTATGTCTTTATTGCTAATATCGTTCGTCGTGCTCGATCGTCCTGAATAGACATTTCAGTTTCTCAATGGTACGAAGCCTGATAAGGTGCATTGATGTTCCTTACTTCATTTTTATCGATTACCTTCTTCCATTTGTCAAGCAAAGTGGATTGGGAATCTTGAGATACATTCTACCAGCCTTTCATGACGTATCTTGTTCACACCTGCTTTATTGATCGTCAAAAGGATATATAGAAAGCACGCACCTATTGTTTACTATCTTTGGAATTACATTGGGAGATGCATGATTTCGCTATCACGATTTATTGTGCGATCTTGATGTAAGTCCAAATTCAATGGTCTACAGTAATTGAATAACTTTGGAATTAAAAATACAAGCAAATAATTCAAGATATAACGGGTCTTATGATTTTCGTGGACTTGAATGTTCAATTAAACTTCCATCAATTTTCGAAATTTGTTGTTACCTAATAATTGATACATTTACTTCGTGCCCGCTTAACTAACGAAATCATTCCATTCTGTTTCAGGTAAGTTGACAACGTGGATTCTATCACGATTCTGTCACGTAAGTTATACAGTGCTAGATAATGTAATAGTCGCTGTCATTATATCCATAATGAGGGAATCAATTGAACGTAATGATACACGTTTTGCGTGAAGTGCGTTGAGCTGGAGGGGCTGCAATTCACTGCGCAATAAAAATGGAAATTAACGGGAACTACGTGGGCAGAAAAGAAGGCTAAGCTCCGCCAGTAAGCGCGAAGAGGGTTACGCGCAAGCTTGAATAAACAAACTCACCCCAACTGCATGGTGGGCACCGTCTTCGTCGTCTCCATCAGTCCGGAGGCATGGGCCAAAGTACGTTGTTATGATTGCTAATGGAAAACTATCCAATTCAAAGAACAAAGTGAAGTAACGAGTTACTTTAGCAGCCAACGAATACGTTGTGAAAGACGTCGAGTTTGGAAAGGGCGACGAATGAAGGGAAAATGACACGGTTTGTTAACATTGGGAATAAGGTCGACGGAAGATCGCTGGTGAGCGAAAGTGGCGTCATTTGTCGCGAATAAATGTGACCCCCTCGAATCGGCAGACCAGGATTATTTCGTTCGCTGCAAAAGAGGGTAGAAACTGCTGAAATGATGGCGAACGGCAACACACGTAATTAGATCTGTCGAAAGTGCTGAATAGTATTTAGTTCCGATTAAAAACCGGTGCAATTGAACTATTACGTGGTCGGTATCCCTGGACATTCTGATATCAGTATATATTTGTATGTGTTCTTGTTATATTTATACGCTTCCTTTACGTATCGTAACGACATGGCACGTAGCTACTTTTCGTCCAACTGTCAGTAAGTTGAATTCAGAGGGAGAACTGTTTGAAAGTATTCGGGACAATGAAAAACTGAAGAACAGTTTGCTGTTGCAACAGATCGTTTGATCTCGAAATTTTTCTGTTTCCGGCGAGATTGCCCGACAATTAGTAGGGCCTTGTCGCATTGAAGTACATGCACTTGTCCTTTCGAGAAGCAGCGGAGTTTTTCAACTTGGGTCTTGGCGAGATTTAAATTTCAAAATCTCAATCTGGCTTGCAAATCGGCCTTCCTTCCTTTCGTGCGCGCGCATCCGCACTTCCGCCCCTTGTTGGATGCCTAGTAGATTGCACCGCCTTCGCATCAAAAGTCTTTTTCGTCTCGTGCTGTCTTCTCAATTCTCTTTTTCTGCTATTTTTTTTTTTCACGTCCAGTCTTTTTGGTTCCCGACTATTTTACTCCGTTTCCACATTTATCCATTTTTCGAACTATTGGTCGATCAGTGTTTATAGTCGCTTACTTATTCTGGTACCATTTCCTATTACCTCCATTTCTGTGCCCGTTCCCTTGTGCATTCACCACTTGAAGCTCTTGCGTTTCTCGAATATTTTATTCTAATCAGCTGGCCATTTCAGTCCCAAACAGAAACACGTAAGACGTGCAATCGCATCACTCTGTTACGCGAAGTATACGCAAGTTCATAGATGAATCTCATTTGTTTGTTGCATGTTACGAGGTTTTGCAATATTGCAGATATTTCTGACAAATTATAGGCGTGTCTGATCCATTCGATACACAGCATCCGAAGCAACCCATCGGAAACAGCCCAGTTACCTGATTCGCATTACGAAAAATAATAATAAAAAAGGCTCACGACATCGATACTGAAACTTCGCCAACAACAACGCGCGGCGCGATTTGATCCGCGTTCTTGCGAGAAAAGAAATTCCGGTGCGAAAAAGAAACGACAGCGGCTGCCCGCAAGTATTGTTTGGATGATCGAAAGGCCGGCATCCAACTGTATGGAGATTGAATCAGCTCCGCCGAGAAAGTTACTCGGTCACAGCAACTCGCCCGCTTAATTACTTTACGAGATATTACGGTACGGTCTTGGCCGGCGAAGTACATCTCTGGCCTACGAGCGGAACTTGTCAGCCAAGGGGCAGGCGGATAAAGAAACGAGGACAAGAGGGTGGCGGGGAGGGCGATAGGGGCGACGAGCGTGGGTGAAACTTTTAATTTTTTCCTCAAAAAACTTTAGCTGCTCGTTACGTTGTCCCAAGTGCATCGAGCGCGGCGACGGGGCGAAGTGAAATTAAAATTCATGCGACGCGTCTTTTCTCGGCCTCTTCTCCCACGGGGCCAAGGGTGCGGGGGTGCGATGGGGTGGTGGGGCCGTCCTGTAGGACAGCATCACGGGGGCGTGCGTATATCCTGTGCGGTTACCACGAGAAAGAAGGGACGACTAGGAATCGAGGAGGCGAAGGGGATTTAACTAAATTTGCAAATCAAATTTCGTCCCTGGTCTAGGAAATTCTGTCGGAGGCGCGACGAAAAGGGACGGAACGTTCGCCTTCGTGCCAATTATCGTTCCTAAACCGAACTTCTATTCGGGATTCGTGTGTGCTCGCGGTTACCTTTAAACCGGCCGCCTTCCCCCGACGAAATCGTTAGTTTCCAGAAACAACAGTGGAAGCGAAAATTTGACAAAAATCTCCACCGCTTCGTCGGACGATTGAATTCCGTTGTGTTTTCGCGCGGACCGCGTAGAAACAGAAAATTTCCCTCGGAAAGGAAAGCTTTATAGACGAATGAAATGTTTCATTCGTATTTTGCCCGTTGGGCAAACTGCACTTTTTCCAATTAAACAGGCTTGCGACAGATTTGTTTTCGAACGAAACGTCCGTGTATTATGTGCGCGGCATTTCATTTTATTTCGTGAAATAATTCTTAGGTTCTCTGGTAAACAATATTGAATCGCAGATTAATTTCACCAACGGGACGTGATAAAAATCATCGAGAATTAATATCAAGATATTCGAAAAACTCGTCACATTTTCCAGCATTCCGAAACAGTATCGGCAACGTCACAGTTATGTAGAGGCATATACATATGTATATACATAGGTATATGTGTGGGCCGATAAACGAACAGAAATTCGCGTTACTGCCGGGCGTAATCAGAGTTTCGATTTTACAGTTCGGCGGCTGCTGTCAGACATTAATACCACTCGACCGTTCATTTCGGACGATTTTATATCGAATAGACTTGCATGATTTTGGGGTTTAATTGCTCATGCAGTTTTTAAAGAATGTCTAAAAAGAATGTGGGTCCACAAAATCCCTGGACATTTATTAACTTCTCTTTTGTAAACAATGGATTTCTGCTCCCGTAATTTCGTGTTAGTCGCACAATGTTAAGGCGTTTCGATTCTAAAACACTGAAAGAATGGTCAATTTTCCGGCGACATTTCTAGCAAGAAAATGTGTAAAGGGACGGACGACGGGATTTTATCAATTTTGTTCATTCGTTCAACGGACTGAGACACGAACCCTATATATTTGAAAGTAATTAATGAGATCGTTAGTTGTCGCGAAGAGTTCAAGAGTCTCGGCACTTTGCTTCTTCAAACGTCCTCGGATTCTTCGAGGGCTCGTGGCATGGAAACAAGTTGGCAGACAAATGGCTAGATATTTCGCTTTCATATTCTTGTACTGCTCATCCACTATATTCTTCTCTACCTATCGCGTTCGTCTTTTCACGTGCCCCGCGTATTCTTTTAACAGTTCTCGAAATTGCTCCGTTTCCGTAGGAAAGTTATATCTAGATAGTGGTTCTAGTGGTTCAGTGATTCTAGATAGTGGTAGTCATGACAGAATTCTTCGAAAATACGGGTATGATATTTTATTGAAAAACATAAGAAACGAAAAGATGGCAACAGTTACCGTCTCGTACGCGTTAAAAGCAGTGTCCGGTGACTCGCAGCATCCGATCATTCATTCCGAAGTTGGCACAACGCAGAAAGAATAAAGACGCACGCAAATGTAATGCGACTGAGGTTAAACTCGACGAACATACGGCAAATTGTCCGAATTCGTTTAAAACTGAAGGTGAACGACATGGGTCGAATTAAATTCTAAGTATAATTTGTATCACGTTCAATAGACAGTATAATTCTATATGATTATCAAACTTGCGCATTATTGGCTCTGCACTTTGTTGCACAACGGAACCAATAGAATTCTGATACGCCCAGATCCTTCCTTCTATTTCAAGAAGGGTAACAATGCTTCCAAGGACTAAATACAAAGATGTTCAATTATCCTTTGTAACACTGAATAATAGTAACACAGTTTGTTAGCGTTTGATTTTATTCAGGGAATCCGTATGGAAATATTATCTACGTAAAGAAACATGGTTCTATTCTACATATAATATACAATGCAAGTCCAATAGTGCATCATTGATTCTATGTTGAGACATATGCTTCACGCACGTGACCTTATTTCGTTCTATGTACATTAATACACAGCATAGTTAAGCTCGTAATACTTCTTCCTTCACCTATACCTTCAAAGTTATTATTAAATTCTTCGAGTGAGGAACGTGGCAAGAATTTCCCAGGTATATATTCTTATATATATTTATATATTTGCCGCAGCGGGCAAACGGAATGACCAGTTTCGATCCGATCACGTGTATCCGAAAATGGTGAAAATAGGAACATCTGTTTGGAATTCTATGTGTCTGTGGTGGCCAGCAGTGGCAAGTGAGATTTCGGTGGTTGCGGTAATCCAGGTTGTGTAGAGTTTCTATAAAGCTCCGGAATAGGTTAATCTCGCGGAGCAAGTTTCTCTTGGTAGGGTGGCCTAATCCGAACAACTTAATACCCGCCGCCAAAGGGCCACCCACAGACGTACACTAAAAACAGATACACGCAGAAACGTGCAACTATTGCGTGCGAAGAATATAAACGTAGCATTTGGCCCGTGTTCACGCGCGAACGATCGTAAAGTTTGCGAGACGTCCGACACCCCTAAACAATGTGACAGATTCGCGGCAGAATCGTGAAATCGTTCCGCTGCCGAGAATCTACGGGCAAAATATACTTTTTGTCGTATCGCTGATGTTAAGAGTCATTAAAAATAACAGCCCCGTCCCGCGAGTACAGCTTGCGTATTAAATAATGAAGCGTCACTTGTTGAGTCTTCTAGAAAAGTAGCATTATCAATGTTTACTCAAGCGACATATTAAAACTACCGTCTCGCCCGAAACTTCCCGACGCTGTATATTAAAAAATACATAGCTAGATCTGCAGACTCTGTTAAAACACGTACGTTGCTCGATAATACATTTTGCCACCTGTCTATCGAACGACGGATAATAATTTGCTCGCGCGGGGATACTCGAGAAACTTTCCATGCCGCCCGATGATTTCAGATCTCCATTCTATACCATCGAAGTTTTACCCTGGCTGCCCGGTCGGCCAACAGCTTTCAGTCCGTTGAAATCTTGTTTGATGGCTTTTCGGTTATTTCCGAGGCTACGACTTTTTGTTGGAATATGTTCTCGTCACTTGTAGCGACAAAAGGCAGGTTTTGAAAAGCCGTCCGTGGTATTAAAACCCAGGCGTAAAATTGAAAATGTTCGCCGGCGAGCGGTCGAGGCGGAACCGTGAGAGCAGGCGAAGCCGAACCGATCTCACACCCCGCTCGGCGTCACTCACTGTTTCCAATCCCATTAGCGGCACGGTGATTCGTGAATAGGCGCGAAAATACGTAGCTTTTAATCAACCGGGCTGACTATCATCATCGACCATCGTTCTGTTTTGATCAAAACGTTCCACGGTTTTAACAAATAAAAATTGTTGTTTTCACCGTGAACTACTTGCGCGATATTCGAGACAAATGTTTCCCCTTTCGCGCGCTAGTTAAAATCGCCACAATTCTCCGGCCGGTCGTTGGGAACGCGTGTTTTTCGTGCCGCCCCTTTTTCGTACGGGTGAGAAACGAAAAATGAATTTGCCGGAGTTTGGAGAAGTTATTTGTGGGGTTCGAATGTGCACGCGGTTCTGTAACATAAAGATCGAGGGCGATTCAATCTTCATTCTTGTAAATAATTTTTATGCTGAACGACGTAAAATATTCGGTGCCGTGAAAGTTTAACGCGTATAGGGAAATAAATGAAATTCTGGTATTCTGGAAACAGATGAAAAATCAGTGCGTACATGCACGATACGACAGCATTAAAAATGCGATAAAATGATAGTGGTGATTAATATTGTATTAATACTTTTACTGATCCTAAAATATATATATGTAAGATACCGTGCTTGTAATACCGGTATTGTGATATTAAAAACTTGAGATGATTCCGCGCTTTACAGAACAATCTTAAACGCGTGTCTATTAATTGAGGTGGCCAGTTACAGGGTTTTATGTGAGAAGTTCTTAAGTACCGTTTAATTTAATAGCACTTGAGGACTTTGTGCATAAAGTCTTTCCGTGTATAACACTCTGCACAAAGTAGAAGAGCTTAAATCGGGATCCCCCCGCTTTCCACTTTTGCCATTCAGAACATCTGATACATTTCAGGTAACGAATAAACGTCGGGACAACTACGTTCCTACTTCCTTTTTTTTTCCTTCTTCGCGAATTATCCAGACAACTTTGCCCTCGGTTCGAGGAAAATTCTTCCTTATCTATCGAAAAGGTGAAATCGGTAGATAAATCTTGTTTATATTTCCCAAGGTAATAGTCGAATTGCTTTATTCTCCACTAAACAAGATTCTCAGTGGTTGTAGTTACTCAAACGACGTGCATTACTCCCTGGGGTGTCGTGCCCGACAAAATACTCCGTTTTGCGGCCAGCGCAACTCTCTGTGAACATTCGGATGCGTATTACGACCACGAATTCATTGAGCTTTCGGTACTCCTCTGTAAAGTAGAAACCGTGAAGAGAGAGAGAGAGAGAGAAAGCGGTGGTAAACAAAAAAAATGCTGATAAACGAGCGGGGACAAAGTTGAGGCGAAGGAAAGAGTAACATTATTGTGATATAAATTGAGATATAGTGGGAGAGGCACGGAACGATGCTGACGAAGAAGCTTGAAGGATCAGCCGAAGCTGTTAGTCTTGATTATTGTGGACAGTTGTCCTGAATCCCTCCTAGCGTCGACAACCCTGGAGAAGACATATGGTGCCCTTTCTGTCGTGGACCTTCCCATTCGAGCCCATTAATTCGAACAAACGTCACCCTTTATTAAGGCAAATTTAACTTCGTTGATCATCCGGCGGTCGCGAAAGAAGATTCAAATGCTTGCACGGAAATAAACAAATCCATCTAATGTCCGAGGAGAAATCTTTCGATAACGCGAATTAACTTTGAGGACAATACACACGTGTGAAGAGCACTACATTTCGTGTTACGTTTTAGCTAAAACGATTATTACATCAGTCTTTTATTCAACTTTTTTCCGAGAAGCTCGACAGAAGCTGGCAGAAGCTTTTTGCGCCACCTCGAGGAAAGATTATAAGTGGCGAGCGTCAAACGAAACTTGGAACAACACGTTATCCGAAAGAAGAAAGAAACGTAATTAGATGACACGACCCGCCGCTTCTTCGGTGGGCGGGGGGGGGGGGGGGTTAAGGCGAACGAACTAATTGCTGAATGTTAAGAAGAAAGTTCTCGGTACACGGAGATCAAGCTTGTTACATTTTATCGAGGTGACTGGATTGAGTGCGCCATAGAGGATTAAGCCACGGACCAGTTTAACGGCACCAGCATGTCCCAGCCTCATCACTCACCGTACCTATCTTCTCCAGCACTTTGGAAGAAGCTTTATTGAAGTTTAGTCAATCTCTGTCGTCCGTAGTTTCCGATTTGGGGCGAGCCAAGCTGGCCTTTGAGTCTGTAAACGGAAGCAGTCGAGTTGTAGGAAGGGCGGTTGGGCGATCGGCTTTATATATAAACTCGAAAGACAAATGGCGTGAGATTGTACTGCGCCGCCAAAGACGCAACTGCTAGGATCAGGTGTATCGTTCGATACATAGACCGACGAGCTAACCGTCGCGTCGCGACGGTAATTAAAATGTCTCCCGCAGGGAACTCGGTTCGTAGAAGCTTAAAATCTCCAGAACTTCCTTTCAACTTTTTCTCTGCATCGACGGATTTATATTTACAAATTACGATAAACAAGTAGTTTCGTAACAGCGGATTCGTTGATAACGATAATACAAACCCCCGCAATTTTACCGTGACCGTGGTTCTTGTGGATTTAACGGACTTTGAAAGGACTGGTATCTTAGTGGATAAAATATAGACGCGATAAAACGACGTTTTCGATAGTATTCCGTGCGAAAGGTATGCGGACATTGAGAGAATTCACACAGAACTTCGACGATATTAAATATTGTTTTTACGATTCGACAGAAATGACATTCGGGCTCTTCTTGAGTTTCAACTGGACTTTTTCAATTGATACCTGAACGTGTAACATGTCGGAAAAATTTGGCCACAAATTACTCGACGCATTGATTATCGTGCAAGCTCGTTCGATCATTTACGCAATAGATAATTAAGCTTTAACAATTGATAATTAAATCTTTAACCACGTAGGGTAGTTACCATTAATTAGACACGCAGCGGAATGCGATATCACTCTTCAATTGACGCCATTCAGTTCCCCAACGGAACAACGCCGCTTCAATAACGTGTTCCCGGAAGGAGCGGGTCGCTCGTTTTTATCCGAAAGTCCGAAACAACTTCTAAATGAGCTTGCAAGAATCTCGGCGGAGTTGCTCGTCGAAGGTGAAATATGATGCAGTGGGTAGCAGAATTAGAGGCGCGCGTTCAACAAGCGATCTCGTTAAGGGTCGTTTTTGCTCCGCGTAGGGAACGAGTCCGTGAAGTCTTCGAAGAAAATCTTTGACGCACGAACCGTTTTCGCAACATCCTATGAGTTACCGAAAACTTCGGTTCGTTCAGCTATGCCTCGCATTTTGTGCTCCGCCGGAAACCCTTCTGGCTTCTTCCGTATCTCGCGCCGCCTCGCCCACCCCACCTCCTACCCCCTCGCCCTTCTGTCTCGTTAAGGTCCCGTTTCTCAAGGTAGGAATCGTTTGGGAGTAGCGGGCGAAATTTCGCGCGAGTAACTGGCCCACACGAGGTTGTGGAAACTACCGAAAACTTTTGCCGCTCAAGTTTCCATAAAACTTACCACTCCGCCGCGTTTTCTTCCCCGAACACTCTACCACCCCTGTCTCTTCCTCTTCCTCTCTCTCTCTCTCTCTCTTTACTTCTTATCATCGATTTCATACCATACCATTGACGCCAGCAAGCGAACGAATGGGTTTCCCTTCTGATTTCAAACGATCCGGTCGACATTCGACGCTTTCAGCACTTTTGACGGCTAGAAGGAACAGCCAGTGGACCTTCTAACAACCCCACCCACCCACAGCCCCACCCAATGACTCGGTACCGAAGGAATTTCAGTGTTCTGAGGTGGCAGGCCAGGAAACAGCGGAGGGGGATTTCGAATCTCCGAGGATTATGAACCACCCCGGTCCACGTCATGAAAGCGAAGTAGTTGATGAGAAGGGAAATACGAAAAGGCGCGAGTCGAGGAAACGTTGGAAGAAAGAACTCGAGGGAAATCGATCGCTAGACTTTCAGTAGTTAATTAAACTTTGAGTTATTAAATCCGCTAAACTTGTAAATTCTTACAGCTTCCCCCCTCGCCCCCACCCTTTCGCTCTCTAACCCTCTTTCGATGTGTACGGCTAATGTTACGCACATCGTGCTTCGCGTGATACATCCAATTTGTTCAATGATTGTGTACTTTTCACCTTATTACATTGTTCGCCACGTGGCGTATCAATCCGTATGCATTTAATCAATTTAGTAATTTTCATCATATTAACGGAATCGTTGTTTGAGAGAAAAAAACCGCGGTCCATTGTTGTCGGTGACCATTTTTCCCGTGGAATATTGAAACAGTAACGACGAAAAATACTAACGCCGAGTATGCGTGTCGTCAATGTTCTCTGGTAGGTATATTAGCGTAATCCAACTCGTTGATTAACTGGAAAGAGAAGCAATAAAATATTGCCGCGCGGAAAACCGAACGTTCTTCGGTTCAGACTTCTCCCACGGCACCTCGAGCAACGCCTGTTCGTTACGAATCGCGAATCGATTTTAACGATGATTAGATTAAAGCATTACAGAACCCCGCGGTGTTCTATCGGCGATGGTAAAAGGATCGAACCGCGAAGTAAGATCAGAAAAAACCGGCTCGTCGGAGCCGGGAGAGATTTTATTCTCAGCCTGAGATTACTTCGCCTTACACGAAAGATTCATTGGAGCAATACTTGCACCTGTGTTTCCGCGGTGCCTCCCCGCAATCGCGATTGGCGTCGGAGGATTTACGATCTTACACCCCAAGTCAGATTAGGCCGCTGCGGCGCGGGGCGAGTTCACGCGAAGCTGCTTCGCATAGGAGCTTTCAAAGTGGCCGATTTTAAAATGCCCCACCCTGTTCGAGTAGAGAGGGGTAAGCAAGCACGATAAAGCAACCCTAAAGGACGCACGGCGCGGCGCTAAATCGCGCACAACAGAAGCTTTGGTTTTATCTCAAACGATTCCACCAGCCGAAAGGGAACGGGTTTTAACCTCCTACTCGTTTTGTCGTTAGAGCACCAGCGCTACCGTATTCTAAAGTTTTCTGTTGAAACAGGGGCGAGTAGAAATGGTAGGAAGAAAAGTATTTGTAATATTAGGTCTGCCGGAAAGTTCTGCCGGCTAATGTCAACTCAATTTTCACCATTATACGGCTGCTCCTTTTTAGCATTGTATTTCTAAATACGTGCTCATTGGAATGAAGTTAGCGACGATGGAAATTATATTGGCCAGTAAATATTAATAGAAGTATCGAAAATATATTACTTTCTTGGAATTCAAAAACGGGCAGGATTTTCCGGCAGACCTATTTATATACGAAATTTTGATTATACGCGATTTATCAGTAGAAGGAAGACGATTCTGATCTGATTCTGCCTTGTCTTGCGATTCTGATCATAAGAATTTGATTCTTCTAAATAATAGGTCTACAGGAAAGTAATGTCCATTCTTGAATTCAAAGAAAATAATAACATTAAAACATTTTCAACGCATTTATTAATATTTTCTGAACAACATAATTTCCCTCGTTACTAATGTAATAATCTAAAAAACCCCATATGTGGAAATACAATGGTGAAATAAGGCAGCCATGTATGTTCAAACTTGGGATGACTTGAAATTCTTAGAAATGAAAATATTTTTTCAGCTTCTTGTACGCAATGCGCAAATCAATGCTTCGCGGTTTAAAAGAATGTACAGAGCTGTACAGATTTGATCCAATTTCTCTGATGAAATTTCTGTCAAATGCAGCAGTCCGAAAGCTATGTGCACTGATACAAAGTACTTCCATTAAAAACAGTACGTTAAACGTTAGTGTCACCGCGCTAACTTGGCGGTTGCGTCACTTCATGGTCGCCGAAGTTGTGTCCCCAAAATTTGGCCAAATATTTGGAAAGTTCAGCTCGCAGGGGCCAAGCGAGTTAGCGCCCCTATTTAACGATAAGTCCAACCGCGTTGAAGTGAAATAGGCGTGATCCATTGACGAAACGTGCAGTCATAAACGTGCGCCAGGCACTAGCTCGCGAGTACAGCGTTCACGAGTGTACGCCGGCAGATAAACCGCTGAGTCAAGCTGTTTGACTTGCACATTTCTAGCGCTGGTTGCCGCGCCACCCTCGAACGCCGCTGGGGGTTATAAACGGGCGTTTTAGAGCTCCCTTAAAATTGGACTGTGGGGAATGAACGCCGTCTTCCCCTTTCTTTCTTCGTTCTTCTTCACTTCGGCCTCGCCCCACGCCTATTTTCCTTTTCCACCTATGCCAGCCCCCCCCCAGCTTCTCTACACAAACTCAACTTTGCATCCGCCGCGGAAACCCAAAGTTTTGCACACCCTCAATGCTTCTGTAGGTACGCGACTCGAGTGGGCAGATCTGGCGAACAACGGAAACGTCAACTAATTATTACAACGAATCTATTTCCGAATTGAGATTCCGTGTTCGTAAAAATTCGCGTCTCCGAATTGAAACATCAACGTCCCGCGCACTTCAGCCTCTTGCTCGCGCAGTATAAATTATCCTCGCAACGGTTGAACAACCGAAGTAACACTAACGAAGCCACTTCTCGTGGCTGCCGGTGAAAATGTAGCTGTCTAATTATTCGAGGGTAGTTAGTACTTCAGACTTTGCATTAAGACAATATTTCTGGCGATGAAACAATTGAGGGTGTGTAGACCCATCGAGTTATTCCTTCTATTCGGTGTGCTTGCGGTAATGTAGGCCGTGGGCCGCAATATTTTCGGCCAACTGAAAGCACGATTCGGGAGTTCTTGTCGCGGGGGCAAAAGCTGAGCAAGCAAGAAAGTGGTGAAAATAACGCGTCGCTTTCGGAGATGCAATCTTTGAATTGAAAAAAAGTAGGCAAATTCTCGGATAAACGAGCGACGGGAATGACAGGATGAGCCCTTTCTAGCGCCACCCACGCCGAGACCGCAACGCTCGTAAAGAACATCCGACTTGTGCACTATTGCCGCGAACGTTGAACCGTCGGAGCGCGGAAAGAAACCAACCCTCTCTTTGCCCATTTCAACGACGCCCGGTAAAAACTTCCGTTGCATCCGACTGTCACGGTTTTTCTTCCTATTTTCCTTTTTCATTATGCTTAGCTTCCTTTTTGCAACGCCATGGGATCTGCATGCCTCTCGTATCCGCGCGCACGTGTCGCAGACACTGCGCCGGATTAATAGGAATTGGCAAATCGACATACGTGTCCGCGTCTTTTGTGATTTTTCATCGATACGCGGTGGGAACTGCGCGAACAGGACAGATAAATATCCGCGTAATAACGTTAATGGAAGGCGGGTGTTTGACCGCAGCATGCAACAACGCGCGAACAGACGGTTATACGGTTCGATGAGTTGGATAAAGGATGAGTGCGATAATTGTGTCCCATGGCGCTTCGATTGCTATCGTTCGACTGACGTTGAAAAAACATCCGATATCGCGAGCGTTGAAGCACATTGCTTAGGCTCACTTAAGGGAGAAATTCCAGGGACGCGTGTAGTGTTAACTGGTAACTATATGAATATTCATGCTAGGGATATATAAATAAATATGTTGAATGTTATTGCACTTTCGTTCTTTCAATATAGACAGAATGTGACACGTATTAACGGACGTATGTGACTGACTGAATTGCATTATGGGACCGGTTTCTGATTGACAGTAATTACGTTCTGTCGATGTTTAAAACGATATCGCCGTTTTTTTGCATTCGGTGTTTTGTTTTAGAAAAGCAATTGCAACAAGAGTCTGAAGTAAAGTAAGAAGGGAAGCAAAATGGAAATGCATTTAATAGTAAAAAATTAAGTTCAAGTTAAATTTGATGGGCGACGAATTTGAATTCCAAAAGATGCAGCACTCAGAATTATTGGTAACCAATGAGATACAATTTTGGAGGGTCGTCTATTAAAAGTTTCTGAATACCGTCCGACCGTATTTGGTAACGATTTAAATTTCGAATAATATATTTTTCATTTTGATTTGCACAAAATCAAAAACTATCTTCACACGATCACGTATATTCACTTTGTTACAATAGTTATTTTACGTAATCGTAAAAATTAGGGAGCTTTAAAAGAATTCGTTTCCAAATCAAGCGACTGTACTGTTCGATGATTTTCTATAACTACTGATATATAAATTTATCGCGGCTTAAAGAAATAGCACACCCGCTCTTCGTAAATCACAATTACAGTCCTATGCCCATTAAATGATCATAATTACATCCTCAAACTCACCCATGCAAGTCCATCGTCGCACACGTAACACTTCCCTTCCGGTCGCCCGAATTCCCTCACATCTACGAACTCCATCCATGAAGATCCATGAACATCCATGAAGATACATCTGCGCTGAAGCTGCGTTCGACGATGCGGAATGAGATCCTAAAAGGAATTGCTCTTGAGCGGGGTATTTTTATCGAGAATAAACTCTACAGGCTTTTACGTATTCATAGAAGCGAAGCGACTGCATGCAACTTTATTAAAGCAACCAGCCAGCGATAAGAAAAATACGAATCGGCTCCGATTTACCAAATTCACAGCGCGAAGCGGGGCGATGCCTTCGATTCGCGAGAGCCGTCGATGCAGCTGCATCCTGGGACGGAAATCGCGATGATCCGGGAGGACATCGAATCGCGACGGTTCTTAAAAACCCGCCGTAATTTGGCGATATTGTCCATGTACGAAAGGAGACTGGAACTCTAACCTCGACGTCGTCGTGGCCGGCACATTCCATCTCGCGAGGACCTTCCTTTATACCGGCGTAAGCTCGAAATATCCTCAGTTTTATCATTTCGGGGCTGGTCTTCATTTTATATGTCCCCCGTCCTCTCGTCGCCGTTGCCTTCTGAGTTCCCTCAGTCTCTTTACGAACCACGGGAACGGGTCGTAGCCAGGAGCTTTTCCCCAAGAGACGCCACGCACGAAAGTGTTTGCAGCCTCTCGCCACTCGGAGTTTCCGTTCCGACGAGTACGCGATCGTTTTCGTTTCCCGTTCCCCGCCTCCTCTACCGATTCCGCCGTTTCTTCGTGACTGTCTCTTGCTTGCCAATTAATTAATGTAACGAGCCATGAGTCTCGCTAGACGCGACCAATACTTCAAACGAGCCACCTCACTGTGCGGGAATTAGTTCCGCGGAACGGTGACACCTATATTTCCGCGCGGAACCATTGAAACACGCAGAAACGGAAGATCGTCGACGAATAATTAGAAATTTATCCGGCCTCGTTCCAACCGCAGTGGAATCACGGGAATAACGGCGTTATTCGTTATTCGTGAAAATAGATTTGCAATTGCAGGACATTCAAGCGTGGTTTCTCGGGGACGAGTTTTCTGGTCCGAGGGTGGGCGAAGGGCGATTCAAATAGCGCACCTTCGCGGAAGCAGCAGTTCTGCCGTCATTGTTAGGCGAAACTGCAATTTTGGTACACAAAGAAGCATGCAGATGAATCTAACGGGGACGACTGTCGCGTTAGCGGCACTCGCGCTGCGCATTAATTCAGAATGAGATTACTTAGGTACGTAAGAGGGGCGTCTCCCAAGCTCTGGCACTGTTAACTTAAATTGACTATCGTTCTCGAAATAATAGCAATGTCTTTGTCGCCTTTGCACCAGGCACCCGTCTCCTCGTCAGCTCCGCCGTCGCGTCTCTACACCCTAGGACTTGTCTTTGGTCTCACCCTTCTTCCCTCTTTCGCCCTTTGAACGAACGGGCAACTTTGCGTCTGGAATTGTATTCCGCCTCCAAATTAACAATTACATTGTTTTAAAAAGCTGAGCGCCGGCTTAAGGGCTCTTTCTCGGCGTCCCATTTCGATGCGCAACGAGAAGCCCCGGGTAGATGGGAAAGAAATAGCTGGCAGGGGCGGGACAGACTAAAAAACTGTTTCAATTATTCTCCGCGCTAGCATGCTCGCGAAGCTTGTAGTTTTCAATCTGGCGGACTCGGCGTAACTGGTTGGAAATGAAAAGGGGTCGGAATGTTGTACGGCTCTTGCTTTCGCTATCACCGTTCCCGTTCTTCCTTTCGCGAGATGCAAAAAATCGTGCAAGGATAGGGGTTAACATTTCTCATTTTTAACGCGAACGTCTATACGCCGACACTTCGATCGAACATAATCTTCCACGGGATTTTCGTTCGACCGTCACGCGATCGCCGTTCCATCGATTGGCAACCGGTTGTTCAAAGCACTCCCCGGCTTGATTTAATTTGCACGCAAAATCTGATCGGTCGACCATTCGCTAAACGAAGAGGCCCTCGGCTGGTACCACGCTGGCTCTTCGAAGCTTCGAACCATGCTCCCCGACGTGATTCGCGTAAAATGGTACGCCGCGCAGCTGCTGGCTGGCATTATCGTTTCGAAGACCCCGGGTGACTTCGCGCAAAACAAATGGCGGCGCGGGCAGAGCATAGGCGTGTTCAGCCTTTTCTTTGATGCTCTTTCTAGTTCTTC
The DNA here is from genome assembly GCA_963969485.1 of Nomada goodeniana. Classification (NCBI taxonomy): domain Eukaryota; kingdom Metazoa; phylum Arthropoda; class Insecta; order Hymenoptera; family Apidae; genus Nomada; species Nomada goodeniana. The sequence continues at coordinate 3,962,660 of OZ018299.1, forward strand.
GCACGGTAGGAAGTAGTCAAGTGAGAGGCTGCAAGCATCCCTTACGAGGGTTAGCAGGGAAGGGCAGTCGAGGCAGGGGACGCCGGGGGAGAGCTATGCGATGCCTCGACGCCTTGGCCCACACAAAGGTCTCGCTCGCGTTATTGGCAGACCGCTTTACCACGTCACCCTCCAACACCATTCTGAACGTGTTACGTCGAATATTCCGCCGTAGCGCTGGCTCGCAAGATTTTCTTTCGCCCTTCCTCGGATAGACGAACGAAAGATCCGTCACGTTGCTCGTGAAAGCCGATATCTTCTATGTTACCTTCGTAAAGTCGAAGCAATTCCAGCGTTGCCAGAATTTTGATGGCATATGGAGGGTTTCGAGATCAATCGATTCAGGCTGTACCTCGCGGAGGAAGGCCTTTTGACGGAAACGATGGACGCGTAGATTAGGCCCCCTCTATTCAATGGAACAAACAACAAGCCCGTTCGCGTACGTTCGAATGAAACCTGTTTCAACGGTGCTGTCCGATCTTTATTGCCTTAGCTGCAACGTTGATAATTGTAACAAGCACGTGGGGGTTGAGGATCGGACGTGGATGAAATTTTATTTGCTCGAATGGAACTTGAGTGAGGCTGATGGATGCTGTGTTGGTTGTACCGATATTGGTTTGCATTCTGAATACGACAAACGTTAAGGTTCGAATCGTGTCGGCTGTCAAGTCTTTTCGTCCGTCGAATTTATTTAACGTCAGCCCGAGAGTAAAATCGTTTAGGGGGAACGTATCGATATTAACAGTTATGGACGACGAATATTATCGCACGCTGCAATTATTGAGTAAGTAACGCTTGTCGAATATTATCTAACTCTGTTATACGTCGAATACATTAGTTTGTATATGCGAACGCAAAATGTATTTATGCGATGCTTCCCGTATATATTGTCTGGCACAAGCGCGCGACTTATTTGCATTTTTGTATACCCGCAGTGTTATTACGGAACAAGTAGAATCAATTAATTTAATCATTTGCTTCGAATATTTAACTGTCCAACCATTGGTAAAAAATGTCGCAACATCCAAACACGACTGAACGTAACTTTCAGTCCGTTGTAGCTATTTAAACTGGCAAATGTAGGAATTACATTCCGTTACCTGGTTCACGAAAACAAGGCAACTTAATTCGGGGCATACCTTCTTTGACAATCCTTTCGTCGTATATCTTTCATATCTTGCTGAATAGGAATTAAATATGAGGTAACTTGAACTGCAGCGCGTCTTTCTGTTCGCAATGACAGAGACAAAGCCGCGGAGTTCTCAGGGTCGCCATTTAGGGGTCCCCATTTGTGTCCCCTTGTCCCCATGGTTTACAATTTACCGTAGCAACGACGATAGTGCAAGATGCAACTTGTTGAAACGGGCAAACGATTGCCGTGCAGACTAGTTTTGTTAGAGTAGGAACGTTCTGAGTCTGTTGGCATAATTGCCGCGTCTGCACACTGAATTATCGCCGTTAGTTTAATTTCTCGGAAACATGCTCTCCGACTTTGTGAAATTCTCCTTGCTACACTCGCGTCGCGACAGCAATTTCCTTTTCCGTTTTCTTGGAGGACTCCGAATTATTCGATCGGATATCAAAATTCTTACAGCATAATTCGAATAACAGTGAATGTGAATCGGGCCGAGACTTGTCTTTTCGATAATGTACTCCAGCGTGCTTCAACTCCATTTACAAATGGTATAATCTGACGTCAGTTTCTCGTAAAGTTGGAAATGGTGATGCGAACGAACTGTGGGAAATTTCGATTTTTATTTATTTCTTGGATTATCTACAGAGCGATTTGAAGCTATTCGTCAATCGTACACATATGTAATTGGAGACACAGGAAACATATCTTTTTTATCCATGAATGACTAATCGATCCTGCTTTATATTTCTTATTTTATGGTCTGAATGATTCATAACATATGTGCATAAACAAACAAGGTTAAATAATAATTTGCTATTGAACGTTACAAACATCGTGAATATCAATGAATTATACAGTTAGTATATGAAAAATACAAGGAGATAATTAAATTCTACGATTTAATACTACATTAACGTAATACGCGAAATATTTAACTTTAATATTTCATTCCCGTCGGTAATCATAAATGATTGCACATATTAATCATTGAAATTTCCAGCTCGACATGCAGGAACTCTAAAATGCGATTTTATCGTGTATTTGCTAAATGATAGATTGCATTAAAACAGCAGCGGTTATTACGTTATCTCTCGGTGTTTGCTCACTACAATTTTAAGAATTACGAACGTTCAATTAGAATTCGTGCCGTTGTTATCAACATTGTAGGTTTGATCTCTTTTATTAAGCACACGTGATCAAATATTCTGTCGTTTTAGTGTTCACGGTCTGTTTGATATGAAATTCATTTAATACTATACAGATCGGTGCTTCCTGTAATATAACAAAATACATTATCACTTCAAACTGAATAAAGGAAAAGACGAAATGATCGCCTAATTCGGCAGGGACACGAACAACATATAAAACAATAATATAAACGCTCAATCGTGCGAGGTGTTATTTTCATTTCAATTTCATTCCAAGCCAGAATTATCCTGTTCTACTTCAAAGCCCCTTTCCTGATTATTATGAACGTTATTGGATGCGGTAACAGCGATAGTTCTCCGCGGAATATCTTGTCGCATCAAAATTCGTCATAACTCCTTACGTAACGAGATACTTATCGTTAAGGGTGCCCTCGAATTGCTGCTCATTGTCCTGCCCTTATCTTCTCCCAATTCTGACGTATGCTTAGATCGGAAGAAGCATCACGAATACGGGCGCTGAATAATTCATCGAACGGCCCAAAAATTATGGAACGCGGCTTGATCGCAATAAACTGATTGCGAGACGCACAACCGCGTCGGCGTTGGTTTTCTACGCCATCCACCCGGTAGAAAATAAACGAGTATCGCGACAGCCCGAGCCGGACAAATATAGGACCGATACTTGCATTCCAATTATTTTAATATAAACCGTGAAATTTTCGGGCGTTTCAGAATTCGCGCGAAACATAGCACGCTCTGAGCAGCTTCTGTTTTTGACGTGCAAAATGAAGAACGTTTTCAACGTATACGCGCACACGCGCGGCCGCGCGCTCGCACACCATTCACCGTGTTTTGTGTTATACGGGTTACACAACGCGTACACGCTAAACGCTCAGAAAGCTTTTCACCGTGTAATCCCGTTCGGCAATTTCTAACCGATACAGAGGGACCGATAAATCGTCGCGCTCCATTATACAATCTGTCAATAATTACGCGTTTGTTGTTGAACATACTTCGCCCGAGATGCTTGGCAGCTTTCAGGTGGCGCGTTATGAAACACGCTGTTCCATGTACGCATGTACACAGATTTAATTACGTATCTTATGCGCGTATACATCCGCGGGGTGTAAGCATGGTCCTTCGAGTACGGTCACTTCGTAGGGCACCGCAGTGCTGGACGAGCAGCGCGGTTTGTGCAAGAGACACGCCTCTGAATAGCGTATAATTAAGTCACAACATCGATGTGCTCCCCCAACCGTGTGGTCCCCGGGGAAGGACGGGCAAGAACAAACACTGCTAAATGAACGCAGTTTCTCTCGTTACCGCTCGGCCTACGGGCTCGCGGCGCCTTTCACGGTAACCGTACACTCTATTACCACCTGTCAACGACGGTCTGCCGGTTGCTGATTATGACTTTCCAGAACGCAAGCGAAAATAACCATTACATTCTTTCCTCCCAGCTTCTTGTTAATGCATCGCGCGAGAACAGAACTCGTTGCGAGTTCGATGTCCATCGGACGGTACATTTATTAACGGGAGCTGACTATTCTCGGGTAAATGATTCACCGACGCGACGATTGCAATTGACATTGCAATGTTGTCGCGTGTTATATGGAGTATCGTATTTAGGTGGCAGCATTGCGGGGGGAGTGGAAAGGGGTCTGGTATATTAGTCGAGGTCGAAATTTTTTCCACGAAAATTTCCGCGATTCTAAAATCCCACGAACGCCGTAAACTTCGTTTAGCTTGCGGTGGAAATTTCGCCGCGGATTCAATCGAATATTGAAAGACGCTGTAGAGATATAAAATTTGCATACGCGCCGCGAAAAATATTTCGCGCGCGACGGTACGAATTCTTGATTACTCCTCTTCACTTCCGTTGATTTAGCGGACGCGCATTAATTCAAGCAAAACGCAGACGGCGCGGCGCACGCGTATACCGTGCGTGCATAGTTTGTTTTTTTTTCCTCGAAGACAATCACTGATTTTCAAAAGGCTAGTACACCAGGCCCCGGCGCATCGTATTATCGGCTTTAACCGAGTTATCTACTTCAATGACCGTAGATTGACTTCATTGAAACGAACAACAATTATGAAGAATCGTGCATATTAATATGTACGCGCGGGTTCGTTTCTCTCTTCCTTCCAATGATGAAAATAAATCGAAAGTCAGAACGATGAAAGATAAATTAATATAACTTCGATGTGAAATCATTCGCGAAGTACAAGCGTTTCGCTTGTGCATGCAAAAGTACAGCTCCCGGTCGTCAAATATGGCCCACTCAGAATGTTCAATATTTATTATGTTCCTGTAAAATTGAAAGCCCTGGAGGAACTCTGATAATGAAGTTTATTCACTTTTACGGTCTTGCACACATGCATGCTAATATTCTGCGTTCACTCCTCCTTGCATTAATTACAGCTCGTATACTTTACGGTGCGTTTTGTGTACCTTGCATTATCATATACCTTTGTATCTTCATCATTCTGCTAAACATCTGGGATTCTGGTTTAAAATCTCGCACGATGTGGTAACAAGTGATGATTGGGTGAATGATTTGAACGGACTGTAGAGTAGATTTCCGCAGTGTGCAGCACTAAATTAATCGCGAATAAATTTGGGTCGGGCCAAGATAAATTTACCATTCGTGTCACAGTTTCATAATTCGATGAAACCAAATTCCGTGTCCAAGTACTGTACATGATCTTTGAAAAATTGAGTGCAGACGATATCAAGGAGCCAGCTTTATTTTAGAAAGCTCCCTTCGAACCGTTCACGAGGGTGTTTTAGCAAAAACTTTCTTCCTGCGAAGTCGATAAGCAAATTTTGTCAAGCACAGGTCGGCCCTCGTGAAAATGGGGAACAGCTCTGTGAATGGCTTTTCATTAAGGCTTCATTCATTCTTCATTTTTTTCTTCCTCCTTTTGCCCTGACCGTTTCCGGATAAATTACTGAATTCTCGACACTTCTTCGTCACCCTCTGGCCCCTCACGGACAATTTAGCTCCGTGGCGTCTATCGTTTCTATTCGCGTAAACTTGCCGTTCTTTCTTGCCCCGATACAAACTTTTCAGGAAGATGCATCTGGACGAATTGCCTGCCTCCTTCTTGCAATGTCGTCCCTTTGAGAGACTCAACGGCTTTCCGTCCTCCCTTGCTTCCATCGGTGTCGACATTTTCTCGCCGCTCCTTTCTCAGCGACTGCTTTCCTTACCAAAGACAGCCGGCATGTCATTAATATTATTATCGAGGCATCGATTTCTTTGTGCGTTGCCAATTACCTAGAATACCCGTGGAAAATTTATTGCGAAGTCCGCGCCAGTGGAATTTGAAGGCAGAAACGGAATGGACGAATAATGTTGAAGTTCAAGGTTCAATCTTTTACTCGTACTCTATCAATTACTGGTCTTAATATGTGTCTGCGTAAATGGATACATCTGGCAATATGCGTGTCGTGTTAAAAAGACAAGTATAACACCACGGTGCAGCGGAGTATAAACCTTTCATTTCGAATTGTTTCGAATTGAATTAGATCATGGATTGCCGTACGAAGTGGCAATTTAGAAACGATGAACATACCTTACTATATGAAAATAATATTCGTTGAGAAAAAGAAGAAAGTGCAAGCTGTTATAATAAATATGGGATGTCAGTGGATATGCATTACATAGCCACCCTTCCTTCTCTATTGATTTTCGCTCTGTCTTCTTCAGAAAAATTCTAAGACACTCGTCAAACTTATTCTATATTAGATGCAACTATCTAATACAGCAGTGTGGTTATTGGGGGAATTATATTGCAACTCACAACAATTCGTTGCGTTGAAAAAGTTTTTCATCGAAAGCGACCGAAATTTTGTGACTGATTAATAACGTCAAGTAGAAAATCGAAGAACGCATCCAGAATAAAGCATATCGAAGCGAAGCTAATTCATTGAATCGTGATTAAGCATTTCGTTATTTCTACACCTGTGCACGGTGTACACGTGATCTTAGTTGAATAGGATACGTAGAAAGTTGAAAATAAAAATGAATGACAAACTGTGAATGCCGCATCGATAGGTATTATTTCGTCGGTCATTTTGTAAGTGCCACGAAAGGTTCAATCATCCACTGGCAACAAATCCGGAATTATGAACTGGTCCTGTCGCAGATCGATTTCGTTACGTGGTTATCCAGTGGATTCAGGATTCGGGACGAACCCGTGGGACAGCTGAAATGAGATCACAGTGGTTCGCCTTCGGGAGACTGGGAAGGGAACAGGAAAGTTCGGGCGAATTTCATGAATCACAAATGAGGGGCGAAATGACATTAAACTCGCAGACTTTCGCACGCATAACCACGAAACGAACTCTGTAAGGCAGCGTGTTGATAGAGTAGAGCCGAAGGGAAGAGGAAGGGACATCACTTGCTGTTAGAATATCGCGCAGCGGCAAGAAAGGTGTCACAAGCCGATTCATTGCGTAGCATTTCATAGAATAAACAAAGTGTCACTGTAGAGGCCGATAGATTAAATAATTCGCGCATATTCGATGCAAGAATATGAAAAGTGAGGATTTTTTACATGTTGCGTGCACATTTTCAAGTTGGAATTGAAAATATACAAGGCTGTACTAATCATTCCGTTCTATTTTTTGTTTCAGGTAAGAATATTCTACATTTCCTTGGAAGTATTTCCTTTTGTCTGGCCATTTTCACGTAGGGTAAGTTCAGCAATGATAAATTGACAAATAATAACTACTGAACCTATTCTTCGTACAGAACATTGTTACACTTTATCTGTATTTGCGTATACCTAATTCTTTTCTTTTAAACTTAATTTCCTTGAACGAGTTACACGGGAAGTCTTAAAGAAATGAAGCAAAGGAAAGTGCGCAATTTATTTACAATTCTTATACATATTTGCGTTATACATCCAAAATGACTATATTGATCAGCACATCTCATTACTGCATCGCCAATAAACGTGTTTATCCGTCGAATTGAACGCATCCTCATATTCATTGTCGATTCAATTCGACGCAAAAACGATGTCTCGAAAGGACTACAGTGATCTTACTTCTAACGAATTACTTCTCACGAAGCCCCTCTTACCGTAACAATTTCCTCTCTCGATGATCCGTGAACCAAGTGTCGAGGAGCACAAAATAGAGAGACAGGAAGAGAGAGAGAGAGAGAGAGAGAGAAACATCGAGCTGTGAATCGATAATTTTGTTGCTATGGATGTATCGGTTCCATTCGCACCCAGTACATTCCCCGGGCTCACTGAACAAACACCTATCAGGATCTGGTATTTTCGCGTAAACAAACGAAGAGCCGGTGAACCCGATTTGTCCCGGTACACGTCCAGAAGCCACGCGGGGAACTCATTCTTTCCCTTCAGCACTCGTCCGTCCCGATCACCTTTTTCGACATCGGCTACCTTGCCAACAGCCCGAACAGAAGGATCGTTTGGCTGTTCAATGTTCCAACTTTAACTGGAGGGCACAATGGATCCATCTAGCAGTAGGCGACTATCCACTCAGAATCGGCGTTCAGTCCGTGCACTCGAGCCGCAGAAATGTTTGCATTTACCGTAGCGAGGGTGTGCGTTCCCCGATGAAAGCTTTCGGGGGTCGTTCGAAGCGTCAAACCGAAGTGTGTCCATCCACCGCGTCGATATACGTGTATATATATATGTGCGTGTGTGTGTGTGTGGAGTTCCCACCATCGTCGCATTGACCGACCACCCCTCGCCATCTTTGCATAGCCCAAGGGGGGGCGGGAGAGAAGATCGGATCAAGGGATTGGGCTGATTGAAAGTGTTAGGCCCGAGCTGCGGAAATTTGTCAAAAGTATTTCACAACGTTGTCCAAGCGACATCTCCGACAATCTAGTTCGCTTTGTTGTTGCGCTCGTGCCGACTGAAACGAACGAATTAAACGATAATTGCGCTCGCGTGTATCAGTATTCGTTTTCGATTTATTAATACGCGTGCTTCCGCGGATATTCAGCGGATACCAGCGAGACAAGTGATCACCCTGGAAGGATAACACAAATTTCCTTATCGACGGAAAGATAGGAAGCTTTCGGACGCGATTCCGTTGTTCCAGATCGCGCGGCTGGAATTGCGCGCGTGAGAGGTAGCGAGGATCGATTCGTAGCGAACACGACAAGATATTCTTAATTGATTTAAGGAGATTTAGGTTCCCCCGTGTTTAATCTTCCATTTTCATTAATGAACCCGTCCTTCGAAGTAAATTAGCTATGCAAGGCAGGTTGCACATCGGAGCTAAATGGTACTTAACTCTTGCCAACTCCAACGTACCGCAAGTAGATAGTTCTCACCGTAAATGCTGTCATTATGTTATCTCAATCCGGCAGAAGGGCGTACGTTCGCATTCGGAGAGCCCCTGATATCGGCGGTTCTAGCTGCTGCAAACCCTACGAAATATTTGCATTATTTTCACCGTTGTTCCCTCTATTCCGTTTTTAACAACCTTCGTTGCGGAACGAAAATGAATTTAATCTGTTGACTGCTCTAATTAAGGTTTAACCTGAAACCTCCTCTTTCGTCGTTACGTCCGTACATTTTTTTTTTTTTTTTTTTACTTCACCGTTTAACTTCTTCCCCCTATTTTCTTCGCTTTCCTCGGCATTATCAGACCCGACCGTGTCTGAAAAAATTGTCTTTGATTCCGCCCCCTTCGCTTTTCTTTATTAAAGTGTGACATACGGTGGCGGCGAAAAATTAATTTCGCTATGTTGCTGATATTAAAGGCCTTCGAAAATAACAATATATTGCATAATGTAGCAGGTCGCGTTTCATTATAAACCACCGCGCAACAACTCTTCTGCGAATGGAGTTGTATTAATTTTCACCATTACGTGAAACGACGAAACGTATATATTAAGATTAAAGGGCGAATCGAAAGGCAGCCACTGCTCGTCACTCCTTCATTGTCGTCCATTAAATAAATATAACGTACGCACTTGTCTACAGCTCGCCGTAATCACGGGGGTTACCGGCAAATTGTATTGGACGATAAAACGTGTCTGTAAATGTACGGACCGGTGACCACCGCCGAAACGATATTTATCGCGGCAGGCCCGTCGATTTCTCGCACGATCCATTTGGGAAACGCATTATACAATAATACAGTGTCCCGGTGCATTCGCGTGAACATTTGTCCGACGCGGTACCTCGATACGGCTTGAAAATCGTGCCGCGAAGCCGAGAGTAATCGAGATAGGGCGGGATTTAAAAGGACCGTGCCGGGCCAAATACACGTTCGGCCCTATGGGCGAGAGTGGAGCGAACAATATTTCGCAATTGTGGAAGTGTCGGCGACGGCGACGGCACCGACACCGGCCCTCTTGCTACGCTAGTTGGCCCTAGCGAGAGGTCTGAGTTCGAAGTCCAGCACATTAACGGAGATAGTAGCTCCGTTCAAACGTATAATTGCGGGACGAGGCAATTGAGAAGCTCCCTCGGGTACCGGGTTTCCAGTTGCCGCAAATCCACCCCCAACTCCGCCCACCAACTTCGGACCCCTTCGGTCCACACGTTTCTCCCTCTTGGCCTGCCCTTTCGATAAGATGTCCTTTCCCTTCCCTTGACTCGCCTCCGCACGATCACTCCCTATTACCTTTCGCACGACAGATAACAGAGAACGACGGTATTACGTGACCAATCTCCCGTGTCTTTCATTGTCAACTCGTAATTAGTTCATAGCTTTCTGCAATGCTTACTTTCGGTTATCTTCGTTACGGGGGGCTCGATTCTGTAAGGCGGATCGTTTTATAATTAACGACACTTTTCGAAACGTCACAAGGGAGGAGCCTGCCGCGCTTGTCAATCGATAAGATTCCTCTTTATTGATTATTCGCAGTCGCGTCGGGCACTGTCGAAACTATTAGCCGCTTTTAGTAAGTCTCATTCGGCGTTCTACTTTCCCGACGGACTTATTCAATTTGACACGCTTTTAATATCAACGGTATTAAGCACTGTTAACATTTATTACAGTTCAACATGATTGCGTCACGCCAAGTGCACAGAGGTAATGCGAAACGCCCGCGACATCACCGTCAACATGTGGTAATCGTGCAGATCATATTCGCTTCGTGAACACGGAACGAACGGTGACAATTTCGCGCAAAAAGCAAACAAACTAATGCGCGCGTCCCTTCGATTCTCGAATATCCAACGCGTCAAAAATAATCACGAACCGTTCTGCACCGTTTTCCCGGTACATCGAAAAGTTTCCCGGATTACAGGGTCCACCTGTTCGCCTCTCATTTGTCATTCGGCTATGTTAACACTGCCTGGCCGTGTAACAAAGTATGAAGGATGACACAGTAGCTTCTCCGATGGCGGTGATTGCCACTGTTCAGCCGTGGAATCAACGGATTCGAAACAAAGTACATCGCGACGCATCAGCGGATAATGGGACGTGCCTTCCAAATTCAATTACGTTAAACGATCACTCTGTATTATACAAGATAGATGACGGGGGAACTGTCGAACGGCTCGCTGAGACACTTCGATCAATAGAATATCGCGGGGACGTAGATGCGACCAACCCTTATCGCCCTAATTTTCTACGTACTGCAACCGATGAGCTACGGCCGTATTCACTTGCAGGTACCGCAGCACTCTGTCACTTTGATCGTGCATAATGTATGCCTAAGCTACAGAGGGACTATATAACTAATTATACACTATTACGCGCCTGATTTCCCCACGGGCGAAAAATAGAGGAAATATATCAGAAGAACCCCGACGAGAGTAATAAGCGCCATTAAGATCTACCGCCCGCTACTCCTGCCCCTCTATTCATTCCCCTTTCTGCCTGGCTCCTGCGACTCGGAAAAGATGCCGGTCGTGAGATATAGAGAAAGAGAACAACGCCGGAGGAGCGAAGGGGAATAGACGGTGGAAAAGAAGTTCCTTCACTTGCAAACTGAAAGCCTGCAACCGCCCGGCGTTACGGATTACTTATTACTGAGTGCATTTCATTCAATTAAAATAAATTATCAGATATTCCTGATTTACGGGCCTTGTCTCAGGGTGTCGGCCGGGCCATAAGAAGCGCTCCATTTCTTTGCAGCTTTATAACGTTGCTGGTGATTATTCTTTGCGTTCTGCATTCATTTGCCCGAGAGTGGTACCCGTCTTCGGTAGTTGCGTATTGTTTCAGTAACTGCTCGTGATAGATCCAGAAGATCGTCGTCTTCGCAAGGGAGTTTGAACCTCGCACGGAATTCCTGGATACTTTCTGCAAAAATGCCTCAGTCTTTCGCGTTTGCGGAGGACGAACGGAAAATAAAGAAATATAGTCGGCGTGAAAATTTCTGTTTCGATGTCCCGAGATTTTGTTAAATTTCCAATACCGCAGATTTCATTTAATTCGAGTGGCATGGTTAAACGTTAGGACAGAATAGTCCCGTCTTTTCGTTCCAGATTGACCGAAATTCCCGTCCGAGATAGCAGATTCGACAAATATCCGAGGGGCGTCAACGTCGAGAATATCGCAGGCCCAAAAGTTTATATAAAATTTCGCGGTTCATCGCGGGGCAGCGTCGCTTGGAGTGGTAAATTCAGATCTCCAATTTTGCCCCCTAATAGAAAATCCACGACGGGGGATTGGCGGTTCGTTTACGTAGCCGAGTGATTGCAATTTTGACCGTGGCGTGGCTTGCAGTCGTCTTATCGGATTTAGTGGGGGCCGGGCAACAAGCGCGGCGGAGAAGCGGATGTCTTGGTTAGGTGGAAAGTTAAGGCTGGGTTTTTACTTAACCGTAATCGGAAGATATTGCCGGGAGCACTGTACCAAAGGCACTTTACCGACGGCCTTAAGAAAGCACTAGCTTCGCGAGGTCCGGTAACACCGGTCGGGACCGTTATTAAAAGAGCCTCCTTTATCTCAGCCGTACTCTTTCTATCCTTTACCACTCTTGGCATAGCCGTCTTCCTCCTTTGCTCGGCGGGTCCTTCTTTTCTCTGCCTCCGCCTTCGTTCGCCGGCTCTTATTCTCTTTGAAACTCTCACGACTAAGAGTGTTTCTATGTCAACCTTTGTACTTTTTAGCAGAGGGATCTACGACGCCCATGCGTTTGCTATACGCGTTACCATAACGCCGCGAGACGGGCGATAGATGCCCGTTTCAAGGGAAACCCGCGCGAACCGTAATGGCGCTTCTTAATTTCTCGGCGAAAATGGAAGCGGCAAATGGAAACAGACCGTGGGGGGGGGGGGGAATATACTTCGGTGTTTCTGGCCGTTTTATTTATTTATTTATTTTTTTCTGCCGGCACAAAGGAAAAACTCGACGCGAGGAGGACCGGGATTACGAGGGAGGGGTGTGGGGGGGGGGGATGGAATTCGCATAATTGTTTCAGATTCTCCCTGCACTGTATGAAGGGAAAAAGAGTTCTTTTGAAGGAAAAGTCGTAATTCTTGTATAAAAGAAAGCACGGAATTCTTGCCTCCTCGGGGCGCAGGGAAGGCGTTTAATATTACAATGTAACGCGTTTCGCGGGAGAAAGGATTTTATCGTACGCCTTTGTCCCCGGTTTCTTTCGCATCGTAATCCGCGAAATCCTTGCCCTATCCGTCGTTCGCGTTATCTGACCGAAATTGCAAGCTATTTCCGTGAATGCGTGCGCTTTTAAATTGTTGAGCATTTTCTGCACGGTGTTCGTCCGCAATTACCGGGAAACTGCGTATTCCAGCGGGACGTTCCACGCTGAAACGCTACGTATTTGCTGTTTTGGAGATCCCACGATTCAACGGCGTTGAAATGTTCCTTTTAATCGTATTTTTAATCTTAACACCGCGCGCGAAAGTATTCCGCGCTCGTCCACGACCAGGTACATGCCGGTGGCACGCGATGGCGAGAGGTTGACACTTTCGGATCGGTCCGATGGCCATAAATTCCCGCAGTGACGACACTTTTCATCAGACTCTGATTACTTATTCACGGGCCGACGAGCGTACGATGGAAGAGCGGGCAACGTGCGCGAACGGCCCTGCATCTCCTACCCTGTCACCGTGATTGATAATAATGCAAGCTCGATGTCAACGCGCGCGCTGATATTACCGAGACATAATTTACGAGGTTGAAATAAAATTCAACGCCTCTGCGTACAGGGGCCTCCAGAGTATGAGCCGAGGCGAGCACAGTCGAATGTTCTGTTAGACGCGGGAAGTGTGTCACGGACGTTGAACATTTTTATTCCCCGGAACTGATATGCACATTCGCGTAGAAAATGAAGTTTAACAAATTGTCTGCGGTCGCGATAGTGCCCTCGATATTTTCAAATCTTTCTGCAGTGGCGCGTGACACGGTGGCGGGGGACAGATATATTTTCGCGCACACCCGTTTGCCAGTTCTTATTGCCTGCGATGTCGTATCGAAGGACAATAATTTCATTTTTAATTACGGTTTTCGTGACACGCGCGAACGTATTTCAATTGATGGACTGAATTTGTGTGATCACTGTTTTAGTTCCACTTGTGTATAAGTATTGGATCTCTTCGTTGGCCACTCGCTAAGTCGAAGTCAATGATATTTTAAAGTACGAAGTAATTTTGAGTTGGTCCATTAAGAACGACATTAGGAACAATAGCAGCTTTGATCGTTTTTCTAGTGAACATATATTATTTACGAACAACGTGTCGTTAAGTTATTGGGGGCTTTTTCAGTCTTAGTTTAAACAATATAAGTAACACGAACATGTGTACACAGCATAACAGGTGGTTGACATACCTACGGTATTGAAATTTCGCTAACTATTACATATTTAAGAATGAAATAGATATATGCCCAGAAGTCAATCGGTGTAAGTCCAACTTTCCTTGAACCTGAGTTTCGTAGTTCGAAGCCCTCTTTATTGTTAAACATTTCGGTCGATAAATCAATTAAGTCACTATCTTCGTATGTCAGCAGTAAATGACGGTACTGGCGTTGTCACTCGTCTCCACGCATTGACTTACACTTATTGACTTCTGAACCGTCCGCATGTACGTGCATGTATTACAGATCCATGAATGGATGGAACGCGTCCAAACACAGAGAACCCGCAAGAATTAATTATCAGAATCTAGCTCGGCGTCGAGTATTTCTTCCACTAACAAAACGAAACGTTTCCCGTCTAATTTCCGTACCTACGTATAACGCGGGACCAACAACGAGCTGCCCATTTCGAAAGATCCTCGAGTTTGCACGAAATTTGCATTCCAAGTCAGAAGGAGTAGTTCGATCGACCAGGTTGGATAAATTGCCGCAAGGGTAGTTACGGTTCGTCGCGATCTGCAGACGTATTTTCTTTGCTCCTCGTTCACACGGTGCAGGAGGCGTGAATGTGTACGTGTATCGCGACACACACTAATAACACACAGGCTCACGCACACGGGCATCGAAACGACCTTATTTCGCGCAGGCCACCAGCGGATACATCACAAGTAGAAACGACAACCTCTTGTTGTCACTCGTTATCCCGTCACCCTTTCTCTTCGTATCCCCGTGTCCCTCTTTCTTAGTGACGCACTGGGACACGAGGCGTCCCTATTCCCCTCTTTCAGGAATAGCAGGCTACACAACTATCATATTTCTCCCTTATTTTTTGTCGCGCTGTCACGCGCTGCCATATATTTTGACGTCCCTATTCACCGTCGTCCTGGCGGAACATCCAGGGCCAAGTATTCCCTCCACGCCTACGCAGCGGATAAGCTACACACCGACACCGAAACAGGTGTTGGTCGGTCTTTTCAGGTGCAACGATAAAAGACAACGATGTCTGCAGAGCCGTAGCATCCCTACGCAACGTTCCCCGGGAATATTCGTAAAACTGTTTCAGTCGTTAGAAAATATATCGGTACGCTCGAAATGCCTGTCCGCATTTTCGCGCAGACATTACGCTTTCCGCTCGATACAATTTTGTAAATAAGTGCGAGGACAATGCCGCGTTCGCGTAATTCATTCGTCCCGCCTCGGAAATGCTGTATCAAGGTTTTTCAAGTTACCTTAACATCCGGGCGTGTAGTTATGATAAATAAAAGGGAGTTTGGGAGACGAAATGATGTCACGGGGGTATGTTTTCGTTTTCAGAGAGAAGTGTGACGAATAGTAAAGCTATTTACAATCTCCATTATTTATTATTAACTATTCATTAGTTCGTTAATGATTTGCCGTCCAAGTGAAGTCGTGAAACAACGAATCCGTTTGCTCCCTCGAACTTACAATTTCGCTTACAATTAGTTTGTAAAACTTAATTCGACTACACGAACGGTAAAAACAATAGAAGTAAAATTAATAACGCGTCCTGGAACTAATAGTTCCAGTATCCGGTTGAATTTTAATTTCATTTTGAAAAATGCTGCTGCGATTGTGTTTTTAACTACACAAGTTCTATCGGTGGAACCTTCATTTTGTATCGCATCGAACGGGGGAGAAGTTGAGAAATCTGATGCGAGGAAGAGGGCACGGACCGTAAGTGAGGCCGCGAGCTAGCATCGAAGAAAAAGGGAGCAGGATCTGGGGGTAGTTAGGGGGTTGTTTGTCTCTGTTTCCGTCTACACGGCTTCGGCTGCGCCATTGAATCAAGTCGAGCGCAGCCGCGGGCTGTTGTGTAAACTTCAGCCTTGATTGAAAAGCCCCGCACTCAAATATTGGATGATAAATCAGACAGTCCAGTATCTTGGTATCCGAAAAGCGTGCCTTTTCTGAAGCTTCGCGAGACGGTGTCGGTTTTTGAACGCTTTGGAGAAGCGAACGAAGGCAGACGGTTTTGAATTTCCAACGGGCTGAATATTTCGCGTCGTACCACTTGCCTGACTTTTGTTCACTTTCTTTGGACGGCTGTGTCACACAAAAGCGTTGAAAATTTGGCGAGCACAGAGATACTTATGTATGGCGGTATAATCAGAATGAGATGTGCGAGTTCTAAATCATGCGCAGTGAAATCGGGATCTTTCTACCATTATTTTATTGGTAGAATTTACTGAGTGCATATACTGGAATGTTAAAATGCCCGTGTTAACTCCATTTGATATGGAGTCGTAGAAATTGATACGCGAGCGGCGTACATATTGCGCACTCGACAGCGACTTATTATTAATCGGAGGCAAAATTATGGAACACCATCATCGCAAAGCGATATCTTTGACAACGTTCTCGATAATAATGGAGTTTTGAGGGGCGGGGGTGAGACGCGGAGGCCGTGGCGTGCAAGTCGTAAATAGCTTGAATATTACATGCACAAAAGAAAAAAAACAACGAGATTCTTCTCTCCGTCTGTGCCGTACAAGATTTCTCGCTTATATTCAGTTAACGGCCCCTCGAAGAATGTCAGTCCAGTGGAAGGCACGATGAAATGAAATAGGCTAGAAATATTTAATAAGTTTCCGTGCCTCATGAGCAGCTCCTCCGCGGCATCTCGCCATTCAACGAATTTTTCTTCAAAAAGATTGTACATAAATTAGGGAGATACTACCCTCTGCCCCCTCCTGCTTTGTATCTCATCCGCCCATTTTCTCCGTTTAAGTATGCACGCCCTTCCGCAATTGCACGGTCTGTATACTCTGTTCTCTGCAGTATAGAAAAGCAAAAGCTGACGTTCAACCGTGGGCCCAGTATGCCTCGATCATGATATATGTACATACATGATGAACAATATACAATACTTCAATGAATGCTCCAATGATTCTGTAGTATACCACTATAGATGAAACAGTATTCAGTATTTAGGATTTAAAGTAACATGATTCAATTTGGTACAGTGACATTGGGTAAAATTCACTTCCCCCATTCTGTATATTCGATAAGTGGAATTTCTTCCGAAAGATAAATCTCGTTCCTCGCAATGGACCCCAGCGTCCTCGGGAATATTATTCGATAGCCTGTAAATTTAAACGATACTATTCACGTGACCTGGAAAACGGGGGGATCATACATATGCAGAACCGACCGAGATATCCACGAGGCTTTACAATGTTTGGAGCTCCTCCTCGTGTATAATTCCAGGCCTCTATATTGGAAAGTGGTCTGTATCGCATCAATGTAAACACAGTACTAAAATCTTTCGTCGAGATATTTTTCGATATACTTTCCCCGAAAGCTTCATCTACTATGTATTGGTACTACATATTATAACATCAATTTCGTGCATCCCATATACATGCGTAATAAATACTATTATATAGTATTACGTGTACCTTCATTACTCGTCACAGGTGTATAACTATATTAATGCGCTATATCTCTACAATATATACATGCGTGTGTTCATTTGTATCCCTTCAGGACAATCGCTCCATTCGCTTTCTGCCCAGGCAAATAATATGTTCGTCACTCGCATCCAATGGCGCGTTTTAATAGCGCATTCATGAAATATTATTTCACGGTTATTAAGTTCCACGGACCTGTCGTTCCTTTTTAACGAGAGTTCTTAGCGCGCGAGATCCACCGGTGCTCGAAGTTATCCGAAGACTCCGTTCCGGAGAAAAATTCCTGCGCGAAGTTCGAGGGTTGAAATTTCAATTTTACGAAACGCTGATCGCACGAATGAATAAATAAATTTCAGGGAGCCGGGGCCGACTGCCGATTACAGAATGTTGTCGAGGAAAGTTTGTCATGCCCGCATACGAGACGAACGTTTATGAAAATATGAGGGCGCACTAACTGCTCGGGGGCACGGCGTAGAACCGGCGCGAAAGTTCAGGTCGCCGTACTTCTTCCTTCGTTTTCTGCCGCTTCTGTATCTATGCGCTCCGCTCAATTCGAGCGTAACGTCGCGTAAGCGGTTTTACGATCGTGTTCGTGCCACGATAGCGTCCGCCGCGGCGCGCGTCGAGTTCACGAATCTCAGACGACTCCCTCATTCGATTCCATCGTCGAATTTATCGACGGAAAACAACGTTCCGCTACCCGGGACCCCCCTTCGTCGAGCGCGCCGCCCTTTTTCCGTTCAGGAAATAGGTATTTCATCGGCGTTCAAATTGACTGCAAAGTCGTCAAAGTTACGATCGATTTTAGCCTGTTTTTCTGTTTTGCCCGACGCGACGCGTCGCGACGCCACAACAGGCAGCGGACCCGTTGTTTTTCCTCCCCGTTCCCGTTTTCACCGAGCGTCCACGGTCATTAATTTGTTACGACATTGCCGTTACCGTGCACGTTTCAATCACCGTCTTACATTCCGTCCACCGTGCCCAGGACAAGATGGGTTTAAATCGGGGCCCGCGTTGACCCCTCGTCGTAGTACACGTGTATTCATTAGATAAGTCTTTCACGTTCCGGGGAATGTGACATGCGCTGCTCGCGAGCGCAATCAGCGGACTGTAAGAGTGGGTACGGTGCAGTTGATAACGGGGAAAAAAGGAACAAATGTAGGAGCGCTGTAAAATAGAAAATGTACGGCACAGTCGATCGTGTAATAACCATACTGTTCGACTAAACATTTTCAATGTTTACTAAAGTCTCGCGCGCCGAATTAATAGTATATAAACTCTGCTATGCACGATCCGTACGGTAATTTACATTAATGCACGGTGCAACATCGAATTCACATTTATATGGTATATCGTAGGGCACTAATAAATTATTCAAAATTATTTAAACGGGGATGAAATCTAGCACGAGATTATTATTGATTAGAAGGTGTTGTATATTGTGGTATACTGCTGCTTGGCTCTGTTAGATTTTATTAGAAAACATGCATTGCCTTGACCCAAGGTAATCACTCAATTCGAAAACGAAACATTTTCACAAAATCTTCCCAAAGGCCATGCACATTTGCCTCGTAACATTTTTACAAATTTTCGAGATATATAAAATAGTGGTTTCGTCGCGTCAGCGGCGGTCTGTTCCAGCCAGTAGGGACCGTCCATTCGTCATTTTCGTGTCTTTCTCTCTGCACGGAATTTTTGTTTCGAGGCCCTGGTTCTTTGTATGAGCCAGATGACGATGAGCATCTCGCGCATGAACGAAGAGGCATAGAACAGAGAGAGGCCACGTTGCTGGTACGTTTCGACGACTTAGCTGACGGTCGCGTTTCTGCAAAAGGCAGCGAGCCGCTCGTTGCAGACGGCTTCGCATCGGTCTCACATTTGCATATGAAAACGAGGAAGTCTCGAGGCTTGCCTCTTACGAACACGAAGAACGGAGTCGGGTTGTCGCGGGTAGCTGGAAGAGCGACTGCAAGAGTAGACGGTGAACCTGTACTCCTAACGGCAGCAACAGCAGCAACTGCAGCAACGCCGGCGACAGTAACATCGGCAGTAGCGCAGACTGCTCTTGCTTGGGTCGCCCTTAAATATTCAATGGCGTCACGTTCTCAACTCGGCATGCAGATTAGCAATGGCGAATCACATGTCCCTTGCGCTAGGCTTGATTTTCTTTCGGTCCTTCGTGATTCCCTCTCCCTTTTATCCTTCCGTCCCTTGTGTTGCGTACCAAACGACGGTCCGCGGTTCCGATTAAATATTCAAATGCCTTCCGGTTCAGTTGCTTCCTGAAATGTACTTGTAGCGTTAATCGCAAAATTTGCAGTACGCCATTCGCAACGTTCATTGGGCTATCGCTAACGTTCTCCTCGTTGATTTTATTGTTGTTTGAGGAAAATTGGCGAGCGAATGGTGTAAACCATTCACGGTGCGTGCACTTTGTCAGAGAAAAATCGCAGAACAATAAATGCAAGTTTTCGAGATTGTTCTGCGCCGTTATAATGTAATCTGAAAAGCTTTGTGCAAATGGCTCGGTGGAAGCAAAACACGAGACGGCGCTGTTAAGGGGAACGGCAGAAAGAAAAAGCACAGTAGGAAAGAGAGGACGGAAAGGTAAAGTTAGTTTATGTTTCTTAAGTTTCCTTTTAGCCGGAGCAAACCTAAGTCGACTGTTTAGCCCCGTAAGGTTACTCCATATAAATGCAAAGGGATCCACGAGTCTTTCATGTTGTTAACGTGCCTTCTACCCCCCCCCTCCCCCTCGCCCTTCCATCTCTGTACCTTCCCCTTTCCAGCCGCTACCTCTGCTCACGTCACTCTGTACCAAGAAAGCGGATACGAGTTTGTCGAAACCAGAAACCCATTAAAATCTGCAAAGACGAGAGACCAGGACCAAGGAAATTCAACGATCTCCTATTAAACCGCCAGCAAAGAAAAGAGAACGGACCTTCTGGTTTGGCTACTTTGACATGACGTATTGGAATTGGATGAACGGCTACGAGGCGGTAACGATTTCTTTTGACGATAGACTAAGTAGTAATAAAGTATCGATCAGAATGAAGAGTTTCGCACATTACCAAAGTCATACTGTGGACACGCCAAGCGACAGAAAAATATCATCCTAGGTTACAAGACGGTCCTCCCTTAAAACCCCATCGATATCCACTATAATTCTTTTTATTGTAAATTAGATAAGAAGATTTGAACAAATATCGCTTTAGATTAGATTTTGGTAATCGTGTGGCTATGATAATTCTAGATAATGCATTTAATGTTATCCTTTCTAAATGTATTATAATTGTTAGAAGTTATAACACGCCTTTTAGTTTCATTCGACAAGATTATCTGTCGATATCCCCGAGCCAGAAATCGTTTAGCCGTTCTCAATTTTCTCGGTTTTCGTTGGTCTTCCTCTAGAAACTTCGTCGTCACTCTGGACTGTTGTTGTTTTTCCAGCTTGGATCTTTAGTTTTAATTACCGCAGCACCCTGACGTTTATTGCCGTTTCTTGTGGCACTTGTCGAGCCTAGGGGTGAATTCAGGCCGAGTTTCTTGAAGGTGCCAGGAGGCACGGGGAACCTTAGGGTGGCTCGAAGTTGCCCGGAGATGAATTCCCGAAACTAGACAGCTCGCGAAATGAACTTCCTCCAGAAGAAGGCGAGGAGCAGACCACCCTGGACGACATTATTTTTCATGAATATCGTCGCAAGCCTTAGCAGGCGCGTCTTCAGTCCGAAATTCTTACAAGACGCTGCTACTTTCGTCAGGTTATAGCAGCCATTAAAGAGGGAAACGTGGCGAACGATACGGTTCCGTGATGGGATCGGGACAATTGTAATTGTCTTGCACATATACTACAAATTAGTGAACAATAATTCGTATTAATCAAATATTCTTTAACACATTTTTGTTTCATCTATTAGCTGTGCACTGCAGAGAAACATAAGCGTCTAGGTAGCTTGGATTTTCCTTCTATCGCTAGCTAAATGGTTTAAGTGGCTCGATACATTCTCGTCTCGAGTATATAGTCGAATCCACTTGCTCGAATGTACTCGATACATTGTGCTGGCTGGCCGCGGACCTATAATTGGCTCACCCTGCAATAAAGTTTCGTGCTAGAGTAGCTTAGGTATCTCATGAACCGACCCGTCGGTGATATAGTGACGATAACCCCCGATACCTATCCCTTGTTCGAGGTCCTTCTCACCCACTTACTCTGATTTACTTCTTGAACGCGCAAAACGTGAGTTCGCTAACGGCTGCTTTAACAAGTAAACCGACATCCAACTAAGGACTCTTTCCCCTGTTACATTGCTTCAGAAAATTCGCCTCCTCGGAGCAAGTGCGATGAAAAATGGATGTCTCGATATCACGCGAGCTTTTGTAAGGCCATTCACGTCACACTTTAACTGCTGCGACACTACAATATAGAATGCTTCGAAGTGTAAAGGATTTATCTTTATGGGCGAGCTTGGAAAGGATTCGCTTGCAAAGAAGTGACGGACCAAAGCTCCGCCAATTATTGTTTTGCAATTGCAATTGATTCCGAGACGTGCGATTTGTCGATTATTTTTCGCTTTAATTTTGACTGTAGTTGGTGCAGCGAGAGGACTACAAATATTTTCGGGTTGCAAGTCATTGAATGTTCTGTTATTAAATACGCGGTTCCCGCAGGATCTCGCATTTTCCTAATGCTGTCGTCGCACAATTATAACCACTGTGATTTCATGTTTCGTCGATATGATATCAGGCATCAGTGCTAGGATACGTCTGCCGCACGAACCACGACGGAAATTGAATAAAAGCGCCGGCTTAGGTCGAAGTAGTAAAAATACCGGAACAACCGACCGGCCTTTCGCAACCGCAACAACTAATCACGGCTTAACGGTCGGACAGCGGGCCCACCTCTCTTTCCATGGTGTACGAGTAGGTTCCCGTGTTCCTCCGTTCAGCCATCCACCACTCTCTCAGTTTCCCTTCGCTTCAGGGCTGTAGACGCTTTACGCCTTGCATCCTAGATGATGAATGAGGGATTAATTCCAACACGGCCGCACCGCCGGCAGGAACTTTACGATAAATTTAAAGTTTCTTTGAAACAATAAGTTCCGGCGGCAGAACAGAGTCGATACGGGGAAACCGTCATCTTTCATAATCGATTATTAACGAACGCAGCGTCGTTGAAAGAGGGAAAGTTTTCTACTCGCAAGGCCGGCTTGTGTACGTGCATGTATAAAAGTACGTTGCGTTGCGAGTGATGGACGAGCACCAGGTGCGGCCAGGCCCATACTTAAGTCTCGTTCGATTAATCGATTGCACCTAGAAATAGCCAGCTATGAAGATGGTAAAGTATGATGACGGTAATGCTATCGACGCTTCTCCCTTTCTACTCGCTTTCATATTTATTTAGATACTTGGAGCTGTCGTGCAACTCTTCTACTGAAACCCGTTTAATGATGGCGTCGGTGTGCGCGCGTACGTGTGTCCATTAATGATTGATTTTTCTCAATTCCCACGCAACTTCGTTTGTTAAATGCGAAGCAGGAAATACGAGTTCTTTGTTTGCCAGAATGAGCTTATACGAAATATGAAGGTGTGCCCGTGTCAACTGGTACCGCAGCCGAGGAGGGTTGGGCGACAATGCATGAAAAATATAAGACGAATTCGGCTAACACAATTTTTATATACGACACTTTGCTTTCGAGAAAAATGACTTTACCCGTGTATGCATTATGAATGTAGCGCAACTATATTTGCACGTCTGCATCATATTTCGTATCATTCGGTTATTAAAATGCTTTACGTATCTACTTTAGTGCATATTTATCGATGTGCACGGGGCCAGCGCAATTAGATTACCACATACACGTATCGTAAAATTGTTTGCCTTAAGCAAATTATACTTATAACGTTAGGATAAATATGATTCAGCTATATAAATTGATTTACCGGTAGCACATTAAGGGTAATTTATTTACGTATTTTCGACAAACTCGTAAGGGAGAGAGAATTCAGATTACAGCGAATTGCTTGCAAGCTATACGAAATACATTTCACTCTAATTCTACGAGTTTCTATCAAACGGCTCCCATTGATTCGCAATATTGGTTTTCTATAAATAACCAAACAAATATTTGTACGGCCAATAAAGATCTTGTAACAGCAATTCTTTATATACTACATTGCTCCTGTCAACAGCGATTTCATTTTTCGAACCACATCGCTCGGCAATTTCTCCCAAATTTAAACAGCCTAAGGTCAACGTAATTAACTCGGCCGCTTCTATTACAGGGGCTAAAAAATTCGTCGCCAAAGCTGTCTTACAAATTCAATTACTATTACACGAAAACCCACCGCTTGTTCGCCGTAAATTCTGCGCACTACAGTTTGTAATT
Source organism: Nomada goodeniana (assembly GCA_963969485.1). Classification (NCBI taxonomy): domain Eukaryota; kingdom Metazoa; phylum Arthropoda; class Insecta; order Hymenoptera; family Apidae; genus Nomada; species Nomada goodeniana. The sequence continues at coordinate 3,986,575 of OZ018299.1, forward strand.
AAAACGTGCCAATCATTCGAACGAATCGCGAATAAGAGCGCGGCAGTTAATTAAAAAATAAAAACAGAGACAAATCCTTTCGAAATGGAAGCAGAAAACGGGGTTCGTTTAAATTTCTCGATACCTATCCGCCCCGTTGTATGACACCTTTCCTTCTGCTTTTTTTTCTCCTTTTTTTTTCTTTGTATCACCGGAGAAATTAATCAACCACCCTTCCAGTAACGTCAATACCGATCCCGAACTTCATGCTCACCGACGGCATCCCTTTGGCCGTGCCGCGGATGCAGCCAGACACCCTGAAAATAATCACGGAATAACATTCACGCGACGGGATCACGGATATTAGAAGCAGCGAGTCGCGTTCGCAAATCGAATCGCGTTAGTCGCATCTATTATTCCTTTTCTCTGGCCGGCGAAGTCCAATCGGATTCCAACAGGACAATGACAGCTCGATTCGTTTCTCATTGGATGAAGCGACGTTGCTGAGCTGCCGGAGGACGGCCCAGGGAATCCCAATTCCCTGAAAGATCGCATTGTAATCTTCGGCTAAAGCAACGGGGTGGAACAACAATTACGGATTGTATACGATCGACGAAAAGGGGTGATTCCGGGTGGAGATGGGCTGCCAGGACTCTGTGCTCGCGTACCTGATCTCGTGCGCGTATACACACGCGTGATCGACCGTGTTGACGGCGTGGAGTACGTGTCTGCGTGTAAATCAATTGTCGCGGTAACCGCAAATCCTCTCGTCGCTCCGTGACGCGGGAAGGTGACGCCGTTGCCTCCGCGAGCATGACAGAAACACGGAGGGTCGGTTGGGGAACGTTGTGAACGAAAGACAGGGATGGAACTAATGAAATTTTCTGGAAAGTGGGACGGGGGCAATTAACGCGTTCAACACATTTTTACCAGCGTTGCAAGTAAGAGATATTAACTCCCGATTATTCCCGGCCGCCTAAGCGATCTATTCTACTTTCTAATTTACGTATTTACGATGCCAGTTCAATGTTTCGCACGTGCTCGTTCGTTTGCCCGTCGTCACTTCGTTTATCTCTGAAATTCTTATCGCCGCCTTCGTATTTCTTTTCTTGTCCACCGTCGTGCGGCACGCTGCGCTGCGTTTTACACTTCGCCAATTTTCTTCTATTGCGACCTCCGCGCTCGTTGTTCCCGCAACATTCCCTCGCCGCCGGGAACGATGAAACGTTCCGACGAACAAAATCGCCAATCGTGCGCCATTAATTTCCCGAGCAGTTTTAATTACTGGTTCCATTCGCGCGCGACGCGAGGGGTTTCTTTTTGTGCTCGCTGGAAATTGTCCGGGCGTCGGCACGCGGCGTAATTCAAATTTAGAGCGTTTTCCAAACTGGACACATTTTAAACATTACCTGAAGCCCGCACATGGAACGCCAGACGCCGAGCGCCGTTGAGTGACACGCGGCATAACTTGCAATTTGGTAACTGCAGGTGCTCCGGTCACGCTAAACCGCAGTTTAATTACTATACCCGCGTGAATTGGCTCGCTGGCAGTACTGTCACGCGCAACGGCGTGCAAATTGATCTCGGCAGCTCTCTCCCTCTCTCTCCCCCTCTCTCTGCATTGACCTTCTCCTCGTTTTGCTTGGCTGAGCTTGCCTTGATCAAAATCACTGAAAAGTCCTCGACACCCGTTTCATTTCCATCCAACGCAAATACCCCAGCGGAGAATTGAAATGTAAAATTTTGATACATTATCGTCGCGTTATTCGCTCGAACGTACTGGATTTTCTGCGGTAGCGAATTCGTCGGGGTTCTTTCGTACTTAGTGTAAAAAAAAAAAAACTTGTCGTTCTCGGCGAAATTAACTTGAACGTGCCAGAGCGACACGGTGCGACAGCAATTCCTGTCCTGGGTACACTGTACGAAACTTTCGTAGAAATGTCGCGATTGTTCGTATTCTTTCTTGTGATTGTTACGCGCGGATGCCTGTTGCGGTATAGTTGTTAACACTGTTAAACAGTACACTTTCTGTTCTACTGACGAACGGTGTAATTTAATCACAAACGATTAGAACCGCGATTTGCTACTTCCAATTACTAATTAGTCTGCACGTTTCGTCCAAAGTAAAGCAATTAGTATTCGACCGAAACGCACTAGAAAGACATGTATTAACAATGGCATATGTTTCGCATCTATGTACATGTTAAGGCGATCTTGAAAATATAATAAGATGAGGTGGCCATTGTTCATCGTCTACTGAATTTTTTTCCAAACAACTCTTCCGCTTCAAAGGACCAATTATTTTCCGCGGCGATAGAAAAGCAATAGAAAGTTATCCTCGGTGAACGAGCAAGTCAAACGGTTCGCTTCCGAATTATTTCTCGAATCGGCTTGTTATTCGGATAAGTTTCATGGGAGAAAGTACACGAAGAGCCATCCTCAAAAGAATCGACATGAAAGAGAACTAAGCCAATCGGCGTGGGTGCTTGGAACGGCGCACAGGCGACCGCTAAACTTAGTTAAAAACTTTGCAGTCAGCTTGGTATTCGAAACTCGCGTACCAAGCGAACTGGGGGAGAGACAGAGAGAGATACATCGACGAAGGGAAGCAGACCTTGGTGACGTTCTTTCTACTTTCTACGATTCGATGGCCGCGATCTCTTCATTCCAACGATGCCAAAGCTTTTTTAACAATTTTTCGTGCAGATCTCGATTCAATGACGTCAATGGTTCGTCGCGACTAGAGAAAGATCTGTGCCGGGAACGTCCTGTCTAACGCAACCTCCAAGGGGCGTATTTAATTCGTTTATGTAGGAACGAACCGTCGGGCATAATCATGATAATATCGTAAGTGATTATGCAAGTGGCCGATGCAACTCAACCCTTTAATATCACTTCCACGATTGGGGTGTGAAAAAACTGTACCAATTACAGGGTTCAAAAATATACAGACCTGTTACCAAATGTGTACATCGTAGATTCGATTTGCGATGTTCGATAGATGATTTTTCACGAACATTCATTTATGAATACGTTTTCCAAAATGTCGCATCAGGTTCGCGTTAAACACTGCTTACCTCTTACGTTCTTTTATCATTCATTTCAATTCGTAAGCAAAGTTCTAAGTGTAGTAACACGTCCCGTGGTTCTCGTTGCTGCCCGCTACGGCTTCGTTACTATCGCATAATCCAACACGGTACTGCATTTGCGCAAAACAAAATGACGAATGCTTCTATCGGCGTGTACTCGAACTGGATTCGTTGCATTACAAAGTTCCGTAGGTAGAAATCGTTCCGTAACGATTTCTTCAGAGCGTTATCGCACCCGGCATTAATTCTGATCATAAACGGCCCACGGTGCAACTCCACCGTAACCACTTTATACCCCTAGCCGTGCAGCGATCCCGGAGCATAAAACTCCTCGAGGGAGTGTCCCACTGTCGCGATTATATTCTTAGTCGTTAGTAAGCCATTTCGTGTCGCGAGTACGTCGCCATCTTTCAACGTTCCTGAAGGCTACAAAAATTGTTTTTCCTCCCCGTGGCCACTTGATCTTCATCGACAACGAGGAAACAGCACCTAATGGGGAAGGGGGGCGATTCCGTGGCTGAGATTCGAACGGGAAACGGAGACGCATAAAACGCAGAGATAATAATGATCTTCTTTTAAGAGCTTACCGTGCGTTTCGTTAATCTAAATTTATTACCTCTTTCGAATGTATGATAACACGCGTCGTTGAAGGACAAAGGAAAAAAGAAGTATGGCTCGATGCAATTGAAACAGAGTCATTGTGTTATCTTATTTGAAGTTAGCAAATTGTTGCTTGAAAATATTTAAGTGGATCGCAGTATTGTAGTGTTTGCGTAATTCGGTCGGCTTCGCAGATGGACCCAATGATAGAGAAATGCTCGACGCGGTTCAAACGTTGTAACGCAGCAATTGTTTAATTGATCGCGCGACCATTCCTTCGCCCTATCGAAACAAAAACGAAAACAAGGAACAGCGAGCGCAGTGAAAGCGCAGTGGAAGAAAAGCCGCAGACAAATAATTAGAGTTACGTTTCTCACCTTCTCGAATTTCGTCGTTGCGCTCGTGTAACAGACCCGACAACACAGCCGCGTTCCACTTCTCCACATCGAGGTCTCTTTTAATACGAAACTCCTTCTCCCTCGTGATCGCATTTTGTCGAGGGCCCGCCCCTCCCGTTCTTACAATCGGCGGTCGGTGCCAAGAGGCGCGGAGAGCAAAGTTGAACGACAGATACCGGTCTTACTGCGGTGCCCTATAGAGATCCATTGTCTCACTTCCTTTCTGTACCCGTGTACCTCCGGTAATATCGTATTATGCCCCCACGACTAACGGAGATGCTAATTCCGTGCTGGCGCCATCGGCTTCCTTGGAAGTAGCGGGTTGGCTGAGCCGAGATGGTGTTAGTAAAGGGAAGTGGCGAAGGGATGGCGGCTCTTCCATCTCCGAGTCACTTCAATCTCCCGCAATCGTGCGGAATATCATGAATGCCGGAGTATATCTCGATGAATGGCTGGAGTCGGAAGGGTGGTATTATCAGAGGCGGAGGGCGCAGAGAATGGGCCATTCGTTCGATTGATTGATTTACGTTTACAGCACCTTCGAACTATAGGCGCCGGGAAACGAGGATATCTTATTATATTAGCCTATGCAGCTGTCGGGGCAATTATTATGGCCGGAAGTTGCGGTATCTGTGACGCGCGGGAACGCGAAGCAAGTTCGGGGTTCAATTCTTGGGCGCAACGTCTTGACAGAAACTGGACGTCTTTCGAAACGTACCAGCTGATAGTAATTGATGTGGGGGCTGGTTAATTAAAAGTGATCCGGGCACTGGTGCCGGGATAGTTCGCGGTGTTACCGCAACAGGTATTGGTCAACTTCTTTTCACGGTCAAGCAACGAGGTACAGTTCGCTGGGTGGTTACTTCGGAAGGCAAATTGAAATGCGGACGTCGTTAGAAGTTCATACACAGCCGGTTTCGTTAAGTATACTTCTTCGGACCACGAGTTTCGGGATTGTTACGTTCGAGGAAATATTTTGAACTCGGGTGCGCCGATTCAATTAACGAAAGAATGATAAGTTTCACCGGAAATCCCACTGATTTGGTTGGAAGCTTTGCATAAATTCGTTCTCGCGTTACGAGACTTCGCGTCACTTCGATAGCATTAAGAAAATCATATCCAAAGCAGCGATCGAGAATTCTCGCCGCCCAATCTGCGATTCTTCGATTGATGAACGACCCGCTAAATTGCATCGGGAACGCAACTCGCGCGAAGCAGTCTCCTCACAAATTGTACAAATTGCACGCTGCTTGTAAATATCCGAATCGTTAAACGGAACCCCCGCGAAGACTTCGTCTGTACATACGTCTGATATACTTTGCTGCGAATAATCGGGCGGAAAATTGAAACGCAGAAAGGCGGACCTTAACGCCGTAATATTTGTCCTGTTCCTCTTACATTTCCAAACGATCGGGACAATTTTAAGGCGGAATAGGAGGATGCTCGCGTGGTGGCCGCATGTAAAATTCAGCAAGGTGAATCCGGGCAAGTGGGCAACGGTGTCGCGCGCATCGGTAGCAGCACGAGGCATAAACGTTCTCCACGACCGAGTCCACCTTTCTTCTTGGCCGATTACTATTCGCTATTCCGTTATTTCGTCCCCAGCCACCACTTCGACCATAACCTCTTCCGCCACCGCCCCTTCCGCACCCTTCTTCTCCCCGTCCTTATTCCTTCAATCTCGCATTATCCCGCAAATAGCTTGCCTACTCGACCGTCCCAAAAGTCCAGCTGTCCTCCCGCCTCCTTGTCGAGACGCGTTGCGATCGATATCCCCCTTTTCCATTGCTCCTCTCGAATCCTCTTTGAACCATCGGGACGATTTCCTGCCTTTTGTCGTCCCCCCCTTTTTTCTTCTTTTTTCATTTCCGCTCGGACTACATTAAACGCTTTTTTGCGCGATTTATTATTCCCACTGAGGGTCATATTTCATTTCGCGGCAGAAGCTTTCGCGCCCCAACGTTAGAAACTTCAGTAACAGCCGGCAAGGTGCATAGTTTGAAACAATGCGCCCTGAAATTCTTGAACAAGTTTTAAGCGGGGTAGTTTTGCATCTGTCGAAGATTTTTAATTAAAGAGGACAGAGGATAGATGTTTGCGCGCAATTGGCAGAAATATTTTTTCAAAGGAAAGAATCGTATCGATATTCGATATCTAGAAAGTTTTACTAAATTTCAGTTTCTACGGTTTAAAATAATACACAGACAGGGTGTCCCGTAACTCCAACGATTACAGAGGAACCGTACAATATCTACAGGTAGGCTGCACCGTGCTAGCGGTAAAGTATCCATTGCAACGTATACTAAAAACAAAAAATCGTTTATTCGTTCAGGCAGGTGAGCAAATTTACCACGTTTCGCGGTTATAGTCCGAGAAACTTTTTTCTGTTTTCTCCTTATCTCGGATATTCTTTCCTCCCGAGTCTTCGTCCCGAAAGCATCGAGAATTCAGTAGCGTGCAGTGCCAGCGGCAGCCTTAAATTAATGATCTTGAAAGCCTAAAGCGTCGGTAGACACCCTGGAACAGGAGAATGCACTCAAGGGGTGACCGCTAGCTCCTAAGTCTCTTAGACCATGGTCTGCTCCCACCAAACTCCGCGCAGCCCTTAGACACCGTTGAAATGTTAGTAAACTAAATATCTTATTAACCCCGTAGCTGCTGCAGGTTAGGCATCGTTTTACGCTTCAGAACTCTTCGGTGGCTTTATACTCCGGCAAAAGGACACGCCGACAAAAATCTCCCTCCGTCTATCCCGTTCGGAAAAGTTTCAAGATATAAATTGGCAGAGGGATTGTTACCCACGAAAAGAAGAGAATCTTGTCTCCCTCCACTGTCGACGAATTAAAATATTCGACTCTGTGCATCTAGAATTGCCGGGATAATAGAAGAAACGACGTTTTCCCTTCACTTTCCTTTCCTTTTTTTTTCGGCTGTCTCTTTTATTACTCCCGAAAACGGCCATTTCTAGATTACCGAGGCGGGAACTCAGTCGGCGGAAGTTAAACCGAAAGTTTCGGCTCAGTGCCGCGGAAACGAGCAGAAATGTACATTAAGCAGCAGTACTTAAAACATAACCGACTATTTCATTAGCACCTTGTCTCTGTGCCGGCGTCATCTCACTCCAACGACGATTTAACCTGCGCTTTCGCTCTCCAGTTCTCTTTTGCGCCCGATTTTCTTTTCCTCGTCGCGATCCCGACGCGTGTTCATTTTAGATTGATCAATTCAGCGAGCCGGATATTCCTCGAGCGTAAAAATCGTATCTGGTGAATAGTTCTTTTTTTAATGCAGGCTATAATTCAACTGTGCTACTGCGTTTATTATAGTGTACACGAGGCACACTGCATAGCGCGCCACTTGGAATCATACAATTCTTCGTACAAAAATTTGGTGTACAATCAGTAGTGGCGGCTATCTGATTGTAAAAATAACGGTTCGTGTTATCAATAAATTTTGTATTATATAAGGGATGACGCCCGTATCGATTATTGACTATCTGCATATTTACTACAATTGTTTACACCTTCTTGTGAGAGTAGACAAATGATGTACACCCTTTTCAGTGAGAAAATTATTCAATCGTTTGGCAAATGGATACGCGAAGGACGATACAGTCACGACAATTTAAATGTTATAATTATGAACGCGTTGCTATTATGGTAATATCCATATATGACTAAACGGATTAAGGGATAATACTCACAACGCGTTTCAAATTGTTTGCAAATTATATCAACCGAAATGAATACTGCAGGCAACAAAGCCGAGTATGAATACGTATACGCGTGCACATTGTGTACGTACGCAGGTCGACAATTTAAACCAGCCTGCCCGAACATTTAATCAAATTTAAATAACAGAAAGGACTGCTTTAAGGAAATACATTTCTGTTTCCGCGGAAGCACAATAATCGTACCAATATCCTTTTTTGTAAATGGCGGTGTAACGTGTTGTTAAATAAATTAACGCATCGTTCAATTTACCTTGAAATTTAATAATTACTAACCAAAATAAATCTTTACCAATATATGAAAATATTCTATTAATAATAAACAAAGAAGCATAATATCATCGAATAAAACGAACGTGCCTTAGAAATCGTAAAGTCTGATCGAAACGAATTTGTCCAGCATTTATCTCGAGTGCTTACATCAACGCCACGAAAGTAATTGTATTATTCAAGTGGTCTGACTCACGTGCCCCATTTTCTATCCCTAAAGTGGAATTGATGACATTCGAAGTCTTATCCATATTCGCCTGTCACTTAAACTTTCCGTTATTGCAAAAAGCCGGCCTTCTGGTGCCAGGCATGAATTAGAATAAAAATCCCGATCGCACGGACGCGATTACACCTAATGCACTTAAATTCGTAGATTGAGTTACACCGACGACAAAACGAAACCTATTAACCAGCATAGAGCGGAAAGGAGAAAGGAGCTGCACGGGCACGAACAATCGATACTTTTTCATTATGAATACCCGAGGCAATTACTCCGCGTCATTGTAAAAGTGAGGCACCTAAATGTAATTAGTTGTCGCTGGCAGGGCGCTTACCTAGGCGGCACCACGCCGTTCTATACATGGTCGCAATTACAATTTAATTTTGTTTCCCGGCCGTTATAAACGAGTGTACTTCATGGGCAGCTTCCTACGTCTGTGTAAGACACGCGGCCAACTCTTAGCGATCGTTGTAACTAGATATTTCGTTCAACCCTCTGCTTGTTCCGTCAACCCTTCGTGACTCTTTATATCTTGGCTCTGGTTCGCGTGGCAATTAATTGTACCGATTAAGTCATATTTAATTCCTCGTTATCGATGCTGTGCGAGGTCCGCGTGTACAGTATAATTTGTAAATATACAGTAGACGTTAAAATAAAATTATTTTTTCACTTGCCGTACGTAAATTACTCTTATCGAACATGAAACATTGTGATTCATTCACTTATCCTGTGGCAAATTTGTTAAACCAACATGTTTCACACTAGTATTTCCTGATCGTCCTGAAAGCACGAAAGCCGAGCGTTTTAAATATAAATGCAGTCAGCGCTTTTATGTGCAAGAGAATGTATGAGCTGGTAACTATGTACTGTAAGAATAATTTGGTATATACCATTCCTGAATCGAACACTGCTGCTACAAGAAGTCGGTGCAAATGGAAATCATTGCACAGAGCAGATATTCTGCACGGAATATCTGTAGAAGTTATCTTTTGCAAACTTCGCGTGTTTGGAATAGAGGACAGGCAAGGGATGAGGCTTTAGTTTCCTCTAAACTGTTTATTAATCTCAAACGTCGACTCGCGATACTCTCGATTCAACTCTTTTCTACTCTGCAGCCACGCATCACCCGCTCTATATATTCTTTTACACCTAGTTTCTCTCTAATTCTGTTTCTCATTTGTTCTCACTCATTTGGGATACACTCTGCAGACAATCCTTGGCAACAGTCGGGCACGTCCACCCGAATCCTTTGGCCGCTGCACCCTCCGTTCACGCGATCACCACAAGTGCCCAGCTCCAACCACGCATCCTTCGCACCTTGGAATCATTCTAAACAGTCACGCAATATTTCCCAGTGTATCCCGCATATCTTGTCAAGGAACGTCCACCTAATTATCGAACACTTCGGATCGTTATATCAGTTCCATCAACTCGTCGTTTGTGCAACACCCCGGCGAAGGGTGCACTCTATCGGGTAAACAGGTACGTTCCACGAAAATCGCGGCCGTATACCGAGCCACGAATGCACCGTCACGATCGCCTATAATTCTACTCAACGTTTCGTCGCGGGGCAAACAGCAATAATTGCGATTAACAAAGAGAAAGAAAATGCAACGCCGTGAACCGTGGCGAGGCGTGATGCGACCGAACGCGGAACGTGTCCGCACGCTAATGCGCTAGATTGTACGAAAATTAAGTCGCCAATTAATTCTGAAGGGGTTGCGGTCAATGCCGGGGCGATAAAGCGACATTTGAACGTTTATCGTTATTACCGGCGAAGTCGTAAGTTACGTCGAGAGGCCGCGGGCATTCTTTTACGAGGAGAAACGAGCGCGGTTCAAGGAGAGGCGGGTATCGAGAAAATGGCACGGCACGCCGGAAACAGAAAAATAAGGACACGCCGGGGCGAAGGGTGGTGGATGCGAACAGGTAGCAAAGAAAGAGTGGCGACCGGGCGAGAAAGCCACTGTAGAAGGTCCGACGGCTTGGAAGGCCGTGCTAAAATTCTTCCCGGAGAGAAATTGTTTTCCGATATCGGGTTCAACGTTGGCCCCGCGTTATGCGGCGGCGCATCTCAAATGAAGCGAGGAGTCAACGCGACAGGCCACGCGAGCCCGACGAGACGATATAATGCGCGTAGCCGTCGTTCGCGCGCGAATCGCGTTTTCCATTCGTCCGTCGCCATTCGAATTTTGTCCGCGCCGCTTTGCTCTCCGCGCGAAAGCAAAAATTGCTCGAGATTGCGTCGCGCTCTATAATTACTGGAGGGAGCCGACGCGGCGCGTGGCCACGTAATTACAGCGCCCGTGTTCGGCTGCAGCTTGTAGTACAATTTAGCGCTGGCAATTCGGCGGCTGATTGTTTGTTTATCAGCTGTCGCCGCGTCTGTGTGCCACTGACGTTTAACGATATCCGTTACCCGTTTGCAGCGTGTGAAACGTTAGAGCTGAAACTTTCCGCGCTCTGTGTTCGGCGGCAGAATTGAGTTTGCACCTTTTACGGTATTCGTTTGTAAAATGTGATTGATCGATTTTAATTGTGAGGGACCGTTCGAACGGACCGTTGTAAGAATTGAAAGACCGTCGCTGCGATGTTACACACCGGGGTAGAGTTGTTATAAACATTTACTTCTTCGCGGTTCTTAAAATTGCTTATTAGTTGGCACTGAAATATCGTGTTCGTGAAATATCTTTCCGTATTCGTTACGGTATGTTCGCGAAATAAATTGCAGTGGAACGTTTCAACTAACATTGCAATATTTTTTCACCTTTACCGATGTGAATGTACGTTTACAGTTAAGTCGCGAGAGCCTTCGCCAGGGATACGGCTCCCTATGAATATTCAAGCTATAAATTTTGTTAAATTTGGTAACGAATAAAACGATGTTAAGTCTGACAGTTAGTCTACTCGTCCCAGTTAACATTCTTGTTAATCTTCGCAACCATGACCCAAATGTTCTACGATTTCATACGCTGTTTACGCTGCTGCTAAATTTTTTATCTCGCGAACGTGCACTTTTGCTCCACTTTCTTGCGTCAATGGAAGATGCAAATAACTCGCCCCTCATTCCGAATATCCCGGTTTTACATATGTACACCGATAAATCGTAAACTCCATGAATTATTGTCAAAGGCTCCTATATTTAATACGCTCGAGTGCACCGAAATATTTGTTGCGCGTTGCATGCGAATTAAATCTAATTGATATCATGTTGCTAGTGTTTGCAAACTCAGGGCGTCGAGTAGAGATGACCATCGATGCGAAAACACTGAATCCACTCGCAGTCAACTGCACGAGTGTCGAGCAATTTTCCCGTCAGCACTTTTCAAAATGAAGCCCATAATGAAAAAAGCGTTCGATTTGTATCGTACCAACGGTCCCCGCCAGCTCCACCATAATATACCAACAGTATCGCAGTCTCGCCCCGCATTAGCAGCACTTTCGTGTCAATTCCGAATGCGTTGTAATCGTATCTAAAGCGCGTTCAGATTAAAACTTCAACACCGATACCATTGCACGTACAACCGGTTAAAATTGAAAATTACTCCGTCGAAATAGTCGCCGCTAGCATCAAGCAACTATCGCACCTACTTACAGACGAACGTTCGCGTTTCGTTCGCGCTTGGGTATAGTCGTTTCCCGGGGAAAGCTTCATAAAGTTTATAGACGCGGCGTTCGCACGTCTCCTGCGTCACGGACGAACCGTCAGACCTCTAAACTCGGGTCCTCCAAAGATCGGTGATCACCGGCGGTTAACTTAAGCAGTCGCTCGTTGAAGTTCCGCGAACGAACGGGGTCACATCTACCCCCGAAACCCCTCTATAAAGGGCAAACTGTTGCGGCGACGCAACGAAAATTGAAAACGCCACGACAATTTTATCCCGCGCCGTCGATAAAGCATCATCGTTCGATAAAGAGCATAGATTCGACGAATCGAACTCGTTCAGGGACAGTTCGCGATGCGGTTCGCCGCGAGACGAGCGTCCGCGCGTTCGGGAAACTACGTGAAACGACGTCGAGTCGGCGTAATTATGATATGCGTTAAAGGGGGAACGCGCAGTCAAGGGTGCAACCGTTGTCGCTCCTTAAAGGGGCCAACTGTTGCAATGGTTGTGCAAAAAGTCGGCTGAGAGCGTGCCGCCGGTTTCCAGTCTCGACTCCGCCCAGGCACTCCCTGCTCGTGCAGATGCTTACACTTCGTCGACGACCCACAATGCCTTCTCCTTCCGCCACCCCGCACACCCCCACGAAGATACATCCTGCATAATTTACGCGCAGTCAGCGGCATCCGCGAGGGGGTTACGACAAGAGGAAGCGCGTTCCACGTAACGCCCCGCGCAAACAGGAAATTCCTTTTGAGCTTTCCCTCGCGAAACGTCACCGGTTTTGATCGTTTCTATAACTTTGCGCCGGGGTAGAAAATTCTTCCCCTGGAAATTTCAGCGAGAATAGCCTTGTTACCATTTGAAGCGCTGCATGTTAATACGATTATTGTTGTTCGAAGAACGCCCGCATATTTGAACTGCGAGACGTAGGTGTCGTTCATAATTGTACAGTTCGATGTTACGTGAACACTTCCTTCCCGTTGTTATTTTTAACACAATTGTTCCTCGTACAAATCTTTATTATTCAATCGATACAGCACGCTGCGGACGCGAGTATTCTCAGATCGGTATTCGTATTGGACATTTTATGGAATTTCGACCCGTTTAATTTGCGTACCCCTGACAGTTACTGGCCCGTTTTATCATTCTGCACCGAAGTCTGTGACACGATAATGTGTAAACGAGAAGACGGATACCTCGACGAACGTCATTTGTATAAAAATGATCAATTAATTATTCAAATGTCTCGCGCTCTATGCTCATGCATAGATTATAGAAACACTGTTCAATAAATATTTAATTTGTCGAATCGATCAACCTACTCTTCGTATTTCCGAAAGGTGTACGAATATTTATGAGCCGTACATATCTACACACACAAATGATATAGAACGTCGAAACTTTGCCGCAGACAATCGACCGTATATTCCACTTCCGGACGGTCAGAAAATTATAATCGGTGTTCGTTGTGATATTTGGGAAACGTACCCGAGAGTCCACGGCGTGTATTTGGATTCTGCACGATCATGGCGTTCATCGGCCCGTGCCGCAACTTTTCCAACCCTGAATTCCAGCAACAGCGAAGGGCGACCAGCGATCATTTGACGTTGTGGTCACGTTCGCGTATTTCGTGGTACGTGCTGTTTGCGAGATATCCACGATCATTAAACTCCGAGCGACGTGCCGGTAGGGCCGCGGCATGGTATCTCCTCGCAATCAGGCGGAAACGACGCGTACCGAGCAGTTTCTCTTCGCGGGAAGATCATTGGAAATTATAAACCCGTCAGTTCGGGCTCGGGCTCATCGGACGAATTGAAAAGGTAATCGTGCTTGCCGGCGAAGTGGCCGGCAACGTCACGGAGTCCATCTCTGATCCCATCGGGGTCTACGAGTTTCACGGGCTACCATTATGGCCGAAACTAATTGCCAGCGGGATAAAGACTTCTTTCACGGGTCATATAGCTGATTCGGGTAGCGATTCGGCAAACGCAAAGGTCCTCGTAGTTCATCGTCGTTTATTCCAGCAGCGCGCTGTCTCTTCATGCCTTTGCCGTTGAAGGATTGGGCGGAGTGAAAAAGGAAGGGGGCGAAGAGGAGAAAGCGTGGGATGGTACTCTACGACGAGTACCGTATTAACGGGGTGAATGCCACGTGTAAACGCGCCATTGCGCCTAAAGCTTTTCCGATTCTCTCGTCTGCCTTTTCATTCTCTGAGTAATTGTATGCATCCTGCCCGTCTCGTGGACGGGGCCAAAGGAAAGGAAAAGGACAGATGAATGATGCTGAAGACGGTACACCGAATCTCGACCGAGCAAGGAGCGCCGCCCTTGCTCGGAGGGCAACAGCTAAATCCGGGGAGGAAATTTAAAGCGTCCTTTTTATTACGCCACGGGACTTTGCGCGGCGAAAGCGTTGAATGTATTGCAGCCACATCTCTGGGGGTTGCCTATGGTGTTCCCGTCTTAATACAACCTGTGGAACGACGCCGCGTACTACGCGATTCTTGGTCTCCTCCAAAGAAAAGCAAATTCGCTGAAAGACGAATTTCATTCGTGAGAATTTCCAAACCCGTTAATCTCCCATTGGCGTTGGAGAATTTTTATTGCCAGAGTTATCGTAGAATAACAATAATACTGTATTGCATAGGGAATGTCGATTGGTATTGTGACACCTAAAAATATTCAACAGCAATGTTGCCTTCGAATATCGTACTTGCGCAACGGGCAATTACAGAAAACCGGATCGCGGGCAAATACAATTAATCGCAACTCCATTTCATCGCAGGTCATGGCGTCGAGATCGGTAACACCCAAGATGGAAATCTCTGTAACGCCTTCGCTGCTCGTTAAGCTTTCGCCTCGATACTTCATAATTCACTGCTTAATGAATAATAAACATCTGTTGTGCGCCCGGCTCGGAAATGTCTACGAAGCGGGGAATTTCAAGCTGCGTCGCCGTTTACTTATTTTACTAAGGTCTTTGTACACTTTGCAGCCCCCTGTTCCCTGTGTCCCGCAACCAGGGTTTCCAGGGATTGCAGTAAATTTCTCACTTTGAGAATATGAAATTCCTCGTCGCTACGGCGAACGCTGTGAACGCGAGCTGGTTGGCCCTCCCTCTGCGCCCAGGGGTCGGCCGAGATACAAGTCAGATAAGACCGGCGGTACAATATTTTCGTCGCGGGCATTTTGCCAGAAACTTGCGGCCAGGGTGAAGATTAGCGCAACCTTGGTAACGACCTTATAAAACACCGAACTCAACCGGCGCGGGCCAAAAATATTGCCCCGCAAATTGAAAGGTACAGCGAACGTGTGCTCGCTCATCCCTTTCCCTATTTTCCCCGTTCGCGGCGATCCCGCTATCTCTCCCTTATTCGATCCACTCCCCCTTCGTCCGCGCAAAAAGAAGGAATTCATTCGTGAAAAGCTCGTGACAGAGTTCTGGTTGGAAGGGTGTTCCGCGATTCGTATTCACAAACAAATCGTCGGCAAATTCGCCGGGCAATCGGATCGCGCGACGCAAATCCGATCTTTGACGCGCGTGATTTCTCAGCGAAACGTCCGTGAGGCGTTGTTCCCTTTAATGCGCAGCTCCGATTATCGCGAGAGGCACGTAATTGACAAAGGTGAGCAGCGTACTCGCGGAAGGGGAATGAACAGAAAAATATTATCTAAGCTGAACAAACACCTCGACGATAGGAGAAATAACGATCGAATCGTCTTAGACGGAGTGCGAACACGAAAGAACTTTCGATACTCACTCCGTTAGGATGAGAGAAAATTCTGAATAAAAATATGAGCGTGCCTCAACATTTTATGATTAATGCTATCCACGGTGTATTTAACTATCACGTGTCCCTCGCGTTGAAACCTGGTATATTAGAAACCCCTGGCAAAGCTGCCCTTCGCACAGTTCAAAAGGCCGCCGCAGAAGTAATTACGAAAGAAAAATTTCTTGAGGGGATGCTCTTGAGAAGGACGAGGCTGTAGTACGATTCCTTTCATGACCGAATAACGCGTGACACGGGGCCTATTACATTCTTTTTATTTTTTTATTTTTTTTTTTTTTGCGAAACGAAGTATTATCTCCCTCGAGGGGAAACGGGCCGGTGTAGTACACTCGAAACGGTGGAGAATATTCTCTGCGCCCCTTCGCCGTTCCCCGTATAACCGACCCTTTCGAGTCGGGGGTGTACAGGCAAGCGTAATTATTTCGCAATTTACTACCCTTTGCAGGATGTAGATTTAAAATAACCGTATTTACGGTACTTGTCTGTGATACGAGACACCCCGGGGAACGCTAAATTAATCCACGCATGGACACGCACGCAACACACATTCATAATACAAGATCTTGCGGTACAGGTCCCAACGGCCTGCGAAATGAGCCGCGATTATGTTAAAGTCTCTAATGGCAGCACGCGAGCGCCTATTCGCTACGTGAAACAGTTGCAGGCATGATGGTGCGAAGTAACATTTCGTATGGATGTTGATCTTTCGAGGTGGAATCATTGCCGTGGACGCTGAGAAGAACGAACGAAGCATCGAATCGAAGATTGTGGAACGTTCGATATTTTATAAGCAGCCCGAACACTTCGATGGATTAATGAATTTCTCGGACAGAATTATCGGCGCACGTGCATATGCAGAGAATATTTGTTCAACATTTGTCACGAATCAGTTGCCATGTAGGCTTTTACCACGCGAACACACACAATAATCTCATACATAACCATGAAACAATTAACTCTGAAAAACCGTGAGGCGGTCTCATTCAAATCGTTACCCTCAATAATTTATTACTCAGTTTTATTTACCCGTGCGTCGAGTTTTGTCTACACTGGTTATTCAAAATTGAAGGCAACGGGGGTCCAGTATTATCATTGCCGCATAGAACTTAATATACAAAGAAATCTTTATCGTCGGTTCGCGAATGATAGCCGCATCAAATCAGACAACATCGTATGTCCTCGTCCCATAAATATTGCCGTTCTATCATCGTTACCAGTTCCTCGTCCGGTCGATCAAAGTAACGCAAACATACAAAACTTGAAATAAATAACAACAGTGATATCACTGCACACGATACTTTCTGTTTCATCTCGCATCCCGTTCGAATAAAAACGAACCATCCGCGATGCGTACCAACATTCGAGGGCCGCGAACTGTCCGGATCTTCTGGCCGTCCTCTATCTGCATCTGAACGCCGCGGCGTGTTCGTAGAGCCACCCCGAACAACGCGAAACATTCATACCCCTCCACAATTCGCTCCAAAGAAAGTATCCGAAAAGCACAGACGATCCCCCGTTCGAACCCGAAGAAGTATAATTACCGTGGAGGGGAATAAGTTTCGCGTTCCCGCACGTCGAATAATGTTGCAGCATTAAGGGATAGGGGTAGGTGGGTAGGACTTGGCTCGCTGCACGAAGCACCAGAAACGATTCGGCGTGTGCAATGGGTTGTAACGCTCGGTGCGACGCTTCGTCCTCGCGATTCTGGGAATCCGAGGTTGGCTGGCAGCCAGCGACTGCTTTACTTTACCCGACTTTGCGCGGAAAGAGAACAAGATAGGACGGGGCAGAGTACACACCGGGACAAATATATTGACGTCCCCCGAAAAAGTCGTCGCGTCACCGAATATCCCACATATATAACTCCTGCAATCGGAGGACGGGATAAGTTCAACCCGCGCGTCCTGGACCACCCCCAACCCCCGCCCCGCAACGACGGTCGGTTATGCTTTGCCCCGCAACTCCTGCGATTTTCGCAGATGTTGTGATGCCGTCGTTCGTGCGTCGAATCCTTTATTCGTAGATCTCGTTCGGTCCTTCCTATCTGTACATACATATTTCTTTCATTCGACGAGGGGCAGGAGCGACGTTCGACGTTGATCCCGCGAGCTTCGTTGCGCCGCGCGAAGATTGGGCGACACGGCGGGTAGTAAAAACGACGAACACCGACACTTCCGTCTGATTAAATGGGGAACTACGTACGACGAAAACGGGGGTACCGCGTTTAGTTCCCTGTCCCCTGGCTTACGAGGCACTCGAACTCTATCCGAAGAGAGTCGCCGTAATAGAGAATAAATATTGAATCTGCCACCGATAAGACCATGGTACACGTATATTGGGGGGGTGGGGGAGAGAGAGAGAGAGGAGGGATACGGAGAAGGGTAATCCACCGGATTCGACGGTCTCAAAGACCGGTCGCATTCTTTCCACCGTGTGTGCGATGCTCTCGTGTACGTGGCAACCGGAGGTCCATTTCCACGGATAAAGGAATCAACCGGGGACCTGAAACAACGGGGCAGAGAAAGGTTAACGGCCATTTAATTGGCTGGTTGCATCGTCTCGGGTTAGAAAACGGGAACTAATCCAGCGTGGCTGGACAAGCTCGACCAAGAAAATGCCCCATGGTCACTAACGTCAGACACAGAGACTCGCCCTCTTTTCTTTGTTGCCCGTTCCTCCGCGAGCTTCCACTACCAGTTTCTAACAGAGAGAACAACGGAGCACGCCATCATGCTCGGCCGGGGCCGTTTCTTCTGCTTTACGGTTTTAATAAATCTCCGCGGGGTAATTCGCGGCGAGTCGGAGCAGGCATTAAAACCACTGACATTCCACTGGCCCTGCCTTCCGCGATGTTGCACTGTAATGCGGCAAACGAAATGATTGGACCGGCATTAACGTTAAAAATTGGCCCGCTTGCTTGCTTAACGGGATCCTCTATTTCGGAAAATTAACAAACTTCCGGAATATTTAAATTGAGTTGCTGAAGCACGACGTAATTGGAAATATGGCAGCAATCATGAAATTATTCAAGAAACACTTCTTTCACAGTTATATATATAACCTGATGCACAACATTATGCGCATTCCAGATATCAATCTCGAAATGCCGTGACCCGTTTTCTATCGAAAGAAACGCGTGGCATAAAGTCAACTCGATCAGCGGTTCAATCTGCTTGATACAAAATACCCCAGTACAACAGTTGTCGAAAATAATTGCCTCACGCTTGCACAGCAAGATAAATAATAATAACCGAATCGCAATTTTTCGTTCGACGTTTGAACCTCGATTCGCCGCAAAACTTTACGTTATCACACGCGCACACACACGGTTAAAAAACACACCGTGAATTCGAGGCCGAAGCGTGGCTTTCCTTGAAACGCTGTACTATCAACGTCCCCAAAGAACAACAATGAAGTTCGTGCCGCGCTAAAGCACCTTCGGCTTTCGGTTTTCGTAACAATACACGACACCCGCCGTAATCGTTGGCCGATGGGCGAGCAATTTTCGTCGAACAGGAATTGTTTGTAAAGCGAAACTCTCCAACCGGCACAGAAGCGCCACCCCCCCTCCCCGCGCGTTCTTAACTCTCGATCGCCAAAGAAAATCGCTGCGTTGCGGTAATGTTTATCGAACATGATTTTGGTAGGTTCGTGGGGATTAAACGGGAGCCGGCCGGCTTTAATGAACCCAAGCGATGCAGCCAAGCGGGCGAATTTACGCCATTACCACGCAAAGGCACAGGCGTTACGGTAAATGAAAATTTAATCTACAGATCGATCCCGTCCGAACCGTTCCGCCTGGCAATACGTCCAGCGGGCGTTAATTCGCTTCGACTTTTACCGGTTCGATATTATTAAACTACGCGCAAATGGCCAGATCTGTTGTCCACTTGTACGTATGCGCGTGCATACGCTATTTTAGTGCCTTCTCTAACGGCTCGCGTTTCTATTCCCCCCTTCGTTTCAGGTGAGTGAAGCTTGTCGATGCTACTCATCGCTAACGCGGTATCGTAATACATTTGGCAAGAGTTGAACGAACGTGTGCAAGCTTCTCCGATTTCGGGGGTACCTTCGTGAAGGTCCGCGAAATATTTATTCGACGCAACTCGGACGGAATGTTAATCTTCCCGGAGCGTTGTGAAACGAATGTCGCATTCCTTCCAGAAATATATAAAACACTTTCGTTGCCTGTAATGAACATACATTTCGACGCAGGCGTATGTACACAGTTTCGAATAACAGACACGATAAATTCTCCCTCGCAAACCCATCCGAGTGTTTCAAGAATAATATCGAAATCGACGTAGCGTAATCGGAATCAATAACGCCGATACGGAGATCGTGAAAACTATCGAGACACTTGCCGCTTGAGTTATCCGGTGCCGTTAGCCGTTATCCGTACCCGAATACGTGCAATACTCCGATTGGCACAAGGGAACGCGCGGCATCATAATAAAAGTCTTATTCCGCCTATATAAAAATCCTGCCTCGCCTTATTGCAAGCGATGACATTTCATTATAGCGGGCCCAGATATTCGTCGGATGCGCACGACAAATAAATGCGAATTATTCTGATACCGGATGGAAGGTTCGGTTAAAAGAGAAATGGGGAATCGAGGGGGGTGGGTTGGGGTGGGGGCGAAGGGTGAGGCCGCGGCGGAAAAGGTAAGGGGACGAGGTTGAAGGCGAACAGGCTAGTACAAGGGGTGGTTTGTTGCCTGGGGATACGCTCGCGTTCCTAGATGAAGAAGGCACGGAGGAGGGTACCAGACGATAACTCGATCGGACATCCTGAGGCGGCCGATGCGATGCAATAGTTTGTATCCGGTGGAGGGTGAGCCATCTCCAATCTGAGCCACGAAGCTGCGCCGCTTAAACAGCCACGACAGAAGCCATTACTTACCTCCCGTGGCCCCCCCGGGCGTTACGGAAGAAGTACCCACTCGAATTATTTTCACCGATTTAGCGCTTCGAGTGAGGCGGCCGATCTTTTTTTCCGGATCATTAGAATCTGTTCTTTTCACTTAATTCGGCCGGGTTTCCAATGGGACACTTCGTATCGCGGTAATCCACCGAAAAAAGGGCTTTAATGGGCTACGTTAATCCGGCGAATTGATCTTTCACTTTAAAAACGACCGGCGCGGAAACGGCTCGAGAACGTTTCGTTGCGTTTAACGAGCGGGAATAAAACGTTCGATGCTTGTTTTTATTTAAACCCGACCATTTAGCTTGTCGGTCGCGTTACTCGCCGTTTCCGTTTAATGTACGCGCCGGTAATTATGAACGCGGTGCAAGTCAGAGATGCGGAAAGATATGGGTTTATTCCATGCATTGTGTCGCGTGTATTTAGTTCACAATATTGTGACAGAAAGTTCAAGTGTCGAGCGTGGTCGGAAATCAATGTATTTAACATATTCGTTTGCTTCCGCTTTATGCTGACATCGGGCCAGCGACGAAGGAAAAATATAACGATACGATGGATTAATTGCCGTGCATGCCACTTGGTTATCAGCAATATTTTGAACCAGTCAGCGTTGAAAATCACACTTAAGGAGATAAAAATTGTATTAAGCAACATTAGAATTGTAAAGTGTCATAAAATTCATTATTTCTAAGTCGAAGTCATTCGACGTTCGAAGAAGCATAATTATTTAGGAGATACGAATCGGATTTTACAATCAAAGGAAGTGTTTACGTTATAAGAGCAAATATTCGATTCAATATTTGGCTATTATATCGGCAAAATATTTTTGTATACATATAAATGCGAAACGTTAATTACCTCGAAACAAAGAATACATGACTTAGTCTACTTTCGTAATCATCGGCACATACGTATATGATTTCTAACGAATTACAGTTCCACGTTCGTGACAATTTAAGACAGTCATTTTAGATTTGCGTAAGTAGTGGGAAATCGAGTATTATAAGTAGATTTGATTTTCCAGCTGCAAAATGCAGACGGAGGTTTGACTAAATATTGTTAGCGGAATACGTATCGTTAATATATCTTCTCAACTCGGGACTTATTAACAGGCTCAGCACATTTTTTTGGTACCATTTCCTTCTCTAATAGCGAACCAGCAAGGCCACCCGTTAAATTATTCACGTGCCTCGCGTTCGCGTCCGATGTCCGCGAGCGGAACCCGATTTATGACAAAATTCCGATGTCCGACTAATTCAATGAAATCCAAAGACGCGAAAGACAATGGGAACGATGGTAAAATTCCACCACCGCTGGACGCGCTCGACAAAAGGCCGACCGCATACTCGGACGGGGCGAACGTGGGCGGGCCCCCGGGGAACGTGGACATTTAACATTCAACGCGTATGATTAGTCAGTGTGGCGGCGCATAGAAAATACGGCCGTTCCACACGGTATATAGAAACTGTAGGATGAATTATGTAAGGCAAAGTACTTCATTCGTCTTGCTCTTGTTATTTGGTGGGTGTAGTTAAACTCCGCGTATTACCGCGCCTGAAATATCGCCGGTAATTTTTAAGGGAAACGTGCCGTCGACTGCGCGCCACTCCGCCTTATATCTCCCTCTATTTCTTCGGCGCCCCGGTTCGGTCGTAAGCGTTGTCGGTGCCGCTACGAGCCACGAATCAAGGTGGAATTTCACGGGCCGCGCGGGCCAGCATTTTTTTCGAAACGCCTCGCGGCGGAACGAACGCGCCGAATATATTTCGTCGTCGCCGCGGCGGCGTACCGACAAGTTTATTTTACAAATTATTTTTCCTGCCCGCGTGTGTGGCTGCCTTGAACCCCTTCCCGCCGATCCCCGTGCGCCACGGCGAAGCTGTAATTTACCCGCGAGTTTCGACGCGCGTAGAGCGCGAGAGGGAAGCCGAAGGTAAAACGGAACTGTCGAGAATTCGCGTTTAACTTTGTGTGAAGAATTTGAAAATGAAACGTTCAACAATGAGAAAGTTGAATGCAGTTTATGGTATGAAAAGTTGTACGGCTTTCGCGAAAGAAAACAGGAGCGGGTCGGTGTTGTTCTTCGTTTTTTTTAAGAAACGCCGCGGTAGCGTTTGGCGTACAAAGGTCGGGATGAACAAGAAGCGAGCGCGGAAAGTAAAGGCCGTGGTAAAAAGGGCAAAGAAGGTGGAAAAAATAGAAGAGCGGAGCAAAGGAGCCAGGGGGTGAAGGAGGGAGAGGGAGAGAGAGAGTTATCGGTAAGGAAAGGGCCGTTCGTCCGATAAACAGATGCTGGTGGAAGCCGCTCATCCGGCAAACATTACACAGGCTTACCACTACGAGACCATCCCGACGATTGGTACATATCCAAGATTTCGTACGGCCAGCAGGGAACGTGTACCTATATGTACATACACCGAGTACAACAGCTCGGTAACCCCCGCGCGCCGTTAGGTAACTCTATTCAGAAGCTTTGCCCGAGAGACCTTCGACCCGTCTTAAACCATGGCCAAAGCGAATATGTTTCCACCGGCATACGACGTGGCGTAAACCCGCCACAAGACACCATGGGACCGTACCATAACCGCTCGACCGTGCTGTCGGATGACTACGGGCTTTTGCGTCAGTTTCACGCCAAATAAGGAAGCCGTCGTTGCACAATCCACCGCCGGTGTACACACTCTGCTTGGCACAAGACCCGCGTCCAAATAAAAACAATGCGCCCTCCCTGTGGACCGCGGACATTCTCTCAGGGAAATTTTTACGTCCGGCGGAAAATTGTTTTGGAATTTAGTGGGGTCGATTGGATTCTATCGTTCGGTAATGTAATAATGTATTCGATGCGCATATCTGTATCGCGATAAAGCGTTACAACTGAACAATTGGGCAACATTAAACGAGGCCCGAATCGCAGTATCGCGACCTAATCGTATTTCATAGAAACATAAACGACCTCGGTTGCAATTAGGCGACGGCCGGCGAAGATTTACGCCGAGACATTGAATCAGAATATACGACGAGTCGCGCAACGAAAGCTCAGACGCTGGAAATGTCGGCTAATCGTCTTGGTTATACAAGTTGCATACCTGTACAGCAGAAAACGCGGATTTAATTAAAACTGGTAGCCCGCGGCGTACATATTTTCCGAGAGAGGACGAGCCCACCTTGTAACCGTTACACAAACGCAACAGAACCGAGTGGGCGTTTCGTATCCAGCATTCCGTACGATGCCGCTGGCCCTTAGTCAGCTCGAGATGAGAAATTGTGTAAAATGCAACCGAATTTCTCAATTTCGCCGTAATGTCCGGCATTTCTGGATAAACAATTTTGACGTGTTCCCATACTTAAGGAACTTGTATAATAACGTTCAACGCTACCGGTTATTATTACGGGAATTTGTACAATCCTACCGGATAGTTCCAGTCAGATCGGTTACTCCCAAGAGCGGTTGAGTACGCGATTACGTACGAAACGATATTGTTCTACAGGAACAATGAGAAAATTAGGCAGACGGGGCGGTAGTTTAACTACGATATCATCGGCTACCATTATTAGGGAACCATTGTAGGCATCTATCTGTGCGCGTATTAACACGGACCATTGCTACAAATTCCACGACTCGTGAGTACGTATAGTGGCGACCTTATTGCACGGTATGAAATCATTGCGAACGGATCGCTGTGCCTGTAGGCGCACGCGAAACGTTCTAATGAAATGTTGCAAGCGAGTGATGAACGCCTCAGTAGGAGAGAAATTTGCGAAACGTTTTTGCTCGTCGAAGGGAGATGTTCGTTTGTACGGTGTGTTCGAATCTGATTGGAAACTTCAATGCTATAGATCAAATTTAAGGAGCAGCGTTGCAACTGTGGCGTGGGCTAGCTAAGACGTTATTATCGTCGAAGGTGGATTGATAAATTTCTGTTTATCACAACGCGTCGTATTGCAGAAGTTATTTCCAGCGAACCTGTCGTAGATTGGAATAGAGGGTACAGTGTAATAGGACTACAGTCTCCTTCAATGAAACACTGACTTTATTCATATAAAACGTCGACACGCGACAACTCTCTAACAAATAACGACTCTCACACGATACTCACGATACTGTCGATTCAAGACTCTCTGCCCTCGATACGACTCTCCTGAACTCTCTTTTAAGTCTGCTGTTTTCGCAATCAGCTATCCTGGAACTCTGACTCGCGCACCCATCATCCACTCTATATATATTCTTTCACGCTATTCCCCATTTGCCCTCACTCGTTTAGGATACACACTGCAGACATTCCTTGGCGACAGACAGTCTCGTCCACCCGAATCCTTGGGTCGCTGCACCCTCCGTTCACGCGATCTTCTCAAGTACTCACCTCCGAACATACATCTTTCACACCTCGGCATCATTCTAAACTGTCCCGCACTATTTTATACGAATATTTTTGTCACATTTGATGTGTTGTAACCCCACCAAGGGAGAAGAAATGCAGCGTCCACGGTGTCTGAAATTTTCCTCGATATTTGAGAATTTTCCTCGAATCGGGAGGAACGAAAAACCGAATCAGTTCGCACGCCACGCACGAAAATTCGTACAGCGGCGGGTTGTTCCGTTTCTAA
The DNA here is from genome assembly GCA_963969485.1 of Nomada goodeniana. Taxonomy (NCBI): domain Eukaryota; kingdom Metazoa; phylum Arthropoda; class Insecta; order Hymenoptera; family Apidae; genus Nomada; species Nomada goodeniana. Next base: position 4,011,785 of record OZ018299.1, read on the forward strand.
GTTTCGAAGACGAAGGAGCACGACGCCGAGGGATTAGCGAACGCTCCGAGCGTAAAAACGCTTCACTGCTGTCTCAACGAAACGGATTCACGCGCAATCAAGCGACACGCCGCCCGGCAGTCCCAGCCTAGCGTAAACGCGGGTTAACAACGGCAAACGGCCGGTTAGATATTGCGGGGACGAGCATCGACGGTGTCGAGCGAAACGACGAGCAAAGAAAGTCGCACAGTGGAGCGTAGAAGCGGAGAGGAAGATCGAAGCATATAAGAGGACGGCGAGACGCGCCTGATACGCGGCACTGTCGTGAACCGTGGAGCGTATTGCACGACATAAAAGTAAGATCCACCTAGTGGCGGTGGGACACGTAACGCATGAAATCGCTCGAAAGGAACGACATAAACGGCTCTTGCTTGCCGTTTATCGCTTCGTTCCGCTCACCGACGACTCTCGCCCCGTTGCCCTCCTCGGGAGATGCGCCCGGGTCGTCGCCGTGGTGCTGTAATAATAATAACAACAGCAACGATCGATCATAAAGTCGAGGCCGCCGGCCGATTCGCAGGAACCCTCTAACAACGGTGCAGCACGGTGCATCTGCTCCACGAACAGAATGCGCGCTGGTTTCCGCCGCGGATTAAGCAGACGTTAATGTTTTACGATCGACCCGCGTCGGTTATCTCGGCGCGAATAAATCATTTATGATCACGTCCGCGTCGAACGATTCGTGTTAAAGGGTCCGCGGTTTGTAATAAGAACGGACGTGCATGGACTGGTCGGAATGCGAGGAGTGATTCTGCTTTGGTGCCGACGGATTCCGAGCGGATATTTATTCGTGTTTTGTTCAAATGTCAGAATTTTTGTGGCTCGATAAGGGCTCGTTAGGGATGGAAATTTGTGAATACGGAAAACAAGGAAGGGTCATCCCAGGCCAAATCGATCACCTGTGTACGTCACCATCGACGATTTTGCTGTAAATGAAATATGTTGTAGTCCGTGTGAAATTACGGGAGGCTTGAGTCGTCATGTTCGCGGTTGACAATTCGTTTAGAAAATACAGGCCTTCAAGTTTTGTAATTTTTGCCATTTTTACGAGAACGGGCCTTACTTATGAATGTTTGTATCAGGAACTGTTCGTCCGATTGAGCTACTTTCTGTTTGGTGGTATTCACAAAGGATTGGGCTATTATAAAATAATTTTCGACCTCGATAATTAACTTTATGACATCGAAAAGTATGTTTTTGCGTTTTTTACGATGATGGGGCACACGGACTTAAATCTTGAAAAAAAATATGTCCATATTCCTTGAAGTTTCCCCTTCAAAATGATGGAGCATCGAAAATTGGCTTCACAATGAGCTGGAAAGGGACGGGGCACACAGTAGGACCAATCTAATTTCAAAATATAAATTTATAGGCAATAAACTATGCGCCTTTTACAATTATGTAACCAAGTATGTAATCCTTTCTGTGACGCATGGCTACACTGTAAGACCTTTCGAGTTTCTACGAGAATCATTCTTCAACCTGACTAAAGTATTGCTGGAAATTTGGTTTTTGACACACGCAAATGTACTACCAACCATCGCAAACTCTAATATCGACGCCGCGTCTCGGTCTCGCCGATATCGTCGAGTTAAACACGCCTGATACAAACCTTGATTCGCATCAGACTGATATCAGAGAACCATTAGCAACGCCTTCGAAGCGTCGCGTTCCCGCAGAAAGACAACGCAGCCAGTGAACCGTTTGAGGATTACATTTTCCCCTGGTATTGAATAGCGGCGATCCGTTCGTTCTCCGGAAAATGCATCCTGTGTCAAACGAATCTGCTGCAAAGCCGTTCTGTGGCGCGCGTAAACCCTCTCCTTTCACCGAGGAACGAGCCCGCGATCGTTTCCAATTCGATACCGCTATGCGTATCAAGAATACACGTACGTGCGTACGCGCGCACGCACGCACGATCGAGGGGGTATCGGATGTATCGTGCGGATTCGACGAGGAAAAGCCTGTCGTATTTTCATGACGGGAGCCGCCTCCGACAGCTTTCGTTCCGGCAGATCGATTTCCATCGCGATGCCAGCGAAGGCTACAGACCGGACAATCGAAAACCTGGCCGGAGGGTGTACGTGGATTTCTCGTTTCACGGCGCCGCCTACGTCGACGCCGTCGTGTTTTCCGTGTCCCCGTGGACGTCGGCACGTCTGTTTGTCCACGTCGGTCTCCTACGGCCGAGATATTCGACCCCCCTTCGCCTCGCCTCCACAGCCGCCACCTTATATACGAAACGTGTACCTGTAGGTATGTTCCGTGCGTACGTATGCAACCCCGTGCACGTACACGGAATTGTGCACGCGTGTGTACAGCGACGGAGATGGACACGTATATTCACAGCGTATATCCTGTATGTACGTGGGTATACGCCTCCGTCGTGAGGCCGACCCTCCAGTGTCAGTTGCGCGTGTTTGCTATGCTCGCCCAGGCATGTTTCCAACTAAACTAACCTCGCCACGCCTCGACGCATTGGCGATGCTGCCGCAAAGCGCGTCGCTGGGAATCGAGACCTTTCCGAGTGTTGCGGATAGCCATGTGGTAACAACGTCAACGGGTGGATTCGTCGACTACACGCACGTTTAATAGGTTTTTAAAACGGTTCTCGAAACGTGGCGGTAATGTTCGATCGGAAGTTGCGCTCGTATTCATTTTCGTTCGCTGGTAATTTGGGTTGGTTCGCGGTTCGGGGAATCGCATCTCTGCCCGTATTATGTGGAACGTTTGTAGCGCGGATTAAAGTGAAGTCGAAAACATAGGCAGTTTTGGAGAGATTGGACGGCGGAAGGGATTCGAGCGCAGCCGCGTCTGACTTATTGTCGACACTGTCTACTTAGCCGATCTTCGCTGATATAGAAATACGGGGGTATAGAGTACAAGGCGATAAGGGAACGGGATGAAACTTTGGCGGCTTATAGTACGAGACGGGGGCGGCGAAAAATGTTTAATCAACATGAGTCGTACAATTAATAATTTTATATAAAATTTCTATAAAATTAATTTTTTTCCTTTTTCGCTCAAATTTGCGGCCCCCTTTTCTTATCACCCTGAACGTTAAGCACGTCAACACTATTTGAAGCACCTTGCCGCACACTTCTTCGACACAGAAGGCGAACGAGGAACATAAATAGTTTGGCTCGACCGACGAAATATTTAATTACGTTCGTCATCGTGGCGAGCAAAATTTCACAGCGAAACGGAGAGGTCATCGAAACAGGGGCGCGCAGGTTGCGGAGCGCGTTGGCAGACCCGTAGAAATGTAATGCCAAAACTCCACCGTCGGTCTTTTAGCCGGCAGGGTCAACTAGGGAGCCCCTCGAGCACCGGCAATGTTCAACCACGCTTTTGCATTTGTGTTCGACCGCTCGGCCGGTCCTTTGCCCGTACTTAATTCGAGCAGAAAGTAGTCGAGCGGACCCATAGTATACGGAAGACTCATAATTTCTGCTCGACGGCACCTTCAAAGATGTGGAGAAACGTAATAACACGGTGAAAGGGAGGGAGGGACGGCGAAAGAGGCGAAAAAGAAGGAGGGAGAAACGGGGAGCGGTTGAAACGGTGACCGAACCAGTGCTTTGATATACTTATATATCCGTCACGTCGGAGGACGAGGTCGAGTCCACTTTGATTACCGGATGACGTACTCATACTGGGTTCGCTTTTGCGGCAGTCGAATGCTACCGATTCATCGGAGCGTACTGGGGGTGAATCCAAGCATGAAGATGTCGTTCCTCCCTCTACGAACTTCTGCATGGAGATTTCTACGTTATTTCGACTTCAATTTCACGTCGCCTCGTCTGTCGGTATAATAATTTTCGTCGGAGTCGCGTCCTTCGTCGTTAACCGTCCCGTTCCACATTTACGAACCGAATTGAAACGTCATCAAGCTCGTCGACGGGCGGGATTTTCGAAATCGCTGTTACCACGCTCCCGAGGACCGACGTAATGTCTTTATGGCTTCGTTACGAGCTCCCGATGCTTTATATATATATGCGTGCAGGTTCCGGTTGAAACGTGATGCAAATAAGAAGACGAATCGTGTGGGTGCTTTAACCTTCGCGGAAGTACCCGCGACAGTATGTTAAAGAACGAATGATACTTGTATAGTGTGTTGTGCTGTTTAAATTCTGGAATTCAGGTGTGGAAACTGGTGCCGCACGGACGAGCAAGGAATCCAGTCCACGTTTTGAAACACCTTCGTTTATAATATATTGAGCACATCTTGCGCATGACATTCATCGGGGACAACATTTAATATATTCTAGCATGATTATCATGACAGGTTTGAACAATTGAGTTTGGTTCAATCATAAAATATTTCTCAATTGGCACAGAGAGAACAGAAAGTACACGGAGTCTTGTAAAATAACTCCTCGATGGAGCTGATAAATATTCGACAAGTGACGGAAGAAGCTGTCCTTCTATATCGCAAAGGCCGTACAGGTAGGCCACTTTCAAAATTACAGGCATATTAATTTCTTATTTTTACCTGCTCCGTTGAGCCGTTATAGTAAAAGATATTTCGGCGCCATACTACTGGTTGCTACCCTATAATACTTAATCATCCATCGAGTAATTTAGCGCAATCGATTTCAAATCTTATCAACTTTCAATAGTATTCATCGAGGTTGTACGTTGACTGTGATAATTTCCTTATTCGAATGTAATATAAAGTGGAACGATGGCGAGAAGATATAACGCGAAATTCCAATATTGACGACGAACAATATCCGGGGGAACTGGGGAGCTGAGAAAGGATAGTACAGCGGACCTCAATAACTGTCGATGAATAATATCGGAGACGTCGTAACTATGTATTATATGTATATATATATATGGATTAAGAATTGGAACTTCAATATTTTTACATACAACACTATTAGTTGACGTAAAATGACACTTGTCATTCCGATATAAATATATCTAGCATTAAATTACAAAAAAGAATTGTAACAAGTAAAATTATATTATCTATGTACATGATCTTTACATTATTTCTATATGCACTGCCGGAGATACATCTAATTGGATCTACGTGTATATTACTTTTGGAACAAATTTGGAACATTTCATCATGAAAATATTCACTGTACAATCGGCTTTATATAATAAGCGTATTCAGATTGCCCGCTACACTACAAATATCTATTATCTAAATATAAAACTTCGGTTTCGTAAAATCCAATTCGTTCTCAACCTAACCCTTCAATTTCACTTCGTTTCTATGTAATCCAAAATACTCTGTTGAGCATTATAAAACTGTTGCGCTTTTCTTTCACCTTAAAAAATCGGTAAAGAGGAGCAGTGAACTTTAAAACGCCAACGTGATTGAAGGGCAATTCCATACCGTTCCACCTCATTTTCTTTCTATAAAGGGACCACGCAAATTTTCCTTTCATAGCCCGAAGAATGGATCATTGATTAATTTTTCAAATTACTCCGGATAAAGCTGCAACTACTCGAAATAGAAGTCCCGGTGTGATAACCATGACTGCGCAGTGATTGCTGATGCAAATATACATTCTCCCTCTCCAGCGGCCGTATCTTCCCTCTCTCTCTCTCTCTCTCTCTCTATTTTACTCTTGGTTAGTTTGATTCAAGGATGAGGGGAGGAGGAAGTAGAGCTTTCTGCGGCCTGCCCCAACTCTCCATGAATAATGCAGACTCGATGTAATTGATCGCCCAATCGGAATGGCCTTTTATTTACTTTCCTCTGCTCCAAACCGACCATTCGTTCCTTCGTTCGCTCGAAAGTTATTTGACATCATTTACGAGCGCAGAATGCGTTTCGATCTTTTCCTACCGGCCCATCTGCCGCTTTTCACTCTATGTCGGTCCTTGTTTTCTTTTTTTCCACCCATTATTTTTTTTTTTTTTTTTTTCGCACTCGATAATAACGTTAAATGAGTCTCCATCGTGCGAACTCGGTTGTTATTCGATTGAAAAGGTAATGGCGCGGAAAATTTGTACGAGCGGGCAATAATCGTGAAATAATACGTCGATACGAATATCGAATATAACGCGGAGGAATCGTAGCTGTTTTAAAATGAAATTTAACACTTTTCCGTCTCGTTGAACACCCCCAACGTTTCTGCTTTAGGACCGTTCCTTTATTACGGTTTAATTGCGCATTTATGATCGTCCATTAAAGAAGTCAACGCCATCGTACATGAACTGATAATTTCGTTTGAATCGCGTTCAATTACCGACGAAAATCGTATTCTTCGCGTTCCTTTACGACCCACCTAAAGCGTGATCAATGTGCAAGAAAATACTGCGGCGATAGTGGCGTATGATACGTATCAAACGTTTAGTGGCGATATTAACGTAAAAGAGCGGTGCAATATTCCAACTGTATATAAGAAACGCACAAGCATTAACGAGTATAAATCATCCCAGCTGAAAATCTAGAAATCCGACGAATCGCCCGAAAACCCAGCTTTTCGTTCCTGACAATCGAAATCCAGAAGAACCTGTGCCGCCTTTATCCTTGGCATTTTACATGAACTCGGTTGACCACGATTTGGAAAGACTGTCTGTAGTACGGTAGACGAGTTTCCTAGGTAATACGTTAGGAAATCCCTCTGGGAGGGAATCTCTATCCGGTTCGAAGGTAGCCAGAGAACAAAGAGGCAGACAGGGTTACAAGGGATGGAGGGGGACGGGCATAAAGAGCAAGCAGACGGAAGACAAAGAAGGAGTATTTTCGAAGGGAACGCGTGCAAGTTGGCAGGGAACGCAGCAGAGAACGTAGGTCGGTCGCCTCGAATCCCGAGCCAACCGTTCTTCCGTCCGAAAAGTTTCTTTCCGCCCTCGAGGAGTATAACTCGACAAATTCAATCTAATACTGGTTCGAACCGAATCCCGTTTTATCGAAATTTCAGGCAACATAATTTCAGCGGGGGCTCGTAGAGGAAGTGAGAAATCGAAGGGAGCAGAGAGTTAGAAGCAGTACGGTCGACGAGACGAGATAGAAGGCAAGGACGTAGGACGGCGTACTTTGGCAGCGGCAGGTCGCGGAGGGTGGTAGCAGCCGCTTCCACAGAGATAATGCAGTTATTTCATGCCCGGGTACCGGTAATTGGCTGCACGTCGCGGCGAAGGTACACCGGTACACTCCGTGCACTGGGCGTTACTTCGCGAGACAGTGCCACGCTGCTCGGCCAATTTCTCAGGCATAAAGTTAATGGCCGCTACTCGCGAAAATTATCTAGCTTTTTGCAACAGAGTTGGGTCGGGAAAATTTGATAATCTATCTATGTTCAATGGGAATTTATAGCGCGACCTATTTCGCGCACACTAATTGGCATGTATGTATTTCAAGATTTATTGGAAAACTTTGCTGCACTGGATTTAGATGAACGGACACGTTTCTGTTCCACTCCGTTGCTCCTGGCAACTTTCCTCGATATTTGTAGGCCCTTTTCATTCGATGTGATATATATAATTAATAATAGTACCTGTCCGTCGATTTTCGTTTAGCTTCGATAACTTGCATTTGCGTAGGCGTATTGCATTCTTTTTTCAGAATTCTTATTACACATTTCGATACATATAGATAGTGATAGCAGCCTCGAGGTACTCGTTTTAAGCATTTGTTTAAATTTCATGATTATTATATGGTACAAGCAACGAGGTTGAATATATCTTTCTGCTTTAAAGGTCGAATGTAAATGTAGAATTTAAATGAGAAATTTAAATGTAGAATGCTCAACAACACGTTTCAGTGAAATTCCTTCGCGCAAAAATTGATCCATAAAAATGTATTCATTGGATGCCTCTCTATTGACGATAGAGACTGTTTGGTAGGTATTTCGAACGCAACGCCATTACCCTAGATAACAAATGCTAAGTGCTTTCCCGTTATGGTGTGCATGCCTGAGACATTGAACGAGAGCAACATTGTACGTACGCTTGCAGTATGTGTTTAACGCCCCAGCGACGGGGACGCGTGTTTACGCAAAAGCGAAATCAAGGCACGTATTGCGTAAAGTGAAATCGAAATTTCTTGTCTCCCGTATATACCCAGGCCCTTTCAATAGACTACGGGCAAATCTGACAGCGCCATTCGATAAAAACAGAGCACTGAAATTGGAAGTTTAATTTAATGGATTCCATTGCGGAGGAAAATTGACCGAGAATTTGAAAAATAAAATTAACGTACGAAACAAAAGGATTAACATACATTCCACCGGAATTTGTAATAAACGGAAAATTAAATCCTTATATTCAATTTGTTGTAACAAAAAAAAAAGGCAGACATCAAAATAGTGTTTCAGTTGTGCCGGCACATTAATTAACTCGTTTTCATTTTAGAAACTCATTTCAATGTTTTTGGAACATCAATTGCACGAAGCTTTTATAAAATGCCGTCTAAAATGGACCGATTGCAACTCTTCGTACCGAACGAAATATGGATTCTAGTTGTTGACAAGGTAATCAAAGCAGATTACCAGTCGCACTTGTGCTTCGGTAACAAAGTTGAATCAATCAAGGTTTCTACAATACATACTTTAACCAACAATTTACCCCGGTACACACTGATGAAGATTATTAACTTTACTGCGAAGCAGGATCTCTATTCGAAATATTTCCATATATAAAAACTTCCACGAATATAAATATACATCGACCGAATCATAACGAAATTGAAACGTGGAGAATCACTGTCGCAGTTTAGCAATCTGGTAGAAATCACATAAAGCAATTCATTTCTTTGACACCGGGTAACAATAGTACCAACCTGATACAAGAGACCGGTTTCGCCGTCCCTCCCTGAACTCTCGCTCCGCTGGCCACTGAACAATGTCTTTCATATAATATAGTAGTACCGTTTCATGGTTTCACTGTTCATTCGCCTTTCCAGTAATGGAGGTTGACAGATCCTTTGACGGTGCACATGGAAAAAGAGACACGAGAAGTAAGGGGGACACATAAGTACCCCGTGTTTGTAACCCTCTACCTGCCGTCGCGACGTCGCCTACTCTCTATGGACAAAGAAGAAAAAAGGCAGCAACTATGATAAGAGTGCCTGAAATACTCTGTGTTAGTATAGCGTGCTGCAAGTTGGCGGATATTAAGTTACGCCTTTTTACTTGATTTTTCCGCAAAAATCGCCCCCGCCCCGAAACGCAGAAGCTTATGAAACCACGCCGGCAGATGCGACCCGCGGGGCCGTTGAATTTTCATTAAACCGTAAACAATATAAGGATTCTTGTATCCGAATGGCAAGGGCGCTGGGCGTCTACGCCGGCTGAATACATATTTCGAAAGATTGAAGAACCCCCGGAGCCGCGGAATATTCTTTGAAAAACGATCCCGCGGAAAATCGACCGGCGTGTTTGAAATACGGTGCGGCAATATTCAAAGAATTTTGCTCAACAAAGGCTTCTCCACGCAACGAAAAAATTACAAACGATTCTGTGCTTCAATTTGCAGCGCGATATTTGCGAAGCAAGGAACGAAGTCAAGCCCGAAAGCGTAACTAACGAGAGAGAAAAATTCCGGCTACGCATAACAAACTCGCGTTTCTTTTTCAAAATTCCGCGACGTGCATCCGATGCACACGTGGACCGGATCGCTGCTAAGTTTCTACCGTGCCCGCGTATCCACGAACGAAATTTTATAACAACTTCGCCCGTCGGGGTGTCCGACAGTATGGAATACCGTAGCGGTGTAAAGCGGAAACGGAACTAGCGCACAATTCGAGTCCCCCGAGAAGTATCCTCTAAATAAATGCTGCGGCGTCGATCGAATTTTACGCGGTGGAATGAAATACTGACTGCGGATCAAGAGCGCGGACAGAAGGTGGGATCGATGAAAATTTAAGGCATAGCCCTCACAGTCAGGTTGACTTGTGAAGCCCAGATGGAATACTCTATACAGCACCTAGGCGGCCTTTCAAGCGTTCGCAGCAGGCGGCTGTACGTAGGAGCATCCAGCCCGAAACCATTCCTGGATACACGTACGCTTAAGTAATTTAATTAGAACAACTCCGGTCTGGAGACGTGACTCCGTCTCTTTGGTCTCGGTCGGGCTCTCCGCGGGAGGAAGAGCGTAGAAGGTGAAAAAGGGGAGACGTGGGGTGGGAAAGGACAACAGATATGAAGGATAGAGAGAACCTGCAGACGGTTGAAGATGAGAACAGGCCGGGGTAAGAGTAAACATGAACAGAGACGGTCCAAACTCTGAGGAAACGTGTACACGCGTGTGTTTCATGTGTGCACGCGAACAGACGGTTCGTTTGGGTTTGTATGCGCCCGCATATGTGTGCCCTGGTAGAGGATGTCTACGGCTGGGAGCATAGTGTGGCAGTCACGATAGTATTGCTCTTGCTTCGTGCCCTCAGAGTTTCCTCAAACCCCTGGTGACACGACAGTGCCACCCTCCCGTGGTCTGTACGTCGCGACGAGTGTTGAATACGTTAAAAGAATGATGAAGAGACCGCATTATACTTGTACACCCTTGCCTGCTGATCCCGTGGTATCTTCCATCTGTGAGGATAATGTCGCGACCGTGTGTGCGCGGGTGTGCGCAACGGCCGCGAATGTGACAAGGAACGAAGGAAGGGAATGGGCATTAACTTAAAGTGTTATTATAGCGAGAAATGTACGTGCAGCTTGTACAGAAATGTTTCTTGTGCGTGCCGGAATTTCTGTGTGATATTTATTTGCTCGTCGATGCAGGGCCGCGTATTGTTCGTTTGCTGAACTGACGATTTGTAATACTTTAATGACTTCTCTAGACTCTACGGTGTATAATTGGAATATTCACCGGTAGATTATACGGTGTCACTAAAATGTTTTGTCCCTAGAACTTGACACTTGTTTTATAAACTCTTGTTCACATATGTGAGTGGCACGTGGATGTTTGTCGGCGCGGGAACATAACAATTCGCTGTTTGGAAACATAATGTTTACAATCGAAACGCAACACGCGATCATTGCGGAATTCAATTATCGTCGATTTTCATATTAATTAGCGATAACGGAAACACCTGCCAGCAAATTACTACGTTTAGTTCTCTCATTTCGAGCTGCTTATTTACCTAGAAATGTAGATACACGGAAACATCCGCAATATATATTTTTAATTTAATAAGATTCAAGATACCGTCTCTGGCCCCATCTTTGTTTCACCTATTTTTGCATCAATTTGCCAAACTTCGCTAATGGCACGGTACGGTCTCGTGTTTTACCTATTAGACGCAAACGAAATACTATGGTTTTTGTGAAAGGGAGTCCCGTAGATGGATTGGGACGGGAATCGAGTTGCCCGGACAAATCACGATTTAATAGAGCTTGCAGATCTATTCCCCGTACGTGGAATGAAAGGTTCAGTCGAGCTTGTGCTCAGCCAAGCATAGGATCCTTCTTAGGTCGCCGGTGGGAGGTCGTGCCCGGCATTTTCCGCGGCACGTGACCACACCCTTCTATGGCAACGAGTAGAAAATAGAGCCGCACTTACCAGGCTTTTCCCTTTAAATATTATATTAAACTCGCACGTATTCTCCTTTAAGGCTCAAACAGCCGCGCAATGTCCATTTGTTGCGGTTTCAAATGTTGCCGAGATAAATTACATTTTTAATAATTCTACGATCTTGAACGGTTTAACAGAAACAGTACCTTAACCCTTGCGTAGGTAGCCTGCTTTTTTTTTTTCATCTTCTTGACAAGATATCGCAAGACCACTCCGGATCTCCATTCCTTGGACACTTTTACGTCAATTCACGTTTTGCGAAAACAATGAATGCAAAACATTTTAAATAACTAAGCTTCGAACTTATTGGCCACGTTGGTTCTCCGCGCAGGGGTTTCTAATTGCTAATTCTTTTCCAACCATTATTGCTTCGCTGTTGACCACTGTCCTCCGGAGAATTGCAGCCCTGTTATCCTTATCTTCTTAAGGCGGTGCTCCCGTGGGCAAATATATTAGAAAAAGAGTTAGTGTATAATACGTTCCGCTGTCTCGCCAATCTAAAAGGATGTAGTCCATTTTTCTTGAGAAACAGTCAAACGTATCTGAGGTAACTGAATGGTAAGATACGTAACGTGCGCGGTGTTGGCTGGCATTGCTGGATGATAAATACAATCTCGTCCGCAGTAAACTCGGGTTACTTTATCGGCAGCCATTTAGACAATGAAGATAGTACTTCTCTCGCGGTTTTATGCTGTATATCACCAGACTAGAGCAACGGCGGTGTAACATGTGCCGAGATACCGGCACGCTACCAATAACCAAGGTCCGGCGTAGAAAAAGACGAATAGAGAGGGTGGCCGAGCGGTAGGAACGGGGGATACAGTGGATAGGCGAACGAAACAAGTTATAGATTTATTTTCCCACCAGTCATGAGAAACGGATTATCACGAAACGAATTGTTTTATATTGTGTCAACGTCTCCCGTCCAAGATCAACGATCGTCTCGAAGATAAATGTAGATTTTCGTATTAGTCTGGTCTGAACGGGGCTGTCGTAATATTACGTTTCAGCTTGGCAAGCTGGTAACACATGTATTACTTTTTGAGTTAGTAACAGTATGGATAATGAAACATATGGTTAGCGTGAAATTTATAATTCGTACTGCAACTGTGACTTGAAGTTCATAACATCAGTACCTCGTGTCTAACAGTTAGATGATCGAATGGTACAGAGTGGTTTTATATTGATACATATTAAATTTGTAATTTTGATCGTGTCACAAATTGAAGCTAGACGCGTCTGAATTGTGATGTCATATTTTATAAATATGTACCATCCATCGCTTCGGCAAGAAGGTCAACGATGTTTTAAACTAAAGCGTTTTACACTATCAAATGTTTTATGCTAAGGAAGAGTACCTTGAAAGTGTTGCACCCGCGTTTCAAAATTCTATCTTATCAGCACGAGGCTCATTAGATGATACCATGACCAATAAAGTGTTCAATACGAAATATAAACAGAACTTGACAATTTTATGCGATCGTTCAATTATATAACATTTACAACTCGTGTATGCATAATTGAAATATAAAGTGAATTTAAGATTACCAAGTTTCTCAACTTTCACAGCGTTTCTTTTACGGCTAATGCCGCGCAGCACACGAGCGACTTACGCCCGAACTTGCCGTGAATAAAATCATATAAAACACCCAGGCGTCATCTGGTCGTGTCGTATTAAGCCCCGAAATTAAGCCACGACGCTTTTATTGTGTCATTAAGATGAGCCTACCATTTTCTCTAGTAGACCCCGTCGGTTCGGGGTATTTATCGTTGAGCGTTTCGAGGGCACACAATGTATCCCCCTTTTTATTAGTTAATCAACCGACCCGGAATATTTTCAATCAAATTTACGCGATCTGGCGTCACGGCCGGCCGGAGCAGAGAGAGAGATCGTCGGGTCGGTTTCCCGTTTTTCTCATTACGCGCACAATTTTCGTCCCGGCGAAGTGGCAACGGGAAATAACTGCAATTATAAAGGGGGCGAAAAAAATAGACGAGGGAGCTGATGTTACGGCTCGTCGTAAGCCGTGGTTACGACTTTATGCTACGTGCTCGTCGAGCGACCTCCAATTCGTCGTCTTCTTTTCGTCGATCCATTGGAGAACACGAATAACCCCGGGATGCCATGGATCCTTGAAAGGATCTACACGGATCCGCGCACGGATGTTGACGAGATTGGCTATAAATTTATTTGCCCTTTTAAACGTGATATTGTTTTATTGCCGGATAAAGGGGACGGGCGATATTGTGTTCCGTTCTTTCTCTTATTTCTTTCTTTACATCGACCTGAAGATATGCCCCGTATTACGCGACGGAAGGCCGCGGCACGATGGCGAGGGTACATATCGCTATGTCACAAGGACACGAAATACGGCGTCATAAAAACGCGACGTTACGAACTACTTTGTAAGTAGTATAAAAGTGCTGTGCGTATGACGGCGCCATTTGAAAGTGCGGAGAATTCGAGGAAAGCATTAAGCTTGACCTGGCTAATTTCGCGCGGTGAAACGCAAAGTCTTTCGTTTGACATTTCTGCTTTGACAAGAACTCGTTAAAAATTGTTGAAACGGTTCTGTAATGGATGAAGAAATCGCCGGGGGGTTTTTCTGCGAACACAACGAATATCCGCATAGTTCAAATTTCAAACAGTTTGAATTTACTTAAGTATGCGTGGTGTTCGTTTCGTGCCATCCTCAATAAAAGGAAAATATAACAAGCTGTTGAATAGAACTTTGGTTCTCTAGTATTATCTCTGGCGGTCATCATTCGTTTGCTGTTTAGAACGTGTACGTTATGAAGTGATTCATTACTATTTATTGCTACTTTCTTTTATATACGATATATATCGCACACAGTATACCGACAGACATTGGATAAGAGTTCTGAGTTACACGATGTTGCACACATTTTTTGGAGCAAGAAATATAATTATTACGGTGTCACATTTTGCAACCAGTCAATACGATGACCAACTTCCCCCCGCCTCTATTACATTTTTAACGTAATTGCTCATTGATAAGTTCGCGTCGTTCACGAGAATATCGTCGAAGCTGCGAACGGGCGACGAACTTTACAATTATTACGCCGCTTCTAGAAATGGCAGATTCTGTGAAATTTGTCAGAGTTCGAAATCATGTTTCGTGATTGAGGCAGCTGGAAACCACCGCCATTAAACCTACGTCTGGCATGGTGTCCCGGCTTTCCCATAAGCAGACTTTTCGTTAAACTCAATTATATCCAACTCGTCGGCAGATTGATCAATGCATTTTATGCAGAACGAGGCTAATAGGAATTTCATGAAATTCAATTAAGGTTCTCGTGTCGTGCTACGGTAGGCCAGGTCTCATGAAACGGCAATTATTAACGTTTCAATTAGTAACGCGATGCGTTATTGCTTAAATAACTCTATTACCCGGCCGGTGCGAGACGAAGGATTACAAAGCTGGTATTTCGTTGAATAAAATGCGACAATGCACTACGTCGTGAAGGCACAAGTTTCAATAAAGTTCCTTGTGTCTAGTTTTAACTATGGCATACCGTGCTAGATTTAATTACACCCGAAACTGCAGCCTTTATTAGAGACATATTTTTATTAAAACGTGATTACTGCCACTGCGTAGTATGAGGGAAACGCGCCTCAATTTGAAACCGTCAGCTTTGCCGTTAAATAAACGAGAATGTCCGTTTCACGAAACCGGGGAAAATTAATAGGAATTTTCTCTTAATCCAGATAACGGTGATAAAAGTATACCGGTGGAAAAATGTGTCGAACTTTTCTGTCTTACTTAAATAAAACCTCATCGCTATTTATCGCGCAATGGAATTATCGAATGAAGTGTTCCCTTTGCCTCATTTCTCCCACTTATTAGAAGCAAACTTGGGATAACGTTGTTGGTTTGGAAGTGTAATATTAATTAATCGCGCGATTTGCCTTGATATCAATGAACAGTTGATTGGGGCTTAATTTAATTTCGACGCGAGTAATTAAACTAGACGAAACGGTGTCGTTTTAGAGAAGCCTAACCATTTGCAGTCTTCTCGCCAGTTTCTCACCCGTGCATTGTCGATAAACGAAACTTTGTTAATTAGGAGGAAGCCGTTGATAATGTCAGCAACTAATTGGCACCCAGGGTCCAAACCGGCCGTGAGAATTGTTGCCCGGACTAAACTCAACGAGACTGTTACCGACTCAGACTGGTTGTATACGTACCCAGAATGGCAGAACTTCCATAGTGCTGATTGCATTCATTTTTGTCTCGATTTTCAGACAGTTTGTACGATTCTCTGGTACGATTTTGTTCGGCATATAAACAGATCATCGTTCGATACTGATATAAACAATGTTCCTTTCAATCGCTATCGTCGTTATTCGTCTTTTACGTAAGCAGCTTACTTATGAAATACTACCGTATTCCGTCTCGTAACTTTCAGTTACGCGAAGCTAAATGTTGAGGACAGTCTCCCTTGTTAGGCGGAACGCTTTATATATATGTTGCAATTCAATTTCGTTAACTGAAGTGTACAGAGATTTGCGGAATTTCGCAAATAGTTTCGCATGATGTGATAAAACGATGTATGTAGTGGTGAACGTGTTAACGTAAGAGTCATAAAAAGGCGTGGTATGGCAGAAGCTTACGAGACCAAAGGGGATGCTTTAACGGCCCCATAAATTCCAACGGTCATCTTCCACCTCGAAGCTCTGGATAAGCGTCCCTGTAAAACATGAACGAGACGAGATCTCGCTTCGTACAATTAACTCCTTAAATCATTTAGTTTTTGCGCAGAATTAGCAATTCCCGTGCTTTATAAAGCTCTTTAAATGCACGCCAAGTTATACCATAAATAATATACCGCTGATAATACACGATTCATCTAATTCGTGCAGTATGATTTCGTTTAAAAGAAAATTGCCAAACTCTGGGCTTTTAACGAGGAACGAAGTCAGCCGAACATTCGAATTGTTATTCCCCGCATCTCAGATATTTTCAGGCTGTTTATAGTTTGATCGCACCCTTTTCTACAATAGCCGACAAAAGTTTCAGACCAAGACATTTTCGGAGCGATTAACTGCCTCGCGTTGAAAATTTGTGGCTCCTGAGGTGTTAAAAAATTGGTGATATTTAATGAATGGCTACGTAGAGAATTTAGTCAGGGAAGATATTTTAGTTGAGAGCAGTTTTCATTTACACAGATACTAATTCATTTTTAGGTGTACTCTTGATATGAGTGGTGTTAGTCGATGTCTGTCTTTCCACGTGCGGCTGAATCTCCTGCACACTGCACCTAATATTTCTGGCAATTAAACGAACGACGTAATTTCCAAAATAAGATACACTGTTTCACGTTACCACCCTGTATCGTACTGCCACCTTCAGCTCTGTTTGCAAAATTAAGTAGCGATCGTAGACAGTCAGCACGCGGAGCATGCACATACGATCGTGACAAATGATAATGGATTTAACGAGAACCAGCCGATCCAGATCCGGCTCGTGTACAGTTATTTGAACAGGGTATTCGGCGCAAAGGAATGGCTGCTCGATATCGCTTATGCGCCATTCAAATGCAATTATCGAGTGCTCGTATTAGTAATCCATTTAATCGAGCTAAAGCGACCGCTAATCCGTCGAAAGGGCCGCGATACTCCTTCCCCGTTCTCCGGAGAATTGAAATTAAGCTGATACGAGGTCCACGTTATCAAGATTTAAACAAATCCGCGGCTCAAGTGACTGATCGCTCGCAACAGGTGGGACATGTTCTCTAGGCAGGTGGGGCACAGCCGAGCTGAGCCAGAAGCTTTAGCCCGGGGTTAGCGTGCCAAGAACCACCCCTTTCGGCCGCAACCTCAAACTCTCGTTGAGCAAGCCGATATTGTAATTGCCAGTACTACCCAAGTGGCCTAAGATTGATGAGGTGGAAGGCAAGTTAGTCGAAGCGTAGTAAATGCGAGCTGCCGGTGATCCTGAAACCGGAAAACGTATTCCGCTTCTCCGCCTAAATCGTTTGTCATCCGGTTTGCCACGGTTTGCGTTTCGCGAACTCGCCCATTCCGTCGTATCGCCCCTGCTTATCATTTCTCTTCTTCCGCTTGGACATCTCCGCTGGCCCATTCTTCGTCGGACGAGAAATCAATCGCGACGCAAGCCCGCAATCGGGGCCAAGCTCACCGTTTTGCTGTTCTCAATTGTAATCACGTTTCGATGCCCGGTATCGTGCACACCGCCGCGCAGTTTATAATTTCCTAATAACGCGCAGCACGCTGTCGGGCGAGCAATATTTACGCGCTATAAAATCTTCGGTATTTTTCGTCGGATTCGATTTATGAAGCCGTTAAACCGTCTCTTTCTGTGACCGATTGAGTTTCACGCATAATCTCGCCGACACGCAGTGTTTTAATTGAAATTTACGGAAAGAGGTCGGGATGGTGGGGGAGGGGGGAGGGAGGAGGGGGGGGTGGAATAGAAACAGCTTGCGAGTAACAGTCGTAAAATAAATCATGAAACAGCATATTGTAAAGCGTGCAGCGTCGAATGGGAGCATAAAAATATTTCCATCGAAACGTCGGGAACGCGGCACGCGATAAACTCTTGATGAACCGTACGAAAATAGAAATCTAAACGAGATTGAGAGCAAAGACAGTGGCGGGACCGGCGCTTATTGGCGCTGTCTTATTAAACATAATTCAATTAAGTCCTTATAAACGAAAGTACCGAAGTTTCCATAATTCGTGAAAATTTAATATTCCTTTGTCGAAGGCGCGCGGGGGAAACGGGTCCCGGAAGTGCATTATTAAGATCTATTAGGAAATCTTTCGACGCGGAAGCAAAGAGAGGCTCGGAGAAACTTCGCCAGCCTCGCAATTCAACGAGATCGCCGGCAATCTAACAAACAACTCTTTCCGACAGTCTTCCTCTGCCCGGCCGTTTCTCTCGCTCGTTATCTTCCACGCTCGATTGGGCGGACCGTTTATTGTTTCAACCGAGAGGGCAAACCCCCGGCCGCCAACCCCCCCAAAACGAAATGTTTTCCCGGTCGTCTCGCGCGTCGTCTAGCCCGCTTAAGTACAAACAGCCCTTACAAGCCCGCGGTCCGAACTTAGGTATACGACTACAGGGGCCAGAAGTGATTTGGACAATCGCCAGAAAGCATCTAGGTCGCATTGAATCATCCTAAATTCCCCTGCCCTCCGTCCCTCGAAAGGCTTCCTCCGCAAATGTTGCGAAACTGCGATAAAGAAGTTGCAAATCACCGGAGAAACACTCGCGCCATGCCCGTGCTCCCGTCCCACCTACGCGGAACTAACATCCGCAATCGTTTCATTCGTTCTGGCCGCTCCGAATGGATATCCGTTTCGTCCACAGTTGAATTAACGTATCGGTTATTAGCTTCGTCGTTGATGTTCGTTTCGGGCAGAAAACGTGCGAGCAGGACGCGGCTCGACAACAGGTTGCACCAGATTATTTCGTAATGGCCGCGCGAATTTTCTCAAGTGCACTGTACCGTGCAAGAAGCACTCGAGGGAACATTCTGTACATGCGAATCAGAGGGCGACGTCAGAATTAAGATTGTACGCGATCAACTCCGTGATTCTGAATGCACAGCGCGAAAGGGCGGGCAGCTCTTTCGAACGGACCGAACGATACGCGTACGCTCAAGTCGGACACTCAACAAACAGCAAACAGTTTCACTTCATTTGCGTACACATGTATATATATATTTCAACAATGTTCTCCCTCCGGCCGGCTGAAAAGGGGGAGCCGACGTGGCATTTTTCGCCGATTGGGCACATCCAATTGCCGTAAATTCGGCGGGGAGGCAGGGGTGGGGATTTCTTCGGCAGGCTGCAAGTTAAAGTGCCACGGCAGGAGGAATCCAACGGAGTTCGGTGACTTTGAGGAAGAAGGCGACGAAGGAATAACCGGGAACCGTAAACAAACTTTCGGGTTTATCGAGCGAGGCATTGTGGGTTAGAGACGCTGCAAATATTTGATAGCCGTTGCTCCTTCGGCGAAACAGAAACAGAGGAACGGGACACCGATGGCATCTCACCATCGCCTTCCACCCCCCCGTTTCTCCGCCCCTTCAACTTCGTCATCCCAATTCGTTCCTTCGGCTGCGTCGTTCGCCGTTCCGAGACTCTACCGAACTCATTCACTGTTGCATCGTCCAACATCGCTCAACCCCTATTCTTGGGAAAAGTAACGATAACAGCAGCCGAGAGAGCGCGTCCTTTCTGTCGGTGTTATCCAAGAGTTTCTACAATGCCCTCAGAGTAATTCGTGGATACAGCTGTGCTCGAAGAGTGATAACAATCGACCTCGATTTTCGGCTAAACTTTTGTCCACTGCCGTCTGCCCGCTTCAACTTCCGTCTCCCTCATCTTAAATGAAACGGGCCTTAAACGCGCAAAGACGCAAACGAGACGGCGGATATTAATGTTCGTACGTACGAAGCAACTCTCTTTGGTAACTTAATCATTTCGAAACGCTATTCGCAACGATGTTTCTCCTTCGCGAGTGTCAGCATTTCTGTACCGTTTGCGCTGTAAATTTGAAATGAACAAGCATCGCGATATGCAATTATTTTGCGGCAGCGCGACGTGCGCGACGAAAACATTCCGCTGTCTGCCGTTTTACTGACACCGTTGCGTTAGATCCTTTTAACGTAGCGCACCATTTGTCCCGTGCAATTTATAATTGTCAGTTGGCCGATGGCTTCAATGTGTACAATATATTTCAGAACGGTCGAACCAGACTTTACGGCTTCGTGTTTGAACAGTCGATTCTACAAGAAAGAATGGGTACGAATCTTTGCGTTACATTGTTCTCGGCTTTGTTAGAAGCAAGATTACGCGGCGGAGGAATTGTTTAACGTGTTACCGATAGTGCTCGATCGCTAACGTGCTTGTAATTCAAACTCCGTTATTACACTTCGGGCAATGGCGATGTACATTTTTATATTATCAATTAGGTTTGCAATAATAATCACTACTTTACTGACCGGCTCGAAGGATCGTTTAATTATACAATAATTATACAATCATGACAGTGACATTATATAACTTTACTTGTTGCACCTGTAATTCTAAAAAATTCGCGTTTGTCTGCCTGGTTACAAATGCAACTATGAAGCTGAGTGCAGCCAGAAATATCAATGAAATACAAACTTCTATTCACTAAAACAAGTTCAATATATTCTCCAATCATTTCTCTACACCCCGACCAATGATACTTCAAATGCAAATTTCACGGCCGTATGTAAATTTCACGCGAAGGAGAACGAAATTCTACATAATAGATAAAGGTTTCAGAGATTCCTTTATGATATACCACGATCAACGTCGAAAGCACCAAGGGGTACCACGGTTGAACAAAAAAAATTCCGCACAAACAACAGACGAGACGACTGCGCGGCTAACTGTTCCCGAATGCGGTACATACTTAATTTTATGTCCGTACATTCGTCCGGGAGTAAAAAAAACACACACGCGCGCGCGCGCGCACACACACAGAAAGAGAGAGGCAAAGGGAAGAATGAAAAATAGGGAAAAAAGTGTGGACGGACGAAGAAGTGCAGACGAGTTGGAATTTTCAGCGAGCAGGAGTCCCTTCGAAAATGCGCTTGGTCCCTGCAGGCCGTTTTCAGAGGCGGGTTAATTATACCACCCGGCGCGAGAAGGGGACGCACGTAAAAAAAAAAAAAGAAGAAACCAAAAGGAAGTCCAGTCGGGCAGCACACATTAAACGTGAATTAAACGTCGAGATTTCCGTTTCCCCGCGGCGGAAAAGGATGACGGTGGTGGTTCGGATCTGCGTTTTTCGGTCCCGAGGATTTCTAGTTGCTCCGAGCTTTCGTTTATTTGTACACCCTCAGCCGAATCCGGTGCCGAAGTCTGTACTGAAACATTTTCCCCGTCTGGAATCTTCACCTTGACACGTACACGTACATCGTATTTATGTTACCTGCGCATGCATATCCTCCGCAGATTTTTCCACCGCGACAGCTCGTCCGGGACGCCAACGAAAAATCATCGATATCCCGGTCGCGGTAAGTTGTGCCACGGGTCATGCGAATATCATTGGACCGGGCAGCTGGGCTGAAAAATAAAGAAAAAAAAAAAGGAGAAACGACAAAACGATTGCCTGCCGTGCAGAACGTCCAATCGGCACCCCCTCCCAATGTTGGCTGGTCGCCAGGCCAATTATGCGCATGCAAGAACCGTGAGCTAATTGACGAAAGTGTTTGATCTCGCATCCAGCGAGAAGCTCGTGAATTAATGCTCCTTTGAACGAGAATTCGCTTTTGCTCTAACCCCTCCAACCAACCCCAACGGAGAACCGGGGAAACCTCTCGCTTATAGACTGTCGGTTCGGTCTGAAGAGAAACAGAAATAGCGAAACGAAGGGAGACAGAGGGACGTTTAACTTTAATTGCGTTTCGCTGCGCGAATCCTTAGAAAAGTCTCTCCGGTTCGATGCTGCAAGCTCAGCCATTCGTCGCTTATGCAACAACATCAATTTCTACGTTCGCGCTTCTATTTTGATTCGATTGCGTAACCTCGCTTGCGTAACGACACGGGGTGAATTTTTACCGTGCCATTCGTATGTCTGGGGGCCGGCCATAGTGCTTCGTATAATGCAGAGTAGAAAGTAAAAGCACTTCCTTGGCTGCTCGACCGGGTACGCATGTGTATGGCTGTGCATTTCCTGTTTTTTAGTATCCTTGAGTGCGGTCGTCATGGGAACGGGGTTTCACTTCATCCGCGTATTGATACCGTCGTTGCTGTGCATTAACAGAAACATGGCATACGTTAGTATTGCTTCGTTAATAACATCGTTTCGACAATTACTTCGCGTCCGCGATGGTTGTTCAATCGTTACAAATCGCACCATGCACATGTGCAATTTGAACATATTTACTGAAAATTTATCCGGCCAGCCTCCGCATCAGTTTCATCGTTGCTGGTACTCGTTGTGCCAGTAGAATATAGTATTTCATAGCTGGCTGTCAGTACCGATAATACCGGCAATTTTATATTGTTGGCGAAAGTTTGCTCGGTATTCTACAGAGCGGAAATTATTGAAATTAATTCACATCAAGGAACAATTTAACGTTCCTTCTATCGGGAGGGACGTAAGTGCTACCGGATGTCGACGAGACACCGAGGGATAGGCCTTCGGGGAAGAGAAGGCAGAGAAAGAAAAACGTGGGGATGGAATAATTGAGGCAACGATGAAACAAGGGCTTCTCGGTGGGGTTGGGGTTGCCTTTTGCCACCGTTCAATCAAAACCCCTGCCTTAAAGTAAGAAAAGACAAGACCGAAACTGTCCGACTCGTAATGAGGAAAGCTTCGTGGCTCGTTCCTTCTTGTTTGGCCGGATGCTTAAATACGGTTGATAAAGGCTCTCAGAAAGCGGGGGAACCGAAAAGCTGATGGGCGAATGGGACCAAAAATTCATAACTTTTTTTGCACGAACAAGATATCAGGAACAGAGGAACAGGTTACAAAATATTTAACGATACCGTTTGGGCTGTGTAGTGTGATCAGTATTAATATTTGTAACTTTTCGCGTTTGCCAGTATATTTCCCATTTTCCATAAACGCCACCTCTTGCCTTGCGAAACTTGTTCAAAGCAATTCCCATCGTCTTGCTGCGAATAATTGAGCACGGCCGTAATCGTTGTTGCGCACAATTCTATTCGGCATCTCGTCCATGCAGCTCATACCCGATTGTTCCGCCTCGGGCGTAATGCGCAGAAAAGAGTGTTGCCACGTTCTATCCATTAATCGTTGCAGTGCTATTCAACAGTCGCGTGGCTATTTTCATTGTTCGAAAAGACAAAGACGCCGCGATCGTATTGAATCGAGGGGAAAAACAGAGAGAAGAAAACGGCGCGCACAATGGCGGGCTCGTTCCCGTAAGAAAAGCGTGTGGAAACTCGACTGTTTGCGCGGTCCACGGCACTGGGTCCCCGGACTTACGGTTTCCCCAGTCGGAAATAAAGTGTGTACATAAGCAAAAGTTAAGTTCGAAAACGACAAATACAGACGTACACAGACACACACACACACACATTGGGTAGCAACAGTGCCCGCGTTACGTTCGGTGGTTTGCTCACGTAACGTTCCGTAATGAGTCTAACCACCAAGAGCTATAAAAAGGAGGAACTTGACGTGCCCCGTGGTTTTTGCTCTTGCTCGCAAAGAAACGGAGCCATGCGTTCCTTCGTTGATGTTTGCGCGCCACTTTCCACACAGGGGCGATTCACGTGTTTGTGGAACAGGAACGGGACGCATCAAGCGCAGGTCTCCACGATTTCGTAGCAAGTGCGCTGTCCGACCGAAAGGAAAATAGGAAAAAGGCGAACCACTCCCGTTCCCCCCGCCGCCCTCCTTTTTTCTGCCGAAAACTGAAACGTTCTTTGCGTCTGGTCCAGGGCCGAAAGGGTACGCTTGCGCTTCTAAATTTGACTTTAATGACGTTACGTTTTCGTCGAACTTTTTGCCGGCGAACAGGGAAAGAGTTAATAGACCCCGACGAAGACGTCTCTGTCTTCGGGAGTTGAAAGCGAAACACGAATAAACGATTGCTACTTGAGCCGAGGTGTAAAGTAGTTGGAGAGGACCGGTGTCTCGGTGAAAGCTGCGAAATCTTCGTTTCTTGGTAACGCGAGAATACGCCGGAGTTCACGGATGAGTTCAACGGTGTCGACTTATATTTTGTCGTATCCATTTACCTCCCTACGGCAATACGATATTCTGCTAACGCGTTTAGTCATTCAGTGATCACCGTAAACGCTCGACGCGGGCTGGATTATTATCCACAATTTTTCCTCTTGTTTAGAACGCGAGATAATAAGAAAAAGAGTTTGGCAGGGCACGGTACGTTGCGAGGGGGTAACGCGAACACGAGGAGGAAAGAATGAAACTGCAACGGTCGTGTACATTCAATTCGGCCGGCAGGTACAAATCCAAAGATATACGAATTAATCCTGAAATCGAGGGAAAGGTGTTGCATGAAAAAGGAATGGCGCGTTCCAAAGAGAGAACGAGAGAGTTAGGGGTTCGGGGGGTGGGCGGTGCCGGGACGGACTAGTTCGATAGCGAGAAAAGTGGGAAAAATGTAGACTGATGGCGGCAACGTTCTCGAAATTTCAACGAAAGCGAATTTTCGCGCTTTCATCGTAATTTCCCCGACGCTGTTCCACGTGAAAATCGCATCAAACCAGTGGGCGGATGCCGTATCGGTTCGCTTTCCGCCACTCCGCGAATCCGAACTAATATATTTCCGAAGCAACTCGATTGCGTCGAGTTCGAGGAAGATGGAAAAAGAGTGAAAGCATAGTTGGCGAAGCGGGCACAGGGAGAGAGGCACAGAGAGGGGGAGAGAGAAATAGGGAAAGGATGGAAAGAGGAAGACACGAAAGAAAAGGGAGGACAGAAAGGGTGTATTGTGCCCGGGGCAATGGTGGCTCTGTATCGCGAAGGGATGCTGGATACCTGCTGCCCCCCACGTCTCATTCTATTTGTTTCTGCCTGCCGGTACAACGCGCCCTCGAGCGTTAAAGGGAGACGGGTGTAGGGGGAGGGGAGCGAGGAAGAGAACGCGGGTAAGAAGGAGAGAAATGGCGAAAGAGCAGAGGAGGTTGTTTGTCAATATTCATTATGTTTAAATCGAAAAAGGAAAAGGGGATGCAGCCGTGGCAAAGGGAAAAAGGGGGAAAGGGATGCGTCGCGAAGTGGCGAGGATACATGGAATGCGCGCGGTGTGAGGTACGAAAAGAATTTACAGTTTTATGAGTATATAAAGGGCCAGGAAAAAAGTTCTCGCGGAAAAAGAATTTTTTTCACCCGAGCCAACGTAGCCATCCGACTGAATTGATACCCTCGGAAGCGTTCTTTGTTGCTTCAATATTCTCGGGCGCGATTCTATTGGAGCTTCCATTTTTATGGAACGTGTCGCGCGGAGCGAAACAAAAAAAAAAAAAACGAAAAAAAAAGAAGGAAAATAAAATGTCTACTCTGCAGCGCCGCCGTAACCAGTGTAGTTTTTAATTTCGTAGCGAATGTAGCACTCGGTTTCCCTTTTCGTCGCTGTCGGCCCTTTGTTATCTTCACGTACAAAGGACAATACAGACCTCCTCCACCCCCACCCCCCTCCAAATCTATCCGCGTATGCCCGATGGGTACGCGCACCCGTTGCAAAAACAGAAACCTTTTAAGATTACACCATCTGTATAATTTCTTCGACGATCGGTCGCTCGAATTCGCGCGCGCGCGCGCGTTCACTATAAACGACGAAAACAAAAATCGAACGATTTAAACTCGACTTGTCAGACGGACCGAATTTCGAACGGGAAATGGATCCGCGTGAAATATTTGACACCTCGACGTGCAGTCTGGATTTCCAGCTGGCCGAAACACGACGCTGTACCCGCGGCCGGTAATTTAATTTGATATTCCCCTTTGTTAATTCGATAGAAGCCGCGAAACGGGAAGAGCAAAGAGAGGCGGAGGCCGCGCGGGCGCGGACGGCTCGATAGAGAAAAATACTTCAGATTCCAGACTGTATCAGCGGCGGGCACTCGTGTCACCTGAACCCCTCGGCCCGATGCGACGGTTTCACCCAAACGTATCATCGTTCCGCATAGAACGCGGCCAATGCGATTTAACCGCTCGCCGCGGTCCGCCCGGCTGATATGACGGCGGCGTATCGCTGACGTTTCGTGGCACGTGATCCCAAAATTAACGCGACAATAATGCGCTCGGTCGCGATCCAATTTGCCCGGAATGATTCGCCGGGCGGATATTTTGCCGGGATTTCAAGGTGTATCGATGGGCGATTACCTTTTCTCGCCGATCCGCCGTCCGCGCGTACGTGATCGAATGTCTGAGAATAATCGATAGGGGTGACAATCAATAGGAGAATATGTCGCCTGGGGGATTTATCGTAGATTTAGTTGGACGAAAGAGTCGAAGGGAGACGACACGGGGGCAGAGGCACAGTCAGTATGCGGTCATAACGAAGCTGTCGACATGATGGATGAGGAAGAGGGTAATGCGACGATGGTTCCTGAAGCGAGGACGAAGAGGAGAGCCAGTCAGCCCATCGTCCAGCACGATACAAGGGATGCTATCGCTATCGGACCCGCACACCCTGTCTGTCATCAGCACGCCTCACCACCTCAAACACACTCGGCCCACCCGCTGCACGCATGATGGAATATGCTGTATTATATAATTATCCCGTAGATGGTATCTCCGCTAGCGCGACGCGTAATTAGAAACTGTCGAGTGAGCAAGGGGGCATCGCCTCGAGGAGTTTATTGCGCCAAACGGGAAATAGTTTTCCGCCGAAAAAATTGGCGTTAACTTCGGTAAGGTTCGGTCTACACTGGTGTTGGGGTTGTTACTGTGAATTTAAATAAGTCTCAAGGAGTTTTTTTGCATAATCATGTATTACATTATTTACTGTTATCTTATGTCGAAATCGTTTGTATTATTCTCTGAGAATAGTCTGGCGATTGATTTATTGTAAACGCAGGTTGCACAGAAATCGACTGTTGCGCGTCAATTGTATTTGATCGTAGCAATAATAATAATCGTAGGTACATTGTCGCCCGTCATTTTATTGATATCTTGAAGGTACTTCTAATGCAAGTGCAAGGATTTTTTGCTTCGGATACTTAATAAATTTTTGTATGCCGAATACACTTCTTGACAGTGTTCTTGTTATAATTGTAGTTAGATTATAATTGCGACTTGTAATAATTGTAAAATCGCAGACCGTTCGACGCGGAAGTTTTAAAGCTTCACATATTACGTATTTATGAGACATTCTCCGCTTCAATTGTGACCAAAGACTTGCCACATAAGGGCGCAAAAATGTATAATGCGAAAGATGAAAGATCTTAACAATGATTTGAATTTCACGATTTATGGAACGCATAAAAGGGATATGAATTCATTCCGACGACCTTTATCCTCTTGCTGCAAAATATTCTCGCAAAGCATATTTTCCAAGAAAGTCGCTTCTATTGCTCTTCCCCATCTTTGGGTGTTCCCGTACAAGCAGGTAAAGAAGCCAGGGACGTTGATCGCATACCAATGTCCACGAGAATTTATTGTACGCTACTGGAAAGAAGAAAGGCATTCAGCGAAAGTACAAGGGAGAAGCCGTCGATGAACGATGAAGGTGTGAATATGTACCGAGCATAGAAAGTACCGGAAGAATTTGATTCCGCCAAATTTGAATATCTTTCTTATTTGATCAAACCGTAGTTACGAATTTATTGTAGACTTTTTCTGGTCTGATAGTGCGGCAAGTATTTAAACGGCGCAAGCCGTGAAATGTAAAATAGCAGAAACAAATAATTATCGCCGAACTGTTATTTCTATTTTCTACCATTTCGATTCGTTCTGCCACGAATCCAGCATTGTCGTGAGATTAGAATTTCGCTGTGCTTTAATTCGCGAAATTTTTGAAATCGATATTGAATTCGCCTGTGTTGAAACCGATCTGCATTTGACAGACTTTATGGAAATCATGAACACAACGAAATAAATACTTTTATCGCTTACCTGTCCATGTATTCGCAGTCTTAGAAAACTATTCCATACCTGATTCCTATTTTTGAGACTACACTTGGCCTTGAATGGTTGGACGGAACGCGTGAGAGGGTGGCAGGGCGCCGTTCGACAGGTTTTCGGTATTCGACGGGCGCACGACGCTCAATTTTCGTCTTCGACGGTTTTCCAAATAGCGAAGCGCCGTCGCACGAGTGGGAATGACATGAAGAATCGCCTTTGTTCGAGCCCGCGAACACGAAGACGAGGAAAGTTCTTCTCGTGCGTTCCTGAGCGACAATAAGGGTCTTTGCCGGCTCCGGCATCAGTTTCTATTTAGTTACGCTCTCTGGGAAGCTGTGCCGGCGTAATAGTAACCGGGGAGTCCCGAAGGAGAGAAGGAAGCGCTACGCGACGCGAGGCGCTTCGCAAAAGTTTTGTGAGTAAAGCTGTTCGTCTCCAACAATTTCTAAGAGGGAACATCCTTCCTGAGAAATGATTGTGCTAAACTTCGACGCCTTAGGTGGAAATAATTACAGCCACGTAGACACGAGTTCCTTTTGCTCCTATATTGATCGAGGTGATAACCAGACCCCCGTTAAGGTGGCTCGAAGGAACCGATCCGATGACATGCGCTACAGGATTACGCCCATATAAGTTGCTCCGAATCTGTGTGAAAAGTAGTAATATCGAGTTTATACGTGACAAGTATTATTACATTCGAAATCAATTGCCACTCTCCAGTTTATTTAAACGTAGACGATATGAATCTGTTAGTTCCCGTTACGATTGCGACCGTCTATTCTGAGCTTTCTGTGATATTTTCCTTCGTGAATAATTATTCTTGGTAGGACGCGCAGTGGACGGTATAAGGTCGCGAAAACATTAGTACAGCTTGTTGGTATTGTTGAACAAGTGTGACCGATCCTGTTTGATTTACGTACGAGTGCCATTCGTTCAAGAGAACGTGGGAGCGACAGAGCAACTGTAAAAAGTGTATAAACACGGTGGCATTTTTGTATATTTATTTATTATTTCCGTGCGATCCTGCCCCTTTTATTCTTCGCTGTTTTCTAACAACCCGATCTTTTCCCCGGAAACACCGAAAATCGACGTATTATACGCACCTATGTAATATGTCGGTATAATCGTCGATATCCTTCACTGTCAAACTTGGACCGCGCTGTTTGCTTGGCAAAATAGATAACCTGTCATGATGTTATAACAACTACAGGCGTATCCATTTAGGTAATCGATCAATTATTCATCCAATAAATGGCCACATTATTTTATTCAAAAGGTACGGCCACATGAATATTTCAGTGACAATACTTCATCATTTCTGCGACTATTCATGAATTGACATAAAACGCGTTAGCGATATCACGCTTCCCTTTGCATATAATAATTCCAGCATCTTTCTCCGCATTACCTTGCCGCTCGCCCGGTTTTTAACACTACAAGCGTGTCTTGTCAGCGAAAGCATTTTATGGACGGTATTACCTGCACCGCGCACACAACTTCGAACCGCATCGGAGCCGCGCCCAGCGCTTCTTTATTCTCTTAACACGAACGAGCATGAGCCGCATGGTTTACGTTCATCCATAAAAGTAACTCCACCTATCGGGCCGCGGCGTGTATGCCATTTCCTTGTCACACTGCCCTTAACCGGTTTCGAAATGCAGCGATAAAATACGTTCCAACCTCCGTTCGATATCGTGGCGCGCGTTGCCATTTGCATGAAAATTTCATGCAACCCGAAAACTGCATCGATGAACAACCAACCGTCTTTGACGTGGCGCATATCGAAGTCGTCGATCATGGAATCGAGTTTGCTTCATTTTAATAACCAAACACTTTTGCAACGAAATCGTGGAGCAGGAAATTCGCGGAACGTCAGATTCTCCACAATACGTTTCCATTCGATCGTCCCAACAGCCGCGACTGAAATATTTTATAAATTCGACTTTAATCTTTGCTAGGATTTTCGAGCATAGGGCAGTGGACACAAGCACGTTATTTTGCAATACTATTTCACTATTTCCAAATAACGTTGATCGGTCGGATATAGAATTTTACCAGCGCAGTGACATGATTTTGTATATCGCAAACAGCAACAACATTACGTATTATCTTCGGGTGGTTGATACAACGTTTCTTAATAATTTGAAGAGAAAAATGTGTGGCGGTGTAATGTAAATACATCACGGCCTCCAGGGGCTACAAAAATCCAACTCAACTATTGCAACAACGACTGGACATTAAATTCAAGTCACGTTTGATAATAATAAAAGATAATATAGCAATGGCAATAACACTCCAGCGGTTCCTTCAATCCAGCTAACGTTAAACCATAAATTCATACATGAATGGTGTATTAATAATTCCGCTCCTTAATCTTTCCACAATCGCACGAACAATATCGCTTCCGAGTACCTGAAATCAAATATGATCCAATAAGGTCACGCCCGTCATTCCCTGCATCCGGACTCCCACGAAGCTCGATTTAACCGTAATTCGCACTTCAACGGATCTTCGTTAGTTGCAATTTTAATTAAAGTTGCTATCAAGTTGCCGCGATACCACGTTTGATTGGCAAGTTTTAATTTGATACAGGACCCCGGAGTGTCGAGCGAACCTTTAAAACCCCACCCTCTACGCTCTCCGCTCATCTCTGTCTCTCGTGTTCTCCTCCCCGCTCGATTTCTCCCTCTCTGTTCTATCCTTCCTCGTTGCTTCTCCTCCTTCTGTCCACCTCACCCCCCGCAAAACCCTTCTCGCGCAATGCCTCTTTTACAATTTCTCCACCACCCCCGCCCTCGGCCCTCCCTTCGCCTACCTTTCAATCCTCTGGCCACGCGTTTCTCATTCCACTTGTCAATTTAATCAATGTACGCAAATTACAGTGGTTGTCGAAGTGTAGGTAACTAACGCGACGCGATTACAATGTGCTAGCTCTATCACACGCTAGGTAGGGCACATGAATCCGACGTGAAGGGTGCGAACACGAAGAGCTGTACCACCTCCGTCAGCGGCAACTGCGCCGCCAGCGATACCGACACCGATCATCCCGCTGGCTTCCTCTGCACCTGCAACTAGGAGGACCCGGTCATTCGGGATGAGTCCCTGTTACACTGTGTTTACAATGGCTCAGCAGCTCGTGCGATTCATATCCCTAACCATGCTATTAGACCACGCTCTTCCAACCATCTCTCTCTCTCTCTCGTTCTCTCTCTCTCTCTCTCCCGCCCCGGCCGTTCTGTCTCTTTCTGGTTATCACTTGCGCCAGAACTAGGTACACACGCAAGGTATTTCGTCGGGGCATGGTTATATTTTAATAAGAGTCCGAAAGTGACGGTCTCGTTTGTTTTTCGGTGAACAGTGAGGCATGGAAATCATTGTTATCGGACGCAAGAGTTCTTTGCGCAAATTGGATTCTGATCTTTCCCCGTTTTTTCCGTAAGAAGTTTCAGAGATACCCGCGTACCAGTGAAACGCGTCGAACGTTATGTTCTACCTCGAAACCGTCTCTGACGTCGAATGCTGTTGTTAAAGATAACGATTGAATGAGTATTTTCTCGACAAGATACGCAAGAAATTGTGAGCAGAAACTAGTCGCATCGTTCCGTTCTGTCTGACAAATTACTACGGCTTCGTTCGTAATTCATTCTTCACGCCATGTACCGTGTACCGGCAATCACAGATCTGCGTCTCGCTCTCTCTCTCTCTCTCTCTCTCTCTCTCTCTCTCTCTCTCTCTCTATTCGTCTTCCGCGTTACAGCTCCAACGCCAAATTCGGTTCGGCTCTGATCTGGCGAAAGTAATTAAACCCACCGCGCGGGCCTGAGCCTAATTAATGTGTACCTACGTGCCGTTAGAGAGCCGACCAGAGAGCAGAAGGTTTACGGCCGACAATGCCTACACCGCGACTACGAGTCTTGATGTCTATCAAAGGAAGTAAATTTCGTTCGCGGCGCTTTGTGGCGCAGGATATTGGCCGGATCGAACCGGCCCGTCGATACTCGTTGAAACGAGCAAGCCGTTAATTTGATCCGTTTCCTGATCCTCTCGCGCGCATATGATTCGCTTCCTACCTCGATAACGAGCGAAAACAGTAAACAAATATCGGACGATCAACTTCGTTCCGGATTCCATACGGCGGCTTCGTTAACGACGAAAGAAACGTCGCCGATGTGTCGACGAGGCGAGAAACCGAGCGTTCGCGATCGGCGTTAATAATGAAACTTTCCTCCGCCGTGCATAAATTAGGAGGCGCGTTCTGTCTGCCGGGTATTCGGTTTCGCCAGGCGAGGACGACGCCGCGAGTGTCGTGAGAAAACGCGGAGAGACGAGGGAAGGTGCGAAGGTCGATGGGTGATAGGGTGTGTCTCCGTGGTGACGATTCTACCACACAGAAGCTCGCGTGGCGCGGCGACATTAATTATGATATTTAATCCCGCGGATGTCTGCGTACGCATGCATTGTTCGTGGTGTGAAAGGACAGGTGAGCGGTATCCGTATTTCAGGGACAACGTTCCCTAGAACGCGATCCCCTCGCTGTCGCCGCGTTCTCCTGCTACGTTCGTCGTATCCGTTTTCCTTATTTGATTTAAAAATTTCAACCCCCTCCCCCTCCCCGCCGTCTCCCCTAACCGCGGCTCGTAGAGAGGTTGCATCAACTCGTAGAGAGGGCCATCGGTGGAAACAGCAGCCTCGAGATTGTGAATGCCTTGCAACGTCTACCGTAGGAGTTTCGACCAAGCGCGAATAATTTCCCTTTAGCTTGCCTAAAGATTCGGGGAACTCCCCGAAGCGGCAAGGGCTCCGAGGAATTTCTACTGACAGAAAGGGGCAGGAATATTTCAGGGAAAACATATTGCTACCTTTCATCGGTCTTCGAGGCAGTGTTCTTTAAAGGCGTCGTTCACTGCCGGGGACGGCTGTCAAGTAACAGTCACGGAAATCGAGTTAACAATACGCAGATAACGGAATCTTTATTTGTATCGTTTCCCATTTCTTTGTGCGAAACGGTGTCTGTCGCGGGTATAATGCTTCCAGTCAAATGCATACTGGCGGATACACGTATACGTGCGTACGTGTACATCGCATTATAGTTGCGGCAAGAATGCTATTCTCTACTATAATTGCGCACGGATCTATAGCTATAAATACGTCACTGGATTGACTTTACATTAGATAGTTTCTTTTTAATACTGGTCGCGCGCGTTTAGTTTTCAGCAGACCTATAATCATTTTTACGACTTTTCCCATGTACATCTAGGGATACGTTGTTAGCGGATACGCTTCTGCGGCGTCTTTGTAACGCATGCGAAATGATAACTAATTTAAATCGGTTGAACTGGATGAATTGCTACCCTGGACTTCTTTATGATTGATCTGTATCACTTGCGGAACTGTTCGGCAAGCCGGTATTACAAAGTTTCCTCGGCGAACACCAATTTGAAAACCAGCCAACAACCTTCAAATCGTGGTATCCTGTAAAAATTCATAATTCACTCTCCGATATTTATTTGCACGACGTTCGTCACATGCAAACGCTATTCTATACTCATTAAAGTGTAATTAAAACTCGGACCGAATCGGTTCTTGCGTCAATAGTGCAAGAAATATCGTTGCCGAATACATGTGCCAACGCAAACCGCGTATACACGTACGATCGCGCGAACTCGTCGAGCCCGAAGGATTCCCTGAAATTTTATTAGCTCAGATCAATTATCGGATTATCCGTTGATCGGACCATTCAATTCAAGCACCGTTGCAAACATTATCCCGGCTGGATCGTCAAAAGAATAGAAATGGAACCGTTTACGAGGAAGGTTCGGCGAATGTCGATTAAGAAGTCATTCCCGTTGGCGCCCGGGTAATGGGTAGTGGGGGCGGGTGGGGGGTGGGGGGGTCAAAGGCAACGGTGGTGCGTTCGTTCGTTTGTCGAGCTGCTCGACAAAACTGGATGGTGAAATTGCCACGCCGGAACTGCATCCAATCGCTGCCTGAATGCCCGCAATTCCAGTCGCCATTAGACGGCTTATTATTTCGTTTTCTCGCTTGGATATCATCGTGGAAGGTGCTCCCGAGGAGAACCGTTACACGAGAACACGGCAACCGAGATCCCGGCATTATGTTTGCGTCGAGAAAGAAATGCACCGGAACGACATTGCGACTCGTTCGGGGGATGGAGATATCGCTTTCGCGACGTTGCGTTATTTCGCTCGAGAAAGACGGTCGCCGCACAATCCTGATGCCGCGTGCCTCCAGTTACACGGGGAATGATCTTTCATTTACGAAACTCGTTACCAACGGCGACATTGAGAAACTTGCGTGTCGATTATTGCGTCGGCCGCAACCAATGAGTAATATCGAACGAAAGCGAGTGTTAACGGAACAACGAGCACAGATACGTTTACGCTGGCCCGGCTCGACCCGCGCGACGAAACGAAAATTACGCCCAAGAATAAATTGCTCGGAATAATTCTGTCCCTTCGGAGGATTCGTTTCTTTCCGGGCGTTTTCTAATTTACGCCGCCGGCTTGCCCTCCACTTCCGTCCTCACGGTTAAGTCGGTCCCATTGCTAATAGGGAAGGATTCGTTCCTTTTTTCAGCGACACCAGTCATCTCCGGACCGTGTTCTTATTACGCTGTTACCATCGGGTCGCCCCCGAGCGTAAAATATGCTTTGCACGGGACGTGATGAACGGTGCTGCGAGGAAACGAAGTAGAAATGAGTAAGGCACCGACGTTCGAGTTAGGATGGAAGCACTCCGACGGTGGCCACGGGGTGGGGATGAAAAA
Organism: Nomada goodeniana; assembly: GCA_963969485.1. Classification (NCBI taxonomy): domain Eukaryota; kingdom Metazoa; phylum Arthropoda; class Insecta; order Hymenoptera; family Apidae; genus Nomada; species Nomada goodeniana. The sequence continues at coordinate 4,046,684 of OZ018299.1, forward strand.
CTTAGCGGCGGGTCCCTGGTTGCGAGGTCGCGACCACAATCTCTATAATGGACTCGCTAAAGTGTATCCAGTATCTAGGTTCCTGGCGAGACGAGAACAGAGAAAGGAGAGTGCGGACCCTTTCGGTTCGTAGCTACGGTTGCTGCATTATAATCCCACTAGCCGCCCCGTTCCGGGCTGCATTTTATTCACAATGTGCCCGCATACGTGCTATCGGGAATCAGAGCGCGTAGCGAAGTTGTATGTACGCTGAACTTGCATATACGGACTTAGCGTTATGGCGTTGCGCGATCGGTAGGTGGAGGGTGTCGTTCGACAACGAGACTCGAAATGGCAGCATAATTTTTTTTTTCCACGAAATTTCGTATCATTCGAAGGCTACAGTTTGAAGGGGTGGACGTGATATGAAGGGAGGTGTAACGAGTCTAACGCATGAATGAACAACTGCGATATCTACGCAGCTCTTTCTAGTTTCCATGAAAATGTCCAACAATTCTTCTGTTGCAGTGTCTGCAACGCTTCCACTATGCCTCGCCTATTTCGGTGCGAACGAAATACTCCAATCTGTAGCGACGTTGTGTGTATACCTACATATAGGTAACCGAGGATGACTACCTCTGTCGCTCTATCGCAATATTTATAAAACAGGAAAAAAAGACGCTTAGAATAATGCGTCTAATATTATACGCCCCGCAAACGCTCTATGCGCTAGATATTTGCAGAATGCTCGCACAGAGACCGAGGAAGAGCTTCAGGGATAATACAAAAATAATAGCGCCAACCTATTTTCTTTTTTTTTTTATAAATTTGAAACTTGGACACTCTACGGTTAAAAACGCAAATTGATCATTTTCGATCATTTCAGACGAATCCATGCATTTCTTCGCGTCGATAGCATCAGCACTACGGTCGTTACGCGGTGAATCACGATAAGATCGATTGCATCGCGATATAATTGCGGTACAGCGAGTACTTTTATAGTTTTCCCTTCTGGTCTGGTGAAATATGGATGCTAAGTGATTGATAAGTGCGCGGCCTGTCGCACCTGACCGTGCCATATACTTTCGCTCCTGTTGCGACAGTGTTTCGTGTCTCGTTGCCCCGGTGTTTACGCCTTGAGGGTGGCATCTGGCATTTCTGAGGAAGGATCTCTTCCGGCCGCCACGTATACCGTACAGAAGTAAGGGGGTGAGTTAGACACGGGTTCACCGTTGCACAAACCAGCGGGTGTGCATGATGGATGTTAGGGGACCATTATTTCCCATCGACATTTCGAACATCGCGTCTGATATATTATTGACACCGGGCGCTTGTTATCGGCCTCCTTTCCACGCTCCTATGCTGCTGAAAAATAAAACAAAATAATTGACAGATTTACGCGCCAAGAATGTATCGAAAGTTACACAGGGGCGTTCGTCGTGTAACGACAATATTACACGCAAGAGCGATTCTAGCGCACATGGCCGGTACACTGCTTGGATAACGGATGAAAAATTCACCCGGCGCGGTTAATGTTACGTGATTGTTCGGTCATTTAGCCACGCGTCCCGTAAATAATTATACGACTGACGTTTATAAAGGAACGCCCGGTACAGTAAATACAAGCCGGTCGTAAATTCACGATTTTGTAGCGTTTCAAGTGGGAGGACACGCCGGCCACTTTGTTACCCGTGCTCGGTTGATAAAATTCCCCGGTAGCTTCTTCATCGTCGTCAATACAATGGAACTCGACTCCTTTTTATTCAGCTCTAAAAGCAGAATCCGTCGCGTCGGAACCATTCGGCTCCTCCGTGCGAGCAAGAGGACTATCCGTCACTGGGAACCTAAATTCCCGAAACTTTTTTCCCGCCGTACAATGAGCTCATCCGATCACCGGCTGACGTCTGGCAAAGTTTGAAATAAAGAAAACGAGTGACAGGATGAAAGAAAGGGGGTGGGAAAAAGCGGCGGCGGAATAAGGAAGAAGGTGCGGGCGGGCAGAGACAGACAGGGGATAGAAAGGGATAGGAACGAGAGGCAAGAAGTAGATTGATTCCCAACCCTGTCCCCTCAAGACAATTTGTACTCGACCTCGTACTCCACGATCGTCTCTTCCGTTCACTCGTGAGCGGGAAGTAAAGCGTGGCTCCTTTTTTATTCTTTCATCCCTAACTGTCCCGCAGTTCCCGCCGCCGCCACCGCCGCCGCCGCCGTTGGACTTTTCCTCTTCTTGCCTCGTCTCGTTCGAAAGTCAGACGTAGCGGAGGAACAGAATCATAGAATCAACGCGGGGATGTCTCTCGTGAACTTACGAGGCGGCATCGTGAGACTTACCCTCGGCCACCGCGATCATTAATCACCACGACGTTCCCTTGTAACTGCGTCGCGTGTGAGAACGATGGCTTTCTCGCCGCGTCGAATAATCAAAGTGGCAGCCGGATGATCGAGGATAACGAAAATATTATTTTAATGTAATCTGCTTTGGAGGGATAGGACTGTTGTTGCACTATCGCCGCACTATCGCAGGGATAGGACTGTTTGGTATTAGATGTTGGATGCCTTCGACGTACATTACAGGTGATATTGATAAATATAACAGGGTTGACGTGTCTATTAATGATAAATTCATGTAGGCAATACGAAACAATTATGAAGATACGTGCAATTACTCGATAATGTTTCTCTACAGCATGTTATTGAAAGTGTGAAGTGCAATTGCATATTTTCTTCGGTCGGAAGTCACATCTTAGGGGTCGTCTATAAACTACGTGGTCGATATAAGGGAGGGTGAGGGGTTATATGGCGAAAGGCTACGCTAAGCCACATGGGGGCGACGGTTGGGGATCTAAGGCTAAAAGTTACGTAGTTTTTGCAAGAAATTTTTGTTCAAATGAAAATAACTACGTAATACTGTGGAGGGGGGTGGAGTGTTTCCATGCGAAAAGCCCGGGTAGACTGCATGAGGAGAGGCGGGGGTTAAAATGTGGCAAACACGGAGCTACGTACTTTACGGACGACCCCTTATCGCAGATTTCGATTGCGCTAAAATGAAAATCGGAACCGCGTAATTGTACGAGTGAAATTTTCCAGATCGGTTAAGAAATGAATTTCTACACATTTAACACTAGTGACATCTTTTAACGGAAAATGAATGGAGCAAGTGAGCTTTCAATGCGAGAATGTGCTGGCCTACAAATTAGAAGGCCGTGAATGTTTTATATCTAGTTTCGATCAAGGTAAATTCGTTTTCTATCTTTTCTCTCCAGAGACGGGAAATATTGGAAATGTGACTGTACGATATTACGAAAACGCGAAGAGGGTGGAGAACGTTTTTCATTTATTGGAATCGACTGTTACGCGAGATCCGTTTTACTGCTAAGGATAAAATTATGAAGTGGCTGAACCCATTTTTCGGAATCAGATTGAATGAATCGAGGGCATTAAGCAATTGGAAATATTGTCTTACGTGGATGGAAATTCAGCCCCCCCGAGAATTAATTCAGTTTCTTCAACTTCGATTTAATGGCAGCACTATCTTCGGTTCAATAAAAATAAGAAAGGTCGTACATGCGTCGATGCTATCTTCAATAAATCGCAAAAGGACACCATTCTGATCTGAATAAAAATTAATAGCGTTTTACAGTCACCAAAATTCTACGCAGCGCTATGCTAACAAATTTTTCTCTTCGACCGGGAGAATAATAGATAAATATCATTGCGGAATCAAACGTATTCCGAAAAACTTGAATCGCCCATACTGCAATCGAATCAGAAAACGCAATAGAACTGATAGAAGTAGATATCGAAGGATGTAATTGCTAACGTGCACACGAACATCTGACAGCCGATACGTGATCCATTAATTACAGATAACTCTTCCGTTCGAAACTCACGCGATCCGATAATATAAAGTCTCAAAGTAGATAGCGCTACCTTCCTTACAAGGGCTGGAACCATCTTCTTGGACGGGGTTCAGCGGATTAATTAACTCCCTTCTAACAGTATAGACTTCGCTGTCGACTTTTCTCATTTTCAACTCTCTTTCTTCCTCTGAATTCATCTCTCGATTTCGCTCCATTCTCTCCCTTTCTCTCCGCCTCCCTTTTTCTTCGCGATCGTCCTCCGACGATTTCCTTTTTCTCGACCCCTTCATTCCTGACGATTTTCCATTTAGCCTTTCCACGGCTCAAGCCTTTCAATTTCGCACCACCGCTTTTCGAGCATTTAATATTTAACTCCCGCCCGAAAGGAGCGACCAAGTTTTTCAGTCTGGCTGCCTAGAGGAACGAATCCGGCAGGGGGTAGATGAGCTGATCTGCATGCCGCACACCACTTCCAAACCTCGCCCTTAACGAGCCGACGACTACCTTCGCCCGCCACCTATCCTCCTGTCCTATACCTTTTTCAGGCCGATAGGCGTATTTTGCATTCGTAGGGGGTCGCGCGAGCTTGCGAATATTTCGAGCGGTCCAATGACGTCGGTGAATTCTGAGGTGGATTCTGAATTCCGAAACCATTTCAACGTTTTGCTTTGGAGACGGAATCGCGAAGTAGGATAGTATTCATACTTATTCGTACCTTGGCTGGGAATTGATTTTCTTGCGCAAAGAATATAGAAAACCGTTGCCTATGCGGAAAATGGTATTTTTATATTTATTTGTGCCGTGTAAGTGATTTTTCTAACGGTTCGTTGGAGATACGGTTGGTTTTAACGGCGAGACACTATTCTTACTTTAACAGTATTTTCTGCACAGAAACTGCTGGAATAGTTACTTCAATGATTCTTGTAGTATCGAGTGCACACGAAAGTACTGCGATTATACAAGTTGCGTATATATTAGCAGGTGTTTGTGTACAATTTATTTCAATAATACAGAGTATTTTATGGAATTTTTACACGGTCGATGTTAGACCATCGCGTTGTATGCGCAGTTATATGAAATTATGTCACAGGCGATTATTTCGGTTCCATCTTCGAAACCAAAATTCGTTCCAAATGCCAGCAATACCTGCCATAATCATTTGCTCGTTTCGAATTCATATTTCTGGCCAGATAATCAGTTCGTCACGGTGGCCCGTTTCTGTTAATTTTGGACAGGCTGAAAGATCTTTGCGCTGGCGTGTAATGGTATCCAGCACCGGGGCACCGTTCAACGAAACTAACCGGATGAAAATAATCGGGGCTCCTTTAAGGAAAATGGCAAATTCGCGCATCGACATCGATGCCTCCGGAGACGATTCGGCTGTAACGATCTACTGAGAAGCCCGTTTCATTTCTGTGCTCACGCGTAAAAAAAACCTTTCCCTCACCTTCCTCCCCTCCTCCGCGAGCGGCCCCTCCATTTTTTACTCCTCGAGTCCTTTCCGCGTCCTCTCCTCAACTCTTAACGTCTCGTGGGGGAGCGCTTTACGAGAGCTCAACGAAGAAGCTCAGAAAGCCCAAGGCCCTTCAGCTTTAACAGTCGTACTTTCATTAACGCGTCGACGGCTGCGAGAGAATGCCGCGAGCCCTTCGGGGGGTGTCGAAACGAAAACGTTTCCTTCGAATCGCCGCCCAGAAATTAGATACAACGCGTCCCGTTCGTCCGTTTCGTCGATAATGGACCCGCAAACATCGACAACGCCAGAAACGAGATCGTTCTCCCGTTCTCTCCTTCTCCTCGTTCACCCTCCACCTCCACCGCCGCGCCACCCCCTTCGTTCGACGCTGCTCGCGCGATATTCGTATAACGAATGCGTCCGACTTCTGACAACTTTGATAAATATCTTCGATCAAATATATCGTCGGCATCGAAGAATACAGCGGCGGTGTAACAACTTTGACGGGAATTTGCATGCGGAATTTTTTGTTCAAGGGAGAACTTCCGAAGGAAGTCGTGAGGGTAAACATGTCATTTCAGGAATATTTGAGAGTATAAATCGACAGTGATAAATCATTGTTGGACGTGATTCGTGTTTGCCCGATGAACCATCGATGAAACAAATGCCTACGGGTCCGACGGTGATAAGTACAGTAATGACCCGAGAGAAATCGATGTAATCTCTTATGTAATATCACCCCCCGAGCTGCCACGACTGAAATATTATAATTTCTACTTTCGAGCCAGTGGAATTAGCCAGCCATGGCGCGACGCTGGATACTTCGTACGTTCTCCATGGTCCGCTGCTTCTCGAATTCGCCAAGCATTATCGCGCTGATGGGGGCTACCTCCACTCCATCTTCGTGCGCCATATTACGCGCGAGTCCTCGTTTATCCGTTTTAATGTCCGACGTAACGCAAAAATTCTGCTCGATATTGTCGTTTGCTTTAAGCTCGAACGATGCATCGAGTAACTTCTACATTACAGCAAATTGAGTAACAAAGCGTTTATAAAGAATGATAATATCATCATACCGTGGTGTAACAGCGCGCGTTTAAAGGTCCGGGACACGCGTGACGTGTATAGGGACGGGAGTGCGTTGAAATGATTTGTTCGTCGTGCCTCGTATATCGCAAAATTATCAGAGGCAAGTTAAATGAAATGCTTCTCGAAGCGTAATAAAAGGCTTTCGTTAGCCTCCCGATAAGAGCTATCTTCCGCCTGTCCTTCCCACCCGGCGACTTTTCGTCCCAGGAATCCGTCAATGCACTTCTGTAGCCCTCAGACGGCCGACCATAAAAGGTTACTCTACGAACATAAAATACGGTCGTAACCGTAACGTGATCTCGTGTTGCTATCGTTGACCAATTTACCAAACTTTTTCAACGGAATGACATCGTCCCGGGGAGTTCGAAGAAAATTCGAAAGGAGAAAACTTCATTCGTAACACGAGGCATAACCGTGCCACATAAACGAAGCGTTACACCATCGATCTTAATTCGCCCGCGCACGAATGGTACAGAAAGTTGGCGGAAGTGTTCATTCCGTGTAATAATAATAAAGACGCCCTCTCGTAAAGAAAAAAGACGGGAAAAAAGAAAGGAAAACGAAGGAAGGGAAAAAAAAAAAGAAAAAAAAAGGGGGAAAGGGGATCCGTCGAACCGCCACTTCGCCAACTTTCCCGGCGATATCCCGTGGTATACGGGACCTCCATAACGTCTGTATTCTCGCCGAAGTTCGAGACCGGTCGTGGTGTCGTTTTCCCGGCGGAAGAGTGCTACACTCAATTAAACTTGGTCGAAATCAAGGCTGGGACCAACCGGCCGCATCGGCGTCGCTGCGCCGGCACATCTCATTCGTAAATTCGCTTTTTGCGCCTGGCGTGACGCGAATAATTTTCCTACCTCCCATTCTCTGTAACCACCTTCCACCGCCCAACACCCCCCCCACCCTCGATCCTACACCGACCGCGCCTCACTCCTTTCATCCACCCGTTCGCTGTCGCTTTTCCGCCCGTTCGCTCTCGCTGCTTCGCTCGCACCCGACGGCCGGTCGGTTGCTTCATCCCCTTCTTTCCGCGGGATCGATATTCGTAATTCATCATTTGTATGCAGCGCGATAGAGGGCGGCCAACATGGAGGTTCCTGCCGATGCATTTCGCTTCGTGAAATGATCCAACGATGTCCCTTTCTGCGGGAAAAGAGAAAATGAAAAGGGACGGGGCTTAAGTTCATGCCCCGACGTGCCGTTATAACGCGGCTCGAAGCGGCGCCGTTCCACTTTTTAATAGAAGCTGATGAAAAAAAAAAAAAAAAAGGAGGAAAAAAAAGAATTAATTTCATTAGCCATTCGCTGGGGAACAATGCGCAGCACGCCACCGCGCGCCGACCGAACGCGGTACAGCTGCCCCCCGCTAACGGGGGACGAATTACTCTTCCATAGAAAAATATAATTCCGCTGGATGCGGGCTTCTGTCGGTGTCCGATGGCCGGGGCAGAAATGGCTTTTCGGTTTTACCACGTGTCACCGGTTCGGCGCGCTCTCCCGAGGTGTTAGACGTGAAAATAGTGAAACGTTTTATTAGGGCGCCCGTTGTATATCGTCTACATTGATCGTACGATACAAGCCTCGAATGCTCCCGATACGAGCATGGAAAGTATTCTGGGGAGTAACAAAGTTTTCAAATTGGCATCCACTTTTATGACTCGTACAGTTTTACGAAACGACCATTCGGTAATTGAAAAATTGTGAATTATGGTTGGAGGAGGAGAAGGTTCGATGAAACGAGTATCAGTGCAATTTGACAAAACGATGGGCTTCCTTAAACTTGGAAGTCAACAGGTTTCTGTACGTTTATGGGGAATCTGTGGCGAAAGTACAGTAAAAATTCTTTTGTACGATGCACTTCTCAATTACGCGAGAATAATGTGCGATAAATGTTGCAGGGATCGTTGATGCGTAAATTAACAAATATTAATGGTACGGCAAAGGGTGGCAAATGTCTTTGATAAATCGTTAACGCTGTCGAGTGTATCACGAATTTGACAAACTGGCGGCAATAAAAGTACGAGCATGCGCATAGTTCCGTTTTACAAAATTGCACGGAAGTTTTAATGTTTCATTAATATTGTCACGTCGAGTCGAACGAAACTTGCACGAACAACTTCCTCGCATTATCGAGCCTGGAAAATATAATAGCGCGCACCAGAAAAACTCCAAACCGTAACGCGACATACGACGCAACGCAGTATTAACACCATCGACCACATTATAACAAGAATCAACATCGCAGTTCGTTGTGTACACACTTCGATGACCAACCTCGTTCCATTTCACGTATGTACACCTGGAAGTTGTAATATCTAAATCGAAATAACCTGGTGGGCACACGAGCACGATGTTTCTCCTTTCGGCGTCTCGAAGCTGAACGCTCTCGCTGCTCAATTTGTATGTTAATTCGCGAGTGTTTGCCGGGCAGCGGTCCGCTTAATAATGTCATGTTTATTCAGCGATGATATCGCTAGGGGCGCCGAGGCACTCGGCACACTTGCAATCGGTGTCACAGGTTACTCATACTCTGTGCGTCAACGGATAAAAAAAAATGGGAGGGGCCACAATTATGTTTCTTTTATACCAACGTCACGTCGTCGAACATTTCGTATAAAATTGTCCTCGGCCCGAGCGACGGCTTTACGTTTACACAAGCGACGACGCAATTCCGTCGAAAAAACGCTGAAAAATACTACCAGCTGTGCGGCCGCGAAACGAAGAGTTGCAAATATATTTGAAAATTGGAGGGACAATTGTTCGCGTAATAAAAGACATTGAAAGATATCGAGGACGACATGGAAACTTGTATCTCGTGAAACAACAAGTGACAACGTCGAGGCTAATCTTTTGAAATTCTCAACCCAAGAAATAATCGCAATTATCAAAATAATTGTCCCGGCATTAAATTTATATTATCTTTGTTACAATATCTGTACATCTCGATCTCGCAGCTTAATATAGGAAAGTTTGCTGTTAAGGGCGAAAGTCTCTCGAACGGTGCCGCGTCGAATTCAAAATTTACAGCTTCGGCATTTAGGTGAATTCGAGGCGCCAATGGTTCCAAACGTATCCAGTTGCGACGCGTCGTAAGAAAGGCAATTTTACCCTAACTTTCGAGTCAATGGCGCGATATTCGCAGCAAAATTGCTGGCTTGAACAGGATCCACACTCCATCCCCGCAAACAATCCTGTGCGCGTTCAACCAATCCCAAAGCATTCCGATCCCTTTTTTTTATGCCTGAACGTAAACCCTCCTGATCTAGAACAGAGCCAATGAACTCTATCTGGCGCATCGGCCTTGCCAATCTACTTCCCCCCGCGGCTATCAAAGCAGCATCCTTTCTCTCGCAACCGTGCATTACCTACCGAGGTTCCTGTATATGCGGGAGTAGTAGGTAGGTACTCGAGCGAGTAGAATTACCCGACGGATGCATTGGGCTTCTGGTTCTGCGGGCTTCATCCCGTTCGTCGCTCGGCACCCTCGAATCTCCAACCTAAATCGTTCTCCCATCCCCTATTTTATCCACCTCTCCCGTCGTTTCCTCCCTTAAGATTCTTTTTTAGCTTTCGTTGCTCTGATATTACTCATACACGCTTTATTACTCGCGGTGACGAGCAGTTGGAGATTTCTGGCGATAAACGATCGCGAATGTGATGAACCTTTCGTTCGAATTATGTTCACCGATGCGCGATTACTGTTCGAGGTGATAATTATCGTGTTTGTATAATCGCACGATGAATGCCTGCGAAATGAAATGCGACATTGTAGGTTGACGCGTAAGTAAAATGTTGATTTGAATATACGGAGGGGATACCCGCGGAGGATTAATCAATTGTTTGAAAATAATCGAGGTTCATTAGCGCGTACGTTTCACTTTTGTGCAAAAGTTGTATAGACGGTGGTTCGTTCTTATTACCTGCTCGTTTACGCGCGGCTCTTATTATTTTAGCGGCGCACGTCGCCCGGTAATGGTATAATGAAATATCAGAACAATGTTGCCGGGGTTTAGTCTAGGTAACGCGTAGCAGGATCAAATTATTGATCGATATTCGATATATGTACGATTTGACACTAACGAGCGGAAGACCCTCCTTAGGGCGACATGTAGCGATCAACCGTGAACGTGGGTCGCCGTCGTTCTACGCGCTGTAACGAGACACCATGATTTGTTCTAGGGTGAATCAGCAATCTTTCGAATAACAGGAGCATGATATAAGAGATTCAGTTAAAGTCTTTTGATTATAATATTCTCTTTTAAAAGCTGGTCCGCGTAGACCTTATAGAAATTCGTGTTCACAATGTTTCCTTCAAATAATACAGATATCTGTGACGCACGACGGATGAATTTAATCTTGCACGACATGAGTATTCTAAATGATATTTCATTAAACGGATTCATATGGCTATAGCGAGAGCACCGCCATTCGTTTCCTGATTCGATAACAAACACTACCTAAACATAGCAAAAATTATAAATATAACGAATGAGATCTCCGTTTATCCACTAATTTTAGTGATGTTGACCAACCCTTTTCTGCCATGAACAAATGTGCTCTTTATGTATTGAGAAAATAAAAATGTCTTCCCACCCCTTTCCGCATATCTCGCTCCTGGCTCTCGGCTATTTAACAGGTTGAATCCGATGATTTTCGATAGGCTTATTGACCCTCCGTCCTGATACCTCAAAATCCAGTGCCTATTTGTGCTCGGCTCGCTGTGTACTGTATGTCGGTGACTCGTATTATAAACCTCTTCATTAGACTAACTCGACCCGGATCTTCGTAAGGGGCAGATAGGGTGGATGGTCGTTCTTTTTTATCCTCTTCTTTCATCCGTACCTCTCATCGCCGTCACCTAAAAGGAAACGAGCTCCTGCTCCGCGGCTCAAGGCGAGAAATCCTTGATTAGTTCACCAGACCCCTAACTCCTCCGCCGGTCTTTCTTTCCTTCCTTCCTCCCCGGCGATACCTTTCTCTTCGCAGGAGATACGATCTTCTCACGAATTTCTGAAGTATCATGTTTCATTTCGTTCTGCGCCCATGAGACTTGATCCTTTGATTCACTGCGTGCCTTTCAGCTCGACTTGGCTGTTACTTACTACCTACAATGCGCTATACGAACACGGGAGCTTAATTACTTTTCTTAAGCCATCGGATAAGACGGATATACATTTGCGCGTAGTACCGGAGGGGCGGGCGACGCGCGTCATTGACAAAATCAATGCACACGATGATTATTTAAATTGCAATGTTTAACGGTAAAACGGACGTTCATTAAAGTGCAACTGTTTTTCATGGTCCGCTTCAGATGCGGAATGATTTTTCGAAATTATTACGCGGCGAGTTTCGCGACCGATAAATTTACGCGGACATTTATCGTGTATAAGAACCGTAATCACCGTGTCGAATCTCGACTTGCGTGTCAGGAACTACGAAAAACCCCGGGCAACGCTGTCACCCTTAACCGTGCGTAACAGAGCAACACTATTCGGCAACGAATTCAATTCACGACCACGTTAGCTCGACGCGCTATTTCACTGCTGCAATTATTGCATATCGTTGCACACACTCCAATTCTACAGAAGCGACTCTTTCTCGACATAAACAAACGAGGAGAAAAAAAACCGAGGATCGGTAAAAATTTTAGCACGTTTCTTATCGGCGCACTAATTCACAACTTCTCCAAGTTGCGTATCCGGTCACAATTCCCCAGAAAACTACTTAACGCGATTGCAACTACTCCGGACGAAACGTTGCACGCGCACCCCTTCATTTTCTCCAAGCACTCTCAATGGTCGAAGGCCGAAATAAGTTCTACGACGATTCGATTTGCCCGAGTTGAAACGAGCAGGCGTAGTTGATTTCAATTCACCGTTTCGTCGTCGACCCGACGTTCTCGGCACCGGCACCGTCTATGCGCCACAAACCCGTTATTCGTATCCGTCGGAGATTTCAATAGAAAGTTACACGATATTCGCTATGGCGGCGAGTGGCAAAAGCCGGCGGTGCCGGTGAAAGTCAAACTGGTAACGTCTGCGGACCATTGTAGGGTACTCCTAGCTACTGACAGTCAGATACCAACACTCAACACTCGCAGCCGACGACGTATTGTACGAATCTTGCAAAGGGATCGAGTGATGAGATGTACGGAGCTAAAAGGGACCGGCAGTCGTACCCAAGATTAGAATACGCCACCCACATGCTCATGCATAAAGAGATAATTTCATATCGTCAATGTCGTCTTCAAGTGGAATCTGAGATTTCCATCCGCTGTTAGTTCCTTATAAGGGGAACACGTCTCATTGTAGCCCGAATTTCATTCAAGTAAATTACTTGCAGAACGTACGTTCCCCCTGGAAATTTGATTGAAAAATTCGTAGTTCCTGGAACAATATATAGCGGGGCACGATATTACCCAATATCATAACGAATTAGTGTTTCGCACTTAAAATTTCGAGGCTGCTTTTACTTGTTCTCAAAGGTGCTGATAAAAATACTGTCAAACCTTGCTCTACGTATTTCATTGTTGAGCTAAGCAGCGTGTAAAGGGAGGATTATGTACAGCATCATTACACTCGTGAAACCTTAAACTTGCCACAATTGCTTCTTACAAAGTTGCACACGTAACAGGTATGCACTTGGCGCGACAAACGATTACATCGTTCACTTTAACGATTATTCACTTACAACAAATCGCATTTCGTACGCTGCCATCTGCCAGCGTCGTATTGATACAAACGAAGCCGTGAATTACCGCATTCACCTACGACCTGCCGGTTTCGCGGTAACGATGAAGCAAGCCGACGAATATCGTTACCGACCGCCGTTACGGCACGGCAGAACCGAAATTTATCTGGCCGTAAACGAAAACCCGATGTCCGTTAATAATTTCCGTTCTTCCCCTGTGATCTAAACGAGGGAGGGACAGCGACAGCCGATCGACGGTTGGGGACGGGGGCGCTGAGCCATAAGGATATGCAATCAAGTCCAAAGTAAGCGAGTTAATTTAGGTGGAGTGTGCACTCTCGCCGCGAAACTTGTTCCGCGCCCGACGACGCCGCCGGAGAGATACTCCGTCGTTGGAGAAGTTGCACCATCGAGATGTTACCACGCTCATGAGGGTAAGTGTGAGAGAAATCGGGAGATAGAAACGTCGATGAACTCTCTTCCACGCCCTCTTTCTCTCTCTCTCTCTCTCTCTCTCGCCCCCTGTCATCTTTCCCTTATGCTGCGGTACCTTCGCCGCTGGTTCAACCCCCCTCCCACGCAAGGCGACAGAGAGTACCAAGATGCCTCGAAACTACGCTTCACCTTACCCTCATTTCCCCCCTTTCGTGCAGCGTCTCATCCCCCTACCACGGTCTACCCCCGACTACTACTGCCTCACCCCAGGCCCGCTCGAACTATCGTAGTAACTAGCAGTGCCTGTAATAACGTCGCGCTTCCTCCGTAAAGTGACGTCTTTCGAAACCCAATTCAGGAACCGAGTCGCGTCTAATGGGGCTCCGATATTACGAGAGTAGTGCGGCACACTGATTTCTTGGATACTACTTGGGTAAGAAATCCCCCCCGTCGCAAGTGAATCACGTATGTTGTAATAAGCTTCGCGAAGAAATCTCGTGCCCCCCGACGGCGCAAGTATAAAGAGATCCCGAGCACCTCGGTGTTGAATAAAATTCGAGGGTGGAACGAATTTCTGCCGCGATTGGTGAGTCACGTTTGCATCGAGAGTCGTATTTGACCGGGTGATAAGTTCGAGCGTTTTCTCTTCGCCGTCCCTGTCCCTTTCGCGGGGGCATTTTTTTTATTTTTTTATTCGTCGATCGGTTAGATTTTACGGCACGACGGTTTGCTAACTCAGAATTTCGCGGGATGATTTTTCGCGGACCGGTTGCGGAGTTTTCGCGAACGATTCTCCATTGAAATTTCGAGGCTCTTTCACAGCGCGGAGGATCGTTTTGTGCAAGGATTGCCATTCACGCGGGGCATGAATCTGTTTCAGTCCGCCTTTTGAATGGGGGTAAAATATTTCGAAAAGCGTCGACAGTTTTGGATTCGTGATTAAACTCGTCGAGCAAAGTGCGCCGGATATGCTCGTTTTTGTTAACTCGCAAATTAAAGTGTTACTGTTAGCAGCATTATGCGAAACAATTCGCAGTCGCTTTGAAAGTGGAATGCAGAAGCTATCAAATGCTGCACAATTAGTATCCAGCGGGTAAATGTTATTGGGACAAATTTATTTCGAAATGAAAACCGCACGAATTTATTGGACGGTCTAATATGTTTCCCGAGCGCCGAGTGAATAGCCCGGCATAAAATCGAACGAATAATTCGTATGCTGCGTAACTGGAGTTTATAGTTCTCACTAGTCACACCCTGTTAACAATGGTAATGCGTGAAACTCAGTCTTGAATTTTAATTGCAAGCTAATGCAGTTTCTGCGAAAAATATGTACACATTGCACATAACACAAAGTTCCTCCGTGTTCCTGTTGATAATAATTTTACAGTAACGTAACTGAAATTATTCTCCAAATTGGCGATACTATTGCTGAGACGTTATTTGTCACTCTTCCATTACATAATTTAAGCGGTGTCAATAATTTAACAACAGCTGCAGGAAGGAGAACAACTGATTCCTGAATGGTTCACGCCACGGTTAGGATTCGAATTCAGTGAATTCTATTTCAACCACTCTCGTTCTTGAAACACAGTCCACTCCGTAATACCAAAGGATCCACCATGGCACAAACGTCCAGCCGTCCAACACTGAACAATAAACTATTTGCCCAGTGCACCTGATTTGCAGTAGTCCCGCTTATCTGGGACGAAATGGCTCTTCATTATAGTCGACATAGATCTCGTGAAAGTTTCGATTGTTCTCGAAGGATCGACAGGCGAACATCGAAGTCCTGCAAGAATTTCAGGTAGTCGTGCATGCACCGTCGTATACGTTATTTCTTAAGTGTTTAATATCGCGGTAACTTTTTAGGGCGCAATATACCTGAGAAAGTGTTTCGAATAGTCTGCAATTAATATCCCCGAATTTATACGTCTCGAAGTTGGTAAGAGAAACGAATCCAGCTTGCACTATTATCAAAGGTTTCCTACATAATTTACAATGATAATTCTGATCAGCTTCGCTAATTAACCACATTATCTTTGTGTTACAGGTAAGTGGGCAATATTGCAATACCGAAGGGAATTATGCCGTGCCAACTGTGAGTAAGATTTTCAGAAGCGCAGTTGAAACCGTTTCGACGTTTAAACAACTGGTGCGATCCATTATATTCTTATCCAACCGAAGCGATAACAAACGTGTATAATTTCATTACCTTAACCTACACACATTCGTTCAAATTCCCCGATGAACGCCCGTTAATCATTTGGAAACTCCACTTTTCCTGTGCTTCCGCAATAAACAAAGTTATCTCCTCAAACGCATGGTGTCGTATCGTGTGCCTGAAATAAATGTGAGAAGCAACAATTGTATGAACACATGTATCGCGCGAAGCAGAAGAAGAAGCGCCGGTTTGAAATTTGCTCGCCCTTTAATTGAAACGCTGTTCCATCGAATTTCACGAGATAATTACCCGGCCGCCTCCTTTTTACTGGCCGCATCCAGTTACTGTATATTCATTTCGCGGGGCCGCAAATAGGAAGCAGACTCGGCGTGTTTGTTCTTGGCGGAAGTTCATTAATTACAGAGCGGTGCAAGAATTTCGCGCACGTTTCCGTTACACGTTTCGTGACTCGGCGATCGCTTCATCCATTACGCCCGGGACAAATTTGTTTTCCGATACAAATGTAGATAGCGGCGGCCGGCAAACGAATTGTACGAACGTTTCGAAGCCGGCGCGATCGTAAAGCAGTCGCGAAATGACTTGGGAATTAATGAACGCGCCGTCGCGACGCGTCGGCGTTGGCAACTTGTTTCAGATAATAGCTGCACGCGCCCCGCGTTCCAGTCGGTCGATTATTGTTAAAATATGCCCGAAACTCACGCACACGTATGCCCGGCACATCTCGCGTGCGGTACACGCGACACGATAATATGTATAAATGATTATCGTCGAACAGCGCGCACGATGTTTGAATATTCACAAGCTTACGCAATATCTGATCGTTCAATTAACGTTGCGCTTTGTTAACACAGATCGATACGACTCAATTCTGCTGAGATTGGAAGAAGTGTCGCTGCGGTCGCGTTCCTGCTGTCGTACACGATCTTCGTGTGCCTCGCGTTAGAAATCGGGCACGCGCGCGTCGATTAGCAAACGAAGAAATTACACCTTTGCCTAACTTGCGTTGGTACTTCGGCATAACGATTGTACGTATTTATAGCGGTTTCTAAAGAGCCGTTTCGAGGTGCACAGCCGTTGTCGCCGAATTCAATACTTAAGCATGAGCGTACGCGCGGCGAACGAGTGTACCGCACAAACTGTGCACGCACGCTGAAACTCATTACCAGGACTCGAGTATATGGGGTACGATTATTAAGTGAGAACTGCCATAGACGATTACGCGGTCTCCGCGATAATGGTTGCCTGAATGGGCTTCATTAAGACTCTCTACGAGTCTTTCCCTACCCCTTGCATACGCTCGGTATTTCGCATGTACGCACTCGATCGGCGTAGACGGCCGTGTAACGTAGGCTTCAATGGTGGTTGTATAGGTGCACCGTGGTACATAGCTGGGAAGGAAAGTTCGATGGCGCTGGTAAAGGGCTGCCTCGACGTCGAAGCGTAGGCTTCCATAAATGTTTAAGTGTTCTATCCTCTTCTGGGATCAGAGGTAACCTGCACCAGCTGCAGAGTTCGTCGGTAACGAGATTACAACGTCATCGTGGGCGTTCAGCGTAACCTTTTCGTCGCGTCAGAACCGATAGAACACGCGCGCGGATTAATGGCGTTGGTCAGCGTATCGACACGGGGGATTAAAGGAATCGTTACAAGCCAGCGGGAAAAATCTCTGTTCAACGTGGTCAGCGAGAAATACTTCAATGCGGCAAAGCTGCAGGGAGGAAGAGAAAGAAAAAATGCGGCACTTTGTAACTCTAATGATTTATGCCTACGAAAATTTGCGTGCGGAGGAAGAAATGAGAATTCGTTACTGCGAACGCTGTATTTAACGAAACAGTGCGACGCATAAAACTTGAAACGCAAAATTATGCACGAATTACGTGGTTGATTCTTGTTGAAAATGTTTCGGCGAATATATGATTACTATTAATTTGTGCGAGCACAATTGGCACCCATTCTTCACTACGCGCGGTGCCGAAAATCATGGAATTGCTTGATACCTGGTAATTGCATATTAATATAAGGAATAATGTAACACCTTCCAAATATACAATATTTCTCGCTCGAGTAGCATTGACGGTACAAAGAAAGATTCAGAGAGAAAAGAAAAAGTCCAAGGTGCCTTGAACCCCTCGGCACTAGTAAAAGATTCGAATAAACATTTACGAACGATAACCGCGGGGGCTATAATTACAAGCAGGCAAGAATAAAGGACGTTTTGCTCTGCAGCATATAGCATCTGAGGCACGTCCACATTTCAATATGCCAGGGAGTGGGAGGGTGGGCTTTTAAAAAGCAATTCACTTTAAGCACCCCGCGTGAATATGAAAAAGGCAAGTGTGTTTCAACCGCGAAGCTTGTTGGATCGCATTCTCGAGAGTTGCAGAATTATACGTGCACGTATACGCCGAAGGATCAAAACGTAGGAGAATAGGCAGGAACGGAGCAGTTGCATACAGAGCTAACTCCGTTCCGTCGAGGCACTTTAGCGCACATCACTTATGCATCGTGCGGCCCTCAACTTACAAAGCGATCCCCCGAGATTTCCAGCAACTACTGCTTTTAGCTTCGCCGACGGAAGAACAAGCTGTCCTGAATTATATTATCCGCATGTGGAACTTACTCCACGGTACACCTGTTGAACCGTACCGTAATGACACGATCATGGAAACTGGCAATGATACGAAACTTGGGCAAAGAAAATCGTCGCCGGCAATTCATTTGTGAAAATCGTGCTTTTGTGGTGTGAAGGCGCGATTATCTTTTGGACGCGAAATGTCAAAGGAAATGAGACGCGAGTAAAGCGTGTAGGCGCTGTATTGTGTAGTTTATATTATTAATCTGTTAATATCCTGGTGTTTGCAATAATTCATCCCTGGCGGAGATTTGGAAGAATCATTTGTAATTATGCAGGACAGTTGAATTATTTTGTGAGAACAACTTCTGCGAATTCGTCAACCAATTGAATATTTTCTTTAATAGTGTTTTAAAACAGAATTTAAAACGGTAACAAAGGAGAAATTAATTCTGTTGCTGCAGCTATAAAAACGCCAGTTTGTTAAACGCCATTAGGTTATCATAAAGGTTACGATATAACATATAACATGAATCTAGAACTTGCATTCTAATCTTAACTGTCTAATGTACCGCAGGAAATTTGTAATAATTCGAAACATTCGATCGCAGTTGCATTGCAATTTTATTAATATATTCATACAAATGAATCTCCCCGCTACTTTAAATAATAATTGCCGCCCACAGTGATTACTTATCGGCACAAAACGGACCCGTGAACTAAATTGAAAGCTGATAACTATTTGCTTAGAGTTTCGAGTAACCGTACCACGTTCCACGCTTGTCCTGTCTAAGTGGACAGGCCAAAGTTTCCCGACAGCATTCTTGGACACGCATTCCTAAACAGGAACGATCTCGAAGCATAAATGCTAGACGTATTTTCATAGATGACGAAACCGCTCCGACTATTTCGGCGGTAGTAATTTCCAAATTGAACCCAAACTCAGCGCCGGGAAGCAAGCCAGCCGACAGGTCCGTGGAGCAAGATGGCTAGCAGGCTTGGCAGACGAGTAAACTCTAACTCAATCCATGGTGGTTTAGGAAGTTTAACCAGGGGGCCATCAACGACTCCGTAGAAACTGTGGCTGGAAAGGGGGGTGTCCTAGAAAAGCGACATCGCAAGCCTTGATCATGAAAGCTTACTCACTGCGAGTGTGAGTGTGTGCACTCCTGCACACGCGCAAAAGCTGAAAACCTGGATTCCCTAGGACCTAGGTGGTTAAGAAGCGAAACGAACAGAGAAAACTGAGCTGAGAGAACGATCATTGTAAAGCACGTGGTGCAACTCAATAATTTTGTTACCTCGAGGCAAACAGAGAATGATAATTTTACGATATTACTACGATTCGTAAAGCTTTATAATGTCTGCATATTGAATACGCCATTTTATTTTAGGTAACAAATAGAAAGGCAACCTCCTCCGTGATTTAAAAATAATATCTTGTAATGCTGAAAGCGCAGAAGTATTAAATGCGAAGTTAATATAATATAATCGGATGTAAATTAGATACACATGGGAAGAAAACCTTGATCAAGAATATGGTACAAATTTCCTGCGATAGTAATTTCAAGAAGGAAAAGAAAACAATTAAACTGCGTGAAATCATTATAATATGCAGTCCAAGGAAACAAGTATAAACCAAACGATACGTAGGTGATATTGACGCGTAAGTAGAATAGGACGTTCGCCGTCAGACGCGAGCCGGCCAATCTAAATAAATAGACAACCGATTTCGGAATGAAGATACTGCATATCGAGCGCATTGTTTCGAACAAACTACGTATTACTTTCGTCTGTAGACCCGCAACTATTGCAACATAAACCAGCGGAAGCATTGTACCATTCGCAATTCGATGGAAGTGATTTTCGTCACAGCGTAGCCTCGCGAAGAAGCTACGGTCAATATCGTGTAGCCTTTTTTTTCCCCCTCCCTGAACCAAATGCTGTTATTCAGAAGTCTGTCCTGGCGAAAGCCACCGCGAAAAGCGATGGGAAACAGTCGGAAAGTGCGGTGCAGAGACAACGGAAGGGGGTGGATACTTTATTACCTCGTGGATGAACTACGATATGAAACAGGTTAGCATCCCATAAAGTAGACGCGCTAGAGACACAGAAGCAATTTTGCTGTGGCGTTGTTGAATTCATATATTCGTATCTGGATGCACAAAGACGAGGCGGAAAAAGCAAGGAGCGCTTTTCGTATAGCGCAGCCGTATAAAAGAAAAGCAGTATGATTGAACTAATAATGACGGCGCTTTCACGAAGAACGGGGGAGAAAAAAGTCGGGGGGACGGGTACGGAATAAAATTTCAAACCGACTGCCAGAGGTAACAAAAGGAACAGGCAACACCAAAAAGGAACAGGAGGAGAATGGTTTCCATACTCTCCGCTCGCGTCCCCGCCTTAACTACGTTATCGACATTCCTTTGATGCTGCGTCGAGAAATACACGCGCGCAAATATGCGTTACATTTAATTAAACGTTACGTAAACTGTAGAAACGTACTATTGCTAGCATATTAAAACGCTTCTGTGCATGGGGCTGTCGTTTTCCGATATTCTAAAGGCTGGGCCATTTTTAACTATGGGTGTAGCCTGAAACTTTATTTTCACATTTAAGGTGTTTCTTAATGGAAACGTGTCCTACGCTATTGAATTTAAATATGTATAAGAATATTCTTAATTCTGGTTGTGAAATATATTTATCCATCTCTGGTCTCTATTCCTAAGCTAGAGTTCCATGTTCTTGTCACATAAGAATACGGGAACGTGTACTACCAGAAATTTTTGTCCATTAATACAGTTCGTGTTTTCCAGCGTCTGAAGAAATAACGAAGAATGTGTGATACTCCCCATTTATATGTCACTGAACTTGTTGAATTTTTTGCGATACAATTAGTTTGTTAATCCGTATTATGACAAGGGCAAAACACCGCACGAAATTTATACTACGCTGCCAAAGGGACACATAAGTGGTTGTAATATCATTGCTCCAATTACACTAGACTCTATAAAAGTAGAACCGACTGTATGGTTAGTCGAGCGATACAATTTTTTGACATATGGGAAAAGGAAAGTTTAATTTGAGGACACGTCCTAGTGTTTGCGTAAAACTGCTCGCAATCTCCCAGTTTTCCATAGCAACCTGTAGCTCAAGGGGTTGAATACTAGCGTGTCTGCTGTACTACGGGGTAGTAAGTGCCCCTAGAGCCTCCTTCCAGCACGCAACACTCAGCTTAATGAGAAGAGAGACCTAGCCCATACCCTGTATAATCTCAAGCCACTTTGAAGCGACCCGACCATCAGCGTTCAGTGTTACCCAGGTACATGCAGACCTCCAAGACGTTCCCACTTTATGTACCGTCTTATTTCCTTCACATATGTGCATACCATTAAGAAATTGCGAGAGCTCTTACCGAAGAACGATGTATAGCATGCGCTTTTAAAAGCACTTGAATTCCGCTTCAGCTTCGCACCGCAGAGATTTTAATTTCTGAAAAGCACCTTTCATTGAGATATTTCCTACGCAAGTGATGTGCAATTATCCCATAAAAATTACTGATTGACATGCATACGAACGTCCGCGAATTTTATATAGTTATTTATCGTTTCGCGATGTCAACACCTTTAACTGCACATTCATTATTATACGCACGTATATCTAAGCGCGTATATTCTTGCTCATTTCAATAATATCCGTGTACAACGGTAAATGTAATAGCACCTTCGCCCTCTGTTCGATACAATCAGTGCTGATTCGTGATTAAAGAGTTTCGTGACCCACAGCAGTCAAGAATAGTACAGCAATGATAATTGAATTCAATTCTATTTACGTTTTATTGTTGGCACGAGCTCGCGGCACATGCGACTCGGGAACATTGCATTATTGATTAGTAATTACTACACGTAGAATCAGAACATGGAGTAGGTAGACACGGCTCGCCAGTTAGTATATGGACCACTTGTTGGTTCTACGCTAGCGTGCTTCGAATTTCAAAGCCAAACCGTAACCGAGAACATCTTACGACGCTGATCGTCAGCCAAGTCTTAACTAAGATGTTTGGGTTCACTTTGGCCGTGAAGGGCCCCTTTCGGAATTTCAATTAACAGATACTACGGAGGACTTATTTTTTTACTCTGCCCCGGCTAATTGCGCAACATCGTACAACTTATTAAACAGGTGAATCTTTCAAAATATTTAATCACTAATTCCTTTCGATTATCTACTCTAATCGAACATGCATTACTTAAATGCGCGTCACGGAAAATACTCATAACGTTCGAAGCATAGCTCTCCGCTGTAAAAATCGTGTACACAAAAGTCATCGTAATTTTATATGCAGTTCATAGGAAAATCTGACATTGGAATTTGTTCGAAATCTGTTCGCTTGTATTACGAATTACGACACGATATCGTCCGTGATAAATGACGGGACGAATACGATAGGACCGTGATACCCTTCGAAGTTCTTACACGCTCAGAAGACGAGTCAATTACTTCGGAAGAAAATGAAAAGATGAGTCGCCGTGTCATGCGGAAGCCATTTATCAAAAGTTCCTATTGTTACATCCTTCAGCATCCTGTAGAGGGGAAGGCCATCCAAGTGAAGAAACACTTTACGAATGCAACAGGCGATATGAAACTAACTATGTACTTATGTAGGCCTACTCTGTGTGTATGTAGACCTATCCAAACCTCTTTCTCACCCTCCCGCGTCGGTTCGGCCTGGTTCAGCGTTAGCAACTGGTGGTTGCACCGGCAAGCCGTGCCAGCGAGAGCACTTGCATCGTTTCGTTCCGTTTGTTCTCAAATAGAGAGAAAATCCGACAGGATAAGGGTGCCGGTCTTGGCTACGGTCCAAGCTGTTCTCCTAAAAACCTCCAACCACTGCCTCGCGACGCAGTTTCACTCCCGATGCTGCCAGCGGTTTCTTAAGACCGTTCCTCCATTGTCCTGATTTCACTAAGCAAATTACATTTCGTTACGATTGTTCCCCGAGCGTTTCGCTGGTATGACAACAATTTTTCAGACGTCCGCGCTGCCATCAATCGGTTCACTGAATCGCATGGACGAGCGTGAAACGTTTTATTAAGCAGTCGGAAAAGTACGTCTCGTTATTTTGAATCAACCAATAGTCCCGATCCCATCCTGCGTGTCTCGAAAGATGGGTGAACAGGAATGGTATTTCTCCAGACATTACCCTCTCTGGTCATCACTTACATGGCTCGACAACAAGTTTTATTCGTCGCCAAAACATTGAAACCGTTAAACGACGATAAACGCCTCGATGAATATTTCGGAAACGAATCGAAGACATTTGGGAAACAGAACGCACAACTTCTGGCGCAACCAAATATTTGATAACTCCGGCGAATTCGTCGCGACACCACGATATTTCGTTGTACGACGTGACGATTCGGCAAACCTAATGTCCACTATTTTCATGCACGGGAGCAAAAAGTAAACATAAACCACTGGACCCTCGAAAATACCCCTATTAAAGTAAATCAGACGTTCCCCGATACCGTGGTCAAACGTGCTAGGAATAACGCAGAAGATGTTCCTCCAGCGATAAAATCCGGCAGAGACAGCTTGGGGATACCGTCGATATCCACGGTTGGAATCTTTGCGCGGCCGTTGGCGCACGATAATTCCCCGGAACCTTACGAGGGAAGGAAGCAAAGCCGGGGTCCACGCATAGGAGCATCATAGTCAGAGGGACTACGAGTCCCGAGCCGCCTTTTATCCTGGAAAAGGCTTCCGGTGCACATGCATAAATAATACGGATCCTTGTAAGGGCCGCTGTGGTCGGCCACTTTGCTCCCATCGCACAGGTCCGCGTTCAACGCTAGAGCCGAGTCAGACCGACATTAATAATGCACCAGCTGTAAGAACACCCTAAATATCCTCGATCAGCCATTACGGCCCCCCAAAGGAAACCAAATGCCGTATCACTGTCGTATTGTCCTTGCGTACTCGCTTTCGTCCTGAATCCTGATGGATGAACTCTTATGACCTGTTGTTCCGTGATGCATATATTAAAGTAACCGCTTGCTATTTACTTTCAAGACAAATACAATTTTCTTTTATCGTAGGGCATGATTTATTTTAACACTTTGAGCAGCTTGGCGAAATCTCGACGAGGAAGATATACGGGCAGTTTGAATAATATTCGTAGCTGGGATATTCTTTCAGCAGCCCTTAACGTTATTAACATGTTAAGTGAAGGCCTCGCGGGGTGAAAGGGTTGTGCAACATTTTTGTGAAAATCGAGTTTCCGTGGTAAATGAGGGTCGCGTGTGGGAGGAAATAAAGAGATTAATTTGATAAATGTGTAGCAAGAATGATTTTCGCATTCAGTGTAACAGTAATTTAATACAATGCATGGAATAGAAAACATTCGTCAGCAGAGCCCTTCAATTTCACTTGCGATAACGCAATGGTGTACGCATGCAAGTATTTGTGAATTTCTCATTTACTTAGCTCCGGCAATTATGTGGTTCTTTTCTCTGAGGAACGTGCAGTCTGCCAAATTGCTCCTGACATTATTAAGAATAACGGCGAACGCTTTGTCATGTTCCCAGTAGAAATTTTGCAAACATCTCCCTGGTACGGTTGTATGGGGTTCCAGTGCCATCCCTTATTTGTCGGGCGGATTATATGGTAGCGATGCAAACAGAATGTATATTCTTCAAGCGCTTTGCTACTTACTTCCGCTTGCTTTAGTTCTTTCAGTTTAACCTTTCCTTGCTACCGACATATACATATAGCTTGATGTACACGAAAATGTTTGCGCAACTGTACGGGTTCAGCAGTGATACAATATTCTGCAACAATATGTGACAGATGTTTGGCATAAAATCTTGGGTATATTCGTATTTTTATTTTAATATACTGCAACGAAATAGTTACGGAATATTTTGTTAACTGTCCCCAAAATGTACTCTTAGTTCTCTCTTGTTTTAAGGGATTATTCTTGCGCTTTAATATTCTGCACTCCTTACCAATGTATATCCATTTCGCGAGGTTTTCGATATTATTGTCAAAAACATTTTATTTTTATCTACATACGCATCATCTGTATACACATTGAAATCGACCGAAAATGTTTAAAAACCGAGGATAATACTCCCTCGAGTAATACGGATTTTAAATTCGATCAGAACCTCCACCGGGTAAGTATAAACTGAAGGAGATTTGTCTTCGGTATTATACTTTTACGAGCTGTTCCACTTTATCATAGCTTGTCGCTATATCAAATTGAAATGAAACATTATATTCTATGAACGTTAACCGTAAACGTTATCATCGCATAGCTACGCCCCGAATAATTTACGTATTTTGCTAGAGAGAAACGAGCCCCGAAGACGGATGCGGGTGAAAAGTCTGCGAGCAGTTACTCATACTCAATTGAATTATTGTTGGATCGATATTACGAACACTACGACGCATCGGTGCCCACAAAGAAGAGCACCGTCGAAAGTTGCCGAAGCTGGATTATTAAATTCCTTAAGAACCTATTGCGAATACCTATTCAAGAATCGATACATTCATTGAATATCTCAACACACAAAGTACACCCTCTAGCCATTAATGTTTGAGAAACGCGGCGGCGCCTTTATAATACATATCTTTCATCTCCATTTTGTTTTGCAACGCTTCAACCTTATTATTAACGAGTGAAATTGTGTTTCGATATTTATTATCGTATCATGTTCCTACGAAACTCGCCGAAAATTTCCTCTCGACACACTCGGCAAGATATTGTCTGTGGCAACGAGACGACGGGGAATTTGATATTATTATTTTTATCTGATTTGAGCAGATAATGTCTTTTTTCAAGGAGAACATAGGCGAACCGCTGTATTCTATTAGTCATTCGAGAAAATTGATATTCTTATGCGATTTAACCAAAACCGTCCCTTCTTTCGACTGAAGAATTGTAAAAAGATTCATAGAATGTACTTTCCAGTACACAATGTTCCTTGACGATCTCCGTTGACATTGTTTGGCAGCAATTGGATTACGTACAAAATACTGGAGTAAATAGGACCAGTAGTGGTGGACGATACGTTTGAGGAAAAGTAGATTACCATTTCGAATCTCGCGAAAAGAAATGTAACAGCGATAGAAGAGGAACAAGGTCGTTTTTTAAACAGGTTGGTAAACCTTGTATACAGTATCGTCGGTTTCCTTCGTAGCAATAAGAAGTATTGCTACTTCAGTTCTAACTGATCTCGAGCTTATTGCTTCCACGGAAAGTGGAACTGGATTCTAAGTGCGCAGACTTTTAGGAAGGAAAGGCGAGCAAACGATTTACTATACTTTCCACGTTTATTTCTTCATTCGAGAGGAAAGAAAGGTAAAGGCGATTCACAGAAAATTCAATGATACCAAGAAAGCAAAGCTCGTTCGCGTAGAATATTCCGTACACATTTACGTTACACTGTATTGTGATGAATTCTAGTGAAGTTTTTAATTATGTCTCAGAAGCGTCTGCTTCTTAAAATAACACGCTTTCGTATTTGTCAATAATTTCTTCCTTAATGTTTAAGCACAACTTTCGTAATTAATTTTCCGCTTAGCGTATTCAATTTACTTCCACGTGAAAACCGGCGACCGTAAATTTCAACTTTGAATCCGAAGTTTCGTATTTTAGTTATAAAAAGCGTAATGAACGGAATTTTTAAGAAGATATGTTAAGCTTGACTTAAGAAAAATCCGAATAGAAAAGTTTTCCCGGCTAAGATGAAAAGCCAAAAGTCCATAACAAGAGATATGTCGGAAAGGAAAGATCGATGTAACGAACTTCGGTAAAGAGATTAACAGAGTAAAGCTTTCCGTCCGTCCACCCTTTGCTTATCTTGATAATTTTAGGGTTAAGGTTTAATTACGCGATTTAATATCCTTAAGCCCAGCGATCCACAGATAAATTGACGAAATTACATCTCGTGAGTCATGCTGTATCGTGAACTCACGTATTATATTGATATATGGGTGCTAGATTAAACGAATTAGTGGTTGATCAATACTTTGAGCATAATAGAAGCAATTCGTAAGAAAATAGACAGCCACTACAATAGTAATAGAAAAGTAAGAAGGCTTTATACTTTTAAATGAAACTATTGATTTCGAAATTCCAATTATACATACGAGAATATATATTAAATATTAACAGATATCGCTTGCATCCCACGAAATTATTCGACATTGCCAAACCGTTAGTTATTTGACAAGATTACAATGAAGCTGTGAAACCAATTATACTCGTAATATGGCCACTTTTCGCTATACAAAGGAATCAACATTTATACGGCACAACTACTGTACATCTGCAAGTAATATAAGCTGAGGATAGAATTCACATAAACCACAGTGTTCCACAAGAAGGTACGGCACGTGGGCATCAAACCACAAAGTGAACAGATGCGCAGTAATTCAGCATCAGTTTTCAACGTATCGACCATCTGACAGGCTTTCCCTACCTTTTCTTAACATATTATCCAGGTATAAACCCCCTCGCCCTTTTTTCCATCTTTCCACTCTGGCCATTAGTATTCGCCCCCTTGTCTATCAAACGCAAAGACACAAATGACAACACATTGCAAATCAATGCTTTTATTTATTCAACTTAACGCGAAACAGAAATCGATATCAATAAAAAATAAACTGCAGTTAAAATATACAGTCAAAAATATTATAATTCATTATAAATAATAATGCACAATTTACTGTCGTACTATCATTCATTTGCTATTAATTATTGACACAGAGTATTAAACTTACGAAGTATAAAAATGAAAAAACTCTTATGGTTCACCTTAAATTACTACGGTCCAATGGTTTGGCTAATTTTATGCACCCCCGTATTAGATCGTTGAGACGATCGAAATGTTGCCCTGCTATGTTTAATGTATCGCGGCGAATTAATTTCGACAAGTGTTTGCGGCAAACGGGTGCCGTTATATAAATTTTCTGCGTGCAATTACAGTAATCGATTAACAAACGTACCGTACACCACTAGTATCCCGTAACGTAAACATAATTCTACGCTACCCGGAACGCTGGCACATTCAACGGTTTGCTGCGTTAGTTAATCTCTCATTGCAACAACAAAATGTTATATAGAATAAATGTTACGGCCGCCAGTAGCGTTTAACGAAATTTATCGTTTCGGTACTTTCAATAGTACGATGATAAAACAATCTACGTAGTGCCAATTAGTGCGATTCGATACAAATGAAATATAAAACGGACGATAATAGAGTGTGTACTTCAATTCCCAAATACACAACAGGGAAATTGTTAAAACATTCGTTACGGAACGAGGGGCATACAAAATATACGAATATTTACAAAGAGCACGCGCAACACATTGTGTTACACGAATACCGAATGCATTAGTTTAAAGACCAACAATTTATATTAAATAAAGCAGTAAGCGAGAGAAAGGCGTGGGAAGGGAGGGGGGGGGAGCGGGCTGATTTTTCAAATTGCTTTTGAAACGTGCGAAATGATTGCCGGATACACATATTAATAAAAAAACAAATTAAAAAAAAAAACAACGATAAGAGCGATATCGAAACGCTTGAAACCGGAACATCAATTTGCAGATTAACGTACATAGCTGCAGTCGAAACGGAGAACCGGTCGGTATCAAACAAAAATGCAATTGCTCGACCAAATATTTACTTTACAACGTCGAATACGGCGCGGAGCGAAACATCCAGACGAAAATTCGCAAGCAAGCTCCGAACAGACGAATACCGGGCGGCAACCGTTCCCTGTGGCCGTTATCGAAAGCATTATCGAAAGCAGCGGGTTCGTGGGCAGACAGCGGCGACAATGTGTCAAAGTAGTTGTCAAACGGACCGACACGGTGTATATCACTTTAAACTTGCAGTATACCGTTGATTGTGGCATTCACGCACGATTATCGCGGCACGAAACTTGAATGAACCTCTTTGAAGGTGCGCCGCGAACGGTACACCGTGGTTGGCCAGAACCGTCAAAGATATTCGCCAAGTTTGTCCCGATAATGGAATCCCCGTCGTGGCTGGCCGACTGGCTGGTCACGATGTTCGGTCATGCTAGATGCAAGGCGGCCATAAAGGAGAGCCCGCGATACATTCCATTAAAACTTAAAATTAATTCCAGTTCAACGTTAGCACGACGGGGGGAGGGAATGGCGGTGACGCGCGGCGTCAACGGCGCTCCAACTTCGTATCCAATCCAACTACACAAATTCACCCTAAAACGTAGCGTCGACGGCGACGCGCAAGCCAGTATCGGCGTCGCGGTCGTTCTTGTCGACGTTCCTCGTAAGGCGTCGCTGCCGGGGCTAGTCGAGCCCCTATACGCACGTAAGAGGGATGCAGCAATGCAATTACGCGACGCATAAGCCGTCGACGAAATTACGCTTTAATCCACGCAGCGCCGCGACGCCGACGCGACCGGCTGTGCCGTCAGAAGTTTTCTGCACAATCAGTCGAAACTATGTGTACCCTTTCTTTCCGTGTCCCAACTGTTCTACGACCTCCGTCAATGTATCCGTCCATTCTTCTTTCTATTCTTCCTTCAATTTGTTCCGTCCTCCTTTCTTCCCATCTTCGTTTCTACCTTCCTTATCGTTTTCTACGCCATAGAAGGTGGCTTTCTTTTCACCAATTTCCACGAGCTTCTGACGCAACGTTGTTCGCGAATTTTCACGAAGCAGTCAGACTGCACAATCGTATACGGACCACCGTAATGCCGTAACAAAGCTAATTCGTCGTTGTTACAGCGTCGCGGCGGCCCACGATTTCGCTGCGGGCGTTTCAACTACGTTGAAAGGGTCCTGTGTGGAAGCGTCGCGTCGCGTCTCGTCGCGTCGTGTCGGTATCGCTTGCGGAAAGAGAATGCGAACGAAGCCCACGGGGAAGAGAATGGGCGGGATGAACGAGTATCCGGCTTTGAAATTGCAACGGGCTTAACTCGAAAACAAGCGCTGTGATTTGTTTCGCGAGTTCATTCCATGGAATTGTCGGTTTTTTGGCCGGTGGCGAAATATGCTTGAAGATCTTGGAAAGGGCCGAGAACTCGCTACGGTGTATGTGCATAGTACACGATACGCAACTTTTGGTCGCGATATACGTAGATATATGTAAATGGTTGTTATATACTATAATCGATTAATGTATGAGCCCCTCGCAGACCAAAGCGATTAATTCTACACGGGGAATTAAATTACATAATTCTAGTCGCAAGATAAAAGCTCCGTGTGTAATAATATATATTTTAGACGATATTGAAACAGTAATTTATATGAATTTATCGATTTCATCGCTCTTCCATTTATAGAAGTAATCAAACACATATATGCAAATGATACAACGTGTTGAAATGGTCGGTAGTGAAAAAATATTTATTGAAATTAAGAGGAAAAGAACTAATTAGTAGAAATAGAGATAGAATTTATTACTACTTGCCCCTTGCAAAGTGTTTAACATAATTGTTCCATTTATATCTACCGCACCTAAGCTAAGAGTATATATTGTAAATTCTCAGCTAAAATATTTTGTTCTGTAGTTTTTCATAGAAAGGCTGTAACTGTACGAGGGGGTCAAATGTGCCCCTAAACCAAATTCAACCTGTGAGGTGTCATTCGATAGCTTATCAAGAAATACCAATTCCAGCCTCACAGGTTGAATTTGGTTTAGGGGCACATTTGACCCCCTTGTACGGCTACAGCCTTTCTGCATCGCTGAAATTAGGAACCTGCTTCTAAAAATTCTGTAGTAACGAGTATCGTATTTACAACGGCCATTAAATCTACAATATGTAATATCCCTCTATTATGTTATTTTAAAGAACTGTTTTATCATTTTCACTGCACTCGCAAGCTATTGTTACATGACGTTTTGCTGCGACGGCAGAGTACAACATTACAATAAATTTTGCCTGCGCTCTGCGAACTTAATGTTGCAAAAAGGTTTCAAGTATGATGTATGATGTGCGTGTCAAGAGCAATATACGGCTTCGATAATATCGACAGTCGAATGATCAAACGACACGTCTCGTAGTTAATCGCACTTGCAATGAATTCGACTGGACGTACAGCCGAAACGTT
Source organism: Nomada goodeniana (assembly GCA_963969485.1). Classification (NCBI taxonomy): domain Eukaryota; kingdom Metazoa; phylum Arthropoda; class Insecta; order Hymenoptera; family Apidae; genus Nomada; species Nomada goodeniana. Next base: position 4,078,058 of record OZ018299.1, read on the forward strand.
ATTCATGCGAACTTGAATCAAAGGTATGTAACTGGAAAATTATATGGTATGCATGTTAATACGGCCATTCAGAATCTCCTTTTAATGCCGGATTAGTGATAACTCGGCATCCATCGAGAAATGAACGGAAACGAAATATGCGAAATATGGAATCAAAGAACACTTTTGATATTACGTTGCCAAAGACCGGCTTAAAATTATTATACTTTTGACGCGAAACAAAGGGGCGCGTAATTACAATGTGAAATTTGACTAAGTTAATTAGAGTGAAAATCGAAACTTCTTTGCCAACCCTTTTTCAACAACACATTCCCTTCCCGTCTTCTGTAATTTACACGCTTCTAATTAATTTCACTGTCCGCCGCGCGAATGATATACGAATTTTTTTAAATAAACTCGGTCGCGACAATTTCATATTTCAATTACCGTATCTTCAAGCCTCTAAATAATTTCGCTGCGAACGTAATCAGCTCGTTACGCTTTTGATAATTAACGCTTTATTACGATATAAAATCCTCACCGGCCGTTGTTACGTTCGTTTACCCGGCCCTCGCAGATTTATTTCGACGAATGCACATCGTCGAATTCAGTAACATCGAACGGCGACCGACTCATCCGTAATTCGTTTCGCTGTCGATACGACGATCTAATCGAATACGGTAAAGAAACGAAAAGATAATGCACAATGTCGCTGCACGTGCGCACTTTTGAGGTAGGAACTCAATTATCATTCGAATACACGGGGCAATTTCGTGCAGCCGTATGCCCAATTAGTCGGCATGGTTTTATTACGACCAGCAACAACTGGCTCTGTTGCGTCTAGTCCTAATACGACGACGGAAACCGTGCTGCCCGATAACCGGCCACCGCGAACCACGCGTATCCTCGCGCGTGCTTTACGCAACGAGGGCATGCATTGCACGTCTCCTACATACGCGCGTACACAATTTCGTTGGCGATCGAGCTCTTCCACGGGAGTAACGTTTATGGCCGGGCAATACAATCGTCCATGGGCACGAACGCGGCAACAGTTAAAACGTCGCCTGCACGAGCGTGGCCGAACCAAATGAATAATAGACCGAGCATACGGCACGCCGGCGATAACTTGCGCCGCCGACAAATTCGAAGATAATCCGCGATATTGTGACGCAGATGCGACACGAATTCCTGCCTGCGTGCGCACAGATTCGGGGACACGGTGCAAATATTATCGAAAACCTTGGAACTTCCACGGGACGAATATTGTCAGATTATTTTCGCCCCCGATTTTGTTTCGGCGCCCCCGTGCACTTGTACCTGTCGATTTGACGAAAGGCTTCCACAGATGATACGTTGTGCATGGCAAATTTGTAGCGGGTTTGGCGTAAAACTTATTCCCCCGGCATTTCTATATTTTATTTATTCCGTGATAGATGAGCACGAAAGAAGGAATCACGTGAAACCCTTGTTTACCATGAAAACTTAATTTTCACAGAAGTTGTATATAACTCCAATGACGTTAACTCTTAAACCCCTAGTTTATTGTAAGTTGATAAATCATATTTGCTTGTTTGAATATGATCGACTGTCACTGATAATAAACACAAGGTAGATATACATTAATCGTTCGTAAAATGATTTCCTAGAACTGCGCTAGAACATTCTGGATGAACGTTTATGCGAGCGTATATACTTTAAAGTGACTTACTTTAATGAAAGTGGTTTTTTACGACGTACTGGATCACTTCACCCAGCTCGTATACGTACGATTTAGTTAAGCTTGCAATCATAAAGTTTCACATTTATGACGGTGTCTACTAGCCTACGCAACTCTGTGCTTTTTTTGATACCGCCATAAAGTAAAGAACATAATGCACACTTAACATTATAACTGCCACCCCCCCCCCCCAGTGGGGGTAATTTTCGTCGTGCACTTAACGAAGCGATTGTAAATACAACATCCAAAGCAATGGGTGCGATTAAGATTTTCACAGGGAATATGCTTACACGATAATAATTTTCTTCCGTTGAACGCAACCTTCGACTCACATTTAATTACCGTGTTGCTTCTTCCACTATACTTAGTATTCCCCGTGAATTTTGTGTGGCAAAAAGGATCATTTATCTTCGTTCAGATGGTATCTGATTTGCGAGGAACACGAGGCCCAACTGGGACGCCGAAGTTTATGAAACTTCGCGCGCAAGCTAGGGGATCGAAAAATATTGCACGTGTATTATTTTCATTTATGCATATGTATAAAGTCGTTGCACGATCGCGCGTCAAGCGTTTAGCGACAGCTGCCTGAAGTCGACGACAGTACTAGAAAAGTTGAATTGGTAAGTTTAAAGCTCCTTTAAAAAGGGAATTTAAAATGCGTTCAATGGAGTAGGAAACAGAACTATCTTTATTGATCAAGTGCCGCGGATAAAATCGATTAGTCGTGTCGTATAACTGTGAAATTAAACGAATGTTATTCCTCTCGTTATTTGTATTATTCGCAAAGTTTCATTTTGAAAGCATCGTATTTTAAAACTGTGTTATTTGCGCCTGTAGTGGCCCCACTTATGAAGTTACAGAAGCATTTGACCAAAGTGATTCATCATAAACAGTCGATTATTTTGTCCGGTGAAATTTTTGCATGGCCATCTGTCTCTCCTTGCTGTCTTTTCACTGATGTTTCCGCAGCAATTTATGAATAATTTTTATTTTCAATGATCAATCTCTGCTGATCGAAAAAATGTGTGCGCAATATTTCTTGTACCTCTCGCAAAGAATTTCATAATAACGACGTGGTCGTATTAATTTTTTGACCTTTTTCAGTTTCAATTTGGCATTTTTTAGGGGATATTAGACGATCTAATTTAGTTGCTCACTGGGTTGCTTAAAATTGATCAATATCGATTGAAGTTGATTGCTTGTAATAATAACAATCTTATAGCGGATTATAAATTATTTCCGGTTATTAAATTCCATGCATGCGTTTAAATTTATTGGCGTGCATAATCTTTCATTAAATATAATCTGCGGTATCGGAAAATACGATACCGTATTATACTTACAAAATAGCGCTCCCTTCTCTTATTTGCCTGCGAGAACAATTTATCAAATTGTAAGTTATTAAAACACATATCTCATCTCCATGCTTATTAATAAATTATGGATACAAATCTTCCGTGTGCTGCATTCCAGTTTCTAATAATTCTCGGTTAATAACGTTGTATATAACGTATGCAAAGAAAAAATTGCTTTCATCTCTTAACAGTCTATTGTTAATCCCGTTGCCTTTTGCAGTAACAGTATTTTAACGCTACTATTCGTCGATTAAAAAATAAGTCAAGTCGTTACTACGTTGGCAAACTGTATGGCGAGGAAATTATTATTACCAGATTGAGTCTATCTCGCAAATCTTACGCGCACACACCTGCACAACATTAATTTCAGGAGACGAGTACATTTACCCGTTTGCAAAATTCTGCCCAACCGAGGCTTAAGCTGTCAGTCAGTGTACACAGTGAAATATAAAAAGCAAAATTCGCCGCACATCTATGCCCACGTCCACGTCATTAAACACTCAGCCGTGCAATAATCACGTTAACAACTGTACTGTATTTACCAATCCTGTCCAGACGAGGGAGTCGAATTTCTGCCACCCTTCGTACAGAATACAGAGGCCCGGAGCCACGATCTCATCAAATTACAAGCGCAGTCGATACGTCGGAACCGCCGGTGCTCTATCACGCGATCGACAACGATGATCCACGCGCTCGACATTGTCAGACGGCTTATCCAATCACCGTAACCACATCTTTGACTCCACTTCCACCGACTGTCCGTCTAACGATATAATCGCCGACCACCTTTCACGCCGGACAAGACATAAATTCGCCCGAACTCTCCTGTCTTCCCTCCCCCACCCCCCAACCACCCCCCGAAACACCATCTTTATACCCCTCGACGCCGTTTCCTCGTCCAAAAACCTAATAGCCCCCCTCCCTCCCTACCTCCCTCCCTCCCGGAACCTCCGGGACTTAATCTCTTCTTTATTGCCCGCTCCTCTTCTTTTCTTCGCGCGCCCATTAAGACGCGAGAGTGAAAAGTAGGAAGGTACAGTGGCAGAGCGGTCCGGATGATGCCGACGGATGTTCGTGGTGGCTAGCAAGGGGGGGGGGGGGATACCAAATCGATGGAACTAATATATCCGCGGAATCACTCACCGAACAGATGTGTACGCGGGCGTACGTGTGTGTGTGCGGGCACGGTAGCGAACCAACGGTAACAGCCGCGTTGAGAGCTCAGCATCGAGAAGGTGGGATAAGGTATTAAGGAATTGAATTGGGAGCGCAGAACTGCTGGCCGATGCCTGGGGGTGGCCCGAAGTATCGCCTTTGCTCAGCTCGGCTATCGCTCATGGCACGCTTCAATGAACGAGGCCGCTCGCTCTCCTCTTCCAACTTACTTTCCCGTGAAGAGTGACTGTAACCGTTCGGCAGGTTAGAGCCGGCCAGTGACGTTGCCGACATATTGGACGGGGCCAACGGGGCTGACCGAATCCAACCTGCCGAACGGTTCCTACGAACTGGCCATCCATCACGTCGTCATTACGGTGGCTGGCTACGTTCGCAAACCTGTTTCTGCGCTCACGCCTCGGCAACGCGGAGAAAGCACGGCTTCTTATTTATTTTTTTTTTTTTTTCGTCCGTTTTTTTCGTTTTTTCGTTGCCACCCTGAGAAATCCTTTATCCGCCCTGACCCTTGTTTTCGGCACGGAGATGGACGATCGTTGGGTTTACTTTTGCGGATTACTCTCGAGCAAGATGGGCAGGTGGCGGGCGGCTTGCGAGTTTCGATGCAGGGGTGGCGAGTTCGTTTTAATTGTACGGTGCGAGTACAGGCGATGACACCATTTGCAACGAGTGGTCGTCGGTAATAGCCTGGGTTTAACGAAATTTCTTTTGATCCTTGTGTAATTTCGGAATATTTTGTGACAAACGGGTAGTGATCCCTAGGAATCTCTATATTCGTTTAATTTCTCGATGCGATTCATCGAGGACATTTACTTTACCGTCAACCAGGAATTTGTTACGGTCAATGCACAAAAATAAACTTGTATGAAGAATATCAATAATTCTGTAAAGATGAACAAGCATCTGTTAATTGATTTCGAAAGGGACGAGGGACGGTCTCGTTCATATTTTAATCTTCGGAATAAACAATAACGGACAACCCGAATTCTTTATCCACCTGTGCGCGTTGAATCAAAGTTCAATTGAGTCGTTTCGTTCAAGTAAAACCAAAGCGATCGGCAATAAAGGGCGCCAAACACGTGTACGCTTCCCGTGCTCCCATTCGCCAACACTCCAAACACAAACACGCTCGTTGCCTTCGGTCATATCCCTCAGCGAATCTCAGAGATCGCCGGGCCATTTTGGAACAGAGGGAGGCGCGGGAAATCTGCGTCGGTCAATTGTCCAAGATTCGATTTGTCGAAACGCGAACGGCGTTCGGCAACGTATGAATCGGCGGCGGCGTGTTCGACCGCGTGCTGTCGGGAGATCCTCGAGCTGAAAGGCGTGTCGCGTACGTGACGAAGGTTCTCCAAGTTTGCTCGTGAAACGAACGAAGCTCGGCTCGCCCCGGTAGAATGTGCCAATCTCGGTATTCCCGTGGGCGTCGGCGTCGCGGCGCCTTTCATTTACGAGCGTGGAACGCGCGTATCGGACGGCGTTGGACCCACGTGGATGCAAGTGAGCATCCTCATGGATACCAGCCTCTCCTATCCAACTGTTGGAACTGTTGTAAGAGAGAAGTATTATTATCCGGGGAAATCTGCGGGCGTCCCCTCGAGATGCCAGATCGGTCACGCTCGGATGGAGCTGCCCATGGAAGCGCGGAGAAACTTTCCCCGCGTCGTGACTTCTGTTCGAGTTCCACGGATGCGCCCCCGCGCGCCCGAAGAAAAGCAAACTTAGCGGCGGACCTTATATAAATCGCTGGAATGGAAGGCGGCCTCGCCGCGCCGGGGATCGGTATTCCGTCGGCGCGCGGAACTCGGGCAAAGTGAACGGCCCGGATGGAATATCTGCCCGTTTTCGACGGAAGTCTGTATTGTAACTGGACAACGGATAGACAGGGGCGCGTGGCAACGTTTTGCGCGGAATCTATGAACGCCGGTCGCGCGAGAGGCAGCCGGGGATGTCGTACGGTTCGGGTGACTCGATTTGGGGGAAGGAGTCGCAACACTTTCGTGGAAATTTCGCACATTTCGGCCGAGGGTTTAGTCTAATTTGGGGGTAGGTCGGGTAGCGGAATGGACCAGTTTTCAACAGCTGTTGGATAACCAACCCCTTGGGTCACCTATAAGATGTAAGGCCCATGGGCTCTGCCCTAAACGCAGTAAGCATTACTCACTAAGGGTGTAGTCATCGATACCAAGGGCCAGACTCCGCTTTGGCCAAGGTGACTCAGCTAAGGTCGACCTTTCCCCCTAAACATCATGATATATATCAGGGTAAATGAAGAATGGAGTTTTCAGGGTAAAATGAAAAAATAATCATAGACTTCTTCGCGAAGAAAAGAAATTGTATCGCGTGCATAATACTATCTAACTAGAATTGCCCGGATAAGATGACCCATGGTTGACACTACCTGGTCACGTCATGGCCCTGGTAAAAACAGATGTTTCGAAAATGGAGGGAAAAATTATTTCGTTTGCTTTCATGAAACCTTTGCCCAATAATTACATCAGTTCCAAAATGTTGAATATAATTCCTGAGAGAACTCATGGCATCTCGCTCGTCGACTCCAGCAGTCTAATTTTGCTTGTACAGCTGTGTTTAAGAAGAAAAGACGGGAAGAAATAAGGGAAAATCGGAACAGATAATTTAGTCTATTATCTCACGTTCTTGCGACTGTGTCATCGCGGTCATCTCATCCAGAATTATGCTACAAATGTATTAAGCATGAGACGAACTGGTTCCCCAGAATCGCTTCAAATAATATGGAATGAGTTGATCGTCGAATCTCAGACGAGAAATTGCTTCCGGTCCCAATTCGTGGATCGTTAGCGGACTACTTTAAAAATATTTCTCGTTAATACGGATCGCTTGCAACTGAGGCAGAAAGAATTACAAAGGAAAATACATGCCGTATATCATACGCTGTCACAGTAATGAAGAAAATCCATACTCCAGACGCACGGCTTTGTTTCTTAATCCAAAGATAAAACAGGGGCGAGAGTGGGCGTATGAAGGAAATGGAGCGAGCATCAAGATAAAATGCCTCGTATTTCCTTAGAGCAAGAAGGATCGAATGCGTTATAAGATCTGCCTAGAGCCCAAAGTACCTACAAATGTAGACTGTCTAGTTTGAGGAAACGCCAAGTAGATTGATATTTACTCACGGCCCGGAGATTTGCACGGGTTAAACAATTCATTGTTTCCATTGCAATTTGTGGTAAACGAATTAACAGTAAATACGTACAAGTTATAAACGCATTATGTCGATGCGCATTTTTCTGTTCAGCTCTGAACGCTCGAAATTTGTTTTACATTCATCAAATCATCAATGCGTATCCCTGACACTAATTTGATTTCTTTAATCAAAACGAATACAATCGACGTGCCAGCGTCTTCGACGCGAATGTTAACTATTGACCAGTATGTAAATGATGCCCGCAACAGAATCACCATACATCGTGAAAGTACAATCGGTAACAAGGCTTGTCGCAAGTCCCATTTTGGACTGGTTAAATCTAATTGCCCGCAACGACGCATGGCGCCGGCACGGGTGTTGGATACGTGACTTATAATAATTAGTAGGAACAATCCTCGTTATTACGAGGCGACACAGCGTGTCCTTTCACTGACAATTCACGCGGCTGCACGGACGCTATCGCCCACCAATCGGGAACCTATTTGTTTGAAAGTGAGCACGCGTGCGGCGCCTAATAAAGTTCCGATTTCATGTCAGCCGTATGAATTTTAAACTAGTTTTGCCGTGTCCCGGCAGCCTCGAACGTGCCGGAGATAGAAATGGAAAATCAAAACAAAGAACAATCGGGAAAATGGGAAAAGAATACGAACGGCAAAAAAAAGAAACGGATTTTATTGTCAAGCGAACAACGTCCGTCCTGATTTTCCGTCCACCTTTCCTTTTTTTCCCTCTATCCAGTCATGAAATTTATTAGTTCTCTCTAAAAAAAAAAAAAAAAACGGGGAATCGAGGGAGACGGAGAGAGAGAGATGATATCTCCCGTGATGTGACGGCAATAAGGAAATGGGATATGCTCGGTAAATATATGGATGCAATAAAAAGATATAATCGATGAAGAATTGTTATTCATCGCCAACGGTTGAGAGTTATTACGCATTAAGGTTTACACGCTTTGCTCGTCCAGAAGGATCAACGATTCCCTGGGATCTATTTTTGTCGTACGATTTTACAAATGTCATTTTCCTTGACGAATACAGGGAACAAAATTGAATGAATATAATTGTCGTCTTTGTCTGTGCATGTTTCCTGCAGATAAAACATTGTACACGATTCAGGGATATACAAATACAAAGCAGCAACAAATCGCTCCTGTGATATTTCGCTTACAATAAACATTCGCACAAGCAGTTATCTATCGCATTATCGGTGTGTACATTTTTCCGCAGGATGTTATCATTGATTTCATTCGCGATCTTGAGGGCACAATAGATTAGTTTGCATCGCGAAATGTTACTTCGATACACCGTAGAGGGTGCGGCGATAGCTTTAAACTCTTTGCCGACTGCGGGCGTGCTCGATAAGTCATTTTTCGACGTCGTATCGTTTTCACTTACCCGACTCTATCCACCGCTTGCACGACACCTCATGGATTGCACACTTGAAGCTATTCCGTAGAATTTTTCTTGCGTTTATCGCAAATGTTCCAGTCTAAGCAACGGCGATATCGTACGCAAGAGGTTGAATGCAAGAAGAACGGAGCAAAATTTCGAGAACCTCGTATTCTATATTTCACTCGTTAAGAGTGGCGCGCGCAATGTTAAACGTTCGCGCGAGTTCGTGCCCCCCTATAAACCAAGAGATGAAATAAATGCAAATGAAAAACGATAGAGGCTTATTCACGAGCGTTCGTCGGCTACGTGTTTGCGGTCAATGAGGGAAGGAGACGCAGGAAGGCAACGGTATTTCTAAATCCTGAGGGGGATGTCGACGAAGTGTGGTCAGCAGTCACGTTCGTCCTTAATATTACACCCTTAAATCCACGGGCCGCACGGTTGCAATTAAGACGATCTCACGTGCTAGGGTTTAGGGGAAAACGCGAGCTTCTGAAACTGAGAAATATCGAGTCCCATCTATAACTTGATCTTCCCAATGCATACACGTATCTATGTGCCGCAAGGAGGAGTACTGAGCCAGTCGTAGAAATTTTTCGACAGAAGTATCGTTTACAATGTTATCGCATGAAACGAGCACTTTCTTATTGCAATTTGGAAACACAATTTTCCAATATTATCACGTTAGAACTGTCAAGCCCGTTGAAGTTGCGAGTTTACTTGCCATCACATATACGTATATTGTTTCAGGAATTAATGATGACTTTTACTAAGGACAGAACAACAGTTATACATACGTTTCTATTTAACTTCCATTCATCTAATTTCATTTTCATCATATGTGTAGGGTATACCTAAATGTACTAAAAGCCAGTCCGTTGTTCGAGTGCTAAAATATTTATACAGTACAATATACACCCGCGTATTTTGTAAACATAATACAATATTTAATGAATTTGCTGAATATCGAAACAGTGAAATCGTACCTAACGTGCGCAATACAAATAAAGGAATACATGTACAGTAGATAAAGGGAATTATGTTCAGACGAGCGACAGGAACGCCGCGTTCGGTATCGCGGACAACCATCATGAAAGTCGTTTAAGTCTCTTGGCCGACGATTTCATGCAGCCGGTAATCGTTCAGTTCGTTTCGGCCATTTAATTAATAATACGCGGGGTTCGCGGTTAAATAGAAGCGCGCGTGCATAAAGCGTCGGTACATAGCGGCGTGAAATCCTGGAGGGGGATCGAGGATCACGGGCACCGCGTTTACTAATAAAATCGGAATTTACGATCCGTGCATCACGCACCGCGTTATCTAGTTTTCCGACCCACTACGGCACGAAATGATGTGTCCCCGGCATTGCGTTCGCATTAAGCGTAACGGGAAAGCGCGATAATTGTTTCCAAATGACAACAGCGGCTACACCCAAATGACGGTTTTGAATATCGATAGGGGCAGTACGGCCAAGCCGCCAAGTATATAAACATTCGCGTCTGCCTGCGCGAGATACCGGGCTGAGTAAATACACGACATTCCGTGTTTACCGGATGCTTAACCGTTGTTTGAATATTTCATGCGCCGGTGTCGTCTTGTTGCCGCTAATTACGTTTAATCGTGTCGATAAAATTTGCGGGCCGATTTTCGCCGGCCGCGTTAAAACGGGGATACGTTACGAGCGCCGGTGTTCGTTGAATTTCACAATTCGCGGAAACCGCACGAAGATCACCCGTCGCGTATGAGCAGAAGTTACCCAGGGTACCGCGTGGCTAGTGGGGCGATCGAAAGGGGGACGTTTTTGCATGAAAACCCCGGGGCAAAAGATGTGGAACGTAATGTTGGCACGCGAGATTAATACCATCGAGCAAGCTGATTTTGAAAGTCGCGTTCGCGTGCACTCGATGAAGGGTCCAAACAACTGTGCGCAGTTTCGCTGTGCCCCTTATTCAAATTTATTAAGACGAAAAATCGGAGAGGCGTTCGCCGTGAAGCGTCGTGAGTTTGCGCAACGCGATACTCTCCCGGGCAAAAAGGTACGCCTCTCCGGAAATTTTCGAGCGAACCCCTCGTCCTGCTCGAAAAGATAACTAAAGAGAGGGCCGAGAGAGGCAGAGAAAGGAGAGCAATCCTCGCCAGCGTTATCATAACTAACGGCTTCATCTGCATAATTATCCGAGGAAAGTGCGTTACTTAACCGTCTAGGGCAGGCCGTGCCAATGGTGTAGCCGAGGCTTTAGGGTTCCAGGATTCTGTGGAACTAGTCCGAACTCGGGACAAGCCTGTCTCCACGGGAATGAAACCAATTACTTGGTGACCCCTCCAGGCCAGTATATTTCTGCGAGCAACAGGAACAGGAAGAGGGAGCGAAAGAGAGGGCAGGTACGATAGAGAAACCAGGCGGGCGATGTAGCAAAGCGAAACGGCGGAAGGAAATGAGTGGGCGGACAGAGAGAATGGACGCGAAAAGGAAAAGGTAAGGGAGAGCTTGAGAGGACCCGAGATGAAGATGAAATAGACCAAGGTGGAAGAAGGTGTGCCTGAATGCAAGAACTAGTTGCAGGAAAGCTTGATCAAGTGACCTCGATTTGTAGACGCGAACAATGTATTATTTAATTACGGTGACTGAGCGCCAGTTACCTCGCAACGACGAGGACCGGTGATGTGAACGCATGGCCTACTGTCGACGGAGGATCTCGATGAAACCGTGGCAAACCTCGGGCCAATACAAATACGCTGGATTAATAATTAGATCGAGCGGTTTGCAAATTTGTCGAAGATTAAGCCACTTTGACAGAGTCAACAGTTCAAATTATGTATGGATATATTTGCACGTTAGATTGGGGAACACCTTTGAACGCTGCACGGGCTCTGGGTTAATCGAGGGGCAGATTTATATATTTGAACGGAAGCATTCAAGAAAATCGTTTATTATGCGACGTTCTATGTTCTATGGTATTGTATTGTAGTATAACAAGCATACAATGGTTGAATTACCAGCTGCGCAAAGAAAGTAAGCTCGAAGAAATTATTACAGTTTCTTGGAAAACATGTACGAGAAGGTATAACATACGTTAGAGTTTAAGAAAGCTGGATTTGTCAAGATAAGAATTTTCGGATACACTCGATACGCGTAATGCAAAAGTGATGCTGTGTAGTAGAACTTACGTGTTGAGATTCTGATATCGTTCACAGTGTCTTTCGTTATGCTCGTTATAGAAACTGTAACAGAAAATAGTAACAAAATCGTACTGAATCTATTAAAGACACAAAACCGGCGTCGATAAGCATTAATTATGAAAACGGTAACAAATTAATTAATAGAAACTTCAATTCATAAATACGGATGCAACTATTTTTTTGTAATATACTCTATTTATAACTGCATTAAATATGCGTGAAAAATAATGCAACTAAGGCGTCAGAATATTTTATCATCCACGTGGTTCATAATTTATTTAAAGTGCAACCGAGGCTGCTACGCGTGCACATATTGTCAGAATTCTGCGCGGAACCAAGCAAAAAATTATGTTCGGTTGGAGAGTCTGCAGAAAGGAAGACGAGCATAAGATACCAGATAAGATAACAGAAATATCCAGCGAGAAAGAAAGTGGGAAGTGGCGGGCATAACGAAAGAACGAAAAGGGATACACGAGAGCAGAAGTGGGGACGTGCGGTAGTACTTGTGCGCATAAACAAATTTACATACATAGCGAGATTTCTTTTTCGAACTTTCGCATTGGTGGAAAAGGATAGAACATAGCACTTGCGACGATCAACAGTCTATCGAGACGACCTGTTTACTTCGAATAAAGCAGAGCAAAGAATTGTTACGATTATTCCACGAAGAAATCGTCATTTTAAGAAATTAAAGGTTTCGTCGCCGAGAGTGCCTTAAGCATAGATTACGTCTGGAAATTCATACAGTCGATATCTCCTGAACACGATCCAACGCAGGCGTTAAAACTGAATCCGTAGATAGAGAGAGAAAGGCAGGAGAAGACATTTAGGGTACTGAACCCCGATAATTGACCCTCTTCTCCTCTCTTCCGGGTCTTGCACGTTGATACAGTCGACCCACGCTCGAATGTTTCGGATCGATGTTATCTGACAGTTCCGGGTGAAGGTTGGTGGAAGGTCGTGGTTCTCCCCCATGCGAATCGTGCTCGTTTCAATCCCCATTCGCATGGCCCCATATTCCTTGCCCCGGGGGGTGGATATGGGAAATCCCCGAAATATCTGGGCGCGAGTATCTCCCTCCCGGGTGAAGAGGAGAAAGGGAATGGCCGAGTTAAGAGGAAGAGGGAAGGGTTCAGAGAGTCTTTTTCCCCAAAAACAGTTTCACGGAAGGCGGTATTCCGAAAAGCGACTGCTGCAGAGAAAGGGGAGAAGTTAAAGAGAGGGCGGGCAGAAATCGACCTGCCTACCGAGATTATTAGAGTCGTTATTTTTCTGGAAAACGTCAGTCCTTCCACCTTCCGCCCCTGCGCCCTTCCGCAACCCCCTCGTAAAATAGCTGCCGCCTACGCGGCTCCCTCGGCTGGAAGGGAAAGAAGCAAGAAAAACTTGCGCGGCCCAATGTCTGTGCAAAATTATGTGACCCTTTTAACTCCTTTGCCGTTCCTCCAACTAAATTTACAGTTCGAGCTCTCGGCTCCGTATTTCGGTTAGCTTCCGAAGTCAAAGAATAAATTACTTTGCGTTGCCGCGGACTGTGTCTCGGAATATTTCTCGCACCACTTTGTTCTTCAAATAAAATACCGCGGCGTTCACGTTACCGCCCCGTAATATATTCTGCGAATAACAGATCCTGATTACACGAATCCCATAAATATAGTACACCGCAGTAAAGTCATTTCTGCCAGATTGGGGGGCAGCGATCGATACGAATGTTCTTCGAGCGCCTAAAACAATCGAACCATCGTTGCACCATTAGGCAGACAAGACGAGAACGGGCGCGAAGAACGAAGAAGGAAGCGGCGTGTAAGGAGACGAATAATGTAGAAGAGAATGGATGTCATCGAAAGTGTGAAAACGACCAATGACAAAGGGTGAGGGGGAGAAAGCGAGAAAAGAGCCGGAGGAAAAAGCGTGCCTGTTCGCCAGCGATAAGCCAACCCATAGAACTGTCTTCTCCACCTTTTGTCGCTCTGAAATGCCTTCGGCTTTTTCCGTGCTGGTTCGAAACCTCCGGCATCACCTCACCTCCTCGAATACTTTACGATTCTCAATGTGGTAACTGCCTGCTCCAGATTCACCGGACCAATCCCCAACCTATCCCACGGGACTTTAATATGAATTGCCTTCTGATAGCGAATGTGTTCTCGTGGGACGGCGCGTTGATACTTTGGATTATCTGTCTACCGCTTTAGTGGCACCTGTATGACGTCGGGACGTTGCCTCCCGAATCATTGAAAATCCCAGTTCCTTTCGGCGTTAGATCGATAAAAGGGCCTTCGAAGTAATAGCCGTCCGATGTAAATGCACGAACGTTACGTTTCTTTGGTAACCCTGTGCACTGGTCGACCCACTTTATCACGGCCACGGGATGACAATATCCGATCTTGCACTACTGCTAAAAGTACACCTTTCGTGACGATACAAAGCTTCGTCGCGCCGTGTTCGACGTTATTGAAACTGATCAAAAGTTGCTTTTTCAAACTTGTACAGAGCTTCTAATGATGCGCCGTGTACTTCATAATTGGGCAGCAGATGTTGTATTATTTTCACACATGGGAGGCCGACAAAGGGAACCTGAAGGGACATTTGTTTCGTTATTAAAAGGTTATAGGAAATATTTGTTGTCGTTTTATACAACGCGCGATGTATTTTATATACCTGTACGTTTTGTCCATATTTCACAAGATAAACTGATAATGTAATGACAAAGTGACAAAATGCAGACGGCATATTTTTTACATACACCTCGCATACTTCGGGATATCAGAACTGCATCAAACATCGGCACTTTATTTATTCACAATACAAACTTCCCCGTCGGCGTTTCTCGATGCGAATAAATGCAATTGCACGCACTCGCGACAGTTGAATTACACGCGCGAACGTATACCCACAGCCACACTCGAATATACGAATTTCGGAGAATATCGAACGGCCCATTATATTCCTCCCTTGCAGCAAGTTATAGCTCGCATCCGCCTTGGCAGCTCATACCACTGACCTAACATTTACATACATATGCATTTTCATCAAGTGCAATATGATGTCGCCGAATAATAACTGTTTCAATGACTTTCCAAGTTGTACACAGCAGTTCCATTTCGCAGGCCATTCAAGGGGCTGGCGATATCGCGAGGGAAAGATGCCCGCTGTCCCATAGGACTTCATTTCTGAAGAGAAATGACGCGGGTGATTCGGTTGGATTAGAAATGGTAACGAATTGCAAGTTGTGAAATTGCTAAACAAACGGGAACCGGGTAACATGCGATATCGAACGCGATACGGCGATAGGATGGATCGCTTCGGATCAATCGTGCAATAAAACCACGTCAAATTAATACTGATTCTACTGGTTCAATTCATATCGGCATACAAAAATTAATTTTCCCATTTATTTTGTTAAACGCTTCACAGCTTGGTTCGAAATCCCCTCCACAGTTATTGTCCAACACTTGAGTAACGTTTTTCATTGGTCCGAAAGGTTCCCACTGCTGAACATTTTACTTTCTCGTATTAAACCAACATTGAACGTACACAATTTCAATAAGTTACAATATACGATCGTCTGTTAAAACTAGCTGGCGTCGTTTGTAACGAGCGCGCCCATATTATACGTACAATATTAACAGACTTGGGCGTATTATTGGCTCGATTACTCGATACGCACATACCTCGCAAGCATACCCAATTCGACTCGCAAGGAACTCGGTGAAGTCTGAAAGTTGCTCCCCGTTTGCACGGTGAAATATTTCATAGATTCCCCGAGACGGCAGCGTGCCGCTGCTCGACGATCCAACCTTTTCGCTGTACCGCCTTACCGGAACATCCCTTAAGCGCCATCGATATTTATGGGGCTATCTACATATTGCCAAACATATTGAGTTCCGGCAAATGGCCCCGGGCACGCGCGTAACTCCTGAATATTCAAAGAGGTAATGAAGCAAAGTTCGTTTGCGTTGGCTGCAGGCACCGATACACCTTCGGGTCATCAAGCACTGCCTTATTAACTGATTGCATATTGAGTAACCACGGACTTGTGGTTACTCTTACATCGTCGTCTTCGCGCGTTACCGGTAAGTGCCTGTTTTTGTGTACTTGCGCCTGCGTTACGCCCCATATAATCTAAGTTCGTCTTACGCGCCCGTAGTTGATACGACACGGTGATTCATGTGGAGGGTGTGGCCGGACGAACGGGACAACCGGACAGAGGGTGTTTCCGCATGCGAAATGAAATGCGAGACTATAAAAGAACATTTTGCCACGAGAGGACTTATAGTCATTGAGAAAATTAGTTCGATAGATTCGTCTACTGTGTCGCCTTGAACGATTCATTTGGTAACGTAAACGTATGTTGGTGAAATCTGGCAAATCCATTCGTTCTCCGTAAGCTGACGCTCGTTTTGCCAAAGCATATTTCTATTCTGCAATGTGAAACACCGTGCGCAAAGTTTCGGAAGGAACTTTCGTCCTTTTTTCGAAAACAACAACGAGTTGTTAGTAAGCGAAAAGTGTCATTATTATCGTACGAATGCACCGGAATATTTATCATTCGTTTTTACTAATAACGCGGAACCGGGGACGAGTGGACTCGCGATAAGTATTAGGTTATTGTAGTCTGTCACGCGTTATAACATGCCGTTAAAAGAATACAACTGCAACGTAATTTTTCACGCGAATTTATTACGACGCGCGCAACATTACTGCGGCAGATAAAACGTTCACGGGGCATGAATTAATGATACGATTTTTTTTTTTTTTTTTTTTTTCTCTCGGTAGTGCAATAAAATGTCTGGAAAGCACTGCACTGTTGCCGCGAACACGAAAATATAATATATCCTGTCGAAATATTGCCGCGACGAATTTTATTATTAGTGCCGGCTGAAGAGTTTGCATTTAATATCGCACAGCGGAGACGGCGCACGATATATTTTGCAAAAGGGGAACTTTGCCCCGTCGCTTTCCTTTCCCGGGTCATACGCGGCGCGTAATTGTCGCCGAGCGGCGACAAGTAGAAAGTGCACAGGGGTGTAATTCGAAATTACTGTTAATACGTGCATGGCGGTCGTAATGTACACTTAACACTGCGCTGAAAAAACAGAGACGACGAGGAAGGCACGGTTGATAAAGGCGTAGAAAGGGGGAAAGGAGGAGGTCGGCATAATGAGAGAAAAGAAGCAAGAAAGAGCATGAAATGCTTCGCTTTGCGGGTTTCATTATTTGCACTGGCCCGGCGACGAACACGGTGACAGATGTTCGAAATGGCGAAAGAAAAAACCTCGCAGGCATTGCGCTCGTGTAAATTTTCGTGTACGCGGATCGCGTCTAACGTGAAACACCGAACGCCAAAGAAATGGGCGAGAACTCCGCAGCCAGAGGAGAATCCGTGAATTAACCTTCCGAAACTTCTATCCTGTCCGAACGACCGCATCCCGGTTCTCGTATTCATCGCCGTGCAAAATCCACGAGGCACGCGGAACACTGCCGGGTGAAATTACAAAACTTTTTTTTACGCGATGATCGACCTACGTCGAACTGGACGGCTCGATGCCGTTAACGCGCTGGGTCAAAGGGCAGGGCAGAACGAGTTTCGCGGCTGAATTATTTTTGACGCGGGAACGAACTACGCTACGTGACCCCAACGTCAAGTGAACCAGAGGCGCGTACGTGTGCGTGTCGCGTCTCCGATTCCGCAACGGCGAACGGTTCGACGAGGTTTGAAAAAGGAAAAAGTGTGGCGAATTCTGAATCGGTGAAAAATATTTTCCGATGTCCATCTGGAACCCTCGCCGAAAGGAGTCTCGGAGGGTCTCCTTCTGTCGTTACAGGCCGTCGTGTTGGGTCACTCGGGGGGTCAACGATGCCCGGCGGAGCTCTCGTAGTTCGTCGGTCATCGCGCCGACGAGTTATGGGGCCGCCTGCTAGCCGTTGTTTTCGCAATTCACCTTTAATACGTCTCCGGGCGCTTCTATTATCTTCCGTCACCGCGTGCAAATTGTACTCGCCGGCTACTGTGCGAAATAAACGTTCTGGCGGACCTGTCCCTTTTGATACTGGGGCAAACCTACCAACGAGTACAAATTACGTGCCACATACGCGCACTTACTTGTTCATTACGGAGGACAAATGTCTGGCGGTAAATTATGCGCCATGTTCTTGGGCCACCTTTGAAATATAGTCAGCGACGTTTCTTCTGATGGTAAAAGTGAAATAGCTGGAGTCTCGTTTCGGTAATGTTTGGCGAACAACGGCTTGCAACTTTGTTTTACTGAAAGTCCCGACATGAGTTTAAGGACGGGGACACGGCAACGGGGCTGAGCGATTTCGTTCGGAACAAAAATTGTCGCGAGTTAATTCCAATACCTTCACGATGCTCGTTAATCATTCAAACATTGAATCGTATCTTACAAACATCTACATACAAATCTTCGTTCGGTGACGCTCGTTCGACCTTTCGCCGCGTCGAATCTGCAATATGTTAAAAAAGAAAAACCACCGAGGATAAATCGATGGCATTGAAATCCGTTCCCTTCAAACGCGAGAATCGCCGTTCGATACAGTTCGCTTTGATGCCGTTTGTAAACCGACCCCGTTTACAAGGCACCACCCTTTGACAGAAAGTTTAACAGTTCAGCAACTTCGCGCAGCACGCTGTCAGCGTCTCGGTCAAGCTTTCTCCGTGAGCTTTCGAAAAGCAGACCCGGACGTAACCGCGTAGCCCGAAGACAGCTTGTCCCGATCGACCTTTCTATCGGGCACGAGCCCCGGCTCGCCGCAGCTCCGCACCGAGTCCGCTGTGTTTTCGAGTTGGCCATCGGTCGCTCAAAGCGGACAAATCGATATATCACGGCACACACAGTTCGCGCAGTGCGCCGCGTAAAAGTGGACCTCGATAACCTGGGGGACGCTCTATTGCATTTTTATTTAGTTTCACGGGCATTAAGGGCCAACCTGATTACCGCGTGCGACGCGCTGGATGGAACAGCAAAGTGATTGGGGTATGGGGGCGAATGGGAAAAAAGGAACAAAAAAAAAAAGGAGATGGAAAAAAATTGTAGACGATCGTTGGGCAGGGTCGCGAAACGGCTATGAAAACAGAACAGGGGGTGGAACGGAATTAAGTGTCTCGCCCTCGAGTATCGAACGGCAATTAGATTTACCCCGCTGTACTTTCGCCCCCGTCTTCCGGGGGGCAGCTTGCCGCTGTAATTAGTAGCCGGGTCAGATAGATACGATTAATAATTTGGCATATTAATCGACGCCGGGATCGATCCCCGCTGATGCCGGCCACGGTTGTGCGAAACGATATTCACGACCCGCGGCCGTTTATCTTCGACTTGCGCGCGATTAATGACGCGACCGCGGCAATAGTTGTCGGCGCATATTACACGAAAATTCCGGCACGCGAAATTCTTGTACTTCTTGTACGCGATAACGTCACAATTAAAGTTGCAATAGATCGCGCGGCGCGAGCAATTTAAATAACTCGCGGTCCAATATTTCACTGGCGGCGCCCGCGGTACAACACCGCTTACGTATATAATTTCTGATGTGCAATAAATGTAGCGAAAAGTAACGCACGATGTATAATAGATAATATAGAACATTCAATAATTCCACGTATCCGCGTATTCGTCCATAACCGGGTTTAATATTGGCCCTTGCTGGGATTTCGTTCGACGCCACCGATTTTCCTCTCACGGTCCCGTGTAGAATCAATTAGAGACAAGCGCGCACCTCGAATGTTTTACGATATTTGCCAATAAACAGCTGCGAGACGCGAACGCATTCTGGTATCTGCCATTTCGTTTAAAAAATAAACCGTACCGGGGAGAGTGGCACGGTAAAACAAATCGTGCCGCAAAGAGTTAAATGATAAATTCATGAGTACGTGAAATCTTTTCGTCGCGTTTCAATTGTTACTGTAACGCAATCGACGGTCATACAACGTCGACTAACGAAGCGAACAATTTAAATTTAATACAGACGAAGAACCAATGGGTTCCCCTTTCTAACATTATGAATCTATTACAGCTGCGGGTATCATCGAGTCGGTGTAATAGACGTTGTAACGATCGATGGTGGAGTTATCGCAGAGTAAACAGACGGATGCGCACCCGATAGTTGCCGATACCAGGTTGTAGACCGTAGAAGCGGCAGCGACGAAAGAGGTGCAGATATTGGGTATAGTCGTAGAAAGAGGTGCGGCTGATGAAGGTTAGCAAGGACGCGAGATAATATACGTAAGGGAAGTGGGGGTACATATCGAGCAGAAGGGGTAGGGGGTAAATATTATATAAGATAATGCTTCCCCTTTTCTCTTTGGCTGCGAACCCTGGTGGATGTGTCCCTTCTGTCGATATCAACTGCCCTCGATATCCACAACCCTCGCTTATGCGTCCACCTTCCACGCTCTTCGTACTTATCCCCCCGTTTCTCCACTCAGCTGCGTACGAAGTAGGTGATTGTAAGACGTTTCATTGAGTCCACGAAGTGGCGCCTCGAGTTTCGCGACGAAGACTCGAATTCGTGTAAAGTAACAAATGTAAGCGTGTAAATATGTTTCGTCTCTTTTAAAAGGGGCATCGGTCGTATTCGTTCGAACTTCGATCGTTCCACGTTTTAAATCAACTCTCTGCATAGATATTTTAAACGGATATAACTTTGCGTAACAAGCGCAGGCTCGGCTCGAGAAATAATATTTCATTAAAAGGATCGAAGTGTCAGCGGACGCGCCTAAATAATAATACTTGATCCGTAACACAAGACACGCCGACGTTCTTCGCATCGCGTTTATTTCGATCAGCCCTCTGAAGGAAAACTTGACGCTAAAGTCATTAATAAGGAAAAGTTTTTCACTGGCGCGTCGGCAACGTCGCCGTACCGCCACGGCTTCCGAAGCAAAAAGTTTAATAATATTCGGAGCGAAAGAATTGAGACGTTCGTTAAGGCGTTACGCCGTCGAATCGTTCCACGCCAAGACGAGGAAGCAGTTACCATTGCGCTCACATTATTTCCCAAGTTGGCAACAGTAAATCCGTTCGATGTTTATCGAGCTTTTTAATAGGTACAGTATGAAACCTTGAGAACTAAAGCGCATGGAACGCCTTATGCCCTCTTCGCCAGTGGCATCAGTTTTGATCCGACGTAATACCTTTGTCGAAGGAAACGTGCCACTTCCCTAACTGTAAGTATTATAGGGTATCTTCCTTAATCTTCTCCTACACCACACCTTGTATCAGTGCTCGCGAAATATCTTCACCTTCAGCCACACTGGACCGGCGCTTAATGCCGTTCACGTCTGAATACGCGGCACACCTCTGCCTCAATTCTTTGCGTCGCGACATATCCACGCAGGTATCAAGAATATAAGTCGAACGAAATGTCCGCCAAGCACTGTACAACCCTTGCGCGGCCTTGTTCTTCGTTTCGTTCCCTATGCGCCGATTCACCTGTGCTCCATGGACCTTCGCGGCGGCAACGCGAGAAATCAAAGGTTGCGGCTGCATCGGTGAACACGGATATTGTGCCTTCCAACCGAACGGTTCTTGCAGTTTGGTTGAACACCTGGCCGATCCATTTTCGTACACTATTCTCCTACTGACTCGCTTGAACGAACCTCGGGCAGATGTAACGTACGAGATTCATCTTCTCCGGTGAAATTAAAACTTTCCATACTCGCGGCACGCGAAACATTCGCATAGCGCGAGCGTGCGTATACGCGAGATATTTCCACGATACGATTCGATTCCATTCGGGGCCCATTCAAATCGATTCTACATCGTGCCCGACTCCCGAACGAAATTTCATAACCCGCGAAGAATCAGATAATTCGGCAGAGTGGGCGCGGGAGTAATACGAAATGATAAATACCGCGGTGGATAAAAGAGTTATTTCTACGTGACAGTGCAATAACCCGCAGTCCCCGTGTTCGTTCACCTCTCCGTCGAGCGTATGAAAAAATACAAAGGTCTTCATCGCACCTGACCTCGCCGTCATTCTCTTTCTTTTTTCGTCTTCCTCCCACCTGGTAGCTACTGCAGGCCGCCGTAATCACGAGAGATAGCAAGAAGGGGAGAACGTCCGTAGACAAGGGGGATATATGTACCTACGGCGCTCATTTTTTTCTTTTTCTTCTTTCTTTTTTTTTTTTTTTTCGTGTGTATCAACCCACGAATACACGTAGCTCGGCCGGGACGTAGAAGCGGCCGCGTGCATAATGTATGAGTGACGCGAAAGCCCGTCATTTCAAGCCGCACGGCCGCTTTCCTTTTGTGACATCGATCTGCCGGAGTCTCAATAATTCAGCGCGGGAACAACACAAGGCGCACAAGCACCGCCGCCATTGCCGCGGCCACCAACGCGTCGTTCTACCATCAGGTGCATCACCGTCGGCTACACGAACACCCTCCACGATGTTCCCCCCCGTTCTGCTACATTCGCGATAAGCTGACCGCTCGTTCCAAGCCGTGAACCACTTCGGGAACTGATATTCCCCCATCGTTCTGTTCGCAACTCTCGGCCGTTCCTCTCGGGCGCCGATAAGATTTCATCTTTTCCGGCCGCGAGCCGACTTCTCCAGCCAACCCCTGTCCAAGCCTCCGACGATTAACCACCCAGCTACCCCCCGTGTTCGTCCGTTTCGCTGTATCCTCCGCGTTTGCTCGTGGCCCTCCTGTCGCGTTACCTGGGCCCTGCCGTTGCTCGCATCCCGCCGTCACTGACATTACCGACCATCCATTGGCTAACGACGAATTGGCTAGACGTTTGGGATCGCGTGTTTCGTCGGGCAAACGATGTTTGCTCTTATTTCGGGCGAAAAATGGCGACCGTAGTTTTGTTACGCGGGCCTGCCTACGGCCTCCGACGCTGAAATATTAGGCGTTTAAAGGCTACGATAGGAAAATTTTCGCCGGCAATCGAGTTTCTTATATATGTCCGCAAAATATTTTCTTCGACGTCTCGAATTCGAAGGACGCGTGAACCCGCCTGTGACTGACTGCGAGTGGAAGGGACGACGAACGAACGGAAAACGAAATGCTTACACGAATGTTGCCTGCGCGACGGAGCGGAGGATAATCCTGAACCACGAGCAACGCAAGTTAATGGGCCGCAAAATGGGATAAACAGTTGTTAGATAAGGGGAGACAGAAATTTGAAAATTATCGATCCTCTGTTCGATTCATTCGAGTGTGCCGCGCGATATACTTTACAAGCGAGTGCGCGTCATTAGTAGGGGAAACAGCGTTGAGTATTTTTTTTTTATATATATATATATATATATATATATATACACATGTGTGTGTCGCGATCGATTGTCCCCGTTTGTCGGTTGGTCGGAAAGTGTGTAAAAATTTAATTAGACCGACAATGTAACGCTACGTGTTGTCCAACCGTCGACATTCTCCGATTTATCCCCTCGCAGGAGAGAAATATGCGCTTCGCTTCGGGTAGCAATAATTCGTTGCACCGAATTTTCGGTAGCACCAGATTTTTATCTATCCCGCATATGCATTGGAGAATTAAATTGACGCAAGCGTGTGTACTTACCTCTACGTTTTTGCCACCCCCGAAATTGTATATTGCGAGAAACCGTAATAGCTCATTGAAACTCTCATTATTTTCTCGTGGGGGGAATTGCGTTGGAAATAAATATTGAATTCTCCCGGAACAGGGCGCAACTATTTTATGCAAAATGAACGAGAACCATCATCTTATTAATACGACGAATAAGTCAGATCACGTTTGTCCCTCCTGCCATTCCAAATTGTATTCGGATAACAGTATCGCTCGACACGAACCCGTAGTATTCCCTTTATTACCTTCCAACCTGTCTAACGAAGCCTACTACGATCTGTCGTCGGACTGTTGCCGGCGTATCTGAAAAGGTCAGGACAACGTCTTAGTTATAAATACATACGGTTAATAGTATTTCACGTTGGTACACCCTTACCGATCGATATCAGCAATTACGGTTAGAGAGTCGGGCAGGACCGTGGGCAAGCGCAGCCCAGGTGCTCCAATATCGCGAGTAACGCATCTGTAATCTTCCAAAATGGCAAAAACATAACAACACAGGTAGTACGTTATTAATAGGCAAACGCTCGAATAATTGTTCGAGGTATCGAACCGGTAAAGAAGGAGCAAAAGGGGGAACTCAGTTTTCGAGACTTTTAATGCAAAATTTTTGCCCGATCACGGGTCTCTTTGCCAGATGCATTCTGCTTCACGGAACGAAAGAAAAATAAGAGAAGTTACGATTTTTAAGCTGTCCCCGACGTCTGCAGGGTCTTCGAGACTCCGAAGTACTTTAATGTGCTCTCTGTGAGAAGCCGATTACGTAGCTAGCTAAGCCTGCCCTAAGAAGTAACACACTCATTTTAGATGTGACCGCGTCCAGATCGCGGACAATGGCGACGACGAACGGAATAATGGAAAAGTATGACCCACGACGATCGAGGATCCGGCAAATGAAACGCCGTAGAACGTGCCCCTTTGGGATCGATTTTTCTAAAATTTCTACAGATATCAGTGGCGCGTCAATACTTGTATTGTACAATTGTATGGGGCAGAAATTCGTCCGGGTTAACGGCGTGTCATCCGTTAAAGGGAAATAGACGTGGGGTAGAAAATTGAGGCAGAACGAAACGATACTTTGTCCTCCCCTCGCAGCGGCGCTGTTACATAATTCCATTATTTATAGCCAATACCGAGCGGGTCGGGGAATGAAACAAAAAGGAGGAGACAGCGTCGTAGCCTAATTAATTTCGAAACTTCTAATGCCCAACTGTTCTTTTGCGGCGGAATAGAATATCCGATCATTCTTGCCGCGCGTTTTCAATGTTTCCACGTTAAGATTCGTATTCCCGTACGTCACAGGAATACGTAATCGGAAACGCAATATTGATTTGCTCCTTCTTATACCTATCGTAATAGATCCTCGTGACTAAATCATGCAAATACGCATGCAGGACAGGTAAGGAACAGCTGCGTACGATAACGTTTATTTTAAAATGTAAATCAAAATATATACTCTTCTCTGTATCGTTATCGATTACAATTGCGCGATATTTTCGCATACTTCCGCGGAAATGTCGTTGATTTGTTGCGCCCCGTTTAGAACAATTAACAATAAATATCTCTGAGATACTCCTTCTGCGCGAAGTTGCCATTACTGTATGGTATAAAATTTATTCCACCGCGGCGCGCGCAATTATTCGAAATCATAAAGATTTCTGTTCAACGATTAATACATTTCTGTACAGTTATTTGATGCACACGGCTGGCATAAATAATGCGCCGCATTGGACAACGTTATTACGCATTAGAAAGGAAATTATAACATCGAGACATTGATGGAACGAAGGAACGAATAAGCTGCAAACACATGGCAGGCGGGAAAGCGATTGTACAGTGGAAGTATGCGAGATTCAATCGCAGATACGTGCATATAGAAGCTGTTCCACCTCGTACACCCTATCCAACTTTCGACGCACCTGGACTAGCTCCGATAGATCTCCCCTTCCTTCCCTTTCGCTCCCCCCCAAAGCCTGCCCTTGCAGCATGCGGCGTCTGTTAAATTTTTTCTTTTTTCTCCCCTTTGAAACGCCCCACCCTGACTTCTACTCTGCTGCGCTTTTTCGACGCTCAATCGCACGGTCACCGATCGAAGCTCAATCGTAATCGATGCTCTCCACTTTTGCCTTCTGGCGTTCGAGATAAAACACAGCATTCTCGATACCCCGCTCGGACTCTCAACAGGTTAATGCATTCGGTGAAAATAAATGGCCGGTACGCTCGGGCTCTCTCCAAGAGAAACGGCGATACCCACCGATCGCCTCGACCGACCTTTTAATCGTAACGCGAAATACAAAACGCGCCGCGACAAACCGAAAGGAAGCGATACGCGTTTCGCCTCGTCGATTCTATCCCGCCGCCGCGTCACAGTGTTTATCGAGAGGTGCTCCCGTATCGAATAGACAGATAACGTGTACGCGCTGCGTGGATCCGTTCGCGCGAATGTGGAACGTAAAGTGCTCCGTTGGAAAACGGGAGCTGAGCGTGTAACGGGCGAGGACGGCCAACGATTACGGTGAAACGCGTCGCAAAGCGAGGAAGACGAGAGGAATTAGGGTAAAAGTGGGGAGGCCACGGGGAACGCGGAGGAGTCATAGAACGAAGGGAACGGGTGGAACGAGTACCATGCGACGAGTTACGAAGGGTCCGCTAATCGCGGACTTGGGAATCGGCAAACGCGGTAAAAGGATCTCCCGTGAGTTAACGGCGAGGGTCGCTCCGACTCCGCGGGCACATTCACCATAGCCCGTGGCTTCTTTGCAACGGCCACGGTGTATGAATAATATCTGTGCTTCGGTATACGTGCCCGTGATAATATCGTTCCTGATCAGATTTTACCGTATCCTCTGGAGGCTATCACTCCGGCTCCACCGGCGCCGATGTCGCCCACGAGAACGTTCAAATCTGCTTCCTACCCGTCAATATATCCGCATTAGCATTTACCGCTGTCGCGAACGCTTTTTCCAACCCCGCGCGGGCATATTCAAATGAGTTTTCGAACACGGGAACAATCTATCGTCGGAAATATTCATTCTCGGGCACTGGGGCCGTCCGGTGGCATTGAAAGATTCAATAATTACCGCGGACAGAGCCGCCTGTGGCGGCGCATAATCTTCGTTGCAATCTGACCGCGACGAATGGATGAAAAAGGTTACGATGTTGGCGTCACATCATCGAGAACTTTGCACCGCGAGTCGGGCGGCAGTTTTTCCGAAAATATTGCGCCGCCGGGTCGACGAAGTAACGGGGCGGAAAAATTTGGATGCCGATACTCGCCGCTGCACAGCCACGGAGGATCACGCGTCCCGATATAACGGTAGGATCTGTGCCCCTTTCGCGGTGTCGAGACTAGGGTGGAGGAAGATTAATCTCGTCGATACTTCGCCGCGTCGTGGAAATGTTTTTTACACTTATCTCTTTGTGTTTCGACGAACGAACGAACGAACGAACGAACGGGTCGAACGCTGAGGACCGGTTATTAGGACGAATGCGCACGACACGGCAGAGTGGATCCGATGAAGATCCGTGAGACGAAAAGGGTCTGGAAGGGTCAGATAGAGGGCTTAGTCGTTGCACCCGCAACTCGACGGACGAGCTGCGCTTGATAGGGGATGAGTGGACGTCTCGTAGCTAGTCAAGGATCATCCGTAATTTATGGGAGATCGATCGACTTCGCATTGAGCTGCCATCCGGTGACGTAATCGATCGCGTGCGATTACGTCACTGGATTCTATCGAATTAGTGCGGATACGTAAGTACGAAGTATGCCGATGCATCATCTATTCCAGACGTCCGTACTCGCCTGTCACGAAAAAATATCACGGAACGCGTGGCCGGAGTGGCGTTCGCGGGCCTGAACGAGATCTGTTTTAACAGGACGAAATACTTCTCCGCGGTATCGGTGGTAGTTGATGTAAAACGAATACTGTTGTACCGCGATCTGATTTTGATTGGCAAAGTATCTTGGCAACGGTCCCTTTCGATTGGATCCTCTTGTCGATTGAGAAAGGCTCGACCGATCAAAGTGGTTAAAATTAACGCAGATAAAGTATTTGGTGTTTCTTTTTGGTTAACAGTGAGTTACGTGAGATTTTCTATTATTTCCCAGCTGTAATATCGTGTGACATTTTCGGGAGGAAATAGATCGTCCTGTCTAACGCGTCACAGATCTCTCACTTTACCAGATATATCGACATTCAAGTTTTAGTTTCCCTCTCGGTCCTCATCGTCCCGTGGCGAAGTTCCTTGAAGCGATCAAAAAACAACGCGACTCGGTTCATTCAAGTTTTCCTTGCCAACTTTCACTTGGTCCCTTTCGCCGCGTATTACCTATCTCCTCGCTATCATCGCCGAGTAAATATTTTGCCGACAGTTACGAAAGATGTTGCGTCTCTGTGATGTTCCTGTTGGCAAAGGCATTTTCCACTGTTATAGAGAACGGGGCAATTTTAAGATGCGAAAATACTGTTGGAGCTCTCTGTATTATGCGAGCAAAGTTCCCCGTTCTTAGGTTTGGCTCCAATTCGTTGACGCACAGTAACGTAATTACTTGGAAATTACGTTCCATCGTGCAAGGAAACAATTGTCCGCACGAAATATTATAGAAGGGTAAATGTTGCATCTGTTTTCAAACACAATATCGGACCCTTAATTCACTGGGTCACAAATTTCCAATGGCGGCTAGAATTTCTGCTAACGAATTATGCCCGTCGACCGTAATTTCATTATTCCCGCGTGCACGATTCAAGCAGCTTTTATACGAATTTCCGTGCGTCTTGGCGCTGGATATGTGCCCACAAAACCCGAAATATGACGGAACTCGACAGAGAAATATGCGAGACCTTCGTAATCGAAATTCAGGGAGATTAAAATAAAGATTTCCCTAAGATCGCAAGAACTGCGTAAGTATTAAATTCAGAGGGCCCAAAATAATCCAGGAAAACAAGATTCACGTTAATGCGTATCGGCGACGCAAACGTTCCTACAAAATCCAATATTTGATATCTTTCACTGCTATCCAATTTCCCCCAGAACCTGCGGAACGATTCAGCAACGTAAATTAAAACGTCGCGGTACAATCGTTTCGCGACGGAGCGAAACGTTGAGAAGCAACGTTACACGGATCCCTCAAAGCTGATACGCAGATCTTTCACGCGTTCTAAACGGTCGGGATAGTGCTTCGTTAAAGCCAGTTTCGTCTCCAGGAATCATTCGTCGCCGTTGGCCCCGCGCTTCATCTGCCGCCCAATCGGTGCGGAAGGTGCGCGGTCGCTATCCAAATTCGCCATTATCGGAACTCTTGCCGCCTCGGTAGGTACCTACTCGTCGAATTGTCGATGGTACAGAAAAGAAGAAGGTTGAAGAAGGAGCGGCAGAGAAACAGGGGTGGGGGTAGGGCGGTAAGACAGGCTGTAGGCGAAGGAGAACGGCGAAGCGGCAGAAGAAAAGGACAGGCATAGAACGTCCGTAACATCGGAAGAGCCGGGAGCAATTTCCGGTAGCTTTTGTGCGCCCTTTAAAAACGCGTGCTGCTGGGTTACCGAAGGGTGGGGAGGGGGAGAGAAAAGGGGTAGCGAGAGGAGGTCGGCAGAGAGTTTTGCGAATGTACGTACGAGTGGTCCTTCTGGACCAACAAATCCCTGGGCGAAGGAGAGAGGACGTCGAGAGGTTAACTGCAGGCCCTTTTCGCGTTCCTCCTATACATTCGCGTGCTTCATATTCTCCCTTTTCCTTCGTTGCGTTCCGATCCGGGTTTATCTACTTGCACGGTTCCCGAGTCCACGGGAGAACGTATTTCGGCAGGGAATGACTCTGATAATGAGGGAAATTTCAATAACCTTCGGGATTGTGAATGGCCCCGTTACGGTATAACGCGTCTTTCGTCGACCAATTTTTCGGATTCCACCGAATTCACGATTCAACGACACCCTTCCCACCATCGTCTATCCCTACCAAACCCTCGAGAGCGTTTCCTTGGCAAATGTATGATATAGGTATAATGGAAGCTAACGTCCGTCAGCTCCCCTCCGCAATGACAATTATTCGTTTTGTTATTCGCGATTCGCGTCGCGTTCTCAATGTTATCGACGAGGAGAAGAGAGATATGTCTACGATACGTAAATTCTCGACTCACATTTCCTGGGGCACAGAACGAACGAGATATCGTTTGGAGGGTGCCACGTGATTTTGTGCCCGCAAAATCATTTTTCAATCTGCCGCACCGAACAACAGCTATCGCTTGCGCCGCTTACACATTGAAAATACGAATCCGACAAATTTGGGTGCCCACAAAGTGAATTAACGTCGACGCTCCACGCTATTAAAATAAGCAAACTTAAATGTCGCTTCTACAAACATATCTCACTTCCTGAACTGGAGAACGATGTGCCGAGAGAGCGATTTCGGTGAGCGAAATTCGAGAATTGCAACGTTCACAGCAATTCCCTTTCATACCCTTTCATTTGCACCCGTCTGTCTTCGCGCGATACGTCGGACGATTTACATGAAACGAACCTAAAAATACGCGGAGAGCCGAGAGAACGGGTAACGAAAATAATCGAAACAATAATTTCCTGGCACGAAAGTATCCCCAATCGAAGGCCGTCGGTCGTAAACTCGGCTAATATATATCATTTCATCTCATCTCGCGAGGAAGACCCGAGCCACGAGGAACGTTTTCCCATTACGGCTTCGCCACGAGCCTCCCTTTTGCCCGTAGGAACATATACGTACATATATATATATATATATATATATATATATATATACCTATACACATATGTGCCACTCTTTTCCCAGGGATAGAATTCCGACCCTTAGTACCTACCAAAGCCTCCGCGTGCCCGGCCGTGTCCCGGTTTCCTTTCTTTTTCGGGGACACCAACGGGGGTCCCACGAAACGCTCGCGCGCTTCTTTGATTGGCCAAATACTATGGGGTTTCATCGATATAAGACGAGGATAGACAAAGACAAAGTCGCCAGCCCCCGAAAGACTCGGTTTAGGAAGAAAGACAGAGGGTGAATTACAAGGACAGGAGGTAGAGGCAGCAAAAGGGAAAAGAGACGGGGGAAGGGTGGTCGGTCGTGTGGTGGTTGGCGATGGGGCGGCGAGAGGTTAGCAACGGGGAAAGAGAGAGAGAGAGTGAGCGAGAGGGGGGGATAGAAAGGTGGAAAAGAAGAGACGACACGGGGGAAAGGGAGATCGGAGTAGGACATATATCGGCTGCTACGAGGGTGCGTGGGCTTTCTCTCAGAGGGTGCGTAGAGTCAAAGAGGGGGACCATCGGAAGGAGAAAGGGCCGTCAGGGTCGCAGAGGGGCGAGGGTACGGGGATGGAAGGGAGTAGGGGATAGCAGGAAGAAGGGGATGACGGCTGGGAGGGTGGGTAGTGGGGGATGAAAGGGAGAAAACTAGAGGGTGCGTGTAGGCCTGGGGAATCAGTCGCGGACGAGCTGCGTTCGGGGTTTTATCTGTAGCTCCGTCCCTCCCGAAACCTTTACACTCACGACGTGTGCTCTGTCCCGCTTTCTCTTTTCCAAACGGACGCTCTGCTACGTACGATCGCACACGTATACATACACACACACACACCCACATATATATATATATATACACACAAGCATACATACATACGTATAGATACATATCCCACGTACGTCCACGAGAAATCCCGCGCACTCCGTTCGGAATACGTGCGCGCGTAATACCGTGGGAGAAGCGAGCGTCGAGGGACACGAGGAAAGAGAAAGAAACGTTCAGATAAACGGAGGTGGGGTCGTGCTCCTTTCAGCCCAGTGGAAAATCGCGACCGGAAACACGTGCAATATATAGCGACACTTCGGTGATTCTCGGAAAACCCCGCGTTCGCGCGACGAATTAAACACGCTCGTGCCGTCCTGCGCCGTGACCGCGCTGTGACACGCGGACTGGTGGACCTCTCGCAAATTTATTTCGGTCAGTTCTTTGTGATTTCGTGGGGGTGACAGAGGGGGATCGCAACGGAACGCCGTATAGTTTATTCCCCGTTCGCGACCCAGCTACCTGTTCCCATCGACACAGTTACCAATGGTTCATATAGTGGAAGTTGCGTCGTCGCGTCGGAACGACATGCAAATGGTGAGTGACATTACTTTAATCCGGGTCGCCGTGCTCGCCGCACAAATCTCGCCGAACGAACCGTTTCGCGTAATCCTAGCGGCGTCCGTCGACGACGAAACGAGGGGGGAACGCGCTCGAACGTCGCGACGGCAACAAGCAGGCGTGTTTTGGTGTTTCCCGGGCGTTAATTCAACCGCGCTGGAAGCGCGCGGACGGTGTTCATTGAATGGAACGGGGGAAAATCTTTCGCGCGGCCGACGCTTTCCCGCGGCCATCGAGAATCGAGTCACGGACTCGTTCGAAACGTATGACTGGCGCGGGAAATGCATGGAGCGATCGTAAAAACGGAGCAGCCGGTTACCGCCGCGCGGACCAACCCCCGGATAGACGGGCACGAAAATCCATGGATCCACGCGAGTTTTACGAGGCGACCGCGGTTTTTCGTGCGCGTCCCCTTTTATATCGGGCCGCTCCGCGCACGCATCGAACCCGTGAAAGATTTTCGTTTTCGTTCCGTCTGTTTACGCGCGGTTATTTCTGGTCGGCATGTGCGCAACCGTTACGCTATATGTATATGTATCCATATGTCGTACAGCTAGTACGCGGAACGTTTACAATAGTGCCACCTCTCCGTGCTTTTGCATTCAGAGAGAGGGTGAGAGAGAGAGAGACGGAACGCACGTGTGCACGCATACGTATCGGGGTGCATTAGGCGCGCGTGTACATGCACAGGCGCACGCGAAGAAACGCAGCTGCTCGAATAGCGGGCGTGTCTATGTTCCGGCCTGCCTCGAATACGCTCCACGAAATCCTTGCGAGGCATTATCGGTCGACGTGTGACGCCGCTCCAATTGTTACCTGCGCGTTCCTATTGCACGGAAAACGTCGGGGGGAATTGTTTCCGCGTCGCTTCAGTACTTCTTGGCGACCTTTCGAATGCAACAAGCGTTACTCAACGGCGGTGGCGTGTACGCTCGACCGTGCAGTTTTGTCTCATCCCGCGGTATATTCCGCGCAGCGGTGGCTGAACGCACAACGAACGGCATCGGCGATGAAATTATGATGATACGCGTTAATCGGGGCAACTGTAATCAATATCGACGTTGGGATTGTTTACGCCGCCGCGTACGTTCCGATCATTTCTGTAACGCGGCCCGCTTTGCCTACTTTCGCGCACCTCAGTCGTTTCGTTAGTAACGTCGCGCTTTATTGCACACATCGGAACCGATACTTCGCCAATAATATACTCGTACAATTGCTCCGATGAACGTAGCGTCACAGCGACCGGGAATTTTGACGACCCACAAATAGACACCGTGACGTATAATTATTCCAGGAGACTTTGCTCGTGGCCACGACGCCGAGAGATAGGTCGTCGGCGCGCCGTTTTTACGTAACGCTCGACCTACTTGCCGAGCGAAATAAATTATCACGGGCAAGCGATGTACCCTCGATCAGTGGCTTCCCGTCCATTTACCTGTCTTCCTGTCGATCGGAGCTTCTTTCCCGTTGACGTACCCCATGCCGGTGTACTGGCAGCGTACGCGTTTGTATCGGAAACGCCGAGCAGAACACATGACGGGTTCTCACTGGAAGGCGGGCCCGTTGTTGATGCAGAGACGTACATCAATTAATGCAGCAGCACACGTGAATGTGCCAGCGCATAACGCCGTGGTAATGTACCTCGCCACATGGCTCGGTTGCTTCGCTCGGCTCATTAATCCTAAAACCGGACCAACCGCCCTCCAACTTCCGGGCCGCGCTGGATCCGTATAGGAAATACAACGATATCGATTGATATCTGTCAAATGTTTCGCGGCCAACGCGTTCAAGGAACGGCCTTCGTTTTATTGCGACCGACTGCGAGGCGTTGGCTACAGTCCTTGCAGACGGAGCTATTTATTACGACGAGGCGTCACGTTCGTACGATTGCTCATTTCCGTTTCGCCCAGAAACGGAATTTCAATCGCTTCGACGGACACGCAGAAACGAGCGGAACTTGGTCGTGCTTTTGGCAGGAATTGTTAAATCGAATACCGCAGGTTAAAGAGAACCCGCTCGATATATTTCGGACGGTTAAATTGAAAATAAGGATGAAATAAGAGATGAATGTTTCAAAGGCGAATCGAAGCTCCGAGGGTGCGGTAACGTTCGACGAAATCGCGGGGCGAAACAGATTTACCGCGAACAAAACTATACGAGGATAATCGAAAATTGCAGCGCGCGCTCATAATCAAATTCCGCAGGTAAATCGCGCGGCACGATTAATTGATATGCCTGCGAGTTCCGCGACGCGCCGGCAATTCGGGCCCGCGTATCGTCTGCGTGAAAATCGGACCATGTCGATAGCAGCATTTAAACGTTTGCGGAAGGCCTGTCCGTGGTGGTTTTCCAACATCTGTCGGACAGGCCACTGCCAACAGCACC
Organism: Nomada goodeniana; assembly: GCA_963969485.1. Taxonomy (NCBI): domain Eukaryota; kingdom Metazoa; phylum Arthropoda; class Insecta; order Hymenoptera; family Apidae; genus Nomada; species Nomada goodeniana. Next base: position 4,112,138 of record OZ018299.1, read on the forward strand.
GCGATCGACGTAGACGTTGGCACCGTCGCCGACGGCGTCACGGAATAGAGGGAGGAATAACGTTTGACATTTAATGCGCGCCCAGGCATTGGCTTAGATTACAATCGGTGAACGGCGATTGGCCCGGGGACGCGAAAGCTCACTCGACTCGAATGCTCTTCCGACGGGGCTACGGCCGGTGTTCAAATATTTGTAGAGTGTTAGGGTAAAAAAAAGTGATCGGGGAAGAGGCAGTCGGGGAGGGGGTGGTTGTGAGTAAAAAAAAAAAGGAATGAGAAATTGGATAGGCAGGCGATCGGGTGTTGCGTGCGAAAGTGGCGTGGTTCCGTGAAAAATTCGATGTCGAAACAGTGCATCATATTCTCCCATGGAAATATGGAGTAGGGACGGTCAGGTCCCGACTCGGGGTGCAAAAGCTTGGTACATCCTCGGATGGACCGCCGGAAGGGTGAACGAAAAATAGGCGGAAATGTCGCGGAGCAGTTAGGTTAATATGTACTTCGATTGCGAATTACTTATTTCGCCGGCGCGTCGAATCGCTCTCTCTTTGGCATGCTGACTGCTCGTTCAATGAAATGTATCATTCCGTTTCTATTATACTGCGATCGCGACATCAATTCCTCAGTAAAAATTTGAATTTTCCAAATGGAGAACGAAGAGGCGAATATCAACCCGGAAGATCACTTTCTTGTAAATGCCGATCCGGCCAATGTACAATGTATTTCGTCGTCGTGTAATTATACCATGCATTTTTCACTGTCCGAATTTTCTCGCCCGTCCATACATGTCTTGCGTTCAATTCAATCCCCACGTTCAACAATAGTATCGCGGCCCGCGTTCGACAATAAAACACGAATTTTATTTATAATCATTGTGAAAACGTAGAATCGCGCATGTAGATAATCTACCGGTGACGCGGGCCGTGTTTATTCATACAACGCTGCCTCGTAACCCAAGTTTCAATATATGAGTTATCGCTGGACCGAACTTACATTGTTTCGCGGCATAAAAAAAAAGAAAAAAAAGAGTGACGCTGATAACTCGCTAACTGGGCGATATAGCGGGTAAATTCATTTGGCAATTGTACGCGGCACTGTCACGAGGCTAACAATAGGACGACCGTCGACAGGCGATGCTCACGATAGCGTTGGCCGACACGTTGCATTATTGATCGGTTACAAAACTTCCAACGATCGGTCGTTAGGACGAAAATCGGGCAGCCGTATGTCGAACATCAATGGCCGGCACGACCCGATCCGTTTCGGAATTTCAATTAATTCGCCAATTAGTTTGGCTAAAATCTCCTTAGACATAATCCGGCCAGGAGGCAGCTGGAATCGCTCTGCTCCTTTGTGGCGTTTCAACGCGAACGCGGGGAGAAGCGCATTTGCTTTTGGAGCAGTCGACAAATTAGTCGTATTAACGGGCACGGGCGCGGGTACAGATTTCGCGGAGCACAGTTTCCGAGTGGGTACGCGTGCGGCAAATTATTGAAGTTAACTCGAACTAAACATCATTCCGCCGATGCATACCAATTGCCCTATCCGAGAGTGGTACATGCATAACGTATTTCCTGCAGTATCATTGGAAATCCTAAGTCGATAGGCACTTTGTTTCTAACTAGACGCGTAGCAGAAAGAATGTACCCGGCGTTCTGTTCGGAGATTACATTCTTTCGGAACGTATGATAATTAATCGGCAGACACTACGGAATCGAGTACGTGCCCTCGAAAAGGGCCGGTAACGTAGCGAACGAATGTGAAATACGAGACGAGACAGAAAATGAGAAAAGCGAAGGGGCAACGGACTGATCTAATTATTCGCTCAGAGGCCACCGCAATAGCTAGGAGAACACGTCGATCGTGTATCGGACGTAAGCACAATATAAGGTATCCTGATACCCAGCTCGTTACACGGTCACGACGGCATTAACTTGCCGAAGGGCAATCAAGTAATGAATACATTGCCGGCGAAGACTGTACGTATATAAATCATGCCAGAGAGGATGCCAGGGGCTACAGGGTGAGCCCTTATCTCCAATCAGTACATTGATTGCACGCAGCCAGGTCAAATACCGGGCTTCGCTCGACGGCTCGGCTCAGACACGATAGCTTATTCAATTTCCGAAGCGGCATTCACCATTCAATTCGGCAGTTATCAGCCTCCACCTATCCCCTATCTGGATTTTGCGTGGCTTTCTGGCAATCGTACTTGCCGTGGAAGAAAAGAATTGGGTTATTTTTGGGGGCGATTGGGGCGAGGTGGCTGACCAAAAGGAAGGGATCCGAATGGAGCTAATTTGTTTGGTCGCCGCGAAACGTCGAATTGTCTCGACTTTCCTGTGTAACTGGTTGCGTTCAATGTACCTTTCAATTACGCGTTGCATATCATGCGCGTACGTATGTTTATTGGGTTGGCCAAAGGGTGGTGCTGCAATATTTAGCAAGAAGCGATAGTCATTTTTCTTCTTGTACAAACAATTTTATTAGACTGTTTAGAAGTGTGTCCGCTTCGAGAAACATTACTGTTTCAAGACGATCCAGTGAATAATATTTGGTGCTCAGTTACTATTTTTCCGGCTACTATATTCTCGTTAGGGTTCAAATATAATCGTAGAATCCCTGATACGCAAAGTTACCCGATGAAGCTAATCAAACACCGTTTTTAATTGAAATTGTAAGGCCAGCTGCCGGCTGCGAATTCTCCCCGTTAGAAATTCGGTATAAATTGTATCAGGTAAGAGTTTCGCGAAGTAACCGCTAAATAAATTCTTCAACTGTTCCTTTATAAAATGAAATTAGACACATACAATTATGGGATACGTTTCCTCGAGCTTATGGCTATTACTCAGCATCTATTCGAGGGAAGCAAGACGCGCTTCCCGCAGTGTACATAGATAATCGAGTTTAATTAATTGCTCGTGATGCGCGTTCTGGGCTGAGCAAACACATTTACTTATTACCATCCATCTTGAGTGGAGCCTCTCAAGGGAATGGATTTTCTAAGTGCACGTGACTGACGATAAAACTCATTGCGGTGGAGCTCGCATGTGATCCTAGCGAAATTTATATTAAAAAAGAGAAAGGCGTGGTCGATATCGTCTCCATTTTTTTTTTCTTTTTTTCTTGCGAAACAGCGCACCTCCACCTTGAGCAGGGTGAAACGATTATTATTGCTCCATTCTTCGAAACGAATCTGAGCGATACTTACGAGCTGAACGAACACTTTGCCTCCGAATTCATCGAATTGTCACGCTGTTATTTTCGTCAACGTTTCTGCCTCGCGGCCGGTTAGCTGAACGAAATCATTAACTGACGTTCATACGGTACATTAATCAACTACAAGTGGAGCTGTTTAGAGATAATGAAGCCACCGTTAACGAGCGGTAGTTAATACTTGTCTACGTTAATCGCCGCGTCTATGCCCGGCCATACGGCCCGTGGAAGTTTCGCCCGGTGATCGTTATTGACTGGTACAGATCCCTCGGGTCGTAAGTGACATTTACACGATGCATTCAGCGTTAAACTTCCCTGGAGAGCGGCGGGGTGGTTGGGCGGGGGCGAAACGTCGTATCTCAGTTCCAGTATCTATACGAACACAGGGTTTCCCCTGACAACGAGACAACAACAAACGCCTAATGGCCAGTGTCCGACTCAAAGTTTAATTTCCTGACCAGAGGACAGTGCTTAAAGTGACCTGCCCTTCGCCCCTGCCTCCTTACTCGTCGCTGTTCCTCCTTCGCCCTCCCGCGGTTATCCGTCCTTCCTGAATTCTCCCGGTCCCGCTTTGCACGGGCTTCCTTATTTATTTAAACTTCCCCGCCGCGATGGTGCGCCACGATTCCGGCTATCGATGAAGCCGGTAACGGACGGGCGGCTGCTTTCCGCGAAATATTAAACAATAAACGGCGACGACTGCCTCCTCCCGAGACATTTCTCATGGTAACCGCGTTACGGGTTAATCGATCCCCCGACGTTGAGTAGAGTAACGAGCACCCGTGATGGGAGTAATTTGTCTCTCATTAGGGAAAATCAGGTCATCAGACAAGAAACGGACTGGATCGTTCACCTAATGTTTACTGATATTTGGAAGGAACCATGTAGCATATTTATGTGCTGAAACGCGATACATAGTTGTAGCATATGAACTGGAAACAGCCATTAGTTTTTCATTTACTTTATAGAACATATACGTATTATTACTGGTACTTATTGTACCGTCCTGTCTTAAGAACTACTTTCAGATCAAACCGTATGTCAAGATATTCCTTTGATGCAACTGTAGCCGCAATACTTGTGTCAGGAAGGTGTCAACATTTTGCGATCGTAACGATAAATATTAATCAAACAGGGAATCTATTCGGGAGGCAAATCATGTCACCGCTGTTCCAATTATTGTATTCCATACGCAGTTAACAGTAGCGCACATTCGGAAAACGAAACCGACACCGACAAAAACCCTCGAAATCGTGAAACGCTCCAGACTTTTAAAACGCCAGTGCAGAAGGCGTATTTTAACAATATCTCTATCGAAATGTATCTTTCGATCGCGAAGTAATGAAAAGTACTTTTATATCTAGCGCGTGAAGAGCCTGCGCAGCTAACTTTCAACGAATGCACCCTTTATCCGCACTCCACGCAGTGACGCGAAGTACGGATCGCTAAAAAAAGTTGATTGTACGAAGCGTTCCAGAGAGAGAAAATAAATATCAGCGGAGAAAATCATTATTGCATTACAGTCCGACGATATCGTTGAAGAACGAATCCGGTGAGTAAAACGATCTGGAATTGAAAGATACATAAAGTGTACTTCCTAACCGGACTTTGAACCCGGAAATCTTGCCTGTGCTTGGCGGATATAGTTTCTCCACGAGATCCACGTGGCCGTGGCACTGACCCCTGTGAAGCAACCCCTCATGGTATCTGACGTGCATGCACGAGGAAAAAGTTTTGGGGTTGCCACGTATGTTTCTGCCCCAGTGTGTTCTCCCCCTACAATTCTTATGGGAGGTAGTGCATAATGAAAAAAAAGAACGAGTCAGAAGACAGATGGTCACGATGCTTGGCCATGTTATGCTTACGTTGAGGAACAGATTCTCAGGGTTCCGATCGAATTTATCGTGGAGAGACGCACATCGTGCCGTGTTTTGTGCTTTAGCCCGATAAAATGTATATTCGCTATTATTTACAGGAGGCAAGGTACCGAAATCTGTAACATCCTGTTTATGTGTTACATGCATGCAAGTTTTCTTCGGCGGTCAGAGCGACCAACTACGCTCTTCGATATTTTACAAATTTTATTGCGAAACCGTTTGATTGGCGCTTAACTTTTGCACATTTAAAACAATATTCGTTTATAATTTCGGTCGATGCTATTAAATGACAATACATTGCGCGGCGGGTTATTAATAAATAAATTTGTACCAGAAGCCAATGTGAAAGCTCCAGTCGTAACGGAACAGCCGCATTTATAATAATACGTTCCACAATTTACATATATATTCTTCAAGGGTTTGTAAAACGCAGCCCACATAAATTAATCGATGCCCTCTGCTATTTAATATGTTAATCACTTTCGCAAATTAACACGGTTCCACTGTACGATACAACTGATTCTGTCGAGCTTGACGTGCAGCAAAAATCCAATCGACCCGCCAGCATTCCTCGTGTCGTCGCGTGTAAACGTACATTCGAATCCTCGAGTGCACTAGTTACGCGGCCGTTGAATCTCGAGCAATCTGATCTCAGGTGTACGCTCGACGGAAAAGAGTGTCGGCTGCGGTGGTGGCGGAGGGGTAAGGGGGTGTTATAGGTGAACGAAATTCCGGTGAAAGTTTCGCGGTAACATATTGCTGGAAGGGCCGTGGATGGTTTCGAAGTGACAAAAAGAGGGATCCGAGGGGCAAAACAACCAACCGAAAATAGAAAGGGGGATAGAGAAGGGCAGGGTGGTTGTATGGGGGTGGGGATCGGAGTACGGTCTCGTGTCCCCCGCGTCATGAATCATGCATTCTCATCCCCCCTAGGAACGAACTAGAACGCTCTGCGGTCGCACGACCCGTCCGGCAAATAAACAATGTTATTTGTTCTCGGGGATCCCGGCCCGTTCGCAGTGGTCCAAAAGACTTCGTGAGGATGGCACGGAAGGACGGGTGTCGGCAGTTCCGTACTTCAGCAAACCGAAACGCCGAGAGGAAGGGCGAGGTTCCCTTTTACCGGTCTTCCACCTCTTTATCGTACACTAACCCCGTTTTCCTCTCATTGTCGCACTCCCGTGTTTCCTCGTCACCGTTATTCATTCATCCCCCTTTTTACATTTTCAACAATCTAACAATCGGAGCTGTCGCCGACAGAGAAAACTCGCACGAGCGACGACGTTGCTCGGGGGTTACAACGGCGGCGAAGTGGCCGCAGCTGCGCTAATTACCGACCGCACACTTATAGTTTAGATTTACGGGAAGTGAACGAACGGAAGAATGATCCGAATTATAGATGCGCTTTTCCTTCGCTGCGTACATATGTATTTTTTTTTATGGGTCTGATACTCGTGCCTTACAAGCTGTTCGTCTTCGTGGATTTGCGCATTGAGAATTTAATATAATATATGTGCAACAATTCCGCACGATACTTGATTTCTTAAGAGTCAATGTACATCGTTTGCAAAAGAATGATTACAAATATTGCATAAAATGGTACTAATTCATATATATATATATGAACAGGACGACTTAGAACATATTACTTATGTCCTGGTATTTACTGCTGATTTATTATTATATTTTTTTGTTTTGTTACAGATGAACCGTCCTATTCAAGTGAAGCCGGCGGACAGTGAAAACCGCGGAGGTAAGAACAGGCAATCGAACTAGACCACAACCTTGCTAGATTTCAGCGATAAGATTGGATAAAGCAATAAATAAAACTAGTTTGCGAGACGTGTAGAAATTCTAATGCAATTGCGTTACTAATTTCAGATTTTCTTTAGCTTACAGTGGCGTAGTATTAGTAGACACTTACATGATTATCAGTACTTTTAATTAGCACAGAACGGCAAAAATATGAATCTTAATCTTTTTCTTCTATGTATGCAGAATTACACATTATAAATACCTCTGATAGAATGATGTCTAGCTTACCTATTACTTTGAAAACTTATCTAGGATCTGTCGTTAGATGCAGCAAACTGTGTTGGGTTACAAGCTGCACATTATAATGTATTCGTTGGCAGTGATGTAACATCTGTTACGAAAGCCATGTTATCGATCGAAAGCGTCCATAAAACTATACCAAACTTGATAGCGAGCAATGAAATACTTTTAACGAATTCGAATTGAAGTGCAATGATACACGTCGACAACCCATACGTAATTTTTAATCGAGCAAGCCCAAGAACTGAATACCGATGAAAATTTATTTCCGCACCGTTCTGGGGTTACAGATTGTTCGAATAATTTATTTCATTCAATATACAACCGATATCTCTGCCGGATTTTCGTTTTTCGTGCCACGAAACGAATCCGTATAAAATAATACACTCACGACGGATTATCGAGTTCGATATGTATGTATGTATTAAAAAACGAGATAGCAACTTGCCGCTTATCGAGTTCGTACATACTGACCGAGTGTTCCAGCAAACATACGGATAGAGGTGAAACGCGTTGAAACAAGCGGGCACTGATATCCATCGACTCATTTCCCCGGATATCAAAGCACTTTTTCTTCGTACGATATCCTTCGCGTAATTACATTTAACTTGACCGCCTGTTGAACTTTATAAATTCTACGAAAATTCTTGCTATCTTCGCTCGGTCGTACAATTTTCACGTCGTTACATAATCGCACATCCTCCGCCCATTTGCCACAATATCTATTTGCCCGTGATTACTAAATAACGTTCACCGATCGGACGATATCGTTTCCCACGAGCCGTCCACACCGATTCATGCGAAATATGCAACGAATTAAGTACACACCTGTTTTCCCCCAGTACCAAACACCCGTATATATTGCACATTTCGCTGAAAAGACAGGGGACGAAATGTCCACAGCACACGCGTACGTATACCTCTTCCGCGCTTGCCATAAACGGATCCCGCGAAGCTCGTCGAAATCTCTCGCCGTATCTACTCGCACAGCGGGGTGCTACGAGTAGCCCGTCGATATTACGATTGTCAAAATTCACGGTGAACTCGAAGAAAGTTGCGCCGAGCAATTCGGCGACGGTGGTAGTGGATCTGGTATCGCGGGAATCGTTCAATGAATTCGAATGGAAACGTGCGCAAGGCGAATCGCACGCGCGTGCACACAAAAGAAAACGAAAAGAGAGGGTGTAACGGGAACGAACCGCCGCGAAGAGGAATGGGAGAAAAATATAGGAGGAGACGAAGGAAACCGAGGACGAAGGGATATACCAGGGGCGGATGGCCAAGACGCACGGAAAGGGGGTTAGCGAGTAGCATAGGGGGAGGTAGATGAAGGGTCCCGTAATTCATATGCTAATCTGGCGTAGATGCCATTGTAATCTCCGGTCGCCCGCTTCGATGCGGTCCCACAAAGCCTCAGATTGACGCTGGCGCAGGAGGAGTGATCCAAAACTCAACACTGTCGCTGCTTCTGCTCCCATCGCCTCGGTGCATACATGTACACGGTGTACCTGCTACGTGCGTCGCGTGCCCGCGTAGTCGCAGACTTCAATCACGACGTTCCCGAACTTTGTCAACGATGTCGATCGTCTTTGTTCCCCGCGACGTTATCCAACAACCGGCAGTGTGCTTTTCTATCGCCGCGCATTAACGTCGCTGAACTTTGTCGGGTGGTATTTGTTGCTGCGATATTGTACCGTTTTTGTATACTTGGACACCGATTGATGTCGGGATGGAAATCTTGGTTATCGATAGAATTTTCTGACGTGAATGGAAAATTGACGTTGCAGCGACAGTCATGTTTGCAGCTAATTTTATTAATCGTAGGTGAGGGTAGTTGAGAAACTTGCCACTTTGGCGGACCGTTTCTACTGTCGTTGGCATCATTATTTTATTCCGTTCGCGATATCGGACGGAGTACATTGTGGCCTCGGTGCTGCGCGTTTGATTTTCGTGTATTAATAGCTCTGTTCTTTACACAAGGTACACTGATGTACCAACGTGCAGTATAATCACGTCATTATATGGATTACGTACCGTATAGAGCCGAGATGTACAAGGCAGTACCGTATGATATGCGCAAACGGAAAAATTGGCCACAATTACGAAACTTTATTAAACTAAAACATTGCTGCCTCGGCTATGTCGCTCAGAATTTATTCAAATCGTGGCCCAGAAATAGCTGCAATTTTTTTCTTTACACATAACGATCGCAACATTTGAACAGTTTGTTGACACGTTTTCCCTTATGTAAGTGCAAAAGTTGTCCGAGAAGTTCAATATAAAGTCCAATGTAAAGCGCAAGAAGGAACCGATGGTTGCGAAACGTTCGTCGAAACATAGTACGCATATTGAATTCTTAATTTCGCTGCATCGAGTTCTCATTAACGTTACGGCCGCGCGAAATTCCGCTCGTCCAATTACGACTTCCGGTTTCAGTACGAAACATAATTTCACAATCTTCGCCGGCCAATCGCACATATGTAACCAAGTAAAATTTACTACAATGGAATCAATCGCGTAGCGGCAATCTTGCACTAAAATCACCCATCTCAACGCCGATAAAAATTCAGGATCGAATCGCTCGCATGTTGAACGAAAAGTGGGGCGGCACGTTCGCGTGAAATTTACCCCCCCCCCCCGCCGCCGAATTTAAAATAGGGCCCCGTTCGTTTTCGCGGGCGCGGCACGGAATCAAGCGGACAACGACGGGAGCAGATTTGTGAAACGAGTATCTCGCGTGGAAGTTGCCCGAACTCAAGGGTGGTCGAAGTTCCTTGCGAGTGGATAAGGGGGATGCTGTACTGGAGCAGCTAGTTGAGCAAGTAGATAAGTTTCGATCCCTCGGCGAGCCACCTTGCCTCCGCCGCCATCGCTCGCCCTGCTATGCTCGGGCAGATAAACGTATCCCGGGATATCGAGAGTCTCGAAGACCACCTTCATTGCTGGGCAACTTTGAGTTGGCCGACGTGACGCAAGCCGCCTCGGTCCGAAGCCGTTGCGAGAAATCCTTGTGGATTATGAGAGGACGACGCGCCCCTTCGCCGGCTGGGAAACGATGTCGTAAATAGAACGGGCGCAGGATAAAGTTACGTATGGGTCAGTAATTATAGTGTGCTTAACGACCAAAAGCTCGATAAGCGCGCGAGAGTTTACGTCGGATCAAATGATTAACCGGTGATACAACGTTTGGAGGGGGGGGGGGCGGAGGGTGGAACTTGTGTTTACGATCGTCTTTTTTACGGAAAATATTTATACCGCTGTTAGAGACGGTTTACGGTCGCGACGTCGAGAGAATTTTTCTATTGGCTCGGGGGAAAATGGGGTGCACTTTACTCGAAATTTCTGAATACAGAAGAGATATTTTCTGGAGGGTGGGGAGTTGAGCTATTTGGGCGCAGATTCGCTTGATGCCGTTCGTGTATTTGCACGAGTGCACGCTTTCGGAGGCCACGATATTATTAGAACGCTCGTGTAAACTTTCGCATGGGAAGCAGATTAATATTGGTATACACGACAGCGAAGGTTTTAGAACTGGCGTTAAAAATAAGGCTGTCGGTGCAGGCATTAGGAACGCCTCGATAAAAATTGATGAACCGCCGCTTCGATGTTCCATTGCTGGTCGAGACCGTTCCGCAGTATAATTTTCGAGTGCCTTTAGGAAAATAAAAGTTTCTAAATATCAGATCGCCGATCGATTATGGGCAAAAGTTGCTGCTCAAGCCTCGATAGATGTTATCGTGAAAACACGTTGTCGTTCGAGCCAATCGGATCGGGGTAAACAGAAGAAACATTCGGTGCACACTGGGATGAACTTCGCTCAATTTGCCTCGGCGTCTTACCTTTTTCTTCACCTCCTCCGATCCACGGTTCCTTTCATTGATCGAATCGAATCAACGCGATAGTCCGACGACGAGAACCAAAAGGAGAGAAGAGAAAGATAAGAAAAAAAACGATATATAAAAAGGAACCGATGGAAAGATCGCAAGTCGTGGCGAGCCGGCGCGAGAAAAGGAAGCACGATGTCAAACAGTGTGTTCGCTTTGTTCTCGAAGTCCAGCGAGAAGATAATTTCCCGAGGGTTAATTCCTCCCTCGATTTCTCAAAGGCTGTACAGCCGAGGAAGGGAACGCGAAGGGCACGTTAACACTTAGCTCGCGCGACAAAGGTCCAATTCTCGGTCCCCACGGTGTCCTGGCACGACAATGGGAACGAACGTTCGATGAAAAGTACTCGGGGCTAAAGGAAGGAGAATTCTCTGTCATGGAATGGCTGGAGGAAGTGTGAGAAAGTGAAGTCTGGGGTGGGTGGGTCGAGCGAGAACAGGGATCGGGCCAAGGGGTAAGAATCCGTGGAGAACGGGGGATGCAACGAGGCTGCAAGTCAGGCGAGAATCTAATTTCCCGAGACAAATCCTTAAATGTGCCCTGGAGCCTGGCTGGAAGGCGCGAGTCAGACCGGCAGCTGGAATGAGCTCGCGTCTAGCAGCCGCGACGACGACCTTTAACTCGGTTCGCCAATTTTGCATCTCCATAACCTCGCGAGAACGCGTCATTAAGTTCATTCACGCGGGGAACGCGACGAATCGAAAGGACGATCCGCCGCCGCGTTATCCGTGGAATGTAAAATTTCGCGATAAGATAAAACCGTTACGGCTGATTGAAATTCTCCCGGCCAACTGCGTAGCGAACTTTGAAACTTCCGGTTAATGGGAAGATCGTCACCTAGTCAGACCGCGGGGCCAATGAAAGTATTTTTATCCAGAAAGTTTAGGTCGTTAACGAACTACAGGCGAGCCGTATGGACATCGAGTAATCAGCGGTCTGTTTTATATATTAGGCGTGTGCAAAAGGTTTTGGGCTGCGGATTTTCTACGATTGGCGAGCGGGGGCAAATATACGAAACCATGATACATGAGGTTATTTCGAAATAGGAGTATCCCAGACGCGAGCGTGCATGGACAGATCGCGGTCAGACGTTTGCGCCAGCAGCGAAGGGAAAAAAAGGTTCTGTTGCGTATTTGACAGGATCTGAAAGGTTCGCTTCATTAGGAGTTCCTGGGACCAAACTGTTACACAAACTAGCCTCAACTTGTACTGGAAAGTTCTTCCGCGCGCAGTGTACTCTACGCGTGCGGCACTTCTTAATCGGACAGCACTTTCCGCGATGCTGCAGGAACACGAAAATGTCTCGAAGGAGTTAGCCAGGGAATACATATCGAACACTTGACAATGCTAGTAACATAGACTAAAACTTTTGCATACGCCTGATATTGCGTTTGTATTTCTGTTCGGACAATGAATCCATTAACATGCAACATTCTTTGAACTTTGCGTAGCAATGAGACAATATCGATTTAGCGACACGTATGATACAACTGTTTAACATGTTTATCTGAGATTTGTCTATAACTTCTATAGAAGAATGGTTTCCTGCCTAAAATAATTGTACTTGGAGCGTTGCTCTTCTCTGGATCGTTAGGTCGTGTTGCAACGTTCCATCCGATCGGTCAGAGGAGGCAAAAAGAAATACGCTGCAATGTACAGTCAAGTCGTGGCAAAAGAGGACACATTCGATTGTGCAGCTGCGGGAAGGGCAGGTCGAATAATGTTGCAGGGATTTTACATACATATAGGCGACGACGACAGCGAATTGTGTTACTTTGGGCCCAATGGCATTTCTTTGTTTCTGTTCTGTATTCCAGAGTGCATGATGGACGACGGGAGCACCAGTGCCATCTTCTGGAAGTAGGAGGCACCGGTGGCGGCCGCTGAAGGTAACTTCGACTTCCAGGAGATAGCTAGCTTCCTTCCAGTACCTCTATTCTTCTTCTTCTCCGCAAATCGGCAGAAGGAGAACTTCTCTAAGAGAAAAAAAGAAAGAAAAGAAACGAAATTTCCTCTCTCATCACGCCATCACCGCTGATTCAGCCAGCACAGCTCGCCGCAAAGTTCATTTTGCTGCTCGCTAGTGTTTGACCCACGAATCCTGGCATTCCTTCACGAACTTCCTATCCCCCCCCAACGGCCCTGCCCAATTTCTTGATCCAATGTGCCGAAATACCCGAACCGGGTATAGCATATATTCGTACCTTTGAACGAGACCATAGTCGACACCCCGAATATTCCGGGAACAAAATTTCTAGACGTAACAAATTTTAGCGAAGCATTCGAGCGTTCCCATTTTTTAACGAAAGACAAATGACAACCGGCAATTCAAGTTATTATTCCGACTCGAGAATGTATACTGCTTGCAATAGTGCGCGATCCACTACGCGCTTGTCAATCCGGAATTTTTCTGCGAACGAATCGGAACGCGTTCTATTGGGCGTCTTGCAACGGCGATCTAGAAGGAAGAGAAAAACAAAAGAAATGGTCACACACTCGTACGAAAGAAAAGCTTCGCAAAGTGTATCGCGATCTTCGCTGAATTACCCGTCTCCGTCTCGGCTACCGTTTCCGTTCGTTCCCGATCCATTTCATCCGAAAACACGGCCACACAACGTGATACACTCTATAAGGTATTATAAATGATGTTGTTCGTGCCCACGTGCGTGAACCTTTATTTGGTAGCCGTAAACTTGTCGTTCGTGTTTTTTGCTCTAGTTATTGCGCACCGGCGTTATCACGCTGTTAAAACCTCGTTACGGCGGTTACTGCGTGGACGCTCTTAGAACTCTATGAATACTGGTCCCCGTCCCCCGGATAATTCATGTGGCCATCCGTTTCGCTATTAAACAAAGCACGTGGAAAGGAAATGAAGGAAGAGTAATAAATCATCTTAGAGCGTCTACCGACCGTATCTTAAAATGAGCCTCCTTTTTTCTTTTTTCTTTTTTTTAATCAAAAGGCCAAGTGTGTACATGGTACGCCTCGTAAAATACGAGCCCCCCCCCCTCTGCAACCCCTCAATTTCTTCCATTTTCCAATGTTCACCTTATCCATTCGTATGGGCAACCACCCTAACCGTATATATTATATATATATATACTATACCGCTCTTTTACAGCTATGACCATAAAATAGTGGCTCGCTCGTTGGATGTGTTGTCTCGTTCGTTGTCGATGTGTTTTTTATCACCTTTGTAAATATTTTCTGATTATGATGTCAGCTACGTTTATCTTATTGTATTTACTTAGATATGATTCTACGTGAAAATTTTTTACCCCTTACAATCCGCCTCAAACGTTTCGCCAAGCTCCTATAAGATACGTTCCACGAATTCCTGTGCGTCACGTCTTTTGTCACGTAGTCCCAGTCGATCTTGCACACCCACGATGATTTGATATCATTATTATACAGGGGTACACGTACACACAGGATACACGTCCAGTGCAGATATTTCTACAACGAAACGAAAACGAAGGAGAACAATTAAAACTGACTTTTCGAACCGATCAACCAAACTGGTTTACTGTTACGGACGTGATACCGTGAATTTGTAAATTTCAAGACACTTACAGAAAATATGGTACCGAATACGAACCACCACATGCCATACTTGATGTATGCAAGAGGTATCGCTGAAACTTTGAAACACTATTGTTACATTCGGCTCGGGGCTAAAGTTTTATAACTAGTGTAGTTGCGGAGAAACTCTATCGTTCAATTGTAATCACTTTTCGTACGTAACGAATTACTTGGGAAGTATTTTAAAGAACACTGTCGCGTTAATTGCAAAGACAATTATTACGCTCATTCGCTGGTAACGGGGTTTCTTTTAACATTCGTTATTCTTCTTCGGGGAGAGTCTTGCAATTAGTTTCGTTGGAACGAATCGAATAACCATTGCCTATACATCACTGTCTGTACTAGTTATGTCCATACACAATTTACAGTAATATCGCATCGAACATTAATTACGATCCTCAAAATAAAACCGAGAGTGATTAAAAGTTCCCGGACAGCTCGTTTCGCGTAAAACGCGTTTTGCAATATCCGTGCAAATCGATCACGCTCTTAAACGTTTAGCGACGTACTGAATAACGATGTTACATACGCGTTCGACAATCTGTTCACGCGTCTAATGCAACAAAACGACGGAAACAGAATCCAGGCACAAACTTCTTTACAAAATGACAAGTAAACATAACAATCATGGGTAGACACTCATTCGTTTATCACTCTTGCAAATAAGTTGGAAATAACTGCAAATTCTTTAAAGAAGAGTGATTAAGTGGCGTGTGACCCTTTATAAACGATATATGTATTGACCTCAGCACCACGTGGAACACCCGTTGGTGGTACCGTCTACAATCCAATTGCTCTCTTATCGAGTCACCCGAATACTTATATTAAAAAGATCATTGAACAAAATAGAAAAGAGAATAAAAATACACGGTCGTATAGAGAAACAGCAAAAGCCGATCTCAATCGTAGACACCACCGCCGGAAGTTCTGCCCGTAGTTGAGTCGCTTGTACGCCCCATCCGGTTTTATACGCGACTCCCGTTTTTTCTCCATCTGTTTCTTCGGCTTGTGGCGTAGGACGTAGGATTGAAATTGGTTGAATTACTTTTTACCTCCTTTGTTGTCGTAATTTTCTTACCTTCTAATCCCCGTTGAAATACATTATCGTCACTGTTCACACGTGTACGTTGTGCTATATATATATACTATTACCGTTGCCCGTATTACAAATCGACGTCTTACCACCTTTGTCATTCTATATTCCATTACATATATTCGTATCGTGAACGCATATGTGTATACATATACATTGATACAATCTCTCACTGTTATTTCAATGTTATAAAATGAATGGCCGTACTGGCTACGTGTTGGTGTTAACTTTTTTATAATGCAAATCGTATATATGTATATATATATATATATGTATATCTATATCTATATATATATATATATATACATATACATATATATAAATATATAGATGTACATATACATATATGTGTATCTATTACCCTTACTTCCTTCCCCTTAGGATGATGGATGCTGGTGTAACCGTGTAACTTTGTCGTTTTCGGTGTTAGCCGCAAAATCTCTTTTAATGCCTAAAAAGCGCTAAAAGCGAAACGTACCTATCTCTGGCATATCGACTAATATATTTTTTTGTTTTTTTTTTCTCTGTTCTCTCTATTTCAACGCGCGGCCGATCCACAGACAGAAAGCTGTTCGTGGGAATGCTCAGCAAGCAACAAACAGAAGACGATGTCAGACAGTTGTTCACTGCCTTTGGTACAATAGAGGAGTGTACTATCCTCCGTGGACCCGACGGCAGTAGCAGAGGTGAGTAACGTTTACAAGTTCCTCGCGTTCTTTGGACGATGTTGAAAAATTAGGACAACGACGGTATGAAGGTTTTTATATTAACATTTTTAGCGGAGAATATTTATACCTCGCGGGGGTTAGAATTGTTGACGATGGGAGAAACAACGGAGTGAACTTTATTGTTATAGATTTCATTGTTACTGGATAGAACTCGATTGAAAAGGACCAAATTGTCCAAATGTATCGACGGAAAATAAATCGCGGATCAATCATTTTTACGGAGATTTAAGCCAGAAGTTTTCGCGAACTAAATAATAGGTTTAATTGAGTACATTTAGTTCGAATGAAGTATAATATATCAAAGCAGGTAATGCTAAATATGTATATTTCTCGCTCGCTTGCCCATCCTTAATGGAATCCGAGGGGTTGCTGGTGGGCATTCTATTTGTATCCGCGGCAATTGCATAATATTCGACCCGAGAGCCACGGATCGGTAAAGGTTGTCCCAAGAACGACGAAAAATTGCGACGGGGGAAAAGGATGGGGAACTCGAGGAAATTCAGATGGGATTGGTAGGGCAATAATTTCCGCCTGACGAGTCAGTGAAATTTAAATATTTTCATATAAAAATGAAGGGTATAAGGAATGAGATGCCGGCAGAATATCTGGACGATTTAAAAGCAAAAGGGACGAGGTGAATCGAGCAAAATGATTAGTGTAGCAATTTAAATACCGGAAAGGCGATACTGCGGAAAGGGATACAGGGGTGAATAGAACGTTGGAGGACGAAGACGATTGCAGATGGATGTAAAGAAAAAGGGGAAGAGCAAAGTAGGCAGCATTCTGACGGGCGCGAATGTACTTAAATTCTACCATGGAGTGGAACTCACTTTCAACGCTTAATAAGATTTCGGTTCGTAGTCGATGATATAACGCAGCGTCCATCGTCTTCGCCAGGCACCGGAGACTTGAAACGTGAAAGAAACTGGGTAAATGCAGGATTGTAGAAACAGGAGAAAGAAGTATTCGAGGAAAGACTGCCGAAGATATTCCGGGGCACACTCCTTTACTTTACTAACATCGAATCTCCTGTTCGGCCCTCGGCCCCTGTTTCGCCAGCTTTTTCTTCCTCTCTACTTTCTTTCATTGAACAGTAGCCTTTCATCGTTGTCTCCGCGTCCTTTGTGCTGTTTGTCGAAAAACGGGACAATGTAGCGCCCAGTTTTCAGGCTCTTTAATTAAAATCACACGAACGCTAAACATCATCGCGTTTTCCGGATCGATCCGTTAAACTGGAACACTTCACCGGCCGCTCACACAGATTGCTAGTAATTTCAACGTCGACATTTGTTTGCGGATAAAAGCACGCTGGAAGTCACGAATTTATCTCCGAATTAAACTTCCCTTAGGGCATCTTAGGGCATCATAAAGTTACCTGTAGGATCCTGAAAAATCGAAACAATTGGCAATGAGTAATGTCTTTCTCGAATTTTAAAACGCAAACACTGTGTTCAAATGATGTCGGTATGAAAACTTTGCCCTGGATTGCGGTCGCATCGTTCGATTTGATTAAGTCTACGTGCGAAACTGGTTTTTTTTTTACATCGTTACGTGCTGCTACGTAAAGGAAATATTAACTAACAAAGGTAGCTGACTAGCTGCCCAGTGCTCAACTGGCTAAAATGAATTTACGCGATTGGATGTAATTGCTATCGCCCTTAAGTGCTTGTAATTTAATTTCAACAGGCTGAACATGCTTTCTGCAGAAAATCTTCCGTGCAACCCTACCGTTACAGCCCTCGTCCGGGTTCCAACCTGATGGAAACTTTCCGTACACGCTTCATCACCGGTCGCCCGGGCTCGCTTGAGTTTCATAACTAGCTAATCCATGACGTAATAGAGAGATCAGGGAAATCTATTCTCTACGGCTTCATCTGTATATCGCTTTAGGTCTGCCACAGCGGGTTCTAGAATTGCACGAATTATGTGCACAGCGTTCTAATCGTGAGTAAGCCTTATTTTAATAACTGTCTGTATGAAATGTGTGTAGAACTAGAATGGCAATTCGTAGGGAACTTAATTCTATCACCCACCGTATTCTCCCGTTGTGCATTCCAATAGGGAAATCCGTATTAATTAAATAATTAAATAAAATATGAACCTCCGCCATCGATCGAAACTTTTGTCGTAAGAACAATACGGAACGGCGGACGATGCGGCAAGGTAACTCGAATGCGCTTAAAGGCGTGAAACGTCCCGGCGACTCGCAGTTTTCGTCGAACATCGCCGATGAATTACAACCATCCAGAGAGTTATTAGCAGTCCACTTATTCTTCGCAAATAACTTCCGTTATCAGATGATGCTACCTAGATCGGTAGTTCGAAAGACATTCCCGGTAACGAGGAGTTTAAGGGGCGAACTCGGTTCGACGATTTTATGGAAACACACGACGGTTGTCTTCGTCATCTTTCAGGGTACCCCGCGTTCCCCCGCCGCCGTAGTAACGACAGACTCTTCGTCCAATTATTTTTCGCTCGCTTCGAAACATTTCAACACCACTTCAGCAACGAACTCGTTCTCTATTTTCTCGTTTCCGTGCCAACCTTTCCGCGCCTCGTTCCGTCTTCTTTCACCCCTTCGTCCACCCTCCCCGCTTCTCATCGGGCGGCGTTTTTCGATGTGCACGGGTCCCAATCGGACCGCCCCCCCCCCATCCCCAAACACGGGCCTCGAGCCCGCATTATCTCAATTGCGCGAGCAGCAATAATTCACCGCGCTAAGAAGATTATAAAATGTTTATGAATAATGGAACGAAATACTATTCGAAGCGGGGCCAAGGGTTCTTATTCTCTGTACCGAGCCTCGGAGGGTAGCACGATAAGATACTACCAACACCGAGGCGGGTAATGCCTAGGATCCTCTTTCGAAACGAGAGCTTCAACTCCCGTATCCGTGTATCGGCTTATTTCATTGCTGTGCATCGTAAACGTTGAGCGAATATTCGCGCAGCAGAACAATCCGGTGCGCTAAGTTGTAATAATATTTCGCCCTAATTAAATTCGCCGCCATTCATGCCCGGACAGTCGACCGTCGAGCGATATTGTATCAATTTTAAACAGCTTTCGTTGTCCAAAGACGCGAATAATGAGATTATGTTCCGCTTTCTTCCTTGCATTTCGACAGTTCCTTTACTTACCAATCGGCATCCTCTTGCTTGCGATAGCCATTAACTACTATCTCCGTTTGGTTTGTAAATGTTCCTGGTAAGAATAATGTGCTCGATATTTCGTCTGTGTCCGTGCAAGATATACCCGTTTGTCATGTTTGTTTGTCTTTAATAGTAACTCGTTGTGTATCGTGTTGTGTAATAAACGTGACCGTTGTTCACGAACCGACAAAATTAGCTTCAATGTGGATAAATTTCTAGGTCACTGTACACGTGTACCCGCCAATATTCCTTAATGCAACGCTGAAATCAATGATTAAGCACCTTTGTTGCAAGCGTCCGCGGCATAAATCAACCTTTGTTATTCATATGTATTTTCAAGGGCTCGTAGCATCGTACACCTTGCGTTATTGCTTAGCGTCGAGTGGAATGAAAGCCTCGTTACACTTTTTTTTTTCTCCTCCAGCAGAATATAAAGGTCGACGGGGAAGTATTTGCGATCTCTCGTTCGAGTTCCACGTTTGATCGGGTGACGTCAACGTATTAGAACGGTGCCGTTAACGACATTACTGACAGGAAGTATGACAAATCAATAATTTCCTCGGTCTAGCATTTTATGAGGGAGTATTATTAAACGGGCGATAGTTATCGATGATTAATCGTTTTCCTGTCACATGCACGGGTTCGTCCGTATGACGAATGTATCGTGCCCTAACACGCATAACCAATTTTAGAGCATTCCCGTTAAATGTAAGCGTGGATAAAAATTATATTCCCGCACTTTCGATACTCATTCAAATCATCCATACATTCTTTAATTGATTTCCGGGTCGCATTATCCTGTACCGAGCGTGTACCTCTCAAGTGACACGAATTTTATGGCGCACTGATCTTGCAGTTACTATTTTGTATGTTGCTCGGCGAAATCGAAAAAATGTTCGTCCAACATTATTTGAACGTGTCCGGCTCGAAGACGAGAATAAAGAGCAAAATCAAAGGCGCATAGTAGAACCCGATGGATTTCGTTTCGAACGCAAAATACCACCAGCGCAGAACGCGGCGGCAATGCAATCGCGAGGCAGCGTCGATGAGACAATCCATTGGCACGTTGTAACCTTAATTCGCTCAAATTGGCATAAGCGTTCGACGGCGGAAAAGCGAAAGACAGATACCTGGGCGATATTTCAAACGCCACGGGGAGGACACTAAATCAAAACGATGCCGCGAAATCGCTGGAAATCCAGACGCAGTAGCTTGAATGCAGACACACGAGCCCGGACGGTAAATCACGGGCAGCCTCGTCGAGTGGCTGTCGGAGAGTCCTGGTGCCGGCTCTCGTCGTACGAAGCATTTATTAATCGCTCAGCTCCTAAATCCCTTGGCGCAGCTGGGCTCGAAATGTTTGTACGTATTGCAAAGTAAAGCGCGCGAGAGGGGACGGCCAGGTCCTCCGGGAGAGGATTAGGTCGGACATATTGAGAGCTTCCTACCGAAAGCACCCTCCTTCTCGAGCTTCAGCCCCCGCTGGAAGGAGAGTGCAACCTGAACACCGCCCGAACTTGCCTGTGCAAGGAAAATTGTGGCTTTGCCGTCGTAAACACGATATACCACGACGGACACTTCCCATAATTGTTACACCGTGTTTGCCGTGATAACGTTCTGTTACCGGCGCGGCCCCCCCGTTTTCTGTTTACTTCTGCACTGGCAACGATTGTTTAACCAGGCAATGCATTACCTGAAATAATTATTTCCGCCTGCTTGTTGGCAGTTGCGATCACCGTGCAGGTTGACAATCACTTTAATCCACTGTACCTGTATTTGGACGTGCAATTAGTGTATTGGAGTGTATTAATGGTCTTGCTCGCGTTATTATATTATTATATTAGCGGATAATTGTTTGCTTTCGCTGGCAGGCGATGTTAGGTTCGGACCCTGGACTGTGAGGATATTTACTGGACAAATATATTAACCAAGATCTGAAACGTTTCCCATTGTCAAATGAAGTTTAGAAGTTTATACGGATCGAGTGCACCGTTACGGTGACACTAAAAAATATAATCTGGAATACACGCACGGCATTACTTTCTGAAGCGAAACACTAGTTACGGATTGAAACGATAATTGTTCGGGGAAAAATTGTCTCGCGCGTGGCAAACGAACTCGTTTGTCGCACTAATTAACCGTGCTTCGGCGTTGCCGTCGTTGATTAAACAAATCTCCACTTATCACGTTATCAGATTTGCGTGAGATTAAATTCTGCGTGAAACACGATAAAAGGAGGCAGGCTGTAATCAACGTCGCCTTTGATTCAATCTCAAGTTTTTAATCGCGTTGCCGAACCACATACATAATTCCATTGGCATATCGCCATTGACATTTCCAAAGTTCTTCAACGAAATACGTATCTCGAATCCGTTCGATCTGTCGACGACGCTTTACGATGATGGCTCCGAATTGCCGTTCCTGGCCGCGATAAATCAATAACGGTCCATCGCTCTATTTCGTTTTATTTCCCCATCGAGCCTAGTATCGCATACGATATCATCGAGATTTTACCAGAGGCTAATAAATGGGAACGAGGGCGATTCCGAGAAGAAACAGCGGCGCAGTAGTCGCATAAGTAATTTGCGTGACCAACTGGATTAACTGGCGCCGCCCGTTTTGTTCTGGTATCAGGTACCTCTCGTTTAACGATTATCAAATAGAATGCTGCTACGAATCACGCGAAGCGTGCGCGATCTGATAAAAATCCTGGCCCGCGTCATCCAAGTGTTCGGGTCGCTGGCGAACCTGTTCAAACCGAACACCAAGGGACGATGGTCCAAATGATATTGAGCAGATTTGACACCTTGTCACGTTTTCATGTGCACGGGCAATAATGTATGAAAAATATCCCATAGTCTATTATAGTGCTAAACGGCTTCGATACAATCACTGTGCAGTCTAACGTTCGCCCGGATAATTAATTACAACGAATGGCGTTTGAAAATTGTTTGCAACGAGTAGAAGAGATCTTCTGTTATTGTTCTATCGACTTTCTGTGTTCATTTATAAACCATTTAGAACTTCAATCATTGTTCAACAACAATTCTCGGATGATTCAAGTTATACAATGGAAACAGTGAGATCATAAGCAACGCAAGTTATCATTGGATAACTTTTCAGGCCAGGAATTTGCAATAGTTCTGCCTATCAGTGAAGAAAACAGCTGATTCTTCCTTGAATTAATGTCAACAATATTCCTCTTCGAAATATGCCTGCGTATTATTCGAACGATTTTATCAATAATTCAA
Source organism: Nomada goodeniana (assembly GCA_963969485.1). Classification (NCBI taxonomy): domain Eukaryota; kingdom Metazoa; phylum Arthropoda; class Insecta; order Hymenoptera; family Apidae; genus Nomada; species Nomada goodeniana. The sequence goes on from OZ018299.1 coordinate 4,134,972, forward strand.
TGAATTAAGATTTGATCTTGCGCGATTTACCTCGTACCTCTGTTTCAACAAACAATTAATTTACACGGTTTCCCCTGCTCAAAGTATAATTTCTCGACTCGATTTGGATCACAAGGATTCGGATCACTGCCCGTTTGATCAATCTTACATTAACGTGACTTATCGTCAACCAGGCACGTCAACCGATGAATAGCAGTGGAAGAAGTTGAATAGATACGCGTGTCATTGGCCGGCCGTATATCTGGTCTATTGCATCAAAAGTTTCGTCAATATTCGTGGAAAATCTCGCCCGGATATCCCCTGCGCCAGGGGTCAAACGGATAAAAAGGGAGACGGGGGAAAAAAAGTTATAGGTACCCTAGTTCCTTTCCGCGCCGCAGCTTTTGCCCGTCAACCGTAAATACACCATATTGCCCATAAACCTCCACAGTCGTGCATTACCCATCCCGATTTGACGTGCCCCTTCCGACTCCTGTGGCTGTTCGTTCTGCGTTATCGAATAAACCGCCGTTGGTCGGCTTAACTAGACGTTTTAAAGCGCCGCGGCGGTTCTTTTGCTTCTCCGTTTTCTACTTCGTCCATCTTCCCACTCGTAACGAACCCTTTTCTTGCTGGGCTTCGTTATTTCAGTTTAATGCGACGACGTCGTGACGATCATTTGTACAACGGGGACGAAGCGTCCTAAGTAATACAGATTTCAACGATATTTCGCAATCCTGAATCATTAGCACAATCGTACGCAGTAATGGTAATGAAAAGTTTCGTGACACACTGTTCCACCAACAAGCGGCACCGTTAGCAACGATATGCCGACCAACGACAGATGCATAATAGGGCCACCATCTTGTTATCACTTTCACAACGCTGTTTCACAGCTATCTACACAGACACGTGTATTTTTAACGCGAATGTTGTGCGACGTTCCTGTTCCTGAGCGGGATATTGAACGTTCGCTACTTTTCAACCCCCTGCACCCCAATTTATTCTATCGATCGAAACGATGTTAAATAGTTTCAACAAATGTCCAGTCGGTCACATCAAAGTTACGCAGGTGTGCATAAAACTAGTAAGCTTCACCACCATATATTTTGCCCGGGACAAGAATAAATTTGCCGAGCGCAAGCACCCGATCGTACCTCGACAATTCTATTTATTTCCTTTCCGTACATATTTCACAAAAGGATGCCCACCTCTAATAGAATTTCCTCAGAGCGATCGAATATAACAGCAATAGCTGAACAGTCGAACAGTCCAATAAACATTTTATATCCTATCTCATTCTGCTGTCCTTCGTCGGCATTGAACTCTCCCGCTATTATACCGACTCCACTCCAGCCTCCAACGAGATGGCCGAGGGAAGCCGTGATGTACGATTCGCCGGATGGCACTAGGAATTTAATAATCCGTCTTACACCTTTTGTAAAACGTGACGCTTGGTAGACGGCGTATATTATTACGCCGACGGTGTCGTAACCGCAACGAGGAGTTTTACGAAGAGTTTTACCACTCAGGGCTTCCCTTCGTTTCCAGACCATCGCCCCGTCGATCGCCCCGTTGTAACGGATTCGCGATCCTGTAACAACGAGCCCTTAATGACGGCGTGCCTTATGTTTATCGCATAATGCAAAAATTTGCTATTTCCTTTACGAGGTAAACGATGCGAAGCGCAGGTCGACTGCAGCCACCTTGGCCGTAACCACTTGAACAAAATAACGCCTCGATTTTATTTTCAATATTACGTTTCGGTTAATCGAACAACTGCTTGGCACGGTGTTTTTTAAGGAAACCGAATTTCTTTCCCGCGAGCCCGTTGGCGTTACCAGGAATCGTTACTGTATTATTACATCATTTGACACGAAATTTTTGAACAAACTTAGACATTCTTGTAATACAGAAAATTATTCGGCATAAATCTGTTCCGTTTTCAATGGAGAGAAATTTAACCTGCTCCAAGAGTGAAACCTTCTCTGCTTGGAGAATACGTGGGCTAGCGATTAAACCGAACGTCCCCTTGTTCGACGGATCGTGGAAGATGATAAAGAAAGCAAGTTCACTGATTTGAAGAATATAATCACAGCTCCATCATGCACGTCGTTTAATTTCACGTAGAGTAAACGAACGATCGCGAAATTGATTACTCCGTCTGATTACCTGTAACCAATACGCATGATGCACGGATGCGCATACATAGTTCTGCCCGTATATTTTCAACCTGCGATCACTTTGCCGCGTTCGTACGACAACAGATTCCGTCACCATGGGAAAATCCGTGCGTTCGTTATCCCTCCAAATACACCGCTACGGCGTATAATCTCTAATTGTTACAATTTCCAACCGGGGAATGGATGGGATCGATTTATCGGGCGCGTTTCTGTTAACGAATTCGCATAATATCCATCAAACGAAGCAACCACGTTCACAGTAGGCTGGCAAACGTTTGAAAAATTCGACAAATTTTCCGCGAAAAATATTACTCGAACGTTTTCCGAATAAAAGCATGGATGCTAGTTTTCGCTTGGCTTCGGTGTTTTCCAAATTTTCGCGAGATTAATTAATTGATTAAATGAAAATCATTTTCATGCCATCGGAGAGATTCAGTTAATTATAAACCGCAGCGATTCGCACGCATTTAGTTTATAAAACTTTCGTCGCTTGAAATTCTAGGAAAATTGCGAATTGTATTCTGTCAAAACTGTGCCGCACAATTCGTGTATTGTACTGTCTCTAGCGTAAACTAATCTAGTAAAGTCGTTTTGGTGCATAGTGCAGGAATGAGTCACCGATCGATTGAACTTAGATTTACTTCGAAATGAGTAATCGGTCGATCGAATTTCCTTGGTCGAAGACTTAGCCGAGATCGCTAATTCCGTCAGACGGAGACTTAACTACTTATCTACTTAATTTTCTATACATATATTCCGCACACGTACAATATAAGCTGTTATCCACGCAAGTGCGTCATGCTTGACGGCAGTGCGCTTCATCTGATTGCTCAGCGCAAGGGCGAAAACCATTAGCTGGCTAGGGGGTGGATTCTTAAACCTCGGGCCGCCTAAATCTTGACTACTTAAATCCCGTTTTATCTCGGCGTTCGCAGAACGCTCGAGTTATTACCGATGTTACCATACTCTAAACCGTGACAACAAAACTATCAATCCAACCGGTCCATTCGCTAAATACACCACATCTAAACCATTAATTCCGTAAGTAATCTCAACTTTGCAGTAAGTGAAGTCAACTTCGTCCAACCCCAAGCAACTGAACCCACGAACTACCGAACAATATCCATCGCCCAAGATCAGACAAAACCGTCGACCCCGTGTACCGCGTGACCTCCTCAGACCCGAAAGGACCCGACCACCGAGTGCGTCCGCGGGTCGCCCAGAGTGACAAGCTTTCCCCGCGAAATGCAATCGCCAGATTGTCCAACGTCAACACGAACACTGAATATCCGGTGCGGCGAGGATTGCATCGACGAAGCAACCAGTAATCGGTTCCGCAACGTACCAGCAAAATGGAGCGCGCAGGTAAAAGCGACGGCGATGCGATCAAACAGACGGAATTACTAGGTACAAGTCGTAGGACGCGGATGATTGGATTGCCGCCCAAAAGAGGCAGCAGAGTGAGAGAGCGAGAGAAAGAGCGAGAGAGCGAGGGTTTGGGAGATTTTGGATAGCGACTGGATAAAGAGAGTGAGAAAAGGGGGGGGGGGGTGGATGGAATGGTACGTAGAAGCGGCAAACGACCAGCCGTCGCGTCGTCGAGGTTTATATGCGCGGGTTGCACACACGCTCGTCCGTGCGCCCTGGCCCGCGTGTGTACACGTGCCCACAGGGCCGGTGGGTGCGCGCGAGCGCGCACGCGTTTCGTAAATGCACGTTAATCCGCCTGCCGAGTACATTTGCGGCGTTGGTGCCGCCCATCGAACCGTCGAATTTTCGTTTCCTCTGTAAAGCTCCCTGTTTGCCGCTCGAGCAGGAAAGCAGTCGGTGGATGCACACGCGCGCGCGCGCGTTCGTCGAGCAGCCGCGTACACAGGGACACAGGTGCGGCAGGAGAGGGCCGACCGGCCTCTGGCAAATCCTGCAAACGATTTTAGCTTCTAGTTGAACCTCTTCCGGCGCTCGGGGGAACGGTGGACGGGCGATCGGGCAGGTGGGAGAAGAAGGCAACGAAAAATAAATTTCGAGCTCGGACACGGGCTTGTGCCCCTGTCGGCGTTCGATTCGGGCACGCGACTCGTTGAAGCGTTTGCGGCCGAACGTTCGATTCGGCCGGTTCGTCCCTAAGTAATTAGAAACGGCCCCCGTTAACGTTGCCGTTGCGATTACGTACCGCGGCCGCGGCGGTCAATCGGGATCGACCGCGTTTCGGAGTACTTGACTTATCGCGTCCTTATATTTGTTTCTTCTTGCACGCGCCGATCGATGCACACGTAATTCGACGTATGTACTCGGGTCCGATTTTGCGGCTTCGCTGTATCAGTTGCCCGGGCCACAGTTGCCCAAGTTTTTCCCCGTATCTGTTGCGTGCAACGCTGAACAGAGGGAAGAATAGGGTGGTACGCGGGGGACAATAGGGCCGTGGCGTAGGATTTGACGTGTCATAAACGTGTATAGGACACGTGGCTCGTGTGCGGATCTATAAGTCCAAGCGTGCGAGCGCATTTATATACGTTTCTGTGTAACGCATCGACTGGCACAGGGGGACATAATACGCATGGACGCGTAGCGAACGAAGCCCGATCCCATAAGCCTCAGGGGCGTCACAATAATTATAAAACTACGGGCAACAATCGTTCGAACACTCTCGGATCGCGGGTCAGCCTCGAAACTGCTGCCCTGGAGGTTTGCAATTCACCCTCGATTTAAATCCACGTTCTCTCTCTCTCTTTCCATCGCTACTCCCACGCATACATATACGCCAACCCTCCATCTCCCTTTCACCGTCCAGCTATATTTTTCTTTTTCCCTCCCCCCTGCCATCTCTATTCTTGCGCCTCTCGATCCGTCCCGCTCGCTCTTTCCCTTTGAATAACGTTCTCGCTTGCGCACTTCATGCGTGGCAGTCATCGTTTCATCTCGATTCGATTCAATAGCGGCAAAGCCGATGCCCGTTTCACGCGTTCATAGCGGCCTACGCCCAGTCGAAAGTCGAGCAAAATCGACGAACCAGACCGGAAAAAGTTTCCACCATTATTTCTAAACTTTGCTCCCCAGCCGGGCAACTTTTCGGATTTCATCGAGTGCTTGAACGAATCGCATACACCGATTCCTCCTCCGTATCGAATACAAAATGCCCCGCCGGTTTCCCCCGCGTTACACTATCGATACGCAACGGCCGACATTACGATAGAGTAGACGGCTGTCCGTCGACGTTAAACGAAATTACACCACGTTCAGCGTGCACCGAATTGTTCGTACATCGAGCCGATTTTCGCGCGAGCTCCGTGTAATACATATTTTCGCACGACACCGTCGTCTAATTGCGAGTAACGAGCGCGAAGCGTCGACCATCGCGGTTTCGTTGCGTTCCACTTTCGAAATGAATCCAACGGGTTACGCCCGTGGTATTTTTCAAGCTGGCCTTATCCGGGATCTTAGGATGGAAAGAGGATATTAAAGGTCGCCGTGGCTCGTAAAGCTTGGGGAACGACGCGGGCTTCGGGTGGGTTTGGTCGCGGGCGGAATCGTCGGGCCGCTGTTAACACACACTGGAAATTCAGCGACCGTGATTGCACGGTAATTCTATTAGGCGGTCGTGCGCTTTGCGCGTTCCACGGCGAGACGGAAATTGTGTTTTTAATTCCGCCTGCTAAATCAGCCGGGGCTAAACAAGTATTAACATTCCGGGGCGGCCGGTTGCGGCCGCGGTGTACGCTCGAAAAGTGCCCGGCGTGGAAAAAAGACGGCGAGGGCGACGGGGGAACGAGGAGGGGCGGTGATAAAGTGATAAGCGGGGGAAACGTTGGGGAAATACGCGGGCACGGACAAAGCTGAAACGCGACAATCTGGCGTATCTGCGCGCGAGGATTCAGACGCGGATGCCCGTGCGCTCGGAAAAGTCAAAACGTAATACGATTAACGGACATTAAATTGAAATACCCCATCTGGGAATTCGCGGCTTCTCGCGTCGCCGATTCGCGGCGGTGTTTTCCGCCGTCCTGGCGATCACTCCTTTTTCTCCTTTTCGTTCGGTGTCTGCCACTCAGCGTCGTTCTCTCGCCCTCCACGCCCGCCATACCCCGTCTCCACGTGCCTACGCTACCTGGATGTTGCGACGGGAAAAATCGCATTTTCTCCGTGACATTGTCGAAAGGGCAGGCTTCGCGTCGGGGCGACAAGTTGGAACGTTGGTGCGTTTGGTGAATTTGATTTGTCTGTCGTGCGGGTAGACGCTCTCGCTGTAATATCGGCCGACGCGACGGGGTGCGCGTTCAAGACGTTTAAATAAAACAATGCACGGCGACAAACGTGGGGTGGAAAAGGCTTTGGAAGATCGGCAGGGCGGTTGAAACAGGTGAAATATGGGGGTTGCGGCATCGAGTACCGAGGGGACGTCAAACGATTCAATTCGCACCGCGTTTCTGTGTAACCAGCCTATTAAAATAATGTCGCGTGTTAAAGGTGTTCGCGTATCGCCCCGGCAACGGGACGGTAAGACCGCGAAATTCGCCGCCGTAAAATCCCCAACTTTTTCACCCCCGACCGTTCGGAATAATGCGCGCTCCGTTTCGAAGCGCTCTGCAACCGGACGCGAGGCAAATGAAACGTTAACACCGGAGGTTACACAATCTACTTCCCCGTCCGCGTCGACGGCGAACGAAACGAAGAGAAACAAAAAAGGCGACACACGCGAGATATCGTTAAAACATCGAAATATTTCATTTCGCACGTAGCGCATACTGGCTGTCTATTATTATCTCCTGCCGGAGAGGTCCGACGATTTTATCCAAATATTGGGCTTGAACCGGTAATCCGTTTAATGGATATTTTGCTGGTAAAACGTAGATCGGTATAGGATATTAACGTCGAAAACGCGGAGCAATAAACGGGCCTCCTGAGTAAAGATTAAATCGGAATACCGGCCCGAGAACGTGCTTGCCATTGATATACACGGGATTCACGATTCACTTCCGAACGTGGATATTAAATCGACGCGACGGGTACACGCGCCGCCCCGTCCGCGATGCTTCCTGCCGGCACGAAATTATACGTCCACCTGTCCAAAAGCCGATAGCTTCGATTTTCCGCGGCCTCGTTGAAAACGACGGCGACGTAACCGCCTGCGACCGTTTCGCATAGGATAGCATAGGATAGCTCGTCGGCCGTAATTTTCTTCTTCTTCGTTTCCACTGCGCCGTGTCAAGAGATTTATTGTTTATTGAAACCGTTCGCGTTCGGATCACGGTGATCAGGGATACAGCGTTACTACAAACGAAATCCTCTATCCGGGGGCGGGGGGGGGGTGTGCGAGCGCGAGAGAGACGGGTAGAATAGGGCGGCGGGATAGGAGAGAGCGCCAGGGGGTTGGAGATGGACCACTACGTGACAGGGACACGAATCGCGACATTAATACTGAGCGCTCCTTTATTTTCTTTTACGTTCCGACCGGGACGCGAGGACCGCCTCGACGAATTTTAACGAGGACCTCGTCTACGTCCTTGTGAAAAATTCCAACACCCCGTGCCGCCGCCGCCTCTTTTCCTCCCCTCCCCTTTCCGTATCCAGCCTGCCTTGCTTCGTTCGACCGCTCTTGTCGCACCGCCTTTACGGCTTGTGCTTTCCCCGGCTTCTGTGCACGATTTACACTTCGTCGCTGCAGCTGCCGCGATGGAGAATTTTATGACAGCTTCATCTCCTCTCTATATTCGAATCGCTTCGCTATGCGCCGGCCCCCCGAATTGATCGCGTTTTTGTTGCACCGTGCGCTATCGCGTGGTATCAGATTTAATAACAGCGTGCCGCTCCGCCTCGCCCGGTCCGCTCTGCACACGGTGTCTGTACATGGTACCGGCATCGTTTTTTGGGCGCGCGGTCACGCGACAGAGCGTAGACGCGAAATAATGACGATGCTGTCAGTGCAACGAGACGCGGAGGATAATTCGAGGGCTACTTCTCGATGATGCGAGTAACCGTACATTACGAGCACTTCGATTGTCCGATTGCGATCGTTCAGTCAACGGAAATGCGTTAAGAGGATATTTAAGTACGTTCAAGGACGAATGTACGTGTTTTCGCGTTTTGTATCGCGACGATGTAAGGATTTTGCTCTTTCGAGCTACACCATTTTACAGAATAATGATTTTATCTTCACGATACCTAAGCCCCACGATGCCCTTATTATATTTAACACGCTTCCGTTCAACGGCAAACCGCTTTCAAAGAAAATTCGCACAATCTGCGTCAATAGTGTCTGTCACAATGGCGTCGCGGGTGGAAGAAATTCTGTTGAATCCATTTTCCACCCCGAAATGCGACGGGCTGCCGTTTTGGGGGGAGGGGGCGCCAACGACGACGTGTTCCCTGCTGATGAAACTTTAGGGCGGGAACGCTACGAAGGGCCTCCGAAAGGAAAATCAATGTGGTGAATGAGCTTTGAACGTGGCAGTTTGCCACACTATCGCCACGCGAGGGTAACTCGTATTAGAGTGAATTCTGTGCCACGTAAGCATGCACGGGGGTGGTGGCGAGGGAACGTGAATCATGCACAGAGTGTGTGCACACGATACTGCCTCATTGTTCACGAGTACGCTCTCGTCATTCAATTTTCCTTCGTCGAAAATCAATCTTTCTTCGAAATCGATCAATGACGCGCAGAATTGGCGTTACAAATACAATGCGAGAGCTGAGATCATTCGCTTCCAATAATGGAACGGTACTCGGATGCACACGCCTCGCGATTATATTCATCGTGGAATTGAAATCCATCCTTACATTCGTGTCAACTTTCGAAGGGAACTCGGTATTATGGAATACTGATCTCAATCGGAGGTGAAACCGTCTGTGCAACTTGCACGATTACAGATTCACGGTAACAGTCGACGATATCAATGGATCAATTTGAAACTCTGCAAAACATTGATACGTATTGGTTTGAACTGATATTGCGTGCGCAAGCCGTATTAACGCGTCTTTATATAGTTAATTATATTATAGTCAATTGCCAAATAGTATCGGCATTTTAAAACTTCAGAACCGTCGTCCAGCATGGATTAAAGTTAAAACAGAATGGAATAAACGATCACGATATCGGACACCTCGAAGTTCCGCAGCTGTCCATCATGCCCTGATCCTATATAATTGAATTTTCTTTCGTTCACCGAACACATTGCACTTTCATCGCGTCGCGGCCGCCGCAGCAACGTTGCTCGACAAACATTGACAACGTAAACCGTTGCAGCTACGTTGCAACCATTTCCGCGCTAATGACAACGAAAGCCGTGAAAATCGCATCACGTTCTGTCACATTACTCTCAATCGAATCCAACGACTACGATATAATAACGTGAACGAGCCGGCGGCTAACCCATTGGGCGAGGCATTGAAATCACTGCGCCGGTTCATTTCACTCCCACTGCGAAACGGCCACGCCGATGAAAGCTTCCTATCGCGAGTCTTTCGCACTTGAAACGCGCAAGAAGGAGAACATTAATTTCCCACACCCTTCTCGACGTTGCACCGCGAGAGAAGAGAGACCGTGAGTCGGAACAGATTAACCAGTGTCAACCGTTTTGAGAAATAAACTCTAATGGAGGTGGGGTGACGGCACAGCGGTTCCCTTTTAATGTATTTACAGAAGAACCGAGTCACTCGAAGGGAAAGAAAGCCACCGTCTTTTCCGCATCCGTTTGCGAGGGCGCGGCTGTGAAACGGAAGGGTGTGCGACCCTTCCCTCGGCGAAGCCAACCCTAAATGGCAGCTCGCCAAGTGTGCTAACACCCTCTCTTCTGCACATGCAGGCGCCTCCTTCTGTCCTTTTCCCTCTTCGCAGCCGCCCACCCCTTTTGCCGACACGCACACCGTGTCCTATTCAATGTACCGGCTACACGCACTGCACACGCGGCTCTGCACACAATGCTCGCAAACACTTTGCATTCGTAAACATGCGTAAACAACAACGGCGGTTTCACACCTAAGGTACAAACCGCCCCGAAACTGCACAACCGTGTGCATCGAGACGGTGTGTCGGCACGGATTGAAGTTCACTTTTAGATCTCCGAGATTGCACGGCGCGCCGTGATTGTCTTTCGTCGTTTCGCGAGTGAATTAATCGGCGACGTTTATTCAGGCGTTCCGTTATTCCGTTGGGCGTTTGTTCGCGCGACACAATTGCACTCTCTAATTAATGACGCGGATACGTCGATATTTAGTTTACTTTAATGTGCAGGCGCGCGTGTTGCATTGCGCGGTGCAGTTTTGACGTGGGAAACGTGCAAACTGTATCTTGCTTAATCGAAGAAATTCGCTGTGATTTATTTCTTCGAACGCCAGTTCGACAAGGTTTGGTTATCGAGCGAATTTGTATACGTTACATATCACTTTACCTGCGACAATCGTTTATTTTCGCCTGTTAACTCGTTTCCCCGCAAGGAAATGTATTCTTTTCCATCACTTTACACACAGCTGGTTAAGATCACTTGTATAATTATGATCTTTGACTCGTCTGCAGCTAATGCCATTCGCAAGCATTCGAATTCATCGGATATCATTCCCAAGCTTGTAAGTATTGCATTTATTTCTCGGTGTAAAAGGTCTCTGTGGTGGTCCTTGTATTGGGACGTTTGCACAGTTTCGAAAGATATTGCCCAGAGTTTCGTACAGTTTCGTACTGCCTCGGGTGAAACATCGAACAGCAGCCTAGGATACATGTCGTTTATAGATTCGTAGAAGATGCCTCTGGCGATCGTGGGTCAATAAAAGTACGCGGCAAACAACAGGTTGTGCATCAAGTGGATTACGTCCAATAAAGTTGGCAATATCGTTTGAGTTGAAAACCAATGAATAGCTGTTTCATTTGGTTCGGTTCCCACCCTTTGATAAAATAGAGCCGGACGGGGATGCGCGGTTGCATATTACTGGTATGGTTACTGGCTCGCAGGAAACAAAATACCAATATCGAGGCACAAGAATCAATTGAAAGAAATGTCATATCGCGCGGTCGTTACAGGCCTTTCATTTCATCAAATGTTCAAGTTGCTGCGGCAAGGAAAGCCAAATTTAAATCAGCGGTTTAAACATTTCCATTGACAATCAGTGTCAGCTCCATTGATGCATCCCTGAGCGTCCAATTGGAAGCAATTTTTGCTGGGACGAGTGGGGAACTCTGTTCTAGCACGATTACCAGGAAGACCGAGCATGATTCTCAATTGGTTCGCGTAATAAAATTTCACCATCCTTCACGAATACATGGCCGGAAAGTTTCACGGACAGTGATTTCGAAGCTCCTTGCTCTATCTGAAGGGAAACTTCATAATATTCTCAACCACGATCACGTCTCGTTCGGATTAAGAAGCTCCATCGAAGAAGCGATTAAAGATTAGGTGCCCCGTCGACCTTTCATACGAGCTATAGTTTGTACCTCGATCGATCAAAACTTGAAGTTTATCAGGACGTCAGCAGACTGCCAACTTCCTTAACGTTTAATCTGATATTTCATTTTTATTTCTGCCGTTTCAAGTGACGCGGTCCAATATAAAATAAAGAAACGTCCACTGCGGTGAAAGTTACCATTTCTTCGAGGGAATGGAAATAGTCCTGTGTAACTCCAGTTTAAACTAATCAATTGCATCGTTGCCATTTGTAGCTGTGTAATTCCCATCCGAAGTTAAACTGAAATAATTGTACGCTGCTGTAGACGGACTGTGCATTAGTCAATCGAGTTGTTAAACGTCATAGTCGTATCGCATACATATATATCGTTTACAGTCGTGCCTACAGTGGTGGTACAGTAGTTAAATAGAAGTGGCAACGAAAGGTTTTGCGATCGGTTTACAAATATCATTCCCTTCTTTTCATACGCTATATCGTACTATAGATTCTTCGCAGCGAAGAACCCTCAATTATAACGGAAGTAAAAGGGATTCACGAATGCGTACACGCAACGAACGAAAGCCCGTCATCCTTACTGACCATTCAGCACTATAAAGGGAGCTCAAATATTGATTCGGTTGGCAATTATGAGTGGTTTTTCACTGGATCTCCACGGGTGTACCCTTCGGTCCTGTTCCCTGGGTTCGCTTAATTACGGGATGTTTGCGTTTCTCAAAATTAAACTCCTGCCCGTCAGGATGGCGCATCGCGGTAGCCCTCGGGCTATTCTAAACAAATTTACATCGAACTGCAGACCGTTCCACAATAGCCGATTATAATCCTTCGACGGGTTCCGCTTCCACTTCTTCCTTTCTCATCGACCGCCCTTTCGCATTTAATTGATCGCGCGAGAATATGTGGAAGTATAACCATTATTCATTGGCACGAAGATACGTGCACTCACTTCGTGCGTGTACATACGACGTGGAGACTTTTCTATTGACACTGAAAATGATCAAATAAATCAACTAAATCCTGCATTTGCATTTCCGTATATTTGATTACATTTAATAATGTGAAAAATATAGATTTCACTGTTTCTACATTCTGATTTCTAACAACACTTACGCGTTTCATTTTCACAGCACGCCCAACGTGCTGTGAGTATGACGAACTAGATGAGCCGAAATTGTCAGACGCTGGTCTAGCACGGAGAATCGCCGTACTATACATAAAGAATAATTATACGGTACTAATCATCACGGCGATAGGCGATCACGTAACAGATTGCACGTAGGGTTACCAATAAAAAGTAGCCAAGCGTCATGGTTGTTGCTGGAACGGCAATTTTTTTTCATCGGTTTTCCAGAACGTCCACCCTCGTACACATTTCTGTCAGTCGCGAAGGAATGTGATTGCAATAGAAAGCAGATTGGAATGAGGGGAAACGAAGCGAGTTTCACCGAAGATCTCTTGCGGTTTACTTTTGTGGCAGTAAATTAACGGATCCCGGCCGGCCACCCCTTGGGAACCCTTCATGACGTTTCGACCAGTTACAGCCCTTGCTATGCTTTCCCCGAAATTAGTGAAAGACTAAAGGAAAGAGCGGTGGCCCTCGGTTCAGGGGATAGCTGGTTATTGGTCGGAAACTTCTTCTTCCTCTTTTTGCGTTACATTCCGATGCCGTTCATCATAACAAGGAAAGATTAACCGCCCGGTAATAATTGCTTATCCCTGCTTCAATGGCTACTTCCAGTTCCAATCTGTTCCACTGCTATATTTGTCGTTAATAATAAACGACAAACTCGTCTCGAATTTCGATGCAACCCTGTAACGGGAAATGATACGAAACGCGGTGCTGGAATATCGAACGGAGTGCTGCACAAAGTGTATGAAAGTGCGGTATATTGTATTCGGAACCGTCGTGCTCGCGTTACAGCAATTACGGCGCGCTGTTCTCCGGCGACGGATTCCGCAAATGATTCGCGGGGATGGCAGAAAAATAAGAAACGGCTGAAAGACACAAGGGAAGTGGAGGGTGACGTGGTACGTGCCTCGGTATCAAGCAGCCGCGGAGCTGCTTCCGCGAAGTTTAATTAAATAACGAGGTGGCGTCGCGCGACGACGAGGGTGCACTTGTGCCACAAAGCGAGACCGACAGAAGGGGCGGCGGTGAAGGTGGGAGAAGGACAGGCGGAAGGAAGCGTGGAAGCCGGCGCGGTAAGAAAGGCCGCGGACGCAGAGGTGGAGTTGGTCCTGGGGCCGAGGTGCCAAGTTGCTAGGTGACTTTGCTAGTTATTTAATTAGCTCGGACACTCTCCTTTTGCTTCACTGCGCCCCCACCGGCCCACCTTTCCTTTCGACTCTTTTTACTCCTCGAAACGCCACCCCCGTTACCAAGACTGACTCTTCCTCTCGCTTTGATATCTCAGGACCCTTGCTGCCTTTACCGCTATTTCCTTTATGACCTTCAGACGACAATATACGTCGCGCTCGCTGTTCCCCAAGCTTGACTTACTTTCGTCTCTTTGGTCATTTCTGCACGCCCATTTGCCTGCACGGATCCTCCTACTGGGTCGCTTGGAAAAGTCAATGCAATCGACGCAGAAACGACCGGGGCATTTCCACCTTTAACTACAAATTCAGACCGGCGATGTTGAAGGGAGAACGGACACGACTGTGCTAATTAATTTTCGTAGACTTACCGGGAATCCACGCGGTCTTATTGTTCGAATGTGCTCGACGGAATACGGTATACGCGACTGGCAGGGCAATTTATTAATGTTCGACCGGTTCCGACTTGAACTTGTATTTTGGTGTTATATTTATCTTGACTATAGGGCAGCTCGGTTCAACTGGAGAATTCCAATTGCCGGAGCGGTTCCAATGGACCGAGCAAATCATCCGAAAACAATCTGCATTAACGAACTACAAATTGTAGCGTCGATTTCCACAATTAATCGAGAAACGTTCAACAGGGTTCCGCTGTCTTGTTTCGCCGGAGGACGATTCGAAATTTCTGGTAATACGGCGACAACGTGGCGAACCTTTCTTGGTTTTCGGATCGCCGGGCGAATGGAACGAAGAGATAGGGAGAAATCGAGCACGAAGGGCGCTATGCATGTATGCATGCACGTATGTGTGCGTTTGCCACACTTTCGAACAAGGAAAACGAATAGATTCCCCATGGGAAGCCGACAACCTTTTCCTGTATGTTCAAACACTATTTTCGATTTAAACCGAAAGCGGAAAGCTCCGTAAGCTTGCGGGGCTTAACCTGGCGACAGGATGATTGCTGGCATTAGCGGAATTACTCGAGAACGAATTGCGCAACATGCTGTAACGAAGTCGTGGTACGTACATATCTGAAGAGGAAAAAAAGAAGAAAAAAATTGAGCGTTAGTCTTGTCAGCAGATATCTAATGGAACATTTGCTGACTCCGCAAACATTGCGGGCAGGAAGTTTCGGCGGGCATAAAATATGTAGGCGTTATCGATTGTCATCCTTATATCCTGGGCAGACGTATCGCCCCCGCGAGGCTAGTTAATAATTGACTACTGTCGATTGTACGTAACTTTGCAAGGGCAGGAACTAGTTGAGCTGTACGTACAGTTTTACGAGACTACACTATGCCCACGCTTGCAGTGAAATAGAATGTCGCGCCACTTGTCAAAGCGGTTTTCGATATTTGTATAGTCAGCTGTTTTTCGCTCACACGAAACAGCGATCACGATAGAATAATGATTGAAATATTATGCCTCGATCGAATAGATTATTGGATATTGGATTTAAATAACATTATTCGAATCGCATATTATATAGGTCTCAGCATGTGGGATCAATATGTGTGCCATTTGCTGGTCAAGATTTACACTTCACCCTTGCGGAGGATCTACACGTACATATAATATTTACTCTGGCAGTGCGCAGTGGAAAAGGTCTCGAAAATCATCCCTTAAAGATTATACCCTTCCGTTTCCAGATGCATCCGGTGTTTACCAAAATATCACTGTATTTGCGCACAAAGGTCTCCAGTCCCTCGAGCGAAATATAAATCGCACTACGGCGTACGATTAAATTAATATAGTCGTCCGGCTATATTGCACATTCAGCTACTCTACATTTTTTTTTAATTTTAATTTCAACGTACACAATCGCGGAGAAAACCGGGGAAACTAAACCCGAACGATGTGAAACATCGCGATCTACTTATCGGCCCAGCATATCCTGAAGATTTTTAAGCGATATCGGTGGGGACTTCCCTTGCCGCTATGAACACGCTGCTTCCTTGGGGAAGCAAGAATGATAATAAGAAGAACGATGGTAACGGTTCGCACAAAATCCAGAGCAAATGCGGCGCGGCTGATTAAACCGGGACACGATTTCCGTAGTTGCCGCAACAACAATACGCCGCGTTGCATAAATAAAGCGTGCACGCTGGACGTGATCAATATTGGATGTGATGAAAGTAAACGGGTGAAGCGTCGAACGACTCTCGACCCTCGTCGACGCGCGCGGCCGTCTGTGTAATTTAATGCCGGGTAAATACGCCAAGCGGAGAGTAGTTTTGTACTGTAATCTTGATGAGCCCGCTGGAAGGGCTACTTTCAACGAGCACAGGCCGACGTCGTTTACAAAACGGCGGTGAAGGGACGCTTGAACGTACTTCCGCGTCGGTTTCCTGTCCGCGTGTCTCGCCGCGCCGTTACCCGCGATCAGTTATCGCGAGAGAGGAAAAGAACGGAAGACCGATTTCGGACAGCCCGTCGCGAATCTTCGTTTCGCTTTCCAATTTTTGGCGGCGACTCTGCCGTCGGTATACGCCACCGTCGTCAAAGAATCTCATTGAACATTGCGAATTCGGCGTGCCATATTTACAGACGATTGCGACGCTATTGTGGAGAACGGGGGTGCGTGTAACGACCAGGTGTAGAGCGACCCCTATCGCGCGAGCAGAAACATTGCTGAAGGGACGAGGAGAAGCGATTTATTGTATTTTTGTATCTTTTTCGATCCTCGCGTCCCATTCGATTCTTTGGTAAACGGGCCGAATTAAATGCATCGTAGAAGAAATTAATCGTAAGGTGAACATGCTCATGCCGATAACTACTGCGGTACTTCGTTGAATGTAGGGAGGAAGCGTTGGACAGGTGGAGCGCATTCACTGATAACAGATACCGGAAATTATGAACAGGCAGAGATATTTAAATATGCATAGCTTATACGCATTGTGTTTTAATCGCAGTACAGCGTATAATGGTAATAATTTTTTTAATATCAGAAATACAAAACGCTGAAGCTACGGAGCTATGTAATAGGAAATTACGAAATTATCTGCATTCAGGGTGTTCGCATCTAAATACTGTTGCCACAGATAATGGGTTCGCAAAGGGAAATAAAAAGAAATGTGGTGTTTCTTGTCGACTGTACAGCGGCTCGCGTACAGTTTTTATTAACGTGCGTAATATTACAACGATTTAAGTTATACGTAAAAGCCGATTCACGTAATGGACCGATACATGTCTATTTCACTTTCTAATGGGATGATGGAGGCATGTTATATACGGTCCGACTAGTTTTCGCATCAGCTGCAGGGATTTAGCATTCATGCGCTAATGTTCATTATTGGCCTTAGATTACGGGAAGTGCGACTACAATATTCTCATACGGTGCACGAATACTCGATATTTGTACAGAATGACGGATATTGTTCCGGCGCGAATCAGTAAATACACACCAAAGCACTCGAATATTCGCGTGTACACGAATAACGAATATCGATATCGAGGAACGTGTGGATACGATGTTCGTTGAATATTCGCGAAAAATTTGCAGATACTCGTTAAAGTCGATGGACGAAGTACCATATTCTGCTAATACTTTCTATTAAAACCGGGCTTACAAAACATTTCAGGCTTACTTGAAAACCGTGGAAGCGAATTACAGTGTTCTATCCAAAGCCATCCAGTAATATAACCATGAACGAAACAGGCTCTGTATAAAAGTATAATCACCTGCGAAGTCGACTAAAACTACCCGAATCAGAATTCGGAGTAAGCTAAAGGATCGCTACTTTCCTATCCGTCACAGGCGCAGATAGAAAACTAACCAGAAAATAACGAAACAATTTAGACTCTCGTGCAATAAACTCACATACGTGCGTAAATGTTCACGAGAATGGTAAAATTGTTCATCGCTGACAGGTGAAATATGCTCGTACATCCTCCACTGCAAATATGATATCGTATTATGTGGAAAAAATAGATAACCCCTTTTTTGCTTTTCTCACGTTCACATCGGCGAAACGAATGTCGGACGGTTTCGTAAGTAGAATGTGATTCAGCTGAGTGCCACCGAAGGTGAGAGATGTTGCGATATATTCTACATAAATGTAGACAGAGACGTTCCGGTTGGAAATTTATCTCCCCGTAATAACAGCGAGGCAAAGTCGTTTTCCGGTGGTTGTCACGTTCCGTTCGTTCTCGTACGTGTCTTCTCCCTTCTTCTTTTCTGCCTTCTCCCCACATCCCTTTGGGATTCGGTTGTGTCCGCGCTATAATGGCATTTCGCGTCTCCACATTACACTTACCGCCTCACCTCGAGACTACACGTTTCGTTGCCCTTGCACACCGGTATCTTATTTGTTTCCACCTTGAAGCGTACCGCAAATTTCTTACAAAGGTAGAAACGTTGCCGTATTGGGGGTGCACTGAAAGATTTACGAAACCGGTTTACGTCTACTTTATTATTATTAAAGTGCCATAAAATGACGATGCAACGGGAAAGTAAGCATCGTCTGTCGCGACAGTATATTATATCGAACATTATATCGCATCGACAAATGTACACGCGGTTTCGTTTTTTCAATGAAACGCGCACGCGTCGCGATCAAAGAGGAGCCGCGCATTGCATCCCAGAAGCACAAACGTCATTTTCGAGGATAAGAGCTTTCGCGGTGCAACGTTTGTTTCGGCAGAAGACGGCAATACCTCAATCCCATTTTTGTTATCTTCTTCTGTTTGTTTAGAATGCACCGCGCTTGAAACTGTTATACCGCGCGAACGGCAGCGTGCAAGGGTGGTTTTATTTTCGTAAAAAAAAAAAATATTTCGTCCCTCCTCGAAGCTTGCCAATCTTCGTCCACTTTGCATTATAAAGGTTGCAATATTCTTTTCCTTTTTCTCTGTCATTGGATTTACAAATCACCTGCCCGTCCATTTCGCCCTTCCACCTGTACCGTCTCTGTGGCAGCGCCGCAAATCTCTTATACCGAATTCCTAGTTTGCCGTCGTGCACTATACCCGCACTTTCTGTATCTCCTTTCCTCAGCGTTTACATTTGCATTTGTGCTTCCCTTTCCTGCGAGCTTTGGAGGCTCTACACGGCGAACCCCCGCGCTCGTCCTTTTTCCACTTTCCTTTTTTCCGTTCCTTTCTCCGCCGAGACCACCTTTCTTTTTTTTTTCCCCCCCACTGTCTCCCCCCGCTCCGCACTGGTTTCGTCTCGCGAATATAAAAAGGGCTGAGCGCACGAGTGTTTAGTAACTTTGTCAGCGTTTTTAATCCCACCCCTTATCCTGCCTCCGGTTTAGCCTGTCCCGTACGCTCTCTTTGTCTCACCGTTCCTCTTGTACGTTGAATAATCGTATGAGCGTAAACGTACGCGTGCTTTTTTTAGCTCGTTCCTGGCTTTAACGCAGCCGTTCTCTATGTACTTTGTGAAACCAGCCGCTGTACCAATTACGAGTGCTCGCGTTCAATTCACTCGGATTTAGTAGCTTCATCAATGAAATTGATTCGTTTGGTTCCGCTTTTCACCGTGTGGCACACAGGCTCCCGCGTCACGTCGGCAACTCAAACGGCGGTTATCGAGCATATGCTCAAACGATTCACGCGAAACCCTGTTTCGCTCTTTCGTACCTGGTGGAACGTTAAGTATCTCGAATGTTGCGCACGGTAGACCGGTCGAAATATACTTTTGCATGGCTCGCGAGAATATGCGCGGGACACGCGGAATAGGCGTGTGAGATAATCGGTGTTAAACTTGTGAAACATTTTACTCATTCACATTTCTGCGAAGGTGTTTTCATTTCGGTTGTTCTTTTCAGAAAATTGTCTAACAGTTTGCACCATTGGATTGCCCTTCTGACTAATTCTGGAGCCAGTGCGAAATATATACTTTACATTCGAAGAAAAATCTTCTTACTTTTGGGAATTTGAAAGAGAACTTGTTATGTATATTACAAGATTGCAAACTTACGCCTTGGCCTCGTGAATCGACTTGTTAAAGCGTAGCTAAACGCATAATAATTGCAGGATTTAATTAGAAAGGCGAGTTATGTACTACTTTCTTGCTCACCATTTAACAGGCAATTTTATAATACGAGCCTGCAAGAACCGTGCAAGGAGAAAGGGTTACTAAGGGCCATAACTGCGCGCGCCCTCATAAAACTACAAACCTGACGATATTTAGGTAACAATTTTGCAACCCTTTTTACTCGAGCTCCACCCTTCCACGTTTGAGTATCTTATCATCCATCTTCACACTTGTTCGCCTTAATGGAAGTCCTTGCATTTGCCGCTGCCACTTTCGCAATTATTACTTCCCCCCCGTTTCAACATTCAATTTAAAACGGACCGGCAGTTCCGCAGCATTCAAATCCTCCCCGATTTTTATGCAAAAATGTCAATCATCGCGATTCGAACTCTGCTAATTCTTTCGGATGCACGGGAAAATTAATCGTCTCTCCGAAATTAATCAAGCTACAATTTACAAAGTACCGTTGTTTTCACAAAATTCAAGCCAAGCATGGTAACATTTGTCCAGGGTCTCTTCAAATATCGCACTTATCTATCGTATTTTCTACGTTCCGATCGAAATATTCGATATATATTTTAACGCCAGACTGGGATGGTTGAACAATATCGTAAATACAGGCCATTTTACCAGTTGCCGCGAAATTTCATTCGCAACCGAACGCTTTAATAGGACTCCCGAAATTTCGTTGCACTGCGTCGAAGTAATCGTTACATTCCTATGTATTGTGTCCCAAAATTTATTAACGTAAATTTGTTTAATTCCGTTCAAATAAACCGCGCAGCATCGGCTCGATATTAAATCTCGTGCTACCTGTCCCATACGGTTGTACGTTTGTTCGCTGCACGTTTTCCCCCGATTGACACACTGTATTTCGTTTGCCCGACGATCGTAATCTATTAGGAAAATAATAAGGATTCCACGCGTTTATACAGACACGCTATGATAACGTTGCAGAGAGTGGGCGTAGGTGAAATTCGAAATGGTACGATATTGTGGTTGGAGGATATTATTGTTCACCCTGTCCTATTGACTGTTTCATATTTCTCCAGTGTATTCTTCTTTCTCTCTTGCTTCTAGTAAAATGGAAACACAAATTTCGTCGTTCGAATGCACGCGTGATTCCCTATTTGAATCGGTCAAATGAAACGCAATATTATTTTCAAGAAGAATGTAGGTGAGATCACATTGTGCTCGTGTTAGAATGATATTCAGCTGTTGGAAGCTTTATATTTTACGTTTCGTCATTTTCCCGTTCAGGAAAATAATTAATCAGGATTAAATATATTGCCATGATGTGAAAATTGAAATATAAAATATATTATAAGCGTAAACTTTTCTACTATTCTAAAACGGGTATGAAAATTATTTTTTCACCTAGCTGTCGCGTTTTTCTTTCAAATCAGCTCGCGGATAAAAGAGATCCTCGATGGAACCGATAGGCAAAAATCAATTTAAAAGTCGTCTCCACCTTCCCTTTGTCCTACTTTGTATCGTCCGCTCAATTCGGGTAATAATAGGCACAAAAGAATTTATACTCGCCCCTGCTAAATCTCATTTGAATTATAAAGGCCTCGGTAAATACTTAATCGCCGGCGACCATCCTTTCCATAAGGACAAACAATTTACACATCGGCGAATACAAACCAACTCCTTCTGCGTATCCCTCCGCAAAGAGAGTATCCTTCGCAACGAAATGCTTCGACTCGTCGATCGTTCGCGAATACCCCTCACACTAGTTCCACTCGGGCCAATCGAAATTCCAACAACGATCTACATAATCCAATACGATTCAGTTCCAGTTTAAAGTTCACAATCGCCGAACGGTGACCCAAATCGAGCAGAAATATGAAATCGTATTTCATTCGTGAACACTCCCCGAGTTCGAAAACCGACGGTACCTATCCGTCCATTCGGCCGTGGTGTTTACACGGCGGGCCGTAAGTAAACGCTATTCTAATACGATGAAATTACCCCGAGCGTAAGGTTTAAAAAATGGTTCGCCTCGCGTCTCCCATCGGAGACTCTTCGGCGCATCGGATGGCTCCCTGAAACACGCGCGAGCAGGGCGCGTTAGCGCTTCGGCGATGGGTCGTGGGAGGGTTGGCAGAGGGTCGGGGGGCAACCAGGAGTTAGGGGGGCCGCAGAATAAACTTAGACATGTTTGCCGAGCAATCAAATATATGAGTGGAAAGTCTCGCAGGCGTTATCGATTGGATCGAACCGGCTGTGGTGGCATACAGGGCGAAGAGGAAAGAGAGAGAGAGAGAGAGAGAGAGAGAGAGAGAGAGAGAGAGAGTGAGCAGTGGGACCGGGGGTAGGGGTAGCGGGCTTGGAAGGGTCGCGAAGGGGTCGTCGGAGGGTTCGAGACGAAATGGGAACGGGGAGATCCACGAGACTGTATAGTCTACATCGTCGTCGACGGAGGGCCGAGTGGTGTGTCCAGTGTTTGTTGTTCGTCGCTGTTCGAGGAAGGGTGGGGGGGGGGGCAAACATAGTTTTCGAGCCAGCGAGAAAGGGCCGCTGGAACAGTCGAATAGACGTATATAAATACATGCGCGTACATCTCTGTGTATGTACCAACGTTATGTATACATGTACGCACGTATGCGCACGAGCACAGAAAGGAGCACGCGAGCCCTGCCATATAGGCACGCGAACTTTCCAGAAATTCGACTCTTTTATTTCCACGCGACCCTATACACCCCATAGACCACCACCCCCCCTCCCTCCCTCCCCCCGGCCCCGTATGCTTCGAAGCGACGGAGAAAAATCTCAAGAGCGTATCGCCTTCGAGAGATCCGTCGGAGATTTCGCTTGCACAAGAAGGAATAACGGGGTGGGACAGAACAAGCTCGGGAGCTCGGACAAATTCTTGCGATGTCGGTGAACGACTGGGGTTGAATCGCGAAGAAAATCTTGTCCGACCCGTCTACACTACCGGAACGCTTTTACCTCCGATTTCGAACATCCCTTCGCGTTCTTGTCGCGAATTCTTCCACGAAATTCGTGCGATTCTGCAGGGCCAGTTAAACGGCTGAATGTTTATCGTCGAACGGGGATGAAATTTGACGGCTCGCGATGGTATTCCCAGCCGCGAAGATGTCCGTTTCGTTCTCTTGACCGTTCGTATTTCGGAGGGTGCGTTGGTATCCGACGAGGGATTTCACGGTGAAATTGTGTAAAAGTTTTGCAGGTTTCGATTAACGCTGGGGTACTTAGGCCACGAGCGGAATAGCATTTTCGTCGCGCGAAATAGATACTTCGGGACAGACTGATGTATGTTGTACAATGTCGATTATATATTAATAAGCGCAATTTGTTTTCTGGACAGTGTAAGATATGCTGGACATTTTTGTTCCCGCATTTATCCAGCCGCGGTAAATTGAACCACTTATATTTGTTTTATTACAAACGATGGAATATAATTCACGTATCCCCCACTCGAAATACCTATACAATTTGGAGTCACGAGCTGCTAACAAGTTTACAAAAAATCCGATTACCAAAATTGCGGCACACAGAACATTACCGTGTCCGAATAAATACAGAACCGAATGTTCTTTTTCATCTTATTTCCCTTTAATAACCTAATCTAATCCCACTGGTTACAGAGCGGCGCAATTCCATTTGCATTTCTGAAGGCGCTCGCACCGAAAAATTCCGAAACGTTCTGCAATATTTACACGCGTTAATATTTCACCGTGCATCGAAAAAAAGAAAACGCGCACAAATTGTAGCTATATAAAGAGCGGCATAATTATTATACTTTCAGCACCAATTTCGCGGACTGACAGGAACGTAGAAGAATACTGAACAGATGTCTGAAAATTTTTCAGCCCAGAACCAATTGCCGATCGAGCGACATTTGTAAATGGGTTGATTAAGTTTCGCGCGTTTCGCGAATGCTGCAAATTCGATCCGCGTATAACGTTGTTTTCGGATGGCGCGAGCGGGCGATTCAGATTATTTTGCATGTGGTCGCGGTTGGGTGTGATTTTTCTGGATCATTTGTCCATGATGCGATACGCGTCGTTATTGGTCAAAACCAGGCGTGCTGTCCCGGATTACGGAGCGTTTCTCGGTTCGTGGTAAACATCTTTTATTAAGTGCACGTTACGCTCCACTGGCGCGTCAATTTTTCAAAGCACCCTCGAGTTCTTTGTCTTCGCGTCTCCATCTAACTATAACGATAAGCGCACGTGGCTGACAGCAGGGGCGATTAATCGTTCCATCATCGTGGGGGTTGGTCTCGACTCTGCGACAGCAGCGGAAACGAAACCGCTTTTATTCTTTCTCCGCGATTCTTGCTTGAAAACAGAACCATTTCAGTCTTTATGTTCTATCTTTTCCAAGCAACGAATTGATCGCCAAGAGGTTCGGCTGAAGGAATCCATGGCGACGAGCCTCGCGTAGAGAAAGAAAGCAAAGTTCACTTTCGCGTTTAACCAGTCGATAAACCTCCCGGCGAACAATGCGAGATCTAATTCTGTGTTAATTTAAATATTTGTAGATTGACGGAACGTTTCTTTTCCTTTCAGGCTGTGCATTCGTGAAACTTTCATCGCACCAAGAAGCACTAGCGGCCATCAATACCTTACACGGTAGTCAAACTATGCCGGTGAGTTGTAACTATTTTATACTCCGGTTCCGTTTTCGCGATAACAAGTTCGGATGCTCGTGTTGGCTGCCTTGAAAATTTCCTATAATCAACGGCGGTACTTCATAGGAACGAATAGTTGCTTCTACGTGGATCTAACACATATTCGAGGGCAACATTTTTCGCGTCAACGTGCCCCTTTGACTGTACGAAACGAGTAAATTCATATACTGCAACATAGTATCATATGTTACTCTTTCTGAGGTACACGCGACTCGAACTCGAAATAAAAACATGGCGAACAGAACGAAATATAAAACTACATGTGTACATCAAACAGAACAATACAAATCGTGCCTCGCCTAACTCCGCTGCACTTTGAAATACCTCACGGATTTTTAACGGTACAAAGTAACATCGGAGCGGGGCATTACTCGTTTCGCAGAGACGAACATCGTGGTAAGACAAAACTGAATGATGTACAGACATCAAGTAACACGAACCGCCGAAGTTGGAAGCACGACACGAGCAAGCGCGGCGAGTGAAAGCCGAGGATAATATAAGCGAGGAAAGTACATCGCTGATTCATGGATGGCCATTCCCCGGGAACAGGGAAAGCGTAAAGGTTGGACAGCCGTAGTAATGACTGTCGTGCTTGCAAACAGCCCGCGACTGCAATCTAATGACTGGCCAAACAGAAATCTGCATAACACTTGGCGAAGTGTGGGTCGCCTCCTTCTCCAACGCCGAATCTCCCTTCGCCTCCGTCAAACCGCCAAACTTTCTCAGCTTAGGGCACGGTCCAGGAATTCCCAGCTGTAATTGAATTGTCAGTGAGTTTTGCCCGGGATTCCACCTGCTGATTGGCGAAAGTTCGCAAAGCCGCTTTGCCGAACTTGACCGTACAGCATTCCTCGTCCATTATAGGCATTGTTATCGTGCTATAGTTGCCCGTTGGCATTCATCAAAATATCGAACAGCCTACCACTTGTTTATCGGCATTACGCTGCTAATTGAACATACGGCCGAACGGTTAACAATGAAACATCGATTTAATGGTTGTCAGTGATCGATGAGGGATACAATGACAGATGGGGGGGGGGGCGGTCATAATGTGCTTGCAGCCAGTCTAACAGATTTCGCTGTACACCTTGATCCATTTTGCATTTTAATTGGTAATTGATACGAGTTTGAGTGCTTTTTTTCTGCTCGCTTGCAATTCTCGTCGGGTATGAAACAATGTGTAGTAAATTGGTATCAGTGTCGTATGGTTTCGCTGTGTTATACGGTAAAAAGGATGGCGATTGTCTGCCACTGAATAGAATTGAAAAAATCATTTCCATGGCAGCGCGCGGTGAACTAAATTTCATTAGCAATACGCGGAACGGCAGAAAGGATAGAAAAGAAAGTGAAATATCAACGCGATCGACGATTGACCGTTACAGAATCGGTTTGCAAAGTATATTCCAAAGAAGATGCAACTGACCGGCCAACGCAACGCGACTCTATTAAACGAATAAAAAGAAAACTTGTAAATTAGTTCCGACTATCGTTGAACTCTGTCAGAACGTCGGACTTGACAGCGTCGAATACTGCGTCGGGGAATCGAAGAGAGACTATTCCGACTGTTGACACGGAATGATTCATTTTCTGGCAAGAGCGTGTACACGGGCCCGAATGCAACGCGGTGCAACGTCGCACATAGCGTAACTGTTGACAGTCTATATGGTCGCGATATTTTCCGGCGTATCCGGCAATTGTTACGGCGTCCATCGTTGCGGCGAGAGAAGTAGAAAAAGACAGTCGTGCGTTTTCCAATATCAGCGCTGGATCCTCGTATCGCGACGCATATGCATGCGCGCGGCACGTGTACGAATCGGGGGTTGCGTTCAGCCGAGGAATATATATGACGGGGGCAGATGCGGGGGGGGGGGCTGTTACGTGAATATTACTCGTTACAACGCCCTAATCTAATACCGAAATACGAGGAGAGATTGTGGGCACAGTAGGGGGGAACTTTAGGATCGTGCCGGGGACTATTTGCCCTTAAAAGAGAAACTGACATGCCGCGGAATGTAATATGCAGATCGCTTAATTATCACAGCGAATTATGCAAATCTCGACACCAACGTTGCGAGATTTCATCGCGTCCCATTGAGTGGTTCGAGGGTGTGAAAGCGAAGGATGAAACGAGTTACGCAGCTCATTGTTTCATCAGGACGATTCTGGATCTATTAGCATGATTGTTGGACCTGCGAGATTGAGGGTTGCGCGGAACATTTCTGATGCACGGAAAAGAGTCGGCTAACGAGACTTGAACGCGAAATATGTCTATTGCCTACTGCGAATTGGTACGAGGAATCTATACACGGTAGAAAGAAGAAAGTATACAAAGGTTACGTATTCTATTAAGATTGTTCTGCTTCCTTTCATCAAGTTCTGTTCTCTTCAAAATATGCCTTACCAGCGTTCTGGTAATAATTCGACTTGCCTCGAAGTATGAAAGTTAAGATTCAGGGAGTGATTTAAATGTGACAACTGTGCTGCAAACGATTTTTAATTTACATTGCCCCGTAAATGTTTTCAACGTTTAACACTTTTCGTCCTAACACAAAAAGGAAACGTTCCGTGTAATACGTAATCGTTCTATTCGTTAATGAATTTATAATAATATATTTTTTTACTTCTTCTTTTAGATTTATATCATTTTTGCCGGAACTGTAATTTGCAAACTTTGTCTCGCAGTAATAATTAAAGGGCTGCACGCCTTCTCGAAAGCGTGCGCTGAATTAAAGATTGATTTCATAACTTTTCTACCTCAAATTCAAACCGATGAAATATCCTTAAGAAACTATACGGTGTCTTAATTCTACCTCTAACAATTCCACCCTGCTCTACTGCGGAGTTTATAGTTAGTCTATTAAGAGAAACTAATTGAGTTTATAACGCCTGTCTGAAAAGGCTTCGGGGGTAAATAATTGCGAACAGCTTATCGAAGAAATTTAAGCAATTTAGAACTATACGCGGGATATAGCCCTGAATATAATCGCAGGATATAATCTCGCGAGTCCATGGAAGTTCTTGGGATGATTAAGGCCTGTTAAACTGAAGGATGCGCGTATTGCGTTATGGCTTCGTAGATATGAAGGACTTACGAGAATATTCCAAGGACTCTATGCCAAAGGGAAACGGGCGAAGGGCAGACATAGGGAACTTAGGAGAGGATAGTTTCAGATTAGTCCTTGTTGAGCGAGGACACCCTCAGTCTCGTTATAGATGTACATATGTGTAGGAAGACGGAGACCATCGTATTTCTAGGCACTGATCAGTCCATCTACGCCACGGCACCTTCTTGTCACTGGTTATTCGTTTGTTCCTCTTAACGTTCTTGGATGGAGGCGTCCCATCCCCACACACGTATACCTTGTACAGTACAATTCTTGTATGTATATACAAGTTCCTTGTGTAGAGTAAGGTATACCCCCCACGTAAAATTCAGTGTTACATCTTGTTTCTTTCGGTGGAAGATGCAATAATAACAATGCCGAGAATGTTTGTGCAGCGTATAAACAGTACACCTGGAAAACGCTATGGGGACAGGTATCTTGACCGCAGATATCTTGCTCTCTAACTTCTGCGTTTAACCTTCTGTATATATCTTGGAAAGATGTCGCACAAGTACTAATAATTTGTTGTATATTATATTTCCTTGCATGGAATACATTTGGGTACACTTCCAACGAGGTCTGTAATTGCTTGAAAGGAAGTCGCGGGGCTTAGAAAAATTCGGTCTCGGATGCTTGCAGGTTTGTTGGCAAACTTTCAACATACAGGAATTGAAAAAAATACGAACCTTCAACTCGCGAGAGTGTTAAAAATAAGTACGGTAATAATCGGAGCGTTAAGACGCGTATAGATGACTTAGCTAATGTGATCTAGTAAATAAGGTCAGGTGGAAGTATTTTTCAATGTGCGCCATAAATAATTTTTTTAATACGGAGTATATCAAGCAACGGGCGGAAACTATTTTAATAAGTTGCAAAGCGTTCGCGGTTCACTTTCGGTGTTGTCGCATTGAAACATTTACCGTGTCGGGGATATAATTCCCACGATTCACAACAGCCTACACTATTTGTATTACCGAGTACGTCAAATCGTCAAAACGTCATCTTCCATTTTCATAGTATTAAAATATCCCAGAGAAAGAGATGAACAGTATCTGCTTTGGCGAATGAAAGCATCGATCGAACCCCCTAGAAAATTCTATTGAAAAGTTTGAATATTTATCGAGCGGAAGGTGTAATTTAAAAGCAGTGCTTTGAAAATCAATCGTTTTTCCTTCCAAAAGGGGGGTGGGTGGTTAGGGGGGTTGGTGGAGGCAGCAGCATTTACATCCACGTCGCAGAGGAACAATATTTCTCTGGGGATTTATGGCGGCGCTATCGGGACCGGGTCAATTTCAAAATCATAGCATGGTATCAACCGATCGATCATTAAACCGATTGGGGCGGGGGATGGAGGGAGGGAGGGAGGGGGGGGGTTATTACCGTGAAAAATTGCCAACGGTGGCGCACAAATTCCCCGATCATTTTTTTTTCTTTTTTTCACCCTGAAAGCTCATCGAGCCGTATAATGCGGTTTGCTCTACTCGAATTGACAGGGTGTTCGCGCGTCACGCAGCGGGCAATATTTCTCTTGGGGCTCAATATTTCCGCGAGGTTCGCGGTCCGTCTACCTCTGTACGTGTCACCGTTGGAATGCGAGGAAGCCGGGCCGCATCGCGCGCCGTTATGCCTTCCGAAGCGTGTGACATTTCTTGTCACGCCTCGCGACACGCTCGCGGGAGCCCTACCCCCGCGCGGCGTGCTCTTCGCTCGCCCGGGGCTCTGGGAACTCCTGAAATGTCTCGTAATAAAAGCAAACCTACGAGGGAAGTGTTTTGCCACGGCGGCGGCGGCGGCGGCGGCGGCTAAAACGTGCCAGAACGTAACGCAGTCGTTTTCAGCGCGGAAATTTTACGTAACGCTGCTCCGTTTTTATTTCCCCGGCCCGGTCCCCGTCCGCCGGCACCGCTCGGAAATTAAGTGCTCGGAATAAAAAGACCCCTTTCCAGGCAGTTATTTCTCCGCCCGCGACCTCCGCGCGCGCGGACGAAATTTAAAGAACGCCCTGTTTCTCGCACAGGCGCTTGCCCTACCCCGACGCGCCCGAATACACCTTTCGTCGACGGGATTCCTTGTCAACGGCGTCGCGGTTTTATTGTCGACGCTTGGGAGAATTGGATAACGTTCGAGACGGTCAATCCTGCGTGGGCAATATATTAGCATTACGGCGTTCTGTTTCGATGGAATTTTCGTTTAAATGGTTCTCGGTCGATCTGCGTTTCGTCGAACGAATGAAATTGTTGGATCGAAGATGGTACTTCGATTCCGTGCCGTTTCAGAATCTTGTCAGAAGTGTTTGGAAACGGTGTTCTTCGGCGGCACGTAATCGACGCTGAACCCAGGATCAGATTGGAAATACCTGTCCACGCGTGCCAAAGTGATAAACGTTTCGCATGTATCTGTATTCGATTCCCGGAGGAATCGTTTTGGCGGAGCCTCGATGGAACGGTGACGCGAGCAATCGGATACGTGAACTTCGGAGAGTTCGTTACACACAGGAGGATGGTTAGGTCGCGTGTTGTAGGTGGACGTGGCATCAATGGCAGGAGGAGCTCCCAAGCTTCAGCGGATATTCCCTCCTCTCGGAGGAAACGAGCGAAAAGTGGATGGAAGGAAATTGTCTCTGCATTAACGGAGGCTCGGAAACTGCTTCCAACATTTAATTAAAGACATTCCCTGAGTAATTCCCTCGGCGGCCTCGTAATTGCATTGCTTTTATCTCCAGTACAATTGTTACTTGTTTGGCGAGTCTTTCCTATCGGGAATCAGAACGAGAAAGTAAATCCCTTGGGGCGCAGGGGCGGGTGGAGGGGAGGAAAAAAAGGGAAAAAGCACCGTAGAAGAGAAAGAAACGCGATCAAGCGCGAGACATGGAGACTCTTCGACACGATTCTGTCCATTCTAAAGAATGACTGCCACCCGGCGAACGACTCCTAATATTGCTCTTATCGTGATTAAATTTAAATTGGAGGAAATTAGACACCGCCGTCTCTAGGCTGCCACTTAAAAATAGACAATCGATTCGGTGGAAGTGACGCTCGTTGCAGCGCGACTACGGGTGTACGATTATTGTGCCGGCGTTCGCCTGGCGAGAAATTGTAGATAGAGTTTATTATTATATCGACTTGGCCTGTTGGGAATCCGGGAAAATTCATCGAGTCGCGCGAACCTTTTCGTCAAAATGACCTGAACGTGTTCCGTACAGAAATTCATATCGGTACGTTCAAAATAGAAACAGAACCGATATAATGTTTAGAAATGTATCACATCCGTCGCTTTATTTCTCTCCTAATCTGCCATTTTTCGAATACAAATGTGATTTTCGCGCTGAACGGCGCACACGCCGTGCCACGAATACCTAATCTTTCGTCCTACATGCGCATACTTTACACCCCGTCGACACTTTGCGCGACTATTTCAGACAGTTGAGAGAAATGTGAAATGTAGATGCGACGGCAATTTATTGACACTGGAGGGCGGACAGACATTTCTCCCAAACGCGGTTTCATACATATAGTTCAATCGGGAGAAATTCATGCAAGTATTTCTTGAGAAGGAATAGACATTGCAAATATTTAAAAGAATAACAGACGAGTAAAATATCGTTGGTTTATTAACCTTAAACCCGAATAAACCACTTGGTCGCATACTTTTCTTCGTTATTCCGAGGCGAAGTAGTTTAGGATTTAATATAGAACCTACAACGAACACGAAGCAAATGTTAGAACAGGTGGCGCACACGTCCAAATGCATATACATGCATGCAGGGATGAAATCAGAAAAATCCACGGTCAGACATATGTTCCGCCAACAAGCTAAAGCGATTAATTTGTAATTTGAAATACACTGGAGAATCGAACGACTCTCCGGGCCCATCCCATCGTTTCGAGTTTCAGCAGAGCGTCACACGGACAAGAGGCAATCGCTGTTCCGGCCAGCCTTGTGGTTCCAGTTGTATCTATTGAAATTACCAGCTGGTGAATTGGCAAGTGTGATGATGCGGTTCACGGGGGAACCTTCAATCAGTCGATAATTGCTTCATTCTGTTGCAACGTCTGCTGCAACGCCGCGATTCTGTGCGCCGAATCTTCACTTTTAAAGTATATATCGCCAATCTGTGGAAACCTACGAATTTGTACATCTTTTGTGAGAAGAACGAACGTAGCTGGCGAGTGTTCGTGGCGTAACGAAACTTTGTAAAGCGGCCGTTTTTTATTTAGTAAAAGAAACAATTTTCTCGTTCTCAATAAGCATAGAAGGCTTTAGGTGCTCGGCAAGGTGGAAGTACAATGAAAAAACATTCTAAAAATTCACCCACTACGAGCTTGCACCGCAGTTTTAGTTCCATTGGACAACGTTTTGTTTTCATTTGATTTTATAACTTTCCGACAGGCACATGCATTTTTCGTTTGGAACGTCCATTCCATGCGACACGAAAATTTATGCCAATGCCTCGTCCCTGTGGCGGTAACATTATTTATCATAACGAATCTAATTACGCGCTGATACTATTATACGATAATAGCACGTGACACAATACACTAATGCGAAAACCAATTAATTTCGCCAACAATCCATCCATATTATCTAACGATATATAACAACACGCATTAGTAACATATTTAATCCCCTCATTTGAGGGCGCGCGATTCCCTTGTGGAGCATCGTTCGTAAAGATCGGTCCAACGAAAACTTACATTGTTATCGGGAACTCAAGGAAGCGGGGAAGCTGCTTTGCTGATAGGATTATCGAAAAAGTCAGAGGCGTCCTTTCGGACCCCCGTGCACCCGGCGATATAATAACATCGAAAGTCGACAATTCTTTCGAACGTGACGGAACTGTTCCCGCTAAATGGCAACGAAACGCGGGCTTTATAATACGCCCGTATAACGGGGCCGTCTTTTGTGCCGCGGATGTTACAACAGAGACAACCTAAACCGTAAAGTGTACAAACATAACGAGCCGGAGAGCGGCGGCTTTAAACGTTCTCCTCGTGATATCGCTTGGGGTGGCTTTTTCTTTTCGCGTGTAGTACAGAACGTTGGATCGGAATTAATGAACCGTAATCCCCCAATAATGAGGCTTCGGCTTCACTGGCTCTGATACGACCTCGGCACCCTTCTTACCCCCTCTAGCCGCCACCCTTCCCCTTTCCAACCCCCGCGGTGCCACCGGCCGGCCTATCTATATCGATGTACATATGTGCCCGTGTAAATGTCATATACGCCAGCCGACTTAGCCGTCGGTCGCCATCGCCACGCAGAGAGAAGGCCTTCCATGCTACGAGGCTGTCGACGCGAGACAAATTATTTTCCTCAACAACACGCGTCGATGCTTTTCACCGCGCATAACGAGTTGTTCCAGCGGCTCCGCTTCTACAGAGAATACAAAATGTTCATCCCCATCCCCGTGGTTCCCGCCGCGCCGCCCCCCACCCCCTCAACCGTGCCCCAACCGTGCCGTCATCGCTTTACCGCCGTTCTCCAGCTCGTCGATATTTTTCCCAGCTTCACGAAGTAACGCCCCGGAATATTTTTCACCCTGCGAATTTTCACGTCGCCGGTGACCCCCGTCGGGTCGCGTCGTCGACATCGACGTGTTGTAATTTCGTTTTTTCGTCGCTGAAAACGGCGCCGCCATTGTTAACGTTGTCGCGGGTAATTGATGCGACGGCGGGCCACGAGATTTGAATGCGTTCGGGTTGAAGACGATGGACGGACGATTGACGAGTTACCGGGTACCATCGAATGATTCGCGATCGAGGATCGACGGATAAAGTAATAAATTGTACGAAGTAGGAGCGGATTCTTCGGGACGTTTGAAGTTAAACCGCGCGGCTAGGTGAATACAGATGGGGCTACAGACACGCGAACCCTATTTTTGTGTGAAATAATAGTCCGCGATATTTGAAAGCGGGTCAATTGATCGTCAAGTTCGCGCGTATTGTAAAAATATCCAGCTGCGTAGAACGCGTCGATGTACCTCGAAGTTATATAGGAAATTCATGTCTGTATACCAATAGGACATTCCACGGTAATAGCTAATGGCCGAACAGCTGACACGTTTTTTAAATAAAGTAAGACATAATAATATTGAATAATAGGATTACTGTTTCCTGGAAGCGTGATAGAAGAAGGACAATCATATTTAATGCATTCCAGAATATTATACGATAGTCGGACGGCAACGTGGTCGAAATTAAAGATATTTGAACTTCCATTGCAGGGTCGCGGCAATAAGGGAAGAGAAACAACACGTATGAGTTTCGTAGGTACTCTTGATATTAGTTACAGTAATGTGGAAAGTTGTATCCAACCATGAAACCGGCATAACTTTTATGCCTTGCAAACTGCGACCGGATGCTGGTTCCCCTGGAACGCCGTGGTTATACGCGCGTTTGGCCCTATTCGAGTTGGCTGAAAACGAAACTTTTAATAATTGTGAACCAACTATTGCATCGCCTTTCGGTAAGCTCGCCCTGAACGTAATTTATGGAGCGTCGATTATATATCGGATTACATTCGACGCCCAAGTTCTTGATCAGTTGTCGATGATGTGGAAGATGTTAAGGAAAATTCTTCCCGTCGTTGTTAATGAAAATTAGCCCCGGTTGAAAAAAGCTTTCTAATGTGACACAAAGAAGTACAGAATAATTGGAGCATCGACTTGCTCGATTTCTGCGGTTTCAGCCTGGCGTTGTATTAATAAAGGAAGACAACGCCAGGGAATGGTCCACGAGGTATTTACTTCGTATGGGACAAACGTTGCTACGCGACAACGGCGTGGACCTGACAGATAAGCTATTCCAATTTTCCTGCCACGTGAAACCCAAATCCCGGCGTTATAGACAAATTGACGTCCCTACGACAATTCCAGCCTTTCACGTTCCGTCGAATCTATGAACTTTTGTGCAATTCGAAATGCTTGCCGGGAATATAAACAAAGGCGAACGCGATATTTTATACGGAGCAGAGTATTCGTTACGCATTTCGTGATATTTACGGGAAAAATCGGTTCAGTTCGTGGCTTACCGTACCGAAAAAACTTTCAATCGGCTGGAAAGTTTAGCTGCGATTAAAACAGTTTACAGTGGCGGAATTGGCCATGGTTAACAAAGGAATGAATGACAGGGTAAAAATAGAGCCGTTCAACAGAAATAATAGAAGAAGGGGGTGGATGTACGATAATGTAAAATCGCCTGACGACGAACCAACGTTTCAGCAAGCATGTCATTTTCTGGCTACAATAATGCATAAGGCTGTTACGTATACTCAAACACGCCTGGCATTTGCATTGATGACGTGAATATAATGTATCACCGGAGGCTCAGAAGCTGAGCTTTTCTCCGCAACCACAATGGCCACTGACCACCTGTTGCCTTGCCATTTATATTTTAGACGTGGCGAGAACGTCATCCCCTTACGTATCGTCGTAAACATCTTAGAAGCAATAAACCTTTTTATATTCAGAAATTCGTCCAGCTATTTCATCCACCATGTGCAATACTTTCAACCTTCCCATAATTGCATAGCATGACCCTTATATTTACCGCGTTTAGAATAATTTTCCTTGACAATATCATTCATCCAACGAACCAATGATCATCGAATGCCACGAATCATTATAATACGATGAACAATAAATCATTACTCGTATTAAATTCACTTTCCAGTAAGAACATTCCATTGCCGTAACGCTGCATCATTCACGTTTCCCATCGTAAGAGGAATTAAATGAGAACGAGTACACGCGCCTCGAGCCACGATTAAACGTGCACGTGTCCCCGCGAGGAAAATGCGTGGGCGTTTAAACACAATATAGAATTATACGAGGTCGTTCAGGGGGAAAAACAACCCCTTTCGCACAATGTCGCTGTACAACTCTGTGTGCTTAGGCGGCGCACAGGGGAATGGTCGTTTCCACCGAGGTTCAGACAAGTCAGCTCGCTAGAACGATCAATTGCCAAGTACCGACGAGGAAAATGGGTCATAGATTTCTTTGATAATCCATTACGTAAGTCGTGTTATTATCAATTCATCCGCGTCTCAAATATTTATGGGAGATGGGATACGTGCACGTCGACAGGAGGAAAATATGAAATTGTAAAGAAATTATGCGTCTTCGCGTCGGACGTGGTAATCTCCTCCCTTAACAACGCCGCCTCGTCTCATGGAAATTACGAGCCGGCACGTCTGACATGAGTATCTGATCCTGCATTTCAAATCCGCTTGTCATAACATGGTAATTTACATTGTGAACGACTTAATCCAGGCACGATAAATCTCGCAACCGTCTCTTTGCGTCGACCTGCCACAGTCTGTTGGCCATACGTCGTGTAACCCCTCCGCGAAATGACTTAACATTTAATTGAGGGCGTCGGTTTTACAAGCACCTGAAATAGATGGCTACTGTCGTTCATTGAAACAACGCGTACCGAACTTGGGGAAAGTGTGCTTTATCGATACGAGGAACTTGCCAATGTCGTACTATGATTATATATTTTCTTCGTGGCCTTTGTATATGTGCAGGTGCGCTCAGAATTAGTGTGAGTACATTTCGTGGACGCAGCTCGTGACAAATATGAAATATATTCGTATTATTAGTAAAATCTCAGAGACGCCTTCGGTATGGAAAATGTTGCTCTCAATTTTATTATTATATGCGAACGTATCATGGACACGTGAATACTGCAGTTAGATTTTTCTAACTGATGATTTTGTATCTAATTTTCTGGAAGATGTCGGTTCGAATAAAAGTTCGCAGCAATTTGCATCCTCGTATACTTGACGCGTTCCGACAAATAATATATGTATATTCGAATGTTTTGTTTCAGGGTGCGTCATCCAGCTTAGTGGTAAAGTTTGCAGATACTGAGAAAGAAAGACAACTAAGACGCATGCAGCAAATGGCCGGGAACATGAGCCTCCTTAACCCCTTCGTCTTCAATCAGTTCGGCGCTTACGGCGCTTATGCGCAGGTGGGTCGCATTACCGTTAATGGTTCTCGTGTTACCACATTACCGTTTGGTTGCCCTCGTTATCGCGAATCACGGCCTGCAATAGTTTTCTGTCTTTGTCAAGAACGATCCCGCGACATTCGATATCGCGCCCCTGCATTCACGGGGACGACAATAATTTACCATTACACTGTGCACCCCTTTCACTGGCACGTTCGACAAATTCGAATTTCATCGCTCGCCCAACAAATTTATATCGAATTTCTTCGCTCGTCCATTCTTTGCCCGCAAATTCATTTTTACACAGATTGGCCGCTGCACTCCTGTGCCCATTGCGATAATTGTTCAACGTTCGCGTGCGTACAAACCCGTGTCCTTCATTTCTGACTTGAACGTTCTATTTACAGCAGCAAGCAGCGCTCATGGCTGCTGCGACAGCGCAGGGGACGTATATCAACCCGATGGCAGCATTGGCGCACGTTAGTGCCGGACAATTGCCGCACGGGTTGAACGGCATGCCAAACCCCGTCGTTCCACCGACTTCCGGTATGTTTTTGCACCCCTTTGACGAAACGTTAATGTCATGGATGCGCGTGAAGAACCGCGCGTCCGAAAGTGCCAGAGCACTGTCGCCAGCGTAATAACGCGGCGCAAGAACGTCCATCAGCAGACCATGCTTGGTATTTTTAGAATTTTTCGCAAACAGCGTGGCACAGGTACTCGGGGCAGACTTCGTTCCGCTGGCGCGACTACGGTTCGAAACTTTCTCCCCGCTGTCGCAAATGTGTGTCACGATGGCCCCTCGAAACAGAATCGGTGCGTCACCCGTATGTGACGCGGGTAGCGGACGTGTTAGGGGCGTGACGCTTCGATCGCGAATCGAAAATATCGACGGGCGGTTTGAACGCGAGAGCACCGACGGCCGAGCAATTATTTACGGGAACCGAAAGGCGCCGGGAAAATAATATTTAGAAATGTCGTGCATACAGAAGCAAGCGACGACGGACGCACACTTTGTCGCGAAATTGCTCGGTTTCACTGAACCCGCCGAACTCGTTCTTTATCTTTCCTCTTTCATCCCCTCCTCCCGTTCGTTCCTTGCAAACCTCGCAACGGCAAAAGTATACAGTTCGTTGCTTTATAACCGACTCATAAATCAATACAACATTTTCACCGAGCGTGACTCAAGCGAAAGATATTGCCAGTGCCGTGAAACTTTATCGAAAGCTCGCCGAACGAGAAGGAGGAAAAGCCAAAGTAGCACCGTTCCTTCCCTTTCTCCTGCACCCTCGTCCTCCTCTGTGGTCTGCTTTTTTCGTCCTTTTTCGCTTCCCAGTTCATTCGGTTCGCGAGCGCGAGCAGAGGAGTGGGTGTGGTAATGCAGACAAGTGAAGTAAGCGCGGAAATCGGCTCCCCGCAAGCGTTCTAGAAATACGTCGAGTCTCGTCGAGCGAAAGGTAATGCCGTTTAATAGGGAAATAATATTTCACTTCTCCTCCGGTCCGTTCTGACGTTTCCTTTCGCCTCTCTGCCACGCGGACTGTCTGTTCGGGGCTCGGGGTGCTTTTATCAACGGGAAAAGTAACGTGATCGGTTCAGGCATTACGTGGTTGCGCGGGACGATTCAATTAGGGAAAGGAATTTTATTACGTCCGCAGCGAAACCGTTTGCAAACCGCTTTACGCAGTCGTGAGTATTATTCTATCTGTCGGCAGGCAACTGTTAATAACAATTCGAAATGAAATACGTTTGATAGCGATCGTCTGTCGGTACGGTGTTCTTCGAACGAAAAGTTTGCTTGAAAGCGGGATAATTTTTAATTGGACAATACACAGTAAAACTGTGAGCGTAGATTGGTCGATGAAACTTGTGGTAGAAATTATGCATTTCCAATGGGAATCAGCGCGTCGTCCAAGCAGTTGTTCGGCCAAGCAAGGTAGCTTTATAAAACGTTGACAAGCTTTCTTTATTGTGCTACTGCGTCCGAACATTTATCGGGTTTCAGATTTGTCTTTTCGCCTGAATTAAAGCACTGCGCCGAATCGCAATCCTCCGTTTCTATTAACATCCTCTTCCGCGAGACCCACCGAAAACGTCGCGAACTATTTTACTTAAACGGCAATCAATCGCCGCATAAAAATACTTGGCAAAAAAAAAGATGCCGACAATTTGCTCGCAAGCCAACAGACCGCCCCAAATCCAGAACCAACCGCGAAACATCCAATCGTTGTCCACGGCCGTACCAAATCAACAAGCCCGTCCGTGAAAACGACGCTCGATTTGCATTCCGTACATCCCAGCGTCCCGATGGAAATATGAACGCGTGTATCCGAGTGGGCAAAGCAACGATCCACGATCCAGATCGTCCATCTTGTTATCCTAACGAAACAGCCGGTTGATTTGACCCAGACAGCGGATCATTAACCCGCGCTGGCGGCGGCCCGGCACGAGTCGTTATTAGCCCCAAGATTGTATCAACAGCCCGGCAATCCGCAGATCATACAGGCCCTCAAACGCGACGCGAGGCACACGGATCGGCCGCAAACGCGCTCTGACGTCCTTCCAATTATACCTTATATGCCGTAAATATATACCGGAAATCGGTTTGACAGGATGTACAGAGAGGGTGACCGGCTAGCCCGGAGCATTGTCGATCCGGTGGCTCGCGTCGCTGGGGCAACGGGGGCCGACCGAGGTCGGTGTTGTAAGAGCAAGAGGGTAATCGGTGTGTACTGATCAGGTTTGCTCGTAGGTACCGGTACAGGACAGCCGGTTAACGGCGCGATACCGTCGTTACCGTCGCCGACGATGCCCAATTTCAACATGGCTGCACAAACACCGAACGGTCAACCAGCAGCTTCGGATCCTGGTGTCTATACAAACGGGATACCGCAGACCTACGCGGGACGTGAGTATCAACTCAGGCGCAGTGTGCCGCCCCTGCGCAATGCTCGGCCAATCGACGGTGCACTTTATTATTCCGCGTTTCCGGCGAGAGGCAGGTGACCTCGCCCCAGACCTACGGCGAAGGTTCGCCCGGTTCCTTCCGGCGGCGAGTCGGTGAGCCACCTTTTGAATTCGCGTGCCACGATGGACGGTTATTTGCCAGTTAGGCTGGCGGGGGTGCGTGAAGTCGTTTGATTCGCGGTCGTCGAGGATCGCGTTATAACGTACAGTCGTTTCGTCGGGTGCCGTTTTTTCGCGCTGACATTGAGGGGGCAGTAAACGAACTTGTTACCGAACGAGCAATAATGACTGCTTGCTTCGCGCTCTGTCTCTCCTCTCCGGTAGAACGGGCGCAATAAAAATCTGCGCAATAATTGCACGATAATTTACTCGATTCCCTAATATTTCCGTTAAGCCCGGCGCGCGCGTATTAACGGATATGGCTGAATGGCAAGAAAGGAAACGCCGAAATCGCGAAGGAAGGAAAATCGCGCCAACCCCTCGCCGTCGTTCTCGTTCGACGCGTGTAACGCAAACGAAAATCAATGCGGCGGCAAGCCTCGAGAAACCGACGGGCACGAATTTGCCGAGCTATTACCCGTCGATCTGTGAAACCAGATTGGTCCCGACGATCGTACGGGGGGCGTCCGCGTACGATAACAATAATAATGCACGGTATCGCGCGATATCGATTGGTCGGCGAGTATTGCGACAGGGGCCCTAGACCTAGGTCCGTTCCCGATAAGAGCTGAGCTTACTGAAGTGTAGATGCCCTTCATCTGTCCATTCCAGCACAAGGGCTACCACCCAACGGGGAGGCGGCACTCCAGCATGCCGCCGCGTATCCCGGAATGCAACCCTACCCCGGTGTCGGTAAGTTGGTGTTTTTTTTTCATCCCCCTTTTACTTTTTCCCTCCTTCTTATCGAGGATTCCGCCGTGCCCTCGTGTATCCGCGACGAACTTCCCGTGGAACTGTGCCCGGCGAATTTCGCGGCGCGTGACCCGATAATCGTTCGGGGAGCTCGGGTATCGTGAGCCTGCCGAGGGGCGATCGAGATCGGAAAGTTCCTTCTGAATTATCGCATCGTTATTCGATCATGGACATACGGATGCTATTGGAGATCGTTAACGCGTGCGCGGACTTTGCTTACCTTTCCGGTATCGACGCTTTACGCGCAAGGTGTATTACGATCTTCGACGACGAAGGTGCCTGTTTTGTATTACGTTTATCGCACGGGACGAACATTATCGTGTATGCCCCCCCCACCGATGCTTCTAGCCGGAGCACCTTTGGATAATCGATATTTTCGGACGGGATAGATTATCGCGAAACGAGAGTAGCTATCTCGTTTCTGTTTTTCTGTCGGTTTCGGGAAGAAATTTGAGGCAACTCGGATCGAACAGACGGGGGAGACGCATAAACGAATTCGAACGTTCGATGTTAATGCGCTTCTGTCCGAGCAATCGAGCATCGCTGTAAAATCGTTCGATTCCATTGGTCGCGTTGCTCGCTGTTGCATGCAACTGTGGTCGCATGTGTATATAATATGTACATTTACATGCGTGGATATGTATATATAAATGTATGTAAATACATTTCGCGTACGCGCTTGCAAATACCATACGCACATATTCACGCACATATTATATTGTATACATACACAGTCTGTCCCACAAGTGTTCGTACCCTCGCTATTCGTGCGTACAAGCGAGTTGCAATGAAATCCTTAGGGGCGGCGTTAAAATTCGTATATATTTTTCTGAAGATTTTGCGCCGACAAACGTTCCATACGCCTCCGTTTGTACAGCGTAAGCTCGATTGGGGTAACCTCGATTTCGACCGATCTCTCATATCGACATGGATGGTGTACGAATACTCCCAAGACCGACTGCACCCATACCATCGCCATTATCGTAACTATATATCCGTGTCGCGTCAACGTGTCGTTCATAATGCTTCTGGTGTGCTGCTGCGATGTATTTTCGGTGTTCCTTTCAACATGCCTGCCTGTATCGTGCATATTGTATATTGTAACTCTGAAATCTAACGTGCACACAATTACCGGGCATGCTCGCTCATACACAGACGACACGCGGGATTTGTCGACGGCTCGAGCAATGTTGCAACAAAGTGCGTCCCACCGGCAGAAATTATAATCCAATAACCGGCATCAAAATGAACGAAGCCCGTTTCAAGGGATGATCAACGCGCCGACGTAACTATACTCCGATTCGTTTCGTTCAACCGTTGGCAATTAACGCACGGGTTTGATGAATTCTCTGTCCCGATGGATAAATTAATATCGGACCATTCGAATTGGGTTTTCGCGGCGGTCGGTCTCACGGCAGCTTCTCATTATCAGCGGCAAAAACGCGAAACCCGTTAGCAGCTGTGCTCCACCACGGACACGTACCTCGTTGCGTTTTCTTATCGTTCTTCGATGTAACATATAACGACTAGGGAGAACCTTTTCGTCTACCTTGCGTCTATCTGTCTGCCTGTGGACGCGCACGCGAAAATTCATAGAAATTCGTCGAATTTCAGGCGGAACACGCGCACCCGTTTTTCCCTGTTCGCCGAAGACCCCGAAAAGGGATATTCTATTTCCATTCCATACGTCTGTGCATCTTTGTCCGGCGTTTGCACGGGACCGCGGAGATCAGCGAGTGGAAGAAAGCAATCGGAAATATCGTGCGTCCCTCTATCCTGACGAACGGTAACCGACGCACGACGGCGCGTTTATTTCATACGTTGAATGTCGGACTATCGTTGGATTTGGGGAAACCTCCGGTAACGTCGATCGAAACGTATCAAAGCGATGTTTGCACGGAAATAATTAATATCCCGTCGAAAATTTACCGCTTCTGATCTGAGAGCTGGTTCCAGGAACCCTTTCATCAACCCCCTAACTTTCCTTTCTACATGACGTATATAATGTTTATCCGCGGCAAACAGATATTAATCGCTCGCGTTTGAAATATTTGCCTAAATATAATTAACGCTGATGCGTAATTTCTCCCCTCTAATTATTCATTTTGCTCGTCGTGAATGTTCTAGTGCGCGGGCACGATCGCAGGGATAATATCATTGCAGTCCCGTTCGTTTCGAATCGTTCACGAGGGAAAGCTTGTTCTTCTGCCCGCTGAATATCACTTTCACTTGTAGTCTGCTATGATCGCAATGCGTAATGTGTATCCCACCTGTAATGAGGCGAGGCAGGGGCACGCCGTGCGACTTTGAAGCGATATCGTGTGTCGGTTAATGTCGGCAATGCCTGATAGAGGCGCGGAGAGTACAAAAGTATCGCGTTAAAACTCATGAAATTATGAGACCGTTGAGTGTTGAATACTCCTGAGAGAAACATCGCAACGAACGCAATACCGGAAGAACGACGAAAATTTGATTTCTCCGTCCAGGTGCATCGATTTTGACCTCCTTTCGAGCCAATCGAACGACAGGTAGTTGTTCTCGTCGCCTCAGGTAACTGACGGCATTGTTTCGAGAATGATCACACCCGAGGAATCTTGCTTCGTTCAGTTCCGTTTCGCCATTCCTGTCGAACGAACCACGGTATTTCCATTGCTTTCGTATTCGTTACGAGCAACTATAAATCATATGATGATTACTTCTGGCCCCGTCATTGCCGGTGCAATTTCGAATTTTGCCACTCGATTTACGTTGGCCATCGAAATTCATCTTTTATTAATGTATCCGCCGGAAGATCATTTATTAGCGGAAACATTCAGCGTCCTTACATTCCCCGTTGATGTCTTCGTTAAAATAATATTTCGTGGCCCCATCGAAATTGCAAATTACGAAATTTTCAAGGTTGCGCGGACTTGCCGATAATTATTTGTTAACATTCCACGGCGAATAATTACCGCGTCGCGTCTACGATTTTAATGTCCGTTTCGAAATCGTTGTTCTCCTTCGCCAAATGTAACCAGCCGCGCGAGGAACGTTGATCACTTCTTTGCGTGAAAGCGCCTACGGCCATCGAGGAGCTGCACGACACGGATGCGATTTTTGGGGGAGCCATAACGGCAGCATGCACCTCGTGTATAAATGTGGGCACATCATGATGTATTTGTTGTTTGTTATTGCCGCAGCTTATTCCGCCGTCTACGGCCAGTTTCCTCAAGCAGCTATTCCTCAACCAATGGCCGCTGTTGCACCCACGCAGAGGGAAGGTAAGTGCAAAACACTCATCATCGTCTGACTGTTGACTGTAAACACGAACAATTGTAGTCGTGAGATTGTAGACTCCAAGCATCAAGAACGTCCAGACACGTGTTTATCCTACGTCGTTGCGCGGAAAGGTATTCGACGAACGGCGGTTGCCGGTGTGCGTGGAAAGCTCGTCACGGGGGTTGCGCATTTTCTCTTGT
This sequence comes from Nomada goodeniana, assembly GCA_963969485.1. Classification (NCBI taxonomy): domain Eukaryota; kingdom Metazoa; phylum Arthropoda; class Insecta; order Hymenoptera; family Apidae; genus Nomada; species Nomada goodeniana. The sequence goes on from OZ018299.1 coordinate 4,178,878, forward strand.
GCGAAACTAAATGCCCGAAAGTTGCGGAAAAATCGATCATTTCGACTGCGAGCAAGTACTGTTGCATTCGGGAATCCGACAAATTCCTCGCCAATAAATTCGACGCGACTGACGAATCCCTATTCGCGGTTTCCCTATACATATACGGTTGCAGTCATTTTTGCTTTTAAAGTTCAATCGTAGCAAGAAAGGTGGAGGATGACTTACAATCGTTGACGAACTCCCGTTACATTTTACCTCTCCGATATCGCGAACAATACTTGGCTTCTCCGCTGCGGAAGCTGCGCGAAACGGATCTCGTCCAACGCATCACGTTTCGTTCGTTAATTACTGCCAAGATAAGGAAAGAATGGACCTCCGTCGTTCCGTAACTGTGAATTCGCGTACGCCCCTTTCATCTCACCGTAATATAATCGCGCAATTAATACTCGGTCCGTCGTGCGGCCAGCGAGGAAAACAGAACGAGACGAGCGTCTAACGGTAACATTAATCGATACGCAACGTCGTTGCGGAGACGGGCGACCGAATGACAGTATCATTCGTCAACGCGATCCACCGTGAAATGGAAAAACGAAACGTGGCGCGCGAGAGCGGCAAGAAGATAGCGGCGTGGCGGCGAGGAATGAAGAAAAAGAGAGCGAGCGAAGCCAGCGCCTAATTGCAATTAACAACTCGCCATTATTAGAATATACGTCGCCTAACAATGAGATAATGCAAATAAAACGAAAGTTTTAATTACTTTGCCGCTATGCCTGCCGGCGATCCGTTGTTGCACCGTAGGATAATGGGAAGTTTACCGCGACAGCGTTTTCCCATCCCCCTTTCGTTCGGGTCGCCCCTGTATCTCTTTTTCTCCCTCTTCCGATGCTGCTTTTCGCTTGTTCCCTTTAACGAAGCCGCTGTCTCCGTCGTGCATTTATTCCGGTATGCTTCTGCCTAGATATACGTGCTATTTTGCATTTGATAATTTCGTTCGAACAGGGATCGCCATTGTGGCGGTTTCTAATAAAAAAAAGTCCCTTTATTAATAGAAGAAACACATCCGGCTGTACGCGGGTCGTTTCACTGTGCCCCCCCGCAATATTATTTTCAAACGAGCGTGCCAGTTACGATACTTTTCACCGCCTTTCTCGCTGGTAACACGAGGCCGTTTTGAACGTTGCAAGTTTATGTAAACGTCTCGTCATTTCGTCGGGGAGAGGTGTAATCCTGCACGCGCGTTAATTACAAATAACTTCGACGGTTTGGATGCAACAATGTAGACGAGGGTCAGGTGTATAAGTACGCGCAAATTGGGATACCGTAATGCAAGAATCGCCCAAATAGAGATGTTCGCCTCGGCAAGTACGTTTCGTCCCAGGCGTTGAAGTCACTTTCGTTAACGCAAAGTCCCTCTAAAAGCGGTTCCAATTCGCTCGTTGGCCCCCAGAGGGCAGGTACACGGTATGGACGTTGTAATCGGCGAAATCGATGACAGAATTTAACGGGGGACGATGGATCGGCGGGCATCGGAAGAACGCTAAAGTTTGCTGTGTCATCGTTGCACGACATCGTTATCAAATTTTGCATTTACTGTTTGCTTCGTCGATCGCTCTCGCTTTTCTTCTATTCTCTATATGTTACGTATACACGTGTTACAAGGTGTTCTCGGTGTTCGTGTTTCCTCCACATTTTCAATCGTTGCACATACGAACAATGAGTACAGTATTTTTTTACCGTTATTGTTACTCAACTAGCATACGCATTCTTGTTGCCCGCGATACGAATAACCTATATACGATTTCCGTATGCGAATAATTGGGCGTTTCATTAGGAAGTCTGAAAGCTCGAATCACTCGGATAAAATGAACGTGCAAGTATATTATTAACGATGTGTACGGTTTTAAACTCGGCGCGAAGAAAAATGTGAAGTATCAGCATCGGCAAATGCCCACCTCATCTTAACGTTTTAGTCTGGCTGCTACTTCTCCCTCGGGCCTTGGGGGTGGGGGCCTGGAGTGGGTCGGCGGTGGTGTTGCTTTCATTAAATTCGCGTGCACGTCCTGCGCGCGGGGCCAATTAGAGAGTCGAAAACCAATTTCAGGATCAACGATCGCACGCCACGACGACGCGGTTGAATTTATGGCTCGTTCTTCGTGATTCCGGCGTCCACCGCAATTCCTCCTCCGTTCTACCCTTAGTCGGAACCGGAAACCCGCCGGCACCGGTTCTAATTTGGGTTTCACGTGACACCTACGATCGAGTTATTACCGGCGCGAAGTCGCTGCCCGCGAAAGGGAAAGCATTTCGTTATCCATTCTGCGCGCGGCGAGACTTGTCCCGTTAAACGATGAGATTCTTTCAATTATATCTGTCACTCGGGTTCGAACCGTGATTGAACAATGACACGATTGTTTCGTGCATACAATTCTGCGTTCGTTCGTTCGGAGTAGCATTCGAAATATTATGCAGTACAAAATTGTAAGTATTAACGGAATTGCTAGGTACGTAATCGTTGATGTTATTTCAATGTTCACTTAATAACGCGTAATTCTTCCTCGCAATTAATCTGTCGAAACTGTCACATCCCCATTTCCGGGGATAGACATCCACATTTCCTTCGAAGATTCCGTTTAAATTAATGTCGGGTATAATATCGAAACTTAGTTAATGAACAGTGGATTTAATGGCAGCGAGAGCAGCCACAATCTACCATGACCTATGAAACGAACGGAACCTATAATCGTTCGCGGAACTGGAATGGGACAATTACACACCCTGCGGTAGGTAATTCGACACGGCGATCTTCGCTCGCGATGGCGAGAAAGTGACAGAGTAGTGAATCTCACCGAGAAACGAACGGGGCGCAATGAGTAGCATTCTGAAAGTTGAGTGGCAGCCATCTCATTACTTAAATGCGTCCGTTAGCGAAGCGTGGGCCAAGAGGGCAGAAGTTTCCACGGTCATAATCGCCGCTAATTGACGTCGGAGTTATAAAGTTCAGTGAAATTAGCAAAATCCTTATTTGGACTCTCGTTATTCCGACTCCCCCGTTGCTCCTTCCGTTGGACTTTCCTCGACGAACGTATTAATTGTCGGTGTCCCCGTGCCCCTTCTGGCTGACAGAATGTAACGAAAGAGCCCTTCGTTGTTGGACGACCGTAGGGGAATAAAGTCGAAGAGAATTTCGCGCGTTCTTGGAAACATTAATGAAATTTCACTGGCGAACACGACGATACGTCGTTGTTAATTAGCGGGGAATGTCGGCGAGCTCTGTGGACGAAAATGTTCCGCGAGACACGGAAAACGTGCTGATGGAAACGCGGGGATTAAAATATTTATCAACCGTATGCATCTCACACTTGTCCTGCCTTTTCGTTGAGCTCGAGGGATGAACAAGCGACGCAAGTTAAGAATTGATGCTCAATTTCAAGTGACGCAGAGGGCGAGTTTCCACGCAACCGACGACTCAATTCTGTACAATGAAATATACCGTGGGAACAACTTACGTAGTCTTAATAAGAACGACGGATCAACACGTCTGACGATCTCGTATTTATAGTGTCGCACCATCGTAATCAGTATCATCACTACTGCCACTATAATTCCTCCTTTCCATTTGCATTCATTATGAAAACCCTTCACCTCGCTCGTCATTGTGTTGTGATTCCCAGTGTTGTGTGTTTGTATATTTGAAAGTATAAATACTCAACGTTACTTGAATCGCGGAAAATTTCATTATCATGACATTCTAATCATTACTCTCTTCGTCGGCACCCTCACGTCTGTTTCCATCCACTGGATCCGTTTCTCTCAACAGTAACACCCTTATTTCCCTCTCTATTCGGCTTCGACCATCCGCTCATACACATCTTCTTCCTCCCCATTCGTTCCAGCCATTATTCCTTCCATTTCCATTTCATCGTCTCACTTATTGTTAGACAAAACATTTCGTTCACAATCTTATTTCACACTTCTTATGGACTCACCCATCGTACGATTCGTGTTTCGTACACGGAATGAAACACTCACCGTCTACTTATCATCCTTCACATTTCCGCGCGACGAGAGAGAAATCAGATTGTCATTTTGGGGGACGCTCACGAAACTTCATCTTCATTCATCAAAAAGGAAAAGAGAACGCGTTAAAATGAAAATCGGGTAGAACGGGGAGAAATATATATATATATAGAGAGAGAGAGGGAGAGCAATGTGTATACCCTCGGATCAGCGAGGCGGCTCTCCTATCGTGTCGAAATCATACTGCGAGGAACGAAACTCATCCAGAACTAACATTCTAACTTGAGTATTATACTTCAAGTTTAGATGTTTAGATGTGCTCTGATTTATATGGTAGGATGCTCTATCTCAGGACCCGAGGGCTGCAACCTGTTCATCTACCACCTGCCCCAGGAGTTCGGTGACGGTGAGCTCATGCAGATGTTCATCCCCTTTGGAAACGTCATATCCTCCAAGGTTTTCATCGACCGGGCCACCAACCAAAGTAAATGCTTCGGTAAGTGCATCATTTCCGCGAAACAGATTAAGAAAGGACCGGAAGAAAGAACGGGGGACCCGTTAAACAGGTAAATCACCCGACGTCGACGCCTCCGAAAGGTGGGATGGATATTAGGTGAAGATGGATTCGCGACGATGCCCATTAATCGATTGGTTCGAAGGACGAAACAAATGGTTGCACTGCTGATTGACATTCCTTACCAGAATAATCAATGTTAACATAACGTTCATTTTGTTGTCATTTTCTGTTACAATTTATACATATATGTTCACTTATACATATACCTGTGAAAGAATTTTTGTTAAATTGTTTAGCAGAACCGATTCTTCCGTATTAGTTTCATATATTTTTTTAAATCAAACTAGCTTAATAATATTTTATCTATATGTCTTTCCTGAAACGTTCGTAACGTACAACGATGCACGCGATACGGCCTCTTTTGGTAAACGTCCAATTCACGTTCTGTCCTATCTTTAAAAAGCGACGGAAACGTAAGTCCCTTTTTGAATATGAATATCCGATCGGCTGTAACGGGACGCAAATGAAAACAGGGATACCCTTTTCAGTCAATCGAAGGGGAGTGAAACAAAAAGAAAGTCCGAATTCCTGGCAAAGGCTGCGCTTTGATTATTTGTACCCCGATTGAATGCGGGAGTACGGGTTCAGATATTATATTCGAACGGATGGACCCGCTGATATTTTTCTCAGACTATTCATTTTGCAACCAGCGCGATTGATACTTCCCTGCACACCGTAACCAAATATACGGCTGTCATACGAGATACGGCCAGATGAATTTTTACGTCGAAAACATACGAACCAAAATATACTCTCGGATTCATAATGCGTAATGCCTGTCATCGCACTCGTGCGCCGCGGCATGAATTACGAGAACCGTGATATCCCAGAGAAAAGCGTAATTAGATTCGCGCACCGTTCTATTGACTTTCAAAGGAAATGATTTCTTGGCGCGGCCGCGCAATTGTAACAGTTGATAACACGATTTCGGTCGCAGCATATTGCAACACTCTAACGTCCCCCGAATCCGCTCACGGCGTGGATCTTGCAGAGGGAAAACAAGTGGCAAAAACGGGCAAAAAGATATTCCCTTCCATCCAGGAAGGTTTAAAACCTCCTCAGTCACCTAGTAAAAGTAATTTACGAACTTCGTTGTAAAAGCGGCGGTCGCCGTTGCGACGAAGAGCCGCGATTGGTCAGACAGTAGGCCGCCATGATGGCAAAACTAAAATTGGATCGGGGCTAATGGTCAAAATTGGCTTAAACTGTGAGGGCCCTGATGACCTTTCAGCGGCGCTTCTGTTGTTAAGAGCTTCGTTATCGTGTACCTCCTCTTTCTATCTCCTTTTCTCTTATTCCCGATAAAACTTTGATAATACCCAAGGCCCCTTTCGTGGAAAACTTTTTATTCCTCGGGGCGAATCGGCTAATCTAAATCACTGGTTCCCCCGTAAGTACCTTTTTGCGATAATCCAACGCCCCGAGGTGTCGATATTCAACTTCTCGTTCGCGTCATAAGTTAAATACCATGGCCGATTTCTTCAGCTGAATTCGGGAACCGTTCCAAGTTGCCGGTTAGGGGAGACTTTATCTCGCGGTAGAGCCGAATCATTCTTCGATATCTTATTTCCAATCTCGATTCTTTTCCTGGCCTCGGTTATTGATTGGAAACGTTCATTTCGTCGTTGAATTAGGCGACATCGGATCTAGTTGAATTTGGTTTGGTGCATCCTTTGTCAAGTTCATTATCGTTTGACAGATTTCGATTTGTTCTAGATGGTAACCGTTGATTGTTGCAGATACGCTTGCTGCGTGCATCATTGATTACAGAAATTTATTATTGCCGGATCCTTTCAGGTTTTGTGTCGTTCGACAATCCAGCGAGCGCGCAGACAGCAATTCAAGCGATGAATGGCTTCCAGATAGGGATGAAGCGTTTGAAAGTCCAGTTAAAGAGGCCCAAGGACGCGAGCCGGCCATACTAACCAAAGTCCTAGCTTAGAGAAACTGGACGATATACACCCTACATCATAACCTACAGAGTGAGTATCGACGAAAGCATTCTTGAAACAAGGGGTCCAATAATCTTGAAACACTCGTTACTTCAAGTGTAACATGTTTAAATCGTTACGTACTGCCGAAAATAATTGTTAACCCTTTCGCCACGAAGGACCTACATACGCGCCGTCTGGTATTCAGCAGCTGTTCACCAAAAATTTGCGATAATACACCATTATCGTAATTATTCATTAGAGATGTATACCGTAGGTAATTTTGTACAGAGTACTCAAGTGTTCGTATCCGTGGCTATTCCGTATTAATAAAATCTGTACCGTTATATTTTGATTATCATGGTACCAGAGCGAAAGGGTTAATACTCTATACCGGATCTTTCAACGATCAGGATCAAATGTGGATCGTTATCGATGCTTCGATTCGAAACATTCTTCCTGCTTGTATAGAAAATGTGTACAACCAGAGGTATCTCCATGTAACTAAGCAGTGTCGATCATTTCTAATTGCAGATGTCGTACAAGAACACGGGCTCATTGAATGCTCGACGATCAGAAGTGACGAGTTTGAATCACCGTTACAACGCTCTCCACTATAATAACCTAGTATACTAGTTAGATAATTAATTAGGGGATAAACATTAGAAGCCAGTAGGACGACCTCGCCGGTCGCCATGCCGGCGAGGGCGTGAAGGCTGAATGCTAATGAAACAGCGCTGAAATCAGTCCGAGAAAGCAAACTCGAGTAGGATTCACGCTTTAGCTATTCTCGGATGCTCGGATATAACGAGCTACTTACTAGGAACGGAATATATAATATATATATATATATCGAACCTTTCATCATATCTTCTTTTGCATTCCCTGTAATTTATTCTATTTTACAACGCATATTTCCGTTTCTTCACTCTCGATCCCTGACTGCCAATGGAGAACCGTGTCAAATGGTGAACAGCTTTGATACGCGTCTTTCAACGCGATAGCCCCTCCTAGTACACGGCTATTAAGTCCGATCATCCGGGAAATAGATGACGAGAGCCTAGTCTCTCTCGATTCAGGTTATCGTTCCGGCAACACACTAACTCCTAGCTTGAGATATACATGATTAACGTTCAAGACGGGTGACTTTGCAACAATAACCAAAGAATACTCTTAGTTCCTGACGAAACGGCATGGCCATTGTCGCCAAACCGACTGTGAGAAAAGTTAACTATTACTGCGATTCGATCCAATAGAATACGAAAGAAAGTACCTCTTCAGATTCTTAGGGAGGACGAATCCAGCTATAAGTTCAATTCATCACCCTCCCCTTTGCGTGTAACAACCGAACCGTGCTTCTTTTACGAACCGGGAGCGAGTCGTACCAATTCGATTCGCGCGACACGATTTTTCGTTCGATTACCACGCGATTAGACCGTGTTTGTCGTTATTCACGGGATCGTTAGGACCGCACCTATGGTTTTTTTTTGTCCAGCGGTTTTTCTTACCGGGCCGACCTGACGCCGTGGCGCTCGCCGGCTCCCCGAAAGCGTAAAATTTGGTCAATCACGTATTACAGGGTGCTCGTCACACGGAACGTCCGAAGACCTTTCTAAAACCGAAACTCTGCATACCGGCTATTCGAAGTGACCACGACACCTTGTCTACCTGCATACAATCTCTATACACGTATATATACACGCACATACACGCACAACAAGCACATAACATCCGTAACACACCGTATACACCGTCTACATTGTATTTAACTATGGATAGACGACGATAATGGAAGAATGGGGGGGGAGGGGAAACGTGAAATCAGCGCCGGACCCAATATTCTGCGGGATGGGTCGAGGGGGGGAGGGGGGTGGGTTTGTCGGTTCTTTCTTACGTTTAAGATTATGGAACGCATACATGCTTGCGTCGTAGGTTTTATACGTGCGAGACACTTAAAGGGTTCGTTGGTCTGCGTTGAAACGGTGGCCGTTTCAGCAGTCGGATCGTTCGCGCCGCGGCGCTCGATCATCCGAAATGGTGAAAAACGAAAAAAACGAAAGAAAGGGAAGAGTAACGTGCACCATCGTTGCCCCCTTATTATCGACGTCATTATTATTACGATCATGATTATTAAGCGCGATTATTGTTAAGCGAATATTGAGAGCGAATTTCCGGCCGAAGTTAATAACCATCGGGGGTTCCTTTTTTTGCTGACGAGGGATCGTACGGCCCGATCGCCACGATCCACAATTCGCGATCCGGAACGGTTCAGGATCCTGTTGTTGTTCGTTCTCGCGGCTCGATGAATCCGTAAAATCATTCTCGTTCGAGTGACTGGACACGCATCGCCCGAAAAATGTCAACCAGGCTGTGATTATTCAAACAAAATTGCAAGTATAACAGGTGGGCAATGTCGACGTTGAATCGAGATCGATCTTATCCTGCGCTGGATATTTCTGTCCGTTTGTTAATAGAAGGGGGGAGGCGGGGGGGTGAAAGGACGTTGAGAGAAATGTTAGACCGTCTAGACCAGCCAAACCCATGGAATCTTTCCGTCTTTCTTTCTTTCTGTTTTGTCTTTTGAAATTCTAGTTATCTAGTCTAGTCTAGTCATTTACGTGAACTACGTGACGCAGGTTTAATTGCAATTTTTATTCGCTCTCAAATGTGTTTTCTAGGAAGATATTTATTTACTATTTATATAAGGCGTTCCGTAGAACGATGCTTTCGTCCGGATAAAGGACAAGCAAATTTTTCTAAGTCGATACGTAAGTACTTAATACAATTAGGGTAAAGTATTTATTGTTTCCCGAGGTTCTACATGTGAGCCAAGTGCAATTTATTTGACGAATAAGTTTATTAAATGCAAAACGATCGTTTTAGTCTGTCTCCGAGAAATTTGTTCCTAAAAATTATAATCAAACGTCACCCGGTCCGCGGGACACTCGGCAACTTGCGTTGTTTTTATACATATTTTATACCCCTTTGTTCTTTTTTCGTTAGCGTTAGTTGTTATTGCAGTCCAGTTCTTTTTTTTTTTGTTTGCCTCGGTCCAATTTTTACGAGCGACTAGAGAGCAGTTAGAAGGAGTATTTGTATTTTAGCAGATCCAAGAAGAATGCACGCTACCCTTATTCGTTCGTGCAAGTTCATAGAATCTGCGCATACCAATGCGAGTGGAGGTGGGCTCACGATGCTCACGCGAACATTGAATATTTTTTTAAGCATGATAAATGAAACATTTTGGACATTTAACGAGCGATGCCCGGTCGAATCAGAGAGTATCACGCGAGCCTCGACTCGGTATGATAGCGGGCGGAAGCCAGGTGAAAAGAAAAACATAAAAAAAAAAAACAAAGGCAGCGTTTTAGGAAGAATACGTAGGGATGTACGGAGTTATTCGAACGAAACCAAATCTATAAAATACACTAGATAACTAGCGAAGGCGAGCGATGAAACGGGGAAGAAAACTCTGATCTAGCAGAAATAATCAACCAAAGTACCAACAACTATTCTATATAAATATATAAATATGAATTATTATAAAAGAAGTATATAAATATATAAATATAAATACTATAAATATGAAATATAGTATAAATAAATGAATAAATAAATAAATAAATGATTGAATAAATAAATATATATATATATATATTGATTGAAAGAAACTAGAAATTTAGTAAATTATTATAGTTTAGCTAAAACAACATGAAATACTTCGAGGGACGGAGAATGGGAGGATCGGCTCTAGTCTGGCGCGATTTATGACAGGACTAAAAGCTATCGCAAATTTATACGCTACTTAAATTAAATATACTAAATAATGCGGGAGAAAATATATAAATAAATATATTAGCTCGCGTACACGTGTACGTGTGCATCTGACTATTTATTTGTATACTTACTTCCGCACGCATATATAAATAATGTACTTATAATTTAGGAGCAGGCAACCTATTCGATTGCTTAATCATCTGTTTGTAAATTTGTTGCCTGCTCGAATACTCGCGCGCACACACACACCCACACTCACACATACCAATAACGCAAACACTGTATTACAAACTTCACGTATACATATACGCACGCAACTTAATGCATAACGGCTAATGTAAGTGCGTGGCACGCGCGTGTATGTGGTTCACGCGCGTGAACGCGGTGGCGCGTACGAGTAAGTACTTACGAATTAAATTAAAGAAAGGGAATGTGAGGGAAAAGGGGCCCGTGCTAACAAACGTCTCTCGTACGATGAGCTCGAACGGCTTGCTAGTTATCGATGATATGAAATACTATTATTACACCATATATGAGGAAAAATAAACAGTTAAAACTAATAAATAATAATGGTAATATTAACTTTAACGATAAGGATGACAGTACATTGTAAGACGCATACATAGTTTATACTACGCGATGTACGTAACGTACCTATATATTCTTATCACATTTCGTATCGGTGAATTTGTCAGGGTGCATATGCGCATGGGCATATATCTCCTATATACATATACATATACATATATATGGCTGCGTATATGCACCGACCAAATTTAACGAAATCACGAGGGCAGGTTCGTGACGTTGGCGTAACGCCACTTAAGGTCTGCTACAAGCTCTTTGCCACGCCTGTACCCGTGCACATTCGAACGAGAATTGAAACGGTGCACGCGAAACCTGATAATACGGTTCAGCGGCGAGGTTGACAATTGAAATGGACACGGATATCAACGAACTCGATGGGCCGTTGCTTGCTGTGACAAATCTTCATTTGAAAGTGATTCGACGAAATGGCGCCGAGCGTGCGCGAACGTGTGCCTGCGTGCACATTATACGGACCGCTTGTAGAACGTAATCCGGGATCCTTGAGTTCCCCGGCCGATCAAATTTGCTAAACCAAACCGATTCGAAATATGTGTTCATAAAGCCAATGGGGCGAAATGCAACGAGAAGGAAGTAACGTAATAGCGCAAGCATATGTTTGCCAATCCGTGGTCCAATCGCAGAGCGTAAGAGCAATCGCGAGTGGAGTGGCCCGGTGCACGGGCGTGTTCATCGAATCGTGGACACAGGTGCGCAAACGTAATTAGGAGACGCGTGGTACGCATACGTGTCTATCTTTAATCGCCTGACGCATTGGCCGTGCGGTCTACGGGGACGATCGACGTTCAAGTGCAACCTGTAGACGAGCGTTACGTTTCTCATGGCATTGTGCACGCACCTCGTGGTACACGCCCGGCAAAGACGATTAACGGGCAGGCTGGTCGAATGGACTAGGCTTTAGACGCTCGTCCACGAGTTTCGTATTCCGCGAGAGCAGACCGTTGGTCTTAAAATTAAACTCGGATCAACGGATTCCATATTCGATATAGCTATTAGCATCATCGCTACTGGTAGGCGTATTACCCGACTAAGCTCCAGTTCATTGTTTTATAGTTTTTCGATTTCCGACAGTCGCCCGATCGATCGAGGGATTTCCGAATTATTATCATTATTATTGTCCGTGCGATATCGCATTACGCGACGCTTCCTTTCGGAATTCGATGAAATCGCACGCCCTTTTCTAGTCGCGCGCGTCGTACACGTTGATTCATTGGTTGATCGTTATGCTTGACCACGGTACGTCTCGGTTTCGATTAGTTTCCCTTCTTTGTATTTCGCACGAACGACGAAGTCGCGTTCGGCACAGCGCTGTAATCAAAAAAATTGTTCGTGTCGTTACGTTGATCCTATTCATTGAAGAATTACACATATATATTATCGGATAATGCAATGTAGACAGAGGGACATTAGATCGCTGAAACGATTACGTATATAGATAAACGCACACAAACACTATAGATTCATGCGCTCGCGTGCGATCATAGATACAGGAAACGACGGGAATTACAGAAGGACACGTATACTGGTAAGCAAAAAGCTTGCGTGCAAGCACCAATTGATAATATCACTACGATCTAAGCTTTTTAATATTTAACAGTACTAATAGCAAATATCAAAGTACACAACCTACCCCTAATGAATTACCATAAATAATAGCTGTAAATCCATATAAATAATAAATATAATATATACAAAAAAAAACAACAACAACAACAACAACATAAGTGTATAAATTACGAAGGGAACGACAATTGTAAACAAACAAACAAACAAACAAAAAATACAACTATTTTATCCAACAAAGTTTTTGCTACAACCAAAGTACTATGCATCTTGCTATGAAATAAATGAGACTTAAGGGAGGGGAAGTGAAGGAAAGAATTCTTAGCTCTAAGGACGGGAAGATGATAATGATAATAGTAATCTGTGAGGATCAGCTTCGAATTTATTTTTACATGACGTGATGTAATGCTGAGACGAATTCGCAGCTAGCAAATCAGTGTATCGAAGTTTGTTCGGGAAGCGACGTGTCCGCGACTTATTCGACCGTTCTGCCGATGCTCTCGAGTATCAAATTCTATACCGATCTACGTGTCTCGACCGAGCCCAGTGTATCTTTTTCGTCGGTTCTTGCGTTTCAATCGTTTCCAACCAGCGTTATTAGCCCGGACGGAAAAAGAGAACAAAACGGAAACAACAGCAACAACGGTACTCGTGGTCATCGCAGTCCAATGGTTAATATCGGTACCATAAAAATTGCCCAGGAAGATTCGTGATACGACAAATCGCGTGTACGACCATTCCGCATTTCCTTCGAATTGCATTTTCGTTAAATTCAGCTAGCATTGTAATAGCCGTACCGTAACTTGTTTGTTGAATATAAAAGTTTCCTGGAATTTTTATGGTAGCCACGAGGACACGCACGAAGGTTCGATGGGAAACGGGAACGAATATCCTCCGCTCTCGAATATATATATATATATTAACTTTAATAGTAATAATAATAATAATAATAATAATAATAATAATAATAATAATGGTCAAAACATCTCATATAAAACATACTAACATTTTACCACCGCACTCGCACACAAACAGTCAACATTATCAACCCCCACCCCACCCCCCCTCGACACTGCTGTACCGCGTCATCGATTCAAATTTTACGTGGAATTACATTGGATTCAAGTCACGCGCGCCGCGACCTGATATCCGGTAGCCGTGGTGTCGGTGATACTAGGAAACAGGGTATGTTTTTGCAATTATTTGCATAACTTGTAAAGAACTAGCAACAAAGTAAAAACAAAAAAAAAAAGAAAAAAAAAGTACACACTAACACAGTTTACACAGTGAAGCATACACGGGAGGTCTGCAGTTCCCGTTAAAGCATGTACTTACACGTAGAAACGGAGTACAACACGTGCATACCGTAGTACCACGCGAACGCGTGCGTTACACGCGAACGCAGTGTCGCGTACGCAACAATTCGCGGGTATCGTTGAACACACACGTTTTAAACACGAGAGGCGAGCGGGACTAAATATTCAATTAAACGTACTATCCTTATCTTATACGAATATTACACTAGATACGTCGCATCGTAGACATTAAGAGCAATCCTCGAAGACTTACACATTTACAGATACGAATCTCATCGTCACACTCATTAGAACAATTCTGAATGCAGCCCCGTGCAACAGCACCCCTTCGGATCGCGTCTTGCAGCACGAAGGTTTCGGATTCCAACGGCCGACGGGAGAAAGCAATTAAGTCGCGCATTCAATCGGATGCGCACGAAGGATCATTTTTTATTGACTGTATATATATATCACTCTGTTTACGTAATATACTTGTTACTGTTTAATCGCGAAGGAATTCAACGGCGGAACCGAACGGTCCGCTCGGTGTAACAATCGAACGATTCAATTGGGTACCAGATTAATAACGATAATCGTAACGTTTCGCGTTGAACGGCGACGATGCGAGGGGGTATACTGCACAGAAACGTCACGTTAATCATCGGAGCGTCAGGCGAGTCACAAAACTCGTTTCTCCTTCCCATTCCTACGTTCGTTGGATTTCTTTATCGTATGTTTCACATTTAACACTAATCGCTTTTCAAACACTCTAATGCGCGCGCGCGCGCGCGTACGCCAGATATGAAGCGGAGCAAATTAGAAAATTAGTCGAGATCGTAACTCTACAAATAGATCTGCAGTTTACTTAACAGGTAAAAAGTGAACAAGAAAAAAAGCGAGCGAGCGAGCGAGAGAGAAAGAGAAAGAAAGAGAGAGAGAGAGAGAGAGAGAGAGAGAACGTAAATAAATAAAAAATAAGAATCGGCAATTACTTCGAACAAGTTCAAGCCGACCGATGTCAATTCCTTCAGGTACGCTTATGCGTTATCGCGACAACAATACGAAAAAATTCGGTTTTTCTAACGTACCAAATCGATGTTTTTCCATTGCGACTATATTAATGTTAGGATCGGCACACGATTGTTATTAGTCGTCACGGTCATCCAAAATTGCGTAGTGCATTCATTCGAGTCGTATGCACGAGAATCAAAAGCGAAGGGGGGAAAAAGGAGTCACAGTATCGTGTATAGTTGCCCGGCCGTATTTCGATCGACTATCCGGGACCAATCATACTTTCTGGCACGAAACAACGCGTTTCCTACTTCGGTCGTTCGGTATGACAAGAAACTTCTTAGGCGAATACAGAACCACCCGTTAGACATCGTACTATTGTACCGAGGCGTTGTCCGTTTTCTTTCCGATCCTCGCATCGACGCAATTCGAATGGTGCCCGTCTTGGACCAACGACCCGCGAAATCGCGAGAAGAAGAGCGCGCGGAACAGCGTGTGTCATCCGATCGATACGCGCGAAAGCTCGATCGCGAGGGGTTCAGAGGGTTGCGTTCCCCTTCGGGAGATCGAATTGAATGAAAGTCGCAGAGAGTACACCGTTCGATTGGCGACGGTCCATTATCCGGGGCACATCTGAACGTCGTCGTCCTGTTGTCGTTGAGAGAAACGGGACGATGCGGACGGCACCGCTTCGCGCACCATTAAAATATGCGTACACATTTTCTGCCATCTGTTCGCCGGCGTGATCGTCGAGGTGTTTCGTTTCGTCGATCGTTGCGCGATGCCCTGACGAACAGATTTTCCCTGTAACGACGCAACGGTCCGATCGGTCCACGGGACAAGCAAATGTCGCCGCTAACGTTGCCGCGTGTCGCACGTCTTGCATCGCTTTGGCGACACGAGTACGCATCCGACCCGGTGAACGACGCGAGGATCCTCACTTTCGCGGCATCCGTTTCGTTCGTAATTCAACGGGGAATCGATCGCGGTTCGAACGCGTCGCGTCGTCCGAATGCCGCGCGCAGGCTTGCGTAACCGTGTAACGAGCTGAACGGAACAAGGAGGACAACAGATAATCTCACGTACCGAATGACACCGCAAAAGAATGCACACGAATTGTTCGAGCCAAATTGACGCGCTGCGAATCGTCGATTCGTGTCGTCCGGTTTTATTCCGCGATCCTGCTCCATTTGGAAGGGTGGGTGGTGGCGGCGTTGCGGCCAGTCTTTTCTTTCCGTTCCTCGCGCGAAGCGTCAACGGCGATTGGCAGCGGGGCACAGGTGGAACGAAGAGGGGACTCGCGGTTTTCGATGAATCGCGTACGAACGGGGTAGAAACAGAGCGATGAAACGGGGGTAGAAGAGAGAACGGGAGAAATCTCGGCCAGGAACGAATTTTTCCGAACGAATATTCGAACACCGCGACATCTTCCTCGGGAAACTCGCGGTGGGTTCTTGGATTCCGTTTGGTCGATGCTCGTTCGGATGAAAAGCAACGGGACGGGTCTCGTTGTATCGCGATCCCGTGGATGTAAGGGCACGGTGGTCGAAATATTCGGACGACGGTATCTTTGCGCCATCGAGAATGGCTGGCACGTCACGAGTCGACCATAGGAAGTCAGCTGCGATCCTTGCACGTAGAATAGTAGTTTACACCACCTAGGGAAAGGTAACGGGGATAAACGAGGGGAATGATTGGTCAGCGTGAGGAACCGCGTGAGAGATTTTAAAAGTGCGCGAGCAAGACGAATATGGGATGTGTATTATTGTATGTGCACGTATCCGCATGTTCGTACGGG
The DNA here is from genome assembly GCA_963969485.1 of Nomada goodeniana. Taxonomy (NCBI): domain Eukaryota; kingdom Metazoa; phylum Arthropoda; class Insecta; order Hymenoptera; family Apidae; genus Nomada; species Nomada goodeniana. The sequence continues at coordinate 4,195,435 of OZ018299.1, forward strand.
TTTGCAATGCGCATAGGTACGCATATATGAAGGTTTCTGTGTATATATATGTATTACATGAAAGGTCCCGCGGGAACGTTTGAGTCAGAGGTTTCGGGGAAAGAAAGATTTGCATATAGCATAGTTTTATATAGCGTGCCATCTATGCGTATAAGCGAAACGGTGTGCATAAACAATTACTATGGTTATCGCTAGCACGTAAGGTTATAAACAAATAGAAGTATAACAAAGGTATGCACTATTAATCACTTATAGCAGGGGAGGAATTATGGGGAGTGGCACGGAGAAACGCACTGAACGGTGCCGTACGTTGCGATGGGAGGATATAAATATTATGTACCGCGTGCGTATATGATTGATTTAGGAAATAAATAAGCACGTTGAGGTGGGGCGAGTGGTAGATCGTGAGAAAGAGTGGGAGAAAGAGAGAGAGAGAGAGAGAGAGAGAGAGAGAGAGAGAGCGAAACACTAAAAAAAAAAAGTTATTAACAAACAGAACATATTTTACATAATTAATCGCCAAACGATAAGTTTTTAACTCTAACTCCTAGTACGTAAGGTCAAAACAATATACGAAATAAAAAGAAAAAATATATATATATATAAATATACATATATATATACATACGTACATAATGATTGAAAGTCGACTCTAAAATTAAATGTAAACCGAAAGCATACTTCTTACGAAAAGCCACGCGCGGTTAGATATCGAGACATTATTCGAATTACGGTGGATTTTAACAAGCGTGATGAAAATTAGGGCGCAAGTGAAACTTCGGGTATACACTTTGCTGTTCGAACGTCAACAGCGGATCCGGGTATTGGTCTCGTCGCCGAATCTATTTCTCTCTCGTACTATTTTATTCCGTTGGGCGCCTCTCGCGATCGGGCTAACACTTATTCATTCTTATCGATTTTCAACGTGCAATTGATAACGGGCAAGATTTATACACGTTTCGAAAAGACCCGGCCTTTGTTCGCGACGAAATAGGGGCATAATATAATTGTCGCCGATCGAGAATATCGGTAGCGGTACCTCAAGCGATTCTCGTAACTACGAGGAGCATAAACTGATCCTTTTGTTATTAAAAAAAAAAAAAAAAAAAAAAAAACGAGTACGGCGACATTTATATACGAATCCGTGTTAATCAATATTTTTATTTGGAACAGCATCTACGAAACAGAACACTGTGCCAACAAATGAATCTTCCAAATCAATTTCCGCTGTCGAACGCGAATGAATTATCGCAACGGGGGGGCAATGTTTGTTCAATCGGTGATCGTGCAGAATCATTCACCCTTTTATACACCGATGTCATTTCGTTGTCTGGTCGCGTTTCGTTGATGTCGTCTGCGAGCAATGAAACATTCAGGGACGCCTCGAAGCTTTTTCCGAAAATTGGGAATTCAGTACGACGAAGAGCTTCGATGATTCTCGAGTAAGCGGAAGAGGAACGTTCATGGGGGTGTGGCTCTTTCTGGCAAATTATAATGTGTCCCTTCGGCGCCTGCTCGGCGGGTGCAACAGTTGGCCAACAAGTGGCTCTTTCGCGCGAAACGTTCGCGAATCGTATTCGGATCACCGGACCCGGTGAATCCTGAAATGTTCTCGATGGTGAAATCTTCAATGCGCTTTCGAATCGCGGTACCTCTTATTCGCGGTCGAGACTCTGCGTTGTAAGCGCTTCTGTACCGCGAGCAGCCGAACTTGTCATTCGCTGGACACGTGTATGAATCATGCACGACGACGGGGTGAGCACTTTTATGTTTCTGTATATAATATTTAGCGCGGTAAATAGCTTGTAAAGACAAACAGAGTTGTACGAGGGATACTCTTGCTTCTTAAGTAATGCACAAACTGCGGTGTAACTTGCTGTATATGTGTATTTATTAACAGAAATGTTTCCATTGGCATACTGTATTAATACAATACATACATATATACGTACATTAAATAACTTTATTCAACTTCTTGCGTAAATTGTACACCTTTATTTTCGCGCGACCCAGTGCACACAGTTTACTGCCGTTAATTTCTGTCCCTCGACGGAACGAAATTATTCGGCGACGATCGTCTGTTTAAACAAGGATGATTCGCGGGATTCAATGTTCCACATGGATCGGAGGTATAAGTAACCGGTGGCGACCGATAGAATCGAGACGTCCGGCGTGCCGTTGCCCGAATTGCCGACGACAGCTGTCAGAAATACGCGTAAAATAGTTAAGAGTTAGAAACTGCCTGCATAAGAAAAGGAGAGAATAGTCACGCCCAGAACGTACCGTCCAGAAAATATGGAATTTCGTTGCACGTTTCGCCCGATAGTTTTCTAATGGCTGCAATAAATTTGGCATTGTTAGCGAGCGCAGCAAATTTTTCCATTCACTGTTGTAGACCAATTCCAACTAGCTTCCTCCTCGACAACTTGCGGCAAGCTTAAGAACGAAGCGATGTGTGTGTGTGTGTGTATACGTAGAGTACGCGCGTATACCAGAGCAGCTGTCGTTCATTGAAGAATGGCATGGCGAAGTCTCGCGTATGCCGGACAGGTGTGCACCTACGATAATTTCGGGACCGACACGTCGCTTGTCGTCAATTCGATCGGACCTCGCGAAATCTTCGTCCGTTTCGATACAGTCGAAAGGCTTGTCCCGCGATCATTTCTGATCGGCGCCGAAGTGTCGAATTCGTTGCGACGTGTCGTCGAACCTCGACGCCGCTAATAATTCAACGATTCCCTTTCAATTGCAAGGTTCTGTCCGCGAGGCTGAGCCAGCACGCGCGATTCGCCCACGGAGAGTTTTTTTTTCGCCCGCGTACGATTAATTTGACAAATCGCTGATATCGATTGGACAACGAGGACGAAGGACGATGCGACCTAACGAGAGTACAGTTTAGTTCCGTGGATGGAAACTCGTCGAACGATTTCGAACGTTCCAACGCGTTCTGAGCGGCGCAGGGGCGGTGAGTTGCGCGGAAAACAAAAATATATATATACGTACGTACTGCACGAGGGGGTGTTTCGACACGTCACGCGGATATCCGATCAACAACGTTTAGGCACGACGTTTCACTCGCGTTCTCGGATCGATTGCTGCGCCCCTTCGAGGGCGGCTTGACTGCATCCCCGTGCTCGAGGCTGAGGAAAAGTGTAGAATTTTTTAACTGTATTTGCGACTATAACCTAACCTGTATATTTTTACATATTAAATATAGGGAACGAATTGAGGGGTTGGACGTGAGAGGCGCGAAGGCGAATCGGGTACATGCTGACGTAATAACAAAAAGGAAAATAAAAAAAAACGACACAAGCACACGTGAAAACAGGAGAATACAGAAAAAGGAAAACAGACAGGTGCACGCGCATACCTCGATCGAATACTAAAATCGAATATACATATACATAGGGCGTGCATACGTTTGTGTACACGTTGAACGCACCGAGTGCGAGAGCGCGCATGCAACACGGATGTCCTCTTTGCCTTCAGAGGAGGGATATATTATACGGTTCGTGAAGTGAAATCGGTTTTATTGTTGATTTCGGGGGTGACATACAATAAAATTTTGTAATTGACGGCCCCGGCGTCCGTTCTTTGGCCCGAGCCGGGGCCCGAAAAAAACGTTGCGTAGTATAATCAAACACCGATATACAATGCAAGTTTCTCCTTGGCCGTTAGCGCACGGACCTCGAGGTCTTCGGGATCGTCAGAGGTAGGATGCGAGATTCCCTTCCACACGGGGCACAAGCGGCGAATCTTCCGGTCCAGGATGACGCTTCGCGATTCCGAAAACTCGTCGATGTCTGTCTTGGCTAGATAAAGGATCTGTACATAGAATTACAACGCGGCGGGGTTCTGCGCGCACGCCGCCGGTGCACGCGCGTGATGTCCTACGCAGGGAGGCGCATAACTATATCGGCGCATGGAAATAATGAAAACGTTCGATGCACGCGTCGGACGTGTTTCATGATACGCCCTCCTCCTTTTCCCCTTGACAAAATAGTCTCGCTCTCGACAAGCCGCGATATTCTCGCTGAGATGTTGCCGCCGTACCGAACGATTACGTCGGAAACGAGTTCCGCATTCTTTGCAATTCGATATACACGTTAACGTTGTTCCCTTGGTTACTTACTTATTTATTTATTTATTTATTTATTTATTTATTCTCGTCTTGCTCGTTTCTTCGTCGCAACCGCAGCTGTTACACGCGTACTCAGGGCGTACAGGTGCGTTGGCGAACGCGATGCACCGTTCGTTCAGGATTGTTCCGTGGTCACGATTCGCCGTTAACGACGGATAGTACCGGCGAACAATTATTTCGTTACTTAGTTTAATTGTTTCAACGATTGTGATAGTTTGAGATTCGAGTCGTTCCAGAATGAGCATCTACGGCTGACGGAGTGGCGGAAATCACCGTCGATTATGGACACGCACGAGGACGAAGCGTGAGATTAGGATATTGTAAGTTAGACAAGCGTGCGAAAAGCAAGTTCGACGAGTATTATTGTAAACCGATAGGAACGGCAACGTTACGCGAGCCATTTATCGTTAAGTGCGACGGTGTCAATCTTTGCCGACAATGTAACACGGGGATTAAATTTGCAAATTCGCGAATCGGCCGCGCGACAAAATCGTTTATTATGGGTAATGACTGTTTGGGCATCATTATTATTATTACCATTAACGTCGTCGTTATTATAATTATCGTCATTCGCTGTCGGTAACATCGGATCATCGTGGAAACACCGTTGTCCTTATTATTCCTTAGCGTATTGTCATTACTTCCGGCATTACTAATATTACCGAACGTAGGGGGAGCTATTAATAATTAAAGCTGGTAAATTATAACTGGATCGTAACTCGCAGAGCGGACGAACGGCGCCGGAGAGAATTATTATGCGAGGGCGAGACGCTCGTGTGATCGTAGAGAAATGGCGAGGGCGGGAACCGTGGGAAGCCAACGTGGCAAAGGGAGGTTGCGAGGAGGGGGAGAAAAAAAAGAAGAAGAAGAAGCGGCAAACGGAAAATCGGAGCAACATATATAGAAACTAATTTATAGCGGTAGTATGGTAAGCGATGTGGAGAGTTCTAGCATATCAACGCGACAAATTTTAAGACGGAACGCGCGGAGCAATGATAGGATTGTGGTTATAGAAATATTTCACTATTGTATATGTATTTAAAAGAAAACAAATAAAAAAAAAAACGAAGAATCGAACGAGGCGGAGGGTTCGACCCGATTTGCTAACGCTTCGAGGACGTATCACATGGCGCGGCGCGACAAAGAGACCGTCGCTCGGCAAATTGAGTACCGTCTCGGTGTTCGCGCGCGAGTACGTGCGCAACGTTTCTGTGAAATCTCCCTTCAGGGTGAGGGGAAGGGTAGGCGGACGTAAATGATACTGTAATAATGACGACAATGGGGGGAGGGAACTTTTTTTCAATGATTCTCGTTACAGTTGTAAATAGCAGGCCGACATCTGTGCCGTCTTCGTAGCCGTAGCAAGTCGTTTTGGACGGTCGTACGCAACCGCGGTACGATAACGGTCGTGATGTTACGAATGATAATAATTTCACGGCAGGATATAAAGGTCGATGTAAGATACAATTATTATATTGAATCGCGCAGCGATTGTTTAATCGTTAACTCGTCCCGCCTCGATACTCGTTCCAGGCTGCGAAGACATCGGCCGTTTCTACTGGCACTTTGAATCGTTATTGTAAAATTCTATGAACGAAGATGGTTGGTAGGAGGGCGAGAACGGGGTTGGCGAGGGGAAACGGGAGGAGCCGGGTGTGGTTGATAAACGAAGGGCGAGTCGAGAGGAAAGAAGGGAAAAATTTAAGGGGGAACTTGGAGAACAGCGCGAACGGAAGATACGCCAGTTTGGACTATTATTTTCGTAAGGAGCGTGTAATATAGATATGTAATGTATATCGATATGACGAATTAATGACATCATCGCGATCACGGTCACGACGGTGATGGTGGTTAATTAATTATTATTGCTATTATTATGGTTACCGATTATTATTATTACGAGGTGATGATGGTGATGATTATTATTATTATTATTATCATTATCATTATTATCATTATTATTATTGTAACAAGAAAACGCTAATATATTATATAAAATAAAGATAATTGTACTTGACACTTATGTTAGGAAGCTAGATACATACACTCGAACGAGCGAGAACAAAAAAACGAGAGAGAGAGAGAGAGAGATAGAGGGAGGAAAATTACACTCACACTGACACAAAATCTGGATGACACGTATTACTGTCGTACATTTATATATCAAGGCTAGAACACGGTGACGTGTGCGAGAAGTAGAAGAAAGAAAGATGGAGAGCAAGAGATCGAGTGAAAGCAAGAGAGAGAGAGAGAGAGAGAGAGAGAGAGAGAGAGAGAGAGAGAGAGAGAGAATGGGAGTGAGAATTTTCTAGCGCACTTCGTAAGAACCTGCATTTCGTCGAAGATCGTGAAGACTAGTATTGGCCCGTTAATTCATCAAACTTTGATTCTACCTGTCGATTGTCAAGGGGCTAAATTAAAAGCCCCCTTCCATTTCCTGTTGCGCAACGAGTCCTGATTATTCAATCACGACGATGCTGCAACTACGTTTCAATCAGCCTGCGAATATAATTGTCGAAGGAACATTTGTGAGAATAGGGAGGAAAACGAGGGACGATAACTGTGCTTCGCGATCTCCACGTATCGGCAAACGGAAGACGGTTCTTCGACGTTCGCATTTTCGCGCCACAGACGTGTTCCTGTACTCGTCGAATTGTTTTTCATTCTCGCCCTTGGTTTTATACTATACGTTTTTCTTGCGTTAATCGAGAAACTACGCCGAGCCGAAAAGTTCTGTGTACGACGTACCTTATCCCATTTGAAGCTCGCATACAGACTTCATTAGCAAAGAAAATGTACCATTCAGATAGTTTATCATTAAAGAAACGGTAATCATTATAGCTATATTAACGACATTATTTATATTATTACGCATATTATAAAGATAATTGATAAGAGATACTAATCCTAGGGTGAAGTATTTCGAGTGGAGGGAAGAATTTTGAGAAAAAAAAAAAAATAACGCGACCTAGGTTGGCGCGAGACGCGGCGGCGTGACCATTTCCAATTACGAAATGGCGTGACCGGCAAAAAAAAAAAAAAAATGAACAAAGGGAAATGAATAATCCGCCGATTACTTTAACTTCGACAGTACTATTATTTGTATATGCCGAACGATCATGCCGTTTTCAGCGCAACATATTTTGGCGATACTCTTTGATGGTATAAACTTTTACGGTAATTAATGTTGGGGGACAGAACGAAGACTTGATGAAACGGGTTTTTGGTGGCTGGGGGCCTGAGGGGGAGGATCGGGGATCGGAGTGGAAAAATAAATAAACGAACAAAATAAAAAAGCAGAAGTTTCTATACTTTTTACGGAGATTGTTATAGATTAAGCGCACACTGATCAAGGCATTCGTCGCTCGGCAAAGCATAATACAATTATTAATATAAAATTTATAACAGAAATAAAATAAATGAAGTTAATAAATATGTACACTGTATAATAAACATTATTTCCTATTAATAAATGATTGCCTACATTATTCATTCGCACGTGAACCATCCGAATATCGTACTTGTAATTCCCCGTTTTCGTATTGAAAGGAGGGTGTCTATTTTAGAAATTCCTCGTTACACGAAGCTGTTCAAATAGAACGAGTGTCAATAAATTTTCTTCGCTTAGAATTTATTCGGTCAATGTATCCGAGTACCTGGTATATTTTCAGAATTCCAAACGCTTCAAGACGGAATATAATTCAAGAAATACTTGTACGAGAGAATTACGTAATATTGAACTTTTGCAAAATTGCAAAATTTGCCGTCTCTCTATTACGAGAAATTTAACAATTGTTCGTACCTTTTAATCGCACCTTGTCCTCGGAGGGAACAATATCACGACGAGGATTTAAGCGTCTAAAACTGTAGGCGAGTCATTGAAAATGAGCAGCATTGCGGAAACAGTTTGAGAAAGGTTGGCTATTATTAGATAAACGTGTACGACAAATTATTACAAGCGTATTTCAGGAACATAATTCTTCGCGGTCTGTCGGTCAGCTTTATCGAATATGGACGTGGAAACGCTTCAGGAACGGTACGATACGAATATCAAAACTCACCGACGTCTTTTAATTAACATTATCCCTCGCGTCGTTTAACTAGACACGTACTTAACTCGATACTTATCATTTTAATGCATAATTTAATTTCGTACTTCGTTAAATCCCGATAAGAGCTCGCAGATGTACGATAACATTCTCGCAAATCACTGTAACGAATCGTACAATTTTTTTCGTAACAACAAAGACTCATAAATAAGATAACGTTATGTAAGTTACGTACCCGTCTGTGATATACCATTCATTGAAATTAGTATCAATTTCTGTCACCATTGTTATTGTACATACTCAAGTCTTATTCATTAGGGACTCGGTAACGTCGGGAGTGACGCAAATATGGTAATGCATAGCGTGCGATAACAGAAAAGAATCTACCCTGTATCTCAGCTGTGCTTGATTTTCATTGCCGGTCGAACGGTACTATTTATAAGTTCGTGAAAAATTCCTGCATTCCGGCGAAGAAAGACGCATGCATACGTTGATAATGTATCGGTGGATTTATCTGCGGTGGACACTGGCAATCTTCAGAAGATAACCGGCGTTTGCTTCTCGACCAGCGTGCCTCCGTTTCCCCTCCACGACTCTTGGCATATGTATTTTTCAATCCATAGCCCGATGCGACATAACCGAGGAAGCTAGTAGAGATATTGTACTGCTCCGAAACATGCGTTTAAACGCACTTGCCTAACGTCGGTTTACTTTCCTGCAAGAATACGAGTACAAGGTATGATTGAGCTTTGACGTATTATACTAATAATATTTACGCTAACAATTGTTGAAGGCATTAAGATTTTGAACTGCATCAATTGTTAATTAATCGTGCATTGTACTCGCTGTCAGTATCGTTGCACGTGCGTTCGCAAAATTTTATTCGCACGAATCTATTTATGTTCGAATATTCGAATTGGTTTATCATTTATTGTTGCAATATGTACTATTGTTAAAAGATATTGTTACCCAATAGACTAAAACTGTGAGTAATGAATATATCTCATCTTATGTAGACATGAGTCACCGGTGACGACTCAGAAGTCAAAACAATAAAGAGCACGAGACGACTTGCACGATGTTCATGTCTATTCTTTATTAATGCACGATATCAATTGTAATTATTTAATTACAATACAATTCTTTATCGTTACCCGTGTCGCGCAATAATTTTAGTGCGTACATAGTTCGATGAACATTTACATGACTTCAATATCGACGGTGATTCCTGTAATGAGAGTTTGTCGAGGTCCGTAGAAACGTTTGAATTTATACAATTTTCGAGAATAAATACTTTTGCGTTCCCTCTAACGATGGAAAAAAATTTTTCAAAGAATGCATGCCAGGGATACGAGAGCAGAGACCCCGCGGTTTGAAATCAGCCCAGCTAGATTGTTGTACGATTTTTTCTCACCAAGTTGCAGCAGTTCAAAGATCGACAATTTTTAATCGATAACATTGATTTTAAATGGTCATGTCGGTATATCTGTAACTACTGTACGTAATAATCGGTTGAGTGATACATAGACAGAGATCGCTTATCAATTAATTACAAGAGGATTAATGTAGAATTAATCATAATGCCGGTAATCTTTTAAACTATTTTGTTATTAAATTATTAAATTATGTTTTAAATTATAGGAATGCTGCACCGTAGTATTACGCCAAAGTCAATTATTTTACAATCAAAGTGCCGCCCATATCGGTTAAATCGAAATACGATAAAGGACAGATATTATTAAAAATGATTAAATTTGATCCAACATTATATACCGTGGAAAGTCCCGTAATAGAAAATTATTTTCGTGCTCTCGAATGCAATCTCCGCCTTTTCGATAGCGCCGTCAATTAAATCATATCTTAAATTGCATTCAGCCACCGAACAAATATTTTATTGATACAATTGCTTCTATTTACTATGGCTGACTGTACACATGTATGAATTACGTGGACAAAAAGTAAAAATAGCATACAAGTGCTTTAATACGTACACCGGTGTGTCCCTCTTCAATTGTTAATTGAAAATAAAATTACTAATCAGCCGTAAAATATCTCTATACCTTGAAATACCTGACATTCGGAATAAATATTCATTTGACGATGAAAAATGAAAATTGTCAGAAGAAAATGTTTGAAAGAAGTAAATATTTAGGTCTCCAATCGACATGTCGTTCATCCGAGAGCTCTTTATCATCGCGAGCCTCGTCCAACTGCAATTCGCGATACCACTGGACAATAGTGAAACAAACGACGTTGATGCATGCAACCTGTCCGCAACGCTGATACAAGAAATAGACTCTTACAAACCATTGGTCGCGTCTATAATAAACGAGACGATACACGGATCTTTCAAAGGAGCCACCTGGAAAGAATTAGCTTATTTCGTTGACAAATTTGGCCCCAGATTCTCTGGCACAGCAGCACTTGAGAATTCCATCGATTACGTGCTAAATAAATCGATCGCTTTCGGATTAGATAATGTCCATGGAGAACCGGTCTCCGTGCCACATTGGATTAGGTAAGGCCTTTTGATTATTGCACGATTGAAAGCGTAATGACGCATCTCTTTAAAAATGATGATGAGGAGAATTGGAATTACCGCTATATTGTGTAATATGAATCGAGTCGTTGACATCAGACAAATGGAACCCTGCAATGTTTCAGAGGGAAAGAATCAGCAACCCTTCTAAAACCAAGGCGTAAAGACGTTGCTTTATTGGGACTGGGTTACAGCGTGGGCACTCCGATTGATGGAATAACTGCGAACGCCGTTGTCGTGAATAGCTTCGAGGAACTTGTAGAGAGAAAGCACGAGGTAAATAAATTGTCCGATACAATAATAGCGTGTCACTTTCGTCGTGTATTTTTTGTCACGAAGCGTGTTAATTTAGGTACGTGGGAAAATCGTTGTATATAACCAGAAGTTCGTTTCGTACCCGGAGACGGTGAAATATAGAAGCAATGGTGCATCAGAAGCGTCTAAATACGGAGCTGTTGCAGCTTTAATCAAGTCGGTTACACCGTATTCTTTGTATACCCCACACACTGGTACACAATCTTACGGGGAAAATGTGACTAAAATTCCAGTAGCTTGCATTACCACTGAGGATGCAACATTATTAAAAAGGATGTCCGATAGAGGTAAACATTGTATTAAAATTTGTCGTTCTTTTTCGTTACCAACCGTCACATTAATGATTTTCATCCCAAGGCGAGACGATTGTGATCAATTTGAAAATGCAAGCAAAAACATTGCCGAATAAAGTGTCGCGAAATGTGGTGGCCGAAATAAAAGGCACCGCGATGCCGCAGAAAACGGTGGTTGTATCCGGACATATCGACAGTTGGGACGTTGGTCAGGGTGCAATGGATGACGGAGGTGGTGCATTTATTTCGTTTCAAGCTTTGAATTTATTGAAACGCATGAATTACAAACCGAAACGGACGGTAAGGTGAGTACGAGCAATAGTTTCTCAATACATCGTTTCAGCGTCAAAGTAGTTCATTTTTCGTTATAGACCTAGCATTTCAAACCGATGAAACGTTTAAAACTGTTAAATATTTATAAGTGAAGATGAAGTGCATTATTTGGTTGCGATTGATAGTTCGTACATATAACTTATGAAATTATAAGAAATTAAATTCCGGTTTCTACACACGTGTAATCAAATATACATATACAGTGTGCCCGGTTTAAGTGGTAAACAACTGAAAATGTTATTCCGGTCAACTGCATAATGGTAGGTCAACGAGACTATTGCAGGTGTCTAGCGTTACTCTGTACCTTCATTTGAAGCACCCAATCATTAATCTAGGACCTCCAAAAGCCGAGATACTTGCAGTGAATCATAGTACATTTTTATCGATTTTTCAATTGTTAATTACTTTTAAACCACAAATTCCATACTGTTGCAACTATTGGAGGAGATAGCTATGGCCCGTAACTTTAATTTAGGACAAGTCCCGTTAAAAAATACGCACTCGCAGCCGAGAAAAACGAAATTGTTTAAATTAACTGCGAGAACTGCGAAAAAGGCCGCAAACGCGAGATGGCGCCACATGTCTGGTTATCGACATATCGTTAGCGATAATATTCATAAAAATTGTTATCTCGGCTCCGGGTGGTTGTTTTTTAATAAATGGGATGCAAAATGAAAGGGAAACGAGCAAGCTACCCGATAAAAAATAGACTGTCGTTGTGAATATATGCAGTTGGCCGTAATAACAATTCTAATTGTTTAATTCTTTATAACAAATGAACCTCACATGGAATAATAATCACACCTATTGGAGATGGTAGCTTATATTTCCAGCTTTAATTTATTTCATTTGGTCATTAATGTAGCTCGCCGGGAAGTAGCAGTTATCGCATTTGTTTATTATTTCTTTAAACAAATCCAATTATCTCGGCTTCTGTACGGCCGATTTTAACCATCGTTCGTTTAAATTAAAGCTCTTTATTAGGGAAATGATTTCTAGTCAGTAGGGCTCACGTTTATAGTTTATGCGAAATTCTCGATCTGATATTTGAATTGCTCGTAAACTTAATTATACCCACAGAATGATCATGTGGACCGCAGAAGAAGTTGGACTCGTTGGTGCTCGCCAGTACGTTAAATCTCACGAGGCTGAGCAGAAAAATCTGCAATTTGTAATGGAATCCGACATGGGCACGTTTATGCCCTTGGGACTTGACGTTACCGGAACGGACGATGTTAAATGCATTGTCGAAAGAGTTATAAAGTTAATGTCCAGAACGATATTACTAAAACGTATCGCGATCCGTTGATATCTTTTTTATCTTATCTATTTCGTTTACTTTTAGGCTCTTGTCACCTATGGGAGAAATGAAATTACGTAGCCCAAGCGTTGGACCGGATATTTCCCTCTGGGTGAACGCAGGTGTACCAGGTGGATCCCTTTGGACTCAAAATGAGAAATATTTTAATTACCATCATACAAATGCAGATACGATGCTGGTTGAGGATCCGGATGCGCTCGATCGGGGAACAGCACTTTTCGCAGCAGTGTCATATGTACTCGCCGATCTTAGCGTTGATCTGCCACGTCACCAATTATCGCACTAATCGCTAGTGTTACTTATGGACAACGATTGTAAAGGAAATTTATGTACCACCAAGAATACAGATATGGTCCATAAAAATTGTTCAACGCAACCCGTCAAATATTCCTCACTCGAGTTTTAAATAACAGATTTTGTTACAATAGATGCAACATACGGCAATTAATATTAATCTGAATACTAATGACGTGACCGACAATTCAAATCGAGAGAAAACTAAAACTAAAACCAATTACCATAAGAACGAAGAAACTGTACATTATGCTGGTCATAAAGTATCTTTATTTCGACTGTACTCATCTTCGCAGAGAATCGTTTCATACAAATACTTAGGCTTAATCGTCTACGCGGTCTTGGTTTCGCTATGTTCCTCAAAATATTACAAATGTATTCTAAGACCACGAGGGTGTGCTCTCAACATATGTATCCTTAATTGGTCTTTCCGATCAACGGAGAACGTTACCGAAAACTCTGACCACCGTATTAAATCATTTTATTAATTCACAATCGTTCTACATTACCAAAAATTCTCTAGATTATTACGTATCGACTAAACCAGGTCTGCGTAATTCTGCTTCAAAGAGTGGAAGCCCTCTTTGTCGTTTGCGAGCGGCGTCAAGAATATTACTCTTTCACGTAGATAAAAGTATTGGCTATTAAATTCATGGATTTGTATTATAGAATCGTTAAGAGTTGCAGATTCTTGCCGTTAAAAGCTCTTTATTCTCGGGTGCCAAACATTTCGCCAATGAGCGACTAGTTGTGCGCGCCTGAAATATACCTCCAATTGCTAACGTACTTTTCGGATTTGTTATGTTAAGTTGATGGGACATAAACGGTCGATTGTCATTAATAGCGTTGAATTTTGTTTGGAATATATTTCGTATTCCCCATTGAGCTTTCATGCAACGAGTATTTTAGTTTTTCCCCTATTCTTTGTTTATACATTTTTCGACAGCTTGCAAATTATCATAGGTTCGTCCGATCGGCAGATTCTCCCAAGCGCTTGAAATGAAATGCTCTAACGGTTAAAGAGATTGTTAAAGAGCTTCTATAATAATTTCTGACGGGCGAGCTTGGGTATTCATTTTCATACTGGACAAACCTCTATATTAATCTACAAATTTCGGCATTCGAAAATTTGTTAAAAATAGCCCAACGATTAGAAACAGTAAATTACTCGAATCCCGTCATCGCGGTAACAAGCAACCTTCCAATCAACCATTTAATCCCTCGTCGATTTCGTACAAAGACTATTTTACGCCCTGTGCAACCAACGTTCCAAACGTATCGACAGTTAGTGAAATTGTATCGTTCACAGATCGAAATATAAAATACTATCAGTTAACGGATACGTGTATGCATATCTACATATGTATATACTAACAATTTCTGTTAGCAATCAGAGGCCATCGAGCAGCAATGAGTCTCGTCGTCGCGTAACGTGTCGACGGTTCTCCTTAGCCCTCTATATCAAAGTGTCCTCGTCCTGATTCGGAAAAACCATCAACAGGGAATGTTGCGACGTCGTTCGTTGAGTAGCGGTCAGCAGAGCTGTTTTCTCACCACCGCTACCGCTGATGGAGCAATCGGGGGAGCTACCCTCGAAAACGTGAGTCGTGGTGCTGCTGGTCGACGGCATGTCGTTCAGATCCGGCGACGCTATGGGCGGTGCCTGAACGGCACGAGCACTGTTGTTGCCGCTCTCTATTGAAACCAATTGCATGCTGTACGATTCGCGATAACCGGATGTACTGGAGGTGTCTTCGTCCCACGACACGTCTGACGTTTGCAGGTGAAGATGATGGTGATGGTGGGAATGGTGATGGTAGTGATGATGAAGGTTACTGTGCATTTGTTGCTGCTCGCCCGACAGATTGTTGCCCCTCTCGCAATCCGACTGACGAATGGACGAACTTCGCCTCGAACGCACGGACGACGAGTCCGAGGGAATATTGAAGCTCGAGGGTTCCATTGGCAGTACCGGCGACGTTAATACCGATGGTTGGGTCGCCGAGGGCTGCGATGCGCCATCACTCTGTTCTGATTTCGCTTGCGCTGCCTAGAAAATGAATGCTGAATTAGTCAACCGGGGCTGTTGCGCGCCTGCGATGCTGTTTAATTGGCCCGATCGAATTGCACACTCTGCGAATGAAACTCAAGTGTGCATAGTGTCTTTGAAGTACGTTTGACAATCGATGGTACCGTAACGTTACGTTATATTCAATATATTTGACGGCCAATATCGTTTTCAACAAGTCCTAGTTGCTGCCGTCGGAATATATTTGAAATTGATCAGTTCCGTGTATCGGAATGGCAATGTACTGTTTTTCCCGTGAATACGTTTTAACATCTATGCGATATCGTTATTGCAATTGGTTACGTTTAAAGGCGCAATAATGTTATTACTTCTGCGTGAGCTCTTCGACTCTTTCGCAGCCGGAAAGTCTTCTTGCTTGGACCCATAGAGCGTTGTAATCGAGGTTTGTCTAAACGGGAATCGCCTGAACTGTCCTCGTTTGGACTGGTTGGGCTGAGTGTGCTCGTCACGGTTTCCCCTAGTAGAACAACGTACGATTAGTCCACCTTGCCCTGCGAATCAATGCTACTCCCTATTCTACAATCTATCCATGCCGCTCTTCCAAAACTACTCGACAAATTATTTCTCGAATTGTAATCGCGAACGGGATTACGTTTCTCGCAGCGTGATTATTTCGGCATGACACTATGTCTACAGTGAATAAATATTCGATAAATAGTTGTAATCAATTTCTAGCTATTTTTGAAGGTAGGTTCTTTCGGCAAGATCTATTATTATTTTAAATGAAACGGGTCTGCGAATACATTTACTGCGTTATTAGGAACGATATATATTCGTACAAATACGCCGTGCGCAATGTTACAATTCGGCAACGCGGCTATATCATATTCCGGCATTAGTCGGACGAAAATCATGCTGATACCTAAGTACTTTCCACAAAGAGAATACATATTTTGTTATTCAAACAATTGCCTAATAGGAATCGAAGCTGATTTGTTGAGATATTATGCACAAGTGCGTGTTGCCTTTTACAGTTCGAAGAATTAAGCTTGGAAGGATAGTAGAAGAGCGAGCATTTGATAATTGTAAGCGAAACGATACCAGAAGGGATTAACACAAGACTTGAAAAACAAGAGCACATAGAGCACGCTTAGAAACATTATTGTGTGTAATATGCAAACTATTTCTGTTGGCAGTTACTACTTTGAGTATGTTCACCGTTTAAGAATTGTTCGAAAATATTTAAGCGGAAAATGTTGTACCTCGAAAGGATTAAGCATTACTTTCGACAAAAATTGTGCGAAATAAACATTTTGTTGAAAATCGAAAGAGAAAATAGATGCACGATTGATATTTACTTCATAGTTCTATAGAAATACAACAACGTTGTTACGTGTAAATTTTAAAAGCAATGGGTTCAAAGTTATAGCATTTACAATAATGAACAAAAATTATTTCTTATTCAGCAGAATGAAAACTATTAGTGACCTCGCTTTTATATATTATAATATACTGCACTGAAATTAACACCACCGATCTTCGAATTATTTTCAAATTTAATATCATTAGTATTAATCCTTTTAAAGTAGAATATTTTTATCTATGAAACATTTGTTACGTCAAAGATGACCAATGTGATTAACGTATTGACAAAAAGAACAAAAAAATGAGCTCTGTTTTCTCTACCCAGCTGATGAAAAAATGACAAAATGATAATGAAATGATACATGACATAGGATCTTATCTCGACGAGAGAATAGTACCAACCATGCTAAGGATGTAATTACTTATGTTCGATAGAGAGCATACAGGGTGTCTCAGAAGTCACGGTACGACTGGAACGAGGGGTAGACAGTTTAGTGTAAACAAATAGGTCACCATTTTTACAGCAGAATTTGAAGACTCGTTTCGAATCTTCGTTTCGAGAAACTTTGAAAACATATCACACAAGCGCATGCATTTTGCCGAAAATCTTCGACAAAAGTATTTTACATTATTAATATTATTATGTACTATATACACACGACTATTGGTCTACATTTAGCGGCAGATATTGCAACAAAACCTATTTCTACTAAATTGTTAGTAACAATGAAAGGGGACAGAAGTACGTTAAATGGGAGAAAAATTATGTATGGATTTAGAAAGATGCGTGTGTCAAGATTAAAGAGAGTTAATTGCAAAGGACCTGGCTGTACATTTGAATGAAGAAACTTATCGGGGTAAAAGTATTTCACAGAGACAGGGTTGAAATAGTAGTACAAGGAAATAGCTGTACAAAGAAATATAGCAGGGATGAAAAATGAATCACCGATGTACAGAAAATTAACATACGCGCAGATTTGGCTGAGATAATTATTTAAACGAGGGCGAAGTAATTACACTTTTGTAAATACCGTTTCTTGCAGCAACAAAACCCCATACGGATATATTTAAGCACTGTGGTATAATTTTTCCTATCAACTCTCATCGTTCCAGATGGCATCGTGATTATTGGAACACCCTGTATAGTAGAATATACAAAGCTAAGAGTATTCGACGATATTTTTGTTCTGTTGTATTTGAGAAAAAGAGTTC
Source organism: Nomada goodeniana (assembly GCA_963969485.1). Lineage (NCBI taxonomy): Eukaryota > Metazoa > Arthropoda > Insecta > Hymenoptera > Apidae > Nomada > Nomada goodeniana. The sequence continues at coordinate 4,213,326 of OZ018299.1, forward strand.
TGTAATAAAATAAACTAATTTTGATATTGTACGTACAATGATAACGCGCCCCTATCATTTTGCACTCTATATTGTATTCATTACGGCTGACCACATAAATCGAAACGAAGTCCTAATAGTTATTAAATGTCCCAATAGTAAATGTAAAACAGTTTGCACTGTTTGCAACCTTTCGTGTGTAAATAATATGTTTGTAAATCCAAGAGAGGCTGTATCCACTGGAACCCCCATAGAATTTTCAAGCAGTTTGGAACACGATTTGTCGTTGCCCAATTGGTCTTATGTATTGCCAATATTTCAATTATCAAATTGAGATGTAATAAAAAAAATCTGAGTAATAGACCTGTACTTTGCCAGACAGCATCGTTTTTGCTTATGGCATGTTTTAAATTCCAAATTCACGAGGACACGAAAACAATAGGTAGTTGGGTAGACCATTCTGTACATTATTAACTATTAAAAATATAATCTCTAATTATATTCATAACTGGCTATTCATAATGGATTGCAAAGCTAGTTATAATATTTTATGTAGTATAAAATTTAAACATATAACAACAATGTACTGCTGACAATTATATCAATTGATTGCGTTCTTCCATTATATCGATATAATTTTCATGCTGTTACCTATAGATCGTCTCAATCGATGATCAACTGTTCATTAATTTGAATAACGAAACGCTATTGGCTCTAGCGTGCTTAAAAAAATATATACATATATTTATATACATATCATGAAACTAATTTTGTCTACTACGAATGAACTTCAATGATTCTTTAGTACAGCATTCCTGTCCTCCCTCAGAACAATGAACAATGAATAGCTATGTATTAAGTTCTGTAATATATACAATATTTCTCTCAATTGTTCAATGCCATTCCGGCAAATCTATTGCTGTATACATCGCTTGCATTGCTTGCAATTATTAAAATATTAATAGGGGCTCGAAATTTACCTGATGTGTGCCTAAACTCTACGGAAGAAAGAAAGCGCAGTTTTGGCGCCTTTTGATGAGTTAATATAGGATGAGGCTTTACATGGTTACGTTCATCGCTAGCAGAAGATGGTTGGGATCTATCTGAAACATGCCACATTCAACGTCTAGAATGAAGGGGTGAACGACAAATGTGTCAGACCGGGTGATTCCGTTATTCTTAATTTCGTAACAACGTTTACGACAATTGAATAGAGTTATCCAATGAACGGTTCACGTTGAAATGGAAGTGTACCGCGACACGATGGAAAATCACCCTGGTACACAAGGATGGTACGAAGAGAAATGGGAGGGGGTGGGGTTTTATCAGTGACAAACCTGAAATGAATGAAATGATTAATAGGTATGAGCGCAGCGTAACCGAGCGAATAAATTGCGGCCGCCGGTGTGTAGTTGTAGCTTTCAAAACATTTCACGGCGTTGCTTCGATTACGGAAGGCCTGAAAGAATTCGGACAGGCGGAAACGTTATGAAAGATGGAAAGATAGCATTGATGATGATCGTACTACGATTGTATTGCGTAGAACATTTAAGCCACACGCACACCGAACAGCATGGATACTCTCGTTCGACGAATAAACATTGTTATGTCTGTATGTGTGCAGCAGTTTACGCCCGTTTGGAGAAACGATCGTACGACGTGGGTAACAGAAGGTAAGCACAAATAGAAAAGTCGAAGCAACTACGTTCTGGTAAAGTATAACTACACAACGATGAATGGGGCACCAACTGTTGGACATTACCATTGTCTAAATACTGCTATAAATATATATATATATAAATAGATAGATATAAATATACTTATTACGATTCTTTAAAAAACGTGACCGGTAATGTGACAATAATAACAGAACAGTCTAATGAACCGTGTACACCGTGAAGATGAAATTCTTTTATTCATCACAACAAATAGTACGCTTCGGGGAACAATGTATTACATTAAACAAAGTTGCATATGTGCCTTTGGAACAACGGATTGAAACGAAAAGCAAGAGATTCTTTTTCATCGATTCGAATCACTGGCATACGGGAAGGCACAAGAGGACTGTAAATTTCTTTAACGTGCATTCGTGTATAAATGATACACCGACAAATGGGTCTCTGCTTTCGGAACGCAATGCGAAAATGTTATAGTGGCAGACAGTGATTGACAGGGGACATAGAGAGAGAGAGAGAGAGAGGGAAAGAGAGAGAGAGAAAGAGATGGGGGAGGGGGAACAAAGTGAAGAAGACGAAATTACGTGATGTAGAGAAGCGTGATAGGGGGACACAGCAGCAGGATGTTTATCATAGTTTGTATATCAGAATTTACTATTAGAGTCCGCTTACCTCCGTCCCCTAGCTAGCAATGGAAGCAACGCAATGATCAATGTGTCAATATAAGAACAAACAGGGAGGCCGAACGATGAACAATGGATAATAAAATAATCGGCAATAGGAAACGAGTTAATTTAGCTACATATAATAACGTAACGTTTTGGGACAGTAAAACGAAATGTTCGCACATTAAAAGAAAACCTGGGCGTTTCGTCGCAAGCCTCGCTATCAGGGAATGAAGTGAAAAGATGCGTCGTCGTTTTTACGAAACGCAACGGAACATATCAAAGTGTCACGAGAGCGTACGAAAAATTTTGTCGCAGTGCACCATAGACAATGGCTCGATCCAACTTTGGTAGACGTCTCGTAATTATTTAGATCAAAAAATAACGGAACATATACGGCATATATGTTTGTTGAGAGGCTTGCACTCGCACCGTCAATAGTTTAGGTTCGGGATCGTTTCGTGAGATTGTGCAAATAAATTGAAATACCTGTCGCTAATTGTTGGTCCGTGTGCTGATCGTGAACACCGACGTCACTGGCGTCGCGCAAGGTGGAGGAACATCCGCTAGTACTTGACCCTAAAGCGTTATCCAAGAATAATGTTATCCGAAGTAAGAAATAATTACCGTTCTCAATGTAACATTTCAAGATTTAACTATAGACAGCTGTACTGCTTTTACCTTTGCTTGAAAATGGAATTTAAATTTTGGGAAAATTGACACTGTTACTGTTTGAAAATATATGTGGAAAGGGTGACTCTAACAATTTGTTATCAATTTCTAATAATTTCGGTGAACGCAGTTTGCACCCCTGAATGCGTCTCACCCTGTGCATCTACTATGAATTCTAAACAAAAATTGAACGATTGCAATTGAAATCGTACCACGTGCTGTCTGTATGTCATTTGATGGTGCTGGCACTTGACTTGGCTGTGCTATTTTAATGGTGCTACTCGAATTCGTTTGATGATTCATGTGACCCCTTGATCCAAGATCCCCAGTCAGAAGATCGATCAGTGATAGCCTCTGTGTACGAGATTGTCCTTCGTTCGCGCAATGCATATCGGGGACACTCCTCTTTGGTTCAGGCTGCACCTCATCTAGAATGTTAAAAATCGTGTCACGTGAAGAACCATGCATGCCAAATAGTTTAAATGACTGGCGAAGCTTCAATGTTGTACACATTGTTTTCCCTACCCAAGGATTAAAATATAAACTCATTACTTATTAATCGGAACGCCTACCAATAGCTAACTAAACTGCTTCAATTATATGCAAGATTTTCCAAAGAATCCCCTATAATTTTGTCGCTTAATTAAGTAACGAAACTATTCATCACCAACCGTATTTCCGATCGATTTCTTCCTTCAAGTCCTTCAGTTCGTGTATAAGATCGGTTAACAAGGTACCACGCGATTTTGGTACTGTTTTAGTGTCGCCGTTAATCTTCCCCCGTATGATACTGTGCATATTCCTTTCGTGCTCCGAGATCGGCGCTTGACCGATCTTGTGAACGATAAATGGAAGCATCTGAATGTACAAAGCAGTGCGGTGGGTAACGACGAATTCTATGAAATTCCACAGGTAAGTAGAGGCCTCGTTTCGTTTATTCAGTAAACGCATTGTCCGTAAAATTTTCGGCCACTCGGTTTTCAATTCCGTCTCGAAACATATCGTCATTATTTTCAAAGCTAGAAAAGACGAATAAAGTTGATACCTCGAACGTTTATACACTTATACGTGTCGAAATTTAATCGTATTGCCATTTGATCGCTCACCCAAAAAGGCAACCGGATATAACGTCAACGATGTTTTAGTCGATGTTTTTGAATCTCTCGCTACAAATGTTAAACTGCCGGCTCTCATGTCTGTTGCTTGCTTTAAATTCTGACTAGTTATTGGGATTGTTTTCGTAGTGGGCGGCCATAAAGTGTTTAACACAGCTGTCAGAGCGAAATTTATATCCGATTGTCTCAGCTTTGGTACATCTGCAAAGCAAGTTATTTATCGCGACGCTGTCCAGGATATCGAACGCCAAAATTCGTTTATGCGGTGAAGACGTTTCGAATGAAATTTATTCTACTTCGTTCAAGGCTGAATTGTTATAAGGATACAAAAATTGCACACATTTGGGAAATAATTTTGAACGAAATAAGGCATTCACCTCGAAACAGAGTGTCTCTTATCGGCAACGTTTTTCTCCTAATTACAAGTACGTGCATATAACATATTTCGACATTATAATTATTATAGCGCGTATCATTGTTTCCGGCTTACCTTTTCGTCCAGTTCCTACGCGTAGAAACAACGGTATCAGTAAGTTCAGAAGCATATTCTCGATTCGTGTCTGATTGGCGAACATAGCATGCAGGAATCCTTCGCCAAGAGATATAACGTAGAGTGCTATTAGTCGGAGAACAGTCGAGCAAAAGTGCTGCGGAGGTATTTTGCTCATTAAGGCGGCTGAGGAAGCTGATGTCATATCCTCTGGTGGGGTGTCTCCAATAATTAATGACTGCAATTAAAGCGTTCAATTGATCATAATGCGAAATTTTCAACAGTATTCTGTGCCTATTTATATTCTGCCCCTAGAAATATTCTATACTATTTCCACTCTACATAAACTATAGAACTATAAACTGTAGGCTGAAAACTATCGTTATTCATAATTGTTCAATACATAAACTTCCATAACGGAAGTTAATTAATTCTATCACCTACGGGAATAGAATGATTGGCATACCTGACAGGTAGTTAGTAGTGCTTTTAAATATTGAAAATGTGCAATGTAAGGACATTTTGCCAACGTTTCGTAAACGCCTTTCAATAGATCACTAGCTGCTGCCCAATCGGTGTTTCTCCTGATAGAGGCTTTCTTATGTATCTTGCTGAATGTTTTATCCAGTCGCCTTAATATATTTGTCAGTGCAGGTCTCATGTCGTCGCTGGACCAATCGGTCGAGGGTAATATGTCGTTCATGTATCTTTTTAACCCGCGACAACCCATTGTGTTTGCATCGTATGGAGATATTTTTAAGAGGCTGTGCGCGATGTCGGCTAACCGCTGTCGACAAATTCAGTAGTAGGACATAAAATAATTATGACAATAAAAATCGTTCTAGAAGCAATGTTCATTCCCCTACGACAGTCTACGACGCTGTCGTAAATATATCACGAATAATTGTAATGCGAAAAATGGAATATTTTTGGGACAATATGTCGAACGTGCAAATTATTAGCAGAATATAGCCCCCGTATATTTTCTCGGGATTAATATTTCTTGGTAATTAATATTTATTATATCGTACTTGTAAATCATAATAATTTAAAACGAAGTCTCCGTGCAATCATTTATGAAGCAATATCGTAATTGCTCGTATTTGAGAAGTAAAATGTTACTCACTATATGGCATTTGGAATCTAGCAACTCAATGGTTTTTCCATCTGGTGATTTCTTATTTAATTCAATCAGACGGATGGAACATCGTGACACAAAGTCTCCCACCATGTTCAGTAGCGTATCGCGGGGTCGTCTGAATTCATTTTTATGACAACTTTCGGTATCATCGTTGTCACGGTCGTAAAAGGTTCGAACCTTGGAATGCTCCATGTATTTAGTGGTATGAGTGTCGTCTTCAAAATCGAAACCTGGCGAGTACGGACCCTTTCCATAATTTCTTTGACTGGACCCTTTGTGTTCAGGACTGGACTTTTGCGGTCCATTGTAATATCTGGTATAACAAATCGATGGGTGAACAAATACCATCAGATGTACCTCGAAAATCAGTAATGTAATAAATAATGCGCGACTTACTTTGTAAGTGCTTCAGAGTTGTTCACCAATGTTTTCACAGCAACAGCCAATTGATGTATTATCTCTTTCTCGGTTTTTCCTTCTCGGTTATAAGTGGGAGATTGTATTTGCTGGACGTAGCAAGGCAATATCGCTTCCAATATTGTCTATTAAATGAACGAAAATTAATTATCGAATTAAGCGCCGATAAACTGTATCGATGAACATAATTATATTGGAATTATTGATGTTCAGTAATTATTTTCGATAATGTCTATTAAATGGGAGGAAATTAATTGCTGAATTGATTACATGCAATTATCTCGCGATTATCCGCTTTGAATAATCACTTACCAGCATCTGTTGGCCTCTAACGGAATCAGGAGCGTAAGCTGTTACCATCACGCAAAGGGATATGCAATCTAATACGGTGACCATTTCGTTTTCATCGTGATAACAAAAATCGATGGCCTTTAAGGGCTTCTCTTCCTTAACCAACTCGTCTATGTTCAGAGGATCGGGCGATGGAGTTTCCAAACTTAACAGCAAGTTGAACAAACACGCAGACGGGACCTTCGAGCAGAAATGATTGTTCTCTTACAAATTTTAATTAATTCGATTCTATAATTACATGAGGATATCATTTATTCTCTCCATAGAATATTCATTTATTGTCATTGATGTTTGAAATTGTCTATTATACCTACGTACTACCCTCGAAAATGTTAATCGTTCGTTTCTACATTTACATTACTATGCCGCACGATTACGTTATTACCATTCAATAATATTATTCTCCAAGAAAATGTGATCCGAAAGAAATTATCGCTAACTTTGAAATAATATTAAATCGTATACTGCAAGTTAATCCATATATTCGAAATACCTTGTGCGCGTCCCCATGAACACTGGCCTCGTCTGTGTCCAATATAGTAGAAACACTGCCGAACATTTGAAGAATGAACGGTTTTCGATTCATCAGATAGAACTGTTTGACCGCGTATTCTACAGTAGTGGTTACCAGTTTGTTCGTTTGATGTGTCGAATACAGTTGCAGCAGTGTTGGCATAATTAATAAATAGCCGTTCGTTGAGAAAATATTCTTGAAATTGTGCGCCGCGTTTATGTACGTAGCTATAACGTAACGCAAAATGCAGGAATCTTCGCTGTGAAGAATCACGGCGCCGTTCAAAACGTTCAAAAACAGATGAATATCACCGGAATAAGCGAAATTGCCTGCCATAGCTTCGAACATCCTTGCGATCAGCCTTACCCACATAAATTTGTGCATTACATCCAGACCAAGAAGTTCCTGTTTAAATTTCGTTTAAATAATTTAATATAATTCAGTATTGGCGAAGTATAATCTGTATAATTGTATTATTATTATTATTATTAATGCCAGGCATTCGAATTAACAGTGTTTAAATATTGAATGTCTACTTACTCTACCAATTTCGCCACCTTTGTATAAATCTAAATCTGCTTCGAGCGCTCTCCTTGGAAACGAGGGTAGCTTCATCAGTTCCTCGTGAAGGAACACCACCCTTTGTACTACCATGTCGACATTCTTCAAAATCGCCCACGTCAGCAAGACCTTTCCTATTTCGACGAATTTGTGTACCAATTCTTGGCGTTGCAGGGCATTGAACGCGTCTTCCGGCTTCATATGCACCAACTCGATTTCCGAAAATTGCGATCTACCCTTGAAGAAGTAATAATCTCGAACGTACGACGACGAGTTGCGAATTTGATCTGCAATATAAACGAATCTTAATGAAAACCATGTCCGTTAGAATGCCTTTAGAAATAAGGCTTTAAGTAATTGCTATTAAGAAATAAAGGTTTCGCTATTGTTGGTCGATTGATATATCATTCTGCTACAAACGAATGCACAGGAATCGAACAAAGTCCTCGCAGAATCGCAAATCAAGAATCGTGCGCAACGGTTGCACGGCGGATATTCATTATCGAACGTCGAATTTAAATACATCAATGAAAATTACACCGTCGCGACGCAAGCAAATAAAATCCAAAAGAACGATTGATTGGTACAAACGTGTTTTGTAATCGACAAGAAAGTATTCCCGCTGCTTCGATTCCTCGATGCCAAAAAAGTCCAACGACTCTCGCAGTATCTGACAGAATTGCGTATCTTCCTGAACTGGGAATTGCGAGGGAATTCCACCGGCATCTGGATCTTGAGGACCGTGAACCACAATTCTCTTCGCTGATGGAACATTTGCCGTGAGCAGAATCGACGCGTCGCACTGCTCCTTCCGTAAGATTTGCTTCAAGTCTTTGAACATTATTCCGTGAACGCTATGGACAACCTGGACGAAGATCGAACTTACTGTACGCTCTTGACAACGAGGCACACGCGCATTAACCTCAATTACAATTACCATCCATAATATCGAAAGAGCCGTTCCAATTAATTTCTGTCCCTCTTCGTGCGGAGACCGTACATAGAACATCACGTATCCAATGATATAATTATACAAAGCGAATGCTGCCTGCTGAGGTAGCTTCGGCACGAAACGAATGAGGTGTCTCAATATTTTGAACATCAATTCCTGCTTTTCCCTGGTCAGCCGTTCCAATACGTAGCGCAGGAACAGAGCACTGTCCTCTACCAAGCAGTTCCATATCACCTAATAGTAAAATCGACGTCAATGGCGGAAGCTTTTATTTATTAATGGAAAGCCGAACGAATCGCTCACTTGATAAGCGACTTCATAAACGGCGCTTCCGTCGTCCGAAACTGCGGCGTCGTCGAGCAGATTAATTATTTGGACAATCGCAGAGCACAAGGATGAAGGGAACAACGAGGGCGCAGATTGGCCATGATGAGATGTATTTCTTGGGATCGTCTCGCCGCCATCTTCATCCCCGACGTTTCCTGCGTCACAAAATTGGCCGTCACTGTCTTAACAAGTACTTCGTTATGTTATCGTTAGTGTCACAGTGGACGATGAAATTATTGCGAATAAATGGACAAACGATGTACTTTATATTATTGGTATTGTTATGACATCCATAATAATGAAGGCCAGCCTTTCTTTTGTTATTCATGTGCGGATACGCGGTGCAACTATATTTCGATATGTTTACAAACAGTGTCTTGGTTAATCAGTGTGCGGTGAGACGCTCGTTTGGGACAAGTTCCCGTATTTGCTTCTGTTCATTCTTGTTTCTCGAGATGTTTATTTATTGTGACATTGTTAAATTCTTATTCCCTTTGGTTATAGATGTACGGGTTCCAATTTGAATATTTAAAATCATTGTCGCGTGTCATTAAAAAACATGACAGTGCGTTTTGTAACGGAAAAGGTGTCATCGTAAATGTATTTTGAATTTCGTTCCTGATCCATCTACGAAAGCGTGGTGATTTCCAATTGTTCGTAATAATCTGATCACCCGTGGTAGATCATCCCATAAATTACGCGAATTTCACGAAAAACCAATTTCGTTACGACTGCAACGATGAAACTGAAATCGTGAAACGACGAAACATTGGATCGGCCGAAAAGTTCTCTCCCACCTTTCACTGGACTTTTCCAAAGGACTAATCAGCCCGTCCAAAATATTCCTCGCAATACTTGATTTTACACCGTGGAAAAAGTGTTTGCACAGACATCGAGTCTCTCCCCGATCGATTACAGTAACCGAATCGTTGGCAACGTACCTTCGTCGTGATCGTCGCCGACGGGGCTTGGCTCGTATGCCGCTTGCACGGTAATTGGTATGGTCGTGATCAGAAAGTTTTCTCTTTCCACTCGTTTCTTGTCGTCTTGTGCCTGCAAAGCCTTTTTTATGAGTTCCGTTTGTTGCTTCTTACGAGTTTTCGTTGCCGTCACCAGGGACCTCTAAGTAATAGTTGTAGTAAATTCTACTTAATCTACCAGAAACTCTAGTCCTAAGAAAGCCATTAACAGTGCATGCAGAATCCCCCCCGACTTACATGATGCTCCTGATTGATCGTCACCTCCTCCACCTTCGTTTTCACCTGGGGCATCCAGGGTGGGTCCACGACCGGCAACGATTCAATGCCAATCTTCGGCGACGGCAGAGTGAACTCTATACCGGGCGGCGGAACTTTGAACGTCAGGTGGGCATTCTCTTCCAACCTCGGCCAGACTTGGTACCGCAGCTTCCACAAAACTTGAAACCTTAATATCGCGTTTATTCGAATGCTCGAGCTGCTGTGATGGAAACCGTGATTCATTAGTTCGCTGGCTTGATTCGGTGCACGGACAGCCGCGACAATGAAAAGGGACGCCGCGGATGCGACCACTTCCTGATTCGATTCTAATAAAAGTTCCCAGGCGACGGGCAGAACGTCCACGAATACTTCCTCCGTCATTACCACCGCTCCTTTCACCATGGTGGCCAACGGCGCGTGGAATATTTCCTTCACCTGAGTCTTCAGGTACTTCAGCATCGCTGAATTTTCTTTGTCACCGTCGCCGCCGGATATTTTCGACGTGTCCTTTCCCCGTTCGGAATCTTGATCTGCCAAGTCCTTCGACGAGTCACGCTGAGCCAGCCTGCCGGACTGTGAACCGTCCATGCTCTTCTCGATTCTGCTTGCAACGCAACGGTCCCCGATTTTAGTATGCAGATACGTAAGCACGCGAGAACGCGCCGAGAACTTACTTGTACTTTTTCCCCACGCTGTCCTTTCGCCGCACAGGCGACACCTGAGTGCTGGCTTGCTCGGAAACCTTGCGGCCGCGTTTCTCCTTTTTACCCGACTCCTTCTTGTCCGCGTCGAAATCGAAGACACCTGTGCCATTGAGCAGCCCGAACTCCTCGCCGTATATCTTCTTCACCGACTTGATTAATCTGCTGCACGCCCGCATTTGCCGCCGATGACAATACGGATGGCAGAAGTTCTGGTGGGAACAGTAGAAGTTGAACGAATTGGTGAGCTGCGCCAGGACCTTCATCCAGGGAAAGTTTTTATTAGTTTCGTCCGTTTCGTTGCTGTCGCTGGGACTCTCCGGTGGTTGGTCGTCGATGAGTATGCCCGGTGACTCCTCGCCGCTAATCTCGCCACCAAAGCCAGGCTCGGACGTGTCACTTCTGTCCGACAGCGAGCTGACCTTTCTCTTCGACTGGATCGAATCCGCTCGTTTCACCGTGTCTAATCGCAAGCGTGGCGCGTCAAGTTTATTTCCGATTTGCAAGCATTTCGTTCAGTTTAATAGAAGGGTCGGTTGGGCGACGCGCGGCAACGTTTAGCAAATACCAGTTCGCACTTACAAGCTTCGCATTCGGTGTCCTTGCCCTCCTTGGTGCCACGTCGAAGTTTCAAGCTACGCTTCTTGAAGGACCCGGTCGCGTTCTCCGCGGTGCCACGGCGTAGAAGAAACGGCCGACCTGGGGGCGGTTGTACGCGTTTAGCCTTGTCCTTTTCCATATTTTGAAAATCTTCCCCCTGAATAGTAACGGTCGATTTGCTACTACCTTCGGATTCGTTGTCCGGTTCGTAGAGGACGAAGCTGATTTTACGTTCCGCTGAAAATTCAATAGAATAAAGAAGAATAAGGCTTACTCGTTAATATTTTGCGCTACAATAGACAAGTCGCATTTCGTCAAATATGATACGAATGAAATTCTTTGCATCCGTACCTTCTAATTTGCCGACAAACTGCGGTTGCTCCTTCAAGCGTAAATGGGACAAGAATGCGACACGAAGTTCCGCGATGAACATTTCGTTGGAAAGTTGCGGGCAAATAAATATTTGCACGCTTGACGATAATCAATGCCCCCCACCCCCCATGTCCCTTTACGAGTGCGTAAATATAAAATTGTTGATACTTACGAGCAACTTCCCGATCACCTACAATTGATTGCAGACTTTGTGCCGATGCCTGCGAATGGCCCATCGACGAGAGTGCCATGCTCCATCGTCGATTCGCTTCTCGGCTGTACATCCTCTCCCAGGGCGGCGGACGTTCCTTCGTTAACAGTTTGTTAAACTTGGGCAATGTTTGATAAGTTTCCCTCAGAAATGCTGTCACCTCCAGCAGCAAAATACAAGCAACTAGTCGCAACGCCACTGGACACTGCGACCCATAACCATTTATGCTAGCTAGAACGGAGGTAAACAAACTCGTGGTTATTAGTGACGCAATTACAACGTGCTGTGTTCAAGCAAAGCTCATTTCAACTTGGACGCGTAGTTCGCGAATTTGTTTACACGCGTGATCACCTTCGTCGAGAAAATCTTCCTCCTCGTCTTCGATAATTAAATCCCTTTGTTTGTTTTCGTCCGATACCAATGCTACTACTAGATCATCGTTCTGTTTGTCTTGCAATAATAACTCTTCTAACTTCGTGCCGATCGTCTGTCAAATTAATTCATTCGTTTTAGTCTCCCTCTGTCCGGTATTTTCGTTAATCTTAATGGTAGGAAAATTCATCCCATGTACCTCGGCCCATTGGTAAAACAATTTTCCGGCGGTGCGCTGGAGTACGTGAGTCTTCGACACGGATGTGGCCGCATTGCGATTGTTATTCGGTACGGATGGCCGAAACAAGGGAAAATTCATTTTCATCCAGGTGGGCCACTGTCCCTTGTTACACAGGTGAACGAAATGAGCGCATTCCAATAATAAAGACGCCCTCGCTACTACTGGCGCATGAGGCTGTGAAAAAGTATATATAAATTCAAGTTCGTCGCATTGTTGTGAATGAAATCATTGCTTCGTTATGTTCGCAAATTAATTCGATGCGGTTACGCTCAATCAAGAGTGTATTCTGTATTAAATACCGAATTTGTTTCTCCAACTTATGTGAAAAAAGGCACCGAATCCGTTCGCACAGCGTTCGTTCGACAAGATGGCACGAAGTTCACTTAATGTCGTATAAAAATGAAATATTTTTACCAGATCCAAGATTGCTGCCATTAGATAGTGATCGGGCACAGAGCCCGGTTGACAAGTCTCCAATAGGAATGAGAATCGTAGCATTCCATCGAAGACCGCGACCCGTGGTACCAATCTCCTCTCTTTCAAGACTACAAACTCAGATTCCCTCGAGGCTTCACCGAACTCCATAGAATTCCTTCTGCTAAAATCTAGCAGGACAAGAAATTTGATTTCAGCGCACGAACAATTCGCTTCGTTGCGGACAATGATTATTTGCTGTTCGCTTACAACTTCCAGGCACTTCTTCCATGCTCTCCTTTTTCTTACTCTTGCCGAAACCAATTTTGTTCAACTGATCCTCCATCCGACGTCTCGCTTTTTGCAGGGTCAATCCGACACTACTTGTATTGAATGTAGAAGTAAGTATGATTTGTTCAACATTTCGTGAATGAAAATGTGCACGTGCTGTTTCAGAACTATTACCAAATTGGTAGTAACCAGTATAGAACGCCGGACGAAATATATCTCATTTAATATGCAAAGCGGTTTAAGAAAAATTGTTTTAGACTCTTTAAATGATTACATACATCAATAATCCCGGGGGAGAAGCGTTTACTCGGGATAAATTGAGAAATCAAATAATTCTAGAGACAGATTGATGATCCTTTGATTCGAGCAGAACAATTAACTCACCCGCGTCCCGATCTGGATGCGCTACGATAATGACCGTAATGAAAACTAGGCTGTCTAACGAAACTGCCGTCCGTCGGTGATTCGCTGCTCTCGTGGCTCTCAGCAGAATCGGTCCTTCCGTATTCCCTTCGAAACCAATTGACTGAAATCATCAAACGAATATCGTTGTAAAGTACAGATTCATATGGCCATTATAATTCCTACGTATTAATTTTTTTCGCTGCAGCATAGCAGTAACTCTTTTGTGTATTGCGATTGTACGAGGCATATGTACCTATGCCACCAATTTGGAAACGGGTAGACTTTCGAATTTTTCCGGTAGTCAAGGATTCTATTCCCAAGTTTCGTTCACTTTGCCGCGGAGTAAGTATGTGATGCTTCTTCCTTAAATTTCCTAACGGGCTCTGACTGATTTTCGCATTCTCCTCGCTCATCTCCGTTTCAAGAAGACTCTGGATAAACGAAAACCGAAAATAGTAGTTGGGATAGGTGTTTGAATTTATACGTGTACATACTGCACAGGTTGACGATGTGCTCCTCTTTTTGAAAAGAAATTTTCGGGTTCCCCTGTCGTCCACAGTGTAGCACGTATCTCCTCCAATATCCGCGTGCTCCTCCAAATCCGATTGATGTATGTGCCTGAAGGTATTCGAATTTTCTTTAGAATTTTTTACGCGGACGTAGGTACACCGCGCGTCTTTAAGCTTAACCATTCTACGTTTCGTCCAATTCGATTCAAAACTTGGACACGAATGTTTAATCGTTTTGAGTGTACCATTCAAAGTATTGCATTGGAAGAAAAGAAATGATCTTCGAACTGTTACGAATAGGGAAGAATATGATATCTAAATTCTCAAAGAAACTATACGTCTCTTATTTTATGTTCGTTTTCCATGAATACGTGAGATTCGTTTGTTTTCACATTGTGAAAATACATTTACGATTTCCTGACAACTATTGATTTTCCCGACAAAATTCTCCCTGCTTTTAGTTGGAGTGAAATAATGTGACGCTCGAATACACGAGTGAGCTTTCAATTCTATGCGCATTTTCTATTCTTCTAACTCAATTTGCTCTGTAAGAAAAAAAAGGTAATCATTAACCAGCAACGGTATTCCTAATCGTTTTAGTTCTCGTGTTCCGAAATTTCTACCTGCAGCCAACAATTGCATCCCCCCTAAATATTTATATATATATATATATATATTTCTAACCGCTTCACACCTTTTTAGTTGTTTGTTATCGAACCCACCTAATAACACGGGTCGTTTGAATGTTGCTGTTGCACCGTTTGTTCGGTCGATCGGCGGAGTCCAAGATTCCACTCAGGGCGACACGACGAAAAACACCACCGTGTACTTCCTTGGTGTAAGACATGAACTGTCGGAGATCGCAATACAATGCTATGTTTTCTTGCGATTTCAGCTCCTTGAGCGATTTCACAAATCGCGTGACCAGCGTCTTGAAAACGTAATTCAAAACGTGCCCCTCTATGCCGCGAGCACTGTGGCATCCAACGCCGTAATTCGCTGTCGAAGGGCCAGTAGTTGTTGCGCCCATGTTTCCTGTAGCACCTGTCCCACCTGCATTGCCAGCACCACCGCCAGACATATTGCTTCCCATTAGATTCGCACCGAAATTCGTCGCGTATCCCCCTTGCGACCCAATCTCTGGCGATTTGCTCGATCCTCGTTTCTGATCTAAATAAAGGGAATCGAGATTTCTTGCTGGCAATATTGCAGATCGAGTATAAATCGATGCAACAGTAGAACCTCTCGTGTCTAGATCTATTTCTAGCAACCGGAAGGTTCCACTGTGCTGAACGTCATGCGAAGAATCGGAATTTAAAGTATAAGAATTTGCCGAACATAATTGCGGTCGCAGAAACACGACGACAATTACTTCTACGTTTGAATTGCTTCAGAGTGAGTCGATGGTAAACCACAAAAGTAACCAAGAAAGTAGATCACTCATTGATACCCTTAATATTATACAAAAAGCTCGATTATCCACCCCGTATCTCGCGCTTCCCCCAATTTACTCACTAAGCGGAGATAATAACGAACTTGGGTCCGCGCAGAATCCGACGAATGCGTGAAAGAATTCCAAAACCTCCGGCACCGGTTGCTCCCGCACCAGCGACCTCAGGAACCGAGAGAACTGTTTGGAACTGGCCCGATGCAATTTGCTGAGGATCGTTTGGCATTGGGCGCGACAAAAATCGGCTTGCGGCCCGCGCATTCCCTCCCCGCAATTATGCGAACAGCCCAAATGCTTCACCATTCGGATCACCGAATTCATCAGAAGATTGTGAGACGTGAATTTGCTTTGGTCGGATGCGTCTTGCTTGAACTCCTGCTCGTTCTCCGGGGAGTCTTTCTTCTTTCCAATCTCACCTTTCTCGCCGACCGTTGTCGATTCTAATCAAATATTCGCACAGTACCGTTATAAACTTAAACGGGTTATCAACATTCGCGGAACAAGCCGGCGAACTGTTATTAATGATCGCGCGACATATTTGCGTTTCGATTTATATTCATTTCGCACTCGAACGTATCGAAGTGATATTCTCTATCAATCAATTCGTTTACCTGCTATACTGCCCGCGATTTCATCACGAAGACACTGGTCCATTACGCCCATATCTATCAGCAGCTCTATCAGGTTCAAAATATTTTCGCATACACGCAAGGAACAGCAATTTACATCTCGCAACGCAACTGAGTGCACAGCCTAACATGAAACAAATGAAATAAATATCAAATAAATAAGTGTCGTGTAATCGCGATCGACGAGTGAACCATTCTCGTACATAACATGAATCGGTAAAAACAAATCGCAAACCATTTAAAGCCGCCACACTCACCTTTAAAACCACTTGCAAGTCAATGTCGCCTTCTTTAGTGATATAGCAAGACGAGCCAGGCGCTTCCGGTATTTCGTCGCTGGCATAAGTGATATTAGAATCGGTTTGCGATCGTGTCAGACTTGGTTTCCTATCGGAATCCGAACGGCCGCCGTGCATACTGATAGCATCTAATTGACTGTCGATCGAGCCCTGCGACATGGCCGTTTGTCAATCGGGGATAATTGTTGTGTAAAAAAAAATGTGTAACGCTGCCAGATCGTAACAATAGAACTACCGAGCCCGATGAAATTGCCTCGTTTTCAGATTATCTCGCTTTAAAATATAATCACCGTTGTACAGTTATTGTTGTAAACTATACGTCTCTCACCTGACGTTTCATGTAATCCGGGGACGGTGTAGGCGTGTGTTCCGTGACGGTGATAATGGGGTTCGGTGCGGTGTACGATTGACTATAAAATCGACTCTGTTTCCTCTCGATGCGTGTGTCGCCGATGTACCTAAAAGCAACGATTGATCAGAAACCCGACAGAACCCATTTATTTGTTACAGATTCTCTCCATGCTACTTAATTGTGTGTGAATCCTAGCCAAGCTCTACAGTCCGATCTCTAAGGCTCTTATCTACTTTTTGTGCGTTTGCCATTCCACGTTACATGCTCGATGTGCTTCTCAGAATCATGTTCAACTACGCCTGCAGATTTGAAATTTCGTATTTGCAAAAGTGATCGTTGCCAATTATTCAATTATTCGCGGTTGGAAGAGTTTACAGTCTTACGCGCGTGACGCGATTCAATTTGTAATGGAAGTGGTGAGAAGTACCATTCGCCTCGGGACTTAATGTGTGAGAGTACATTGGAATCGAATTAGTGGGGCCTGTATTTCGTCTCGAGGAAAAGTGTCTCTTAGAAATCGTTTTTAGCGTGATTGCTGAACGAGTCCGGTATTTAATACAATCGTAGGAAAAACGCTAAGGCACATAATTTAATGTGTACAGTAATTATTCAGATTTGTTCTAATAACGGATCGTGTCAAATAAATATAAATAATAATGTGAATATTTATTTTGGGCAGGAAAGGTACAAAACCTGTTTTTAATCAATTTTATGGTTGAACTACCTGATATACAAAACTTAGCATGATCTCTTACAGTTCCCGAACCAATTGTCAAAGAGTTTTATGCGATACTTGTAGCACTTTTGTGCCACTATTCAATTGTGGCACAATTTAACCGGAAGCACTTTTCCTAGAATAACAAAGGTGGACAAAAATATGCCGAAGATTCGACGACGGATTGAAGAAGCATTTGGGCGTATTTATCGTGTGAAAACTGAGACAAGAATAAAGAAGCATTCAGGTCTTTATTTCAATTATCAACGGATCAGTATTTAGTCCAGTACACTAGTTGCGAAAGAGAATATCACGGGCACAAGGGACGAAGTTGTGAACCATGTGACATTCTCTTTACAGCCCGTTAGCTCGCCCTAGATTCGCAGCTCGTCATCGGGATGCCTGCTTTAGGCGCCCTATTACTCCAGGAACTTTGCTTTTCAAACGCTTCTAACTGGCAATAAATGCTGAAACCTGTTTTATAATACCACCGATCGAAGATAAACAAACTTCAGAATAACTACCTTCGATGTCCGATTTATTTTATAAAACATAATAGGTGTCCGTCTGTGCCCGGTATAAATCTACAGCCGGCAAATTATGTGGGTTTCAGTGTGAGAATCGTGGGGTTCGGTGGTCAAATTGAAACTTAACTAAACGTGAACTCAACACCATACTGCAATCGCAAGGCAATACTCTATAAATACCCAAAGTGAATATATTGTAGCATTAATAGAAGAAATAATGGATCGGTGTTTCGTGAACCGTAAGAAATGACGTGTTTATAATATTTGTTGTTCCTTGCCAACGTGCCAAGGCGGCTAGGGCGTGGTGTGTGATTAAAGGATAATTGTGCGCCCTACCGGAAGCAGGAAGCTCGTAAAAGAAGCGTGTAAACCGAGCTGCAGTACGGAACTTCCTCCGTGTGACGTTGATGACTTACCCTCCCGCGGTCAGCTCGTTAATCAAGCAGCTGAGCACGAGTTCAGGGGTGAAAAGGCGAACGAGAGAGAGAAGAGAGAGACACACAGAGAAACACATTACGCATAAATTTTAACCAAAGGCTTATCAAATTATGCAGTGAAAACTGTGTTACGAATGAAGGCGAAGCAAACCCTTCATACGGTTACAAATCGAAGTTTCGTCGAACTATTTTGAACGAAATAATTCCAATGGGGAATATGATTGATCGATATGCTATATGATGTATACGGGTCGATTCACATATATTTAGTGTGATCGAAACGGCGGAACGAATATTTCTTTCGCAACGGATAAATAGTTTAGAAATGAAGGGATTAAAATAGAATTAGTCATACACCTAAATAGCCTGTATATTTCATATTTGAATTTTCTAATGAAATTGGTAAAAGTATTTCAAAAAAAGCAGGTGATCCTTTGATGAAGAATTTGCAATTTCATTAGCGTAACACAGTTTTGGAATAATCTACAAGAATTTAAGTATGATTAAAAAATATCTGTCAGTGTTGGGTAAAATAATTAACCCTTCTGGTATATTTATAGTAATACTAATACTAAACAGCTAACAAAATATGCATTTACTAAAGTAATATTCTAATTAGAAATTTTAAGAGATATGTAATTTGACGAAACGCTTACAAATTATAATATAATTATTATAATATAATAATATTTCAACAATAATGACAAATGTACCAGTTTGTTCTAATTCTATGGCGATTTATATTATCGTGCCAACAATACTTGGAATAAATGAATTAAGAAAGCCGTGATGCATTACTTTACTCGTAAATATTAAATGTAAGGAAACTACCAAAATAAAAATGGCATTTTATATAAATTTTTTAGAGAAATAGTCGAAACTTCATTCCAGCTTGTACGAATATGTTAAACAACACTGTGCTATGCTTTAACTATCCATACGTTATAATCAAAGCCTCTGCATTTTTTAATAATTTAGTCTATTAATAATATCCACGCCCAGTAAGCTTGATTTATTTTTATTCGTGTTTGTAAAGAAAACAGGCATTATCCAAAACGAAAGACAAAATAAAAAGGAACTGCACTTAATGAAAATGCGAGGGAAAAATGTTATCACGTAAGAGATGCTAGTTTCTTATGAAAGTAACATTTCAATTGAATATGTACAGTATGTGCTACCCAACACTGATTGCAGCCTACAAAAAGACAGCTTGTTCTAACGAAATGCTTAATCCTTACAGCATACAATGTAAGCGTCATTATGTCCCCTTGCAGAGAGAGACTTATTTGACATGAATTATTTAAATCACTTAAATGTTACCTGAACATTCATACGCACGCACATACACACAAATGATCAACAAGTTCTCGTTAATAAATTAACTCATTCATTTAATTAACCAGGCGAGTTTAGAATCGTCAATATAAAACGAACAATGTTAACTAGTAGTTAAATTGTACAAGTACACGTGTGTACGTGAGTACGAACGTTTAAGAAAAAAGTGAAAATCAAACAGTACACTTCGATAAAAAAAAAAAAATGGAATACTCTTTTATACGTTCAATTTTACTTGCAACCTATATTTCGTACCTTAAACTCGGCATGCTCTTTCCTTTTATTAAGTTCGTTGGGTGTTTCATGTGATCAATGTCCTTTGCTTCGAAGATTTTCGAAGTCGTTGAAGTAGGCCTTGTCAAATGATCGTCCGCTGTGTCGAGGCTTCTGTGACTGTTCTGTAGAGGGGAATTTACTTTTAAAAATTTAAATAAAAAAAAAATAAAAATACTTAAAAATTTCACCGTCACTTCAATATTAATATGAATTAATTCAATTTCAATAATAATATGTTATATTAGGCAAATTCTTGCTTGCAAAGTACGTAATCTAAACGTATAAAAGAACTTATTGCGAGGAAATTGGGATAGAAAGTATTGAAGCGTTAAAGAGAATATTAAAATAAACATTGCCTTCTCCTCCCTCCGAATAAAGGTGCATTTCATGCGAACCACGGAACAAAGTGAATTGGAGTAAAAAATGATTGAATTGGATGACAAAGAAATTTGGAGATCAATTACCTGGTCAAACAGCATCTTCGGTTCCTCTTGACCAATTTTCTCGAGTGCCTTCTCGGATTTCGACAACAGTTTGGTTTCGACGAACGCTTTAAGATCGGCAATTTTCTTCCGTTTCTTCCCCTTTTCGCTGGCTCGTCTCGTATGACTCGATTCACCCCCGTTACCTGTTGCATACAATTCGAAGGTATGCGATAGAAACTATGCAACGAAACGTTATTAACATAGACGCGTACCAGTTGGCGACGTGACTTCTCGAGTTTCTGGTATCTCCATTAACTCCTTCGACACGTCTTTCTTCTTACTTTCGGGACTCTGATAAATCGACACTTTAATTTTTGGTATGGGCAAGGAATTACTACGACGCCGTGGCATTTGTTGTACTGACGTTTCTTCGTTGATCATACGTAATCTATAAAATAATGTCCACCCTTTAACCCTCCATACTCCAACTTATGTTCACGCTCGAAAATATTTCGAACAGTTTATTAATTGAAACCGCACGAACTTATTGTTAAACTGACGAATTATTGAAGTAATTGCACATATGGGAAGAAACCGGCAATTACCTGTGGTATAAAAATTGTAAAGCCCAATGTACACCTTCCTCCTGCCACTGAGGAACGAAAAGGCACCTAAGAACTGCTACGTCGAGAAAAGTAGCAGCCCGAACGTCCCCGTCAATAGCAGAACAACTATTACCTAATGCCACACCTGTAGAATCACCAGGACCCACCTGGCTCGCCAAGCCTTTTGCTTTCGATGCATCTTGCCCTCCTTTCTCCCCTTTATGAACCTGCTCCTCTTTCTCTTTCTCTAGACCTCTATTTAAACAAATTGTTTCCCTTCGTTTATATTCGACCGTATTGTAGCCGGACGATTATAATTTAAAACAAAAATAAAGAAGGATGATTAACCAACCCCACGGTTGTAGACTTTTCATGATACTGCTTACAGGTGTCCAGTCTTGAAATTGCTGTCACTTGTTCTATTGTCAGTTTCGAGAAGCCAGTTGTTCTGCCCATAGCTACGTGGAAAATACTAGCCTCGCCCTGAAACAACACGAAAGCAGCTGACTGCAAGACTGACGAAGTAGAAAATACTGGCGTCAAAACCGATAAATTGATGGCAACCTATGACTTCATTCTGGGCAAAATTTTCGAATAAAGAAAATACTCGATGAAGTGTAAAAGGAAATAAGAGAAGGGACGAATGTATTAATACAAGAAAGTAATTGATCTGCACAAGATATTGCAAAAATATTTTAACACAGCTCCGAATGATATATTATCAGGGTGTATAATCATTTCGTTTAATTATTAATCTGGTAACTAAAAAATCTAGACAACTGTTTTTTCATTAAAATAAAAAGAAACACATTGTTCTTACCGCGTCCAGTGCCGTTTCCGATTCGCTGAGGGATGGCAACCTGAATATCACCTGATACACGCAATCTATTATTTTTTATCGACCAAAAGCATATTGATTAGAAAGTCTTTCGCCATAAAATACTCACAACGTGTTCGTCCTCAGCGCCAGAAGTCTCCTCGGGAATTGTTTCTGGAAACACAGTATCCTTTGGCGACGATATCCATGTGCTCTGGGAAAAGTATCGATTAAATTAAGCATTGACAATAATTAAAACAGTTTGGCTATGCAATAGTAGCGTATTAAGAAATGCAAGGTAACCCTTGACATTTCAAAAGGTGCAAAAGATCAATAAACATCGCACATATTTTGTATAAAACATATCTATAAATCAAAAAGTTATTTCAGTACACGCTGTGTATGTACTTACCTCTTCGTCTAACTGTTTCGCTGCCAAAGGTTTGTCAACACTCTGATCAGAATAAGTACTAGCACATTGACTGGGTGGACTTTCAACGTCTGAAAATCAAATAAAAAACAGGTTTATTAATGTAGCGTTGACTATAATATGTCGTCTGTCCTCTGTATTTTTTTTTCTAGTAATACCAGCCTCGTCAAAAATGTGTTCGCCAATTTTATAACATAAATATGATAAATTAGGTATATCGTAATTCATTCAATCGCGTACTTTATCAATAAAATAATGCAACTTATTCGTACAAGTATGTTCACTTTAACCATAAGGAAAACAGTGGTATCACACAATACGATCTAATATAGCAGAGTCAATTACTTGTGCGAAGAATGTAACTTCTTAATACAAGTGCTACCAAGCATGAACCAATCTTTGAAATCAACAGTTGCAAAACCCATAAAGTACCACATAAAATCAAACAATTCGGATCGCAATGTCAATTCCACTTACTTCCTCCCACAAATACATCGTCCGACAATTGTTGTTGCTTGGACGACTTGAACGATCGGGACCACAAGGCCTGTGGTTTGATTCTACAGTGGGTAGTGAAGCAAGATGTATCTGGATGCCGGCACTCGTACATCGCCGACCATATCTTCAAACCGTTCTCCAGCCGTAAATTAGTTTTAAAATCGATGTCTTTCAGGTGATTGCACAGCGGCGCAAAGAGGTAAACGAAGAGCTGCGAAAATTCGAAGAAAACTCGTGACATCGCGACGGAACAATTCCGGTGCGTTAACGCGTTCCGAAACGTTCAGGAAAGTTACATACACTCATGGTGGGTATAGAAAACAGATAATAAAAAGGGTTTCCAGGATCGGCGTCGGTCTCCGAGCATTCTTCGGCGGAGTCGAGAATTATCCAATGCAGAATATAAAGCAACGTTGTTTCCATAGCTCCGAGAGTTTGAAAATCCTTCCTTAAGGGCGAACGAAAACGATTATCGTGGAATCTGTTGTGAAGGTTGTCACATGGAACAAGTATGAAAGTGACAACTCACCTATTGTGCAGAAGATTGGCTGCTGCATGGAGAACGTAGGGTAGAGCGGTTTGGATCAAACGCCATCGTGGCACCGTGCCCAATATCAGGCTCAAAGAGGGTGTTAGATCATTGTGAAGATTCTGAACTAACACTTTCTCGAGGGACTATAAAACGTACGTTTGAATATTGTTTAGATATCTTGACGACTTAATCAGTGCAATTGATTTAATCTAATCGTCGAATCGTTAAAGTGCTTGAAACATTGGACGGGAACATATGATTTTATGATTTACCATAAAACTTATGAATTTATTAAAATAAATACTATTTCTGTTAGATATAAAAATTATAATATTGATAACGAAACCGTATACTTGAGATACTAACCGTGCAGGCCTCCTTAGTCTCCTGTGAACGGCATTGTAAAATATAAAAGAAATGTTAATGTGGCTCCGTTGAGTGTATAACAATTGGCGAATTCGAAAGCCGTTAAATTGAATGCAAAATTAGCAACAGGGGAAATAAACTATGCTTACGATAATCAACCATCATGAAATACTGCAATCCTGTATTATTGAATCGCGCGAGTAACAAAGCCTACGTATTGCAATATTAATGAAAACAGTGCTCAGAATTTTACTGAATTTCATTTTTAAATGAACACCTTCGAATACGTTAAGAAAAGTTCTACAAAAATTGTGATTATAAAATAAAAAATGTAAAACTATGTCCACATTTAATTAATTCTACTAATTATTATGAGCATCGAAACCGTTCAGAACGGTGGGTAATACAAATCACGTTATAATATTTACACCAGAAACATGCACCACACAGAAAAAGCAATGAGTACAATTGGGTACAAATTCGTACAAATATTCGAATAATTAACCCAGAATAATTAAAATGTAAACGTGCAACTACACTCGTTGGTTCGTCCGCATGGGTCAGACAGGTATCAGGCCTGGCGTACTTACATGATGGCCTGGCGCGTGTTGACAGAACTGCAGGTGACACGTGGAGGCAGCAGCGTGGTGGAGGATAAATTGTTAGTGCAGGTCGGATAGATATTGGAAAAGAGAAATGCTAATGAGATGCATACATATGCTAGATAAGGATTTTGCATTACAAATCCTGTATTAGTAATCCATAACTTCAATTTCAGTTAGGGAATTCCATCTTGTCTTTTTTTTATAACAAATATATAGTTTGAAATCTCTAGATTTTACGGGCGCGAGAAAGCTTGAATAAAGTAATCTTAGTAACTTAATGCGACCGTTTTCTTTACACGCAGATTTTTAGAAAGATTGTTTCACTTTGTCGCGTTATAATATACGTGTTCATTATCGATGGTTTATATTCCATGGTATTTTTGTATGAAAGTGTTAACGTGGTAATTAAGAGGAACACCAAATTTTGTTGATATGACAGATATTTAAATAAAACGATTTTTCTTTTTCGCGAGTTCCGTTTAAATCTCTTTGTAGAATAATTCAACGGTCTGCTTAATCCTTTTTTCCAATAAAAAGCAATCAGCAATTTAACTCTGATAAATTAGAACCCATGTTCTAAATTTCTGTCGCGATTGGGTGAAATTTAAAATAGATCACATCAACGTTGTATTTTGTCGTAGTAAAATTGTGTTGGGATCTTTTTTCCTACAATTTCATTTCTGTAATTATTCATACACAAATTACAGCTTTTAAAAATCGCAGATGTGTAACAGTGTTCCACTAGCTGTTCGTATATTTTCACACACACGCGCGCATACACGCAGTCGCACATATACAAACATGTACAAACTCATTTATATCGTTTATTTATTAACCTGACAACTCATAAGAACATTTATAAAAATGAACATTTGAAGATTTACCGTGCAGGATGCTTCATGAAGCTTGCCAAGTTTCGCACGAATGAATGGCCTGTAATGCAGAAATGTCAAACTGTACTCCGTAAAATATACAACGTGATAATCATACAGGTACAGAAAGTTAATAACAAAGTTAATGAACGAGGGTCAATTGGAAAATAGATAAATTGCGTAATATATCTATAAACGATTATCGCATGTTGCTTAATAATTGAAACGATAGATAACTGGTCGTCCAACAGCATGCACATTATCTACACACTTATTGCAAGCAACATTGAATAATATCGTTAATGATAATACTTTTCACCCCACTGTGTCATAGCGAGGTTCCAAATATTCCAACAATTTGTCTATCACCGTACGCATTTTATTCGACTGACTCTTAATAAAATCAGATGCATTCCATGCTTCATTATTGTACCTCAACTGTCGCCAAAGGAACATCTGCACCGGAATGGGCAAAGCCTGTTCCTGTAGAGTTCCATCGATGGATCGACGTTTCTGCATATTTCCAGTAAAAACGTCTAAAAAAATCATCGCGACGCTTTCATTACTAGACGAAACAAAGATCAGACCGAAGCTTCTATCGTTCTTGTCAATAAAAGGAAAACAAGAAGATAGTCTGTATCCACCATAGGGTGTCCACACCACGTGTCTCACCTGACGATAGCAGGTATTCTTCCGTTCACCTCGCGGCGACATCAGCTGTCTTTGCCGGAATCACGACGATCACACCACGGAAGGCTCGCCCTGTCATTCCGCGAACCAATTACCCTCGGTATCTCGTTAAAGCTTTATCACGCCCGATCGGCAATTGTTCGTTCACGGGCACGCACCTGCACGTTGCGATCGAGACGCAGGATCGAGGAGGTGGAAATGCGCGTGAAACGGTTTCCCTAACGATGCTGATCGCGCCACCGTATCGGTTTGCCTTGGGAATTCAAGGGTCGCGATACGTTCCCCGTTTATACGAACGTTCGACGGCTACCACGGATGCGAAAAGGAGCAGCACCGTGCAAGGACAGGATCACGTGCCACTCGGCCTAGTGACACAGTTGCGTCGCTCTCGTCAGGAGGGATGCACTCACGAAAACGGTGAACGCACCACCACGGCACGATCGTGAGTAACTGAAAGACACACGGTGGATGCAATGCTGTTGGAAAGGATGGGAATGCGCGCGCTACTCTCGGGAAAATCCAATGCGCCGGTCGTTCCATCGATCAGCCCAGGAATCTGCTCGCTGGACCACCCCTATTTTGCCAGGAGCGACCCACCCTTCGACGCAGGGCGCCCCTACCAACCCACTTACCCATCTAGCCTCCGACGCGCGTCAACGAAATCTTTCCCTTCGCAATCGACCGAGCTCGTTTTCCTTTCTACTTTTTAGTCTCACGCGCCCAGAGGTTGCGCAACACCGGTTCACGTTGTGCGTGAAAAGGGTACACATCGTTCGTTATACATGATTTGGCGTTGGAAAGATTTTCATGCCGACCAAATGTTCACTTTTACTCGAGACTGACGAATCGACAAGTAGCGATGTTTATTTGAAATAGTACAATTTTATATGCAGCCAGGCGTGTGAACATGGATTGGTACGTCGCGTTCGAATGTTGAACAGTACAGAACGCGCGCGTGCCGGAAAAATTTAGAGGGGGATATACGGAGTTACGTGGACGTAGAATCGAACAGAAAGCCGGTACCGCTTATTCAGCTTGATTGGAGACCACTTCACTACAATAAACGTCATCATTTTCTACTTTAATAACCTCACTGGCCCCGTTAAGCGTGTCGAGATGCTCCTTCTCCGCGGATGGGAACTGTCTAGCGAGACACTCCTCAATATCTCCGAGTGCTATGTCCATCTCGAACACGATCTCGTTACCGCGCGTTCCTTCGTGGTTCACCTCGTTCAACGGGATAGAAGTAATTTCTATACATATTTCCGTACCCCCGTCGCACTTCCCGTCTATTCTCGTCACTTCATTGTCGATAGCGTTGCAGATATCGCGCCAAAGGGCCTTCTGATTCGGATGCAGATCTTCCACGAAACGTTTGAAACTCCGCCAGTCCATTTTCTCCGTGTTTTCAAGGACGCTACGATAAACCAGCAATACGCTCTCCAGTTCGCCCCGCCGTCCGTTCCTGTCGATTACACTCTTCAACGACGACTCGTCGTAAATAATCCGTCGATTAACATTTCTGGTGCAATTGCCTAGGAAGGAGTTGTCCGAGGAAGCGGACGTGGACGTCCCACTCGAACTATTCTCCTCGGATCTCACGGATCGCGGTCGTTTGACTCGCCTAAGTGTATTCAGCAGGTGTTTCGCGAGTTGCCTGCTCACGTCGCCCCTGCCGTTCTTCGCGTTCGACGAATTTCTTCGACCGTCGGCCGATCTCTGTCCGCTCGGAACTTCGGGGCTCAAGTCGACCGAGGAGGACACGATCTGCCCGGTCGGGTGCGTAAGCTTCGGTTGATTTCTCGACAACGCTGAACTCCATGTTTTCCTTGCCGCGCAACCTTCCAGGTGATGGGCGATCGATTTCTGTTCGCAATAAACGCATCTCTCATTGGACAAGAGCGTTCGGAATTTGCTGCCCGAACGAGGCGTGGACGGCTTGAACGTGTCCGATCCATCGCGCGTTTCGTCGACTGTACTACTGCCCTCGCTACTTGGCGTCGCGTTCACCCATTCTCGTATCATGTTTTCCGCAGACGACGAGCTCAATGCTGTATCGTTGCTGTCGCGCGATTTTACTAACGCGTTGGACCCTTTAATGCAATTCTCCAGCGAATCGTCTTCCATTAGACACGTGGCGCTGTTCGTTCCTTCCGCATCTTTGGTCGGCTCGTTGCTCTTCGATTTAACGCGCCTCGAATCGCTTTCTAATATTTTTCGAAGGATTTTTGCCACCTTGTCTTTGCCGGCCGCGGTGCGATCGGGCGTGATTGATTTATCGCGTATCCAGTATTCGGGATTTAAATACGGTTTGCTGCGCGGACTATTGTCTCCAGGAAAGCTGTGCCTGTCGTTAAAGGATTTAGATCGCTCGTATGTTCTGTTGTCCAATCGCGAGATCAATTCGTGTTTACCTTTGCCCGTTGGCTCGATATGGCTACGAGCCAGATACGCCATTATATTAATAGGCGGTGTTGTGTTATTATAAACATTTGTCGCTCGATTTTCCTCAACGTCAGATCTTTTTCTATTATCTAACGATAGATCATCGGCGGGCTTGTAATCGTCCGACTGAGATTTCGGTGTTTCGTACAGAATGTCCTTTACCACCTTCTCGTTGCATTCATCGGCGACCAAATGATTCCTCATTAGTGTCCCCCATTTATTTGGCTTATTACTCGACGCATTGTTTAACTTTGCTTCGTAATCTGTCTGGCTGTAATACTTGCCACGCGACGTATCGCAATTGCAACTAGCAGAACCGCCAATGGCGCAGTTTTCCGTCGTACGTTTATTTTTAATACCAGAAGCAACGTTGATCCCTCCGGACGGCCCATTAATTGTCGTTATTGCAGCAATTTCTTTATTAGACGATTCCTTCGTTATTTTTGAATCTTCATCGCGACTCTTCGTTCCCAGTCTATTTCCGCGAATGAAATCGGAGTGAACGCGTATTTCCTCCGATCCGTTGCTATCCTCGCGCTCCGCTATCATAGTCTCGACCCGTTGCGGCGCGTTCGAATCGAAATCAGGTTCCGCTTTAACCTTTGAACCTACCGTGTTCGCCTCGTATATTTGTCCACCGTCCTTACGCTGTTTGCATATCGGTCGATTGAAGTGTTGTTCCGCGTTGCCCCATTTTCCAATAGGTCTCGCCGATTGCTCCCGTCTCGGGACGAATCTGTTTCCGCCTCTGTACGCCTTCCGGTCGTCGTCGCCGCCGCTCTCGATATCCGAAAACATCTTTGTGCTCAAAAAGTAAGAGGTCATCGGCCGCGACGCTTGCGGCTCGATGCCGGTGTTCCGAGGTTTCGTGCAACTAATCACACCGCAGTGCTCGCACATTGTTAATGACGGATCGTTCGAGAGAATCTCTTCGATGGTTTTATTCCCGCATCGACGTATCAACGATCGTAACTTCGTTAAGATATCGTGGAATCGAAACGTGGCGAACAGCGCGCTCTTGGAAGACGACTCTTTCAGCGTCTCGCAAATCTTGCATACCGCCCCCAACTCGACCAATGCATCTTCGTTCGTGTCCCGGCAAACTTTGCCGGCAACAGTTCTGTTCGAACGTTTGCGATCGTTTTCCTCCGCATTCGCGAACAGTTTGTTTATCGACTTCTCCATATTGGAGTTGCGGGCGTAGTACCTCAGAAGCAGATCGATATCAAGCGTCGCGTCCAAATTGGTTACGGAATCCACTTTTCGTTCGGCGGACGAGATACGGCGGATATTCGGCATGAAATTAGTGGACGGTGGCATATTTTTGTCCGTATTATTAGCGAAGTGCCCTGGGGAAATATTGGCCGTGCCGTGTTCGTGAATTGCGTTCAGGGTTTTGGAAGAATTTTCGTCGGCAGTGTCGGACGTCGGGACCTCGGTAACGGGTTCAAAGATTGTAACCTCTATGTACTTACTTTGATCCATTTTTGGCCGGGGTAGGGGGGGGGGAAGTGATTGCTCGAAAAATTGAGATACCTCTGTTGTTTCGTTATGTAAGAAATTGATGCTTCTCCTTTCCGCCCTGTTCGTCGATAACGCGATCCATGTTATAGCGTTCGATCGTCACAGGGTTCGCGGTAACTTCGATAACATTTGTGAGATTCCTGTTTTCGAATCGGACAAATGTATCTTCATTTACATTTCGGTGAATTCACTAAATTCCATGTTTACATCGGTACAATTTGACGCGTCGTGCCAATAATGCTGTCGTCGCATAAACAGCGATTTGTAAAATGTACAGGTTAAAATTTCCGATACGATCGATGACGTTGAGTTGCATGTGCGTATCGAGAGTTCGAATAGAATTGCGTGCAATTCGTTTCCGTGAAATAAGCAGGCGACCAGAGTTCAAAATAAGGGGTTCAGCGACTTCTAAATAAGGTCCGAAGCGTGAATAGACATTTCATGGGTTTATTTCAGGGCCACGTTAACCCTTTGACAATTTCTTCGTTCATTGTCAGTTCCCATTTGACATTCGCCATTCATCAATATCCAGAACAAATGGTTGACAAATCGGAATTGTACACACGGAAAGGGGCTCGCACGGACGTTCTAACGAAATTCAAGCGCACACGCGGTTTGCCGTGCCCGTACAAGATATGACGATCGTTTCTGACAGCTGCGGTTTCAGTTTCTTGTCGAGCTGATAATGCCTCAAATTATGGTCGAGGCTTTCGCAAGAAGTTTAATCGACAAGATAATGCTGGAAGCGTTCGACGCGGTAGATACTAACGACGGTAGGTAGATCATCGTTCAATGACCCTTCACACCTTCTACGAAATATTTGAACCGTACACCTTCCATGTCATTTGTATGATTTTTATCACGCCGGTATTAACAGGCTTGATAGAAGCATCGTTCACGTATTTATCGGCAGAAACATTTATTTTGACAAATTGCAATCAACGAAAATAACGTTGTCAGAAAAATTACAAATGCTGCACACTCGGCAAGAATCGACTGGCATCGAATCGGAGGCCTCACGAACGGCGTTACAAATTCAGGGCCTCTCGTGTGCCGATAATAACGAGCCGGAAACCACGGAACTAATAGAGACGATGGTTCACGGTTTACGCAATCTGCAGATCGGCGATTCCACCTCCGTGCCGCATCACTTGTCCAAGTTGGAGAAACAGGTGAGCGAAAGTACTAATATCGCGTCGATTTGAGAAGGAAAACCGCAAGACCCCGGTGACGCGTAGTCCGTACGGGGCGCAGAATAAATAATAGAGCGTACACGAGTCTCAGAGGCAGCATTCGAATGATGCATTCGTCCGCGTTCTATTGTATCCAAGCGTGAACCCATTTCCCCGCGTTATCCTGACAACGAATTCGTTCGGCAGGTGAAACACGTCGTGTGCAGTATCGACAACGGATCACCGGCGGACGTCCAAAAAGTTACAGAAGCGCATATCACCCAGGGACAAGGTGACGTGCATCAAATAATACACGACGCGGTTATCGAAGCAACGCCGATGCATACTCATATAGAAAATGAAACCGACAGTACAAACGAGGCGACCAGGGTATCCGTTAGCCTGCTCCACCGGATGATCGAGGAGCTGGAAGAGGAGCCGGAAGAGTCCCAGCGGGACGACGGGAATCAATCGGAACCCATCAGCAAAGATAAAATCGCGGCCTGGGAGGAAACCGAAGAGCGATTCATAAGAACGATCGAGAGCGTCGATGAACCTGACCAGAGCAACGTCCAATCGAAGAACGCGTGCGATTTCACGGACGAGGAGATCACCGAGTCGCCCGTCGTTCACTCGACACCATTCGCCAGAACTACCTGTTCGGACGAACTGACGATCGAGGATATAACGCCGTCGCCCCTGCCCGATCAGAAGCACGACGGCGCGGTGAACGTCGGGCCCGGCGGAATGAAAATGAAATCGTCCGATGCATCGCGAACGGAGCGGCATAAGAGATGGGGCCCGTTGGCCAGAACGTGGAAGTTGATTCGCACGATTTTCGGCCGTCGAAAGAAATGATTCGGCTTGCCAGCTCAGAACTTCAGGTCCTTCCTTGGCGCAGTTCCGGAACGATCGAATTGCGCAACATCCTAATGTCCATTTGTAAACCCGCTTTTTGAGACGGCAAACGCGTCGCTTGTCCGCGTCGAGCTGATAAAAATAACTCCCCGGTTTAGTCATCAGCTGAGCCACCGAGTACAGCATAGTTGCGTACGCCGAGCTCGCGCCGAGTTATATGAGACGTGAATTAAATTACACGCGTTCCTAAGAGCAACGGGAACGATATGATGTACCCGACGAACTTTACCAGAATACAACGCAACCATTCCTAAGTAAAACGTGTCGTTCGATTTATTAGCGTGGCGGACGGAGGACTTTTAAGGTCGCGACACCGGCCGTTCGGTCGCGTTAAGGGCGGCACAGTCATCGCGGTGACAACGACGGCCGCTTAGGGTTTATTTTTATTTGGCGCATACGGTTCTTCTAGGGGACCCCACTGTGTGAACGCCACGGCCAAAAATCCATTTATCGTAAGGGGCAGCCACATTCGAAGCCGCGATTGCCTCCTCGAACTGTTTTTGGATCGCAGCGTTGCCGTTACCCTCTTCGCCCGACCGTCGCCTTTCTGTTCTTTTAGTAATTCTCGTGTGTCATGATCACCGCGCCATCTACAGAAATAAAATGAATAAATTTGGTAACACCCGATACCACTTCTGGTTCACGCTCCGTCCGGTTAACATCTAGAAGCACCACACAGAGAACAATGGTGAGTTACGAGTATATTCCGTTTCGTTCGCTTCTCAGCGTGCGAGTATAATATTTGTTAAGACGGTTATCGGTATTATTTAACGAAGGGGATCTTTATTTGTATTATTTTTTTTTTGTTCGCTTGGACAATACCATTCTCGACGGTACGATTATAGTTGACGATTTGTATCAAATGTGCATCGAATTGTCATTCGTATTCTTTTGAATTTCTTTGAATCTTTTTTACACCCCTTTGGAATTTCATTGGAGTATAGTAACGTCCTTTTAAA
This sequence comes from Nomada goodeniana, assembly GCA_963969485.1. Classification (NCBI taxonomy): domain Eukaryota; kingdom Metazoa; phylum Arthropoda; class Insecta; order Hymenoptera; family Apidae; genus Nomada; species Nomada goodeniana. The sequence goes on from OZ018299.1 coordinate 4,246,418, forward strand.
TGAACATTTAACGCGATAATATTTATGTGCGTCTTTTCGTTTACAGGCAGACCTCAGCGCCAGGGAAGTCGAAAGTGAGTAAAAGATATAGAAAGTCATTTCATTTGTGTGCTCGCGTTCAATAATATTCTCGTCGGGGAGGTGGACGATATTTCGAGGAATCGTGGGGTACAAATTGTTCAACTCCAAGTTTCTAACTAACAGTGAAGCATCGAGTGAATTTCGCGCGCTAGTTCCGTACGTTCTAAAACTGTGTAATACAATGGGGGCAAACGTGTGGACTGTTCACCCGCCCCCGAGGATTTGAATGTCGATAACGGTAGAAGTTAAAGATCAAGGGGCGCGTGTTATGATAATGCAAAATGTCATCGTGGATTCAATAACGCACCGTTCTTCGTGCAATAATTCGGCGAGCAATCGAGCATTTTGCGAACAAAAATCGATCGTGTCTAAAGTGTATCAAATTTCGCGCACTAAGGAAACGTTAGACTAGTTGAAAATTATTTTTAACTATTTCGTTATCTTGCAATGAATGCCATCGTGTTGCATGACACCAAATAAGCGTACAAAACAGTCTCCTGCTGTGCTGCGAAGCAATCGTTACGTAACCGTTAGCAAACCGGTAGAACAGAGGTGTAACCACCCCGACTGGGAAGCACCATTTCAAAAATAGTTAATGCTATGTTCTTATATGGCTCGGCGGGGGTAATCTGACCCACTACTTCCACCAGCAAGTTCTTGAATAGGCTGCTGGGTGGGAGCCCGCTGTGCCTTAAAATAGAACAATATTTTTGAACCAGGTACGCACGAAGAAGCGAGCTTCAGCTGATATTAACCCAGATTTCCAATTCTGCATTCCTCGGGTGCAATAATTAAATCAATCCCTTATTACCGAGAATATATGTAAATATAATTGTTTGCCAATAACTTTGTGTCCCAAAGAGGACCGTAGAATTTTCCAAATAGTGAAACGGAATGTAACGTGGACGTGGGAAAGAAATAATACCGCGTGTCGCGGAACATTTGGCGCTCGCCGTTCGCATTAACGATCAATTCATTTCGAAACTCTCAATCCTTCGTTTCATTCACAGAGGTGGAATTCGCCTTCTCCATCTACGATGCCGATGGCACGAATATCATCGATTGCTTCGATCTTGGCAATGTTCTTCGTGCCCTCAACCTGAACCCAACGAACGCCACCATAGAAAAAATGGGAGGAACAAAGAAGAAGGGCGAGAAGATGATGAGGCTCGATGAATTCTTGCCGATTTACAGCCAGTGCAAAAAGGACAAGGAACAGGGATGCTACGAGGACTTCCTGGAATGTTTGAAGCTTTACGACAAGCAGGAGAATGGAACTATGCTTGGTGCCGAACTTTCACACATACTCCTCGCACTTGGTACCGTAATCGTTCATTTCTATTTTACCGTTTATTAAAAGAATCTATTCAACGCCGTATGTTTTATATTCTTAGCTTCCCGTTCAGATATTCGATTTCGGGGCATTAAACGTATTTTTAGAACCGACGTAGCCACGCGTATAAATAACACGGACGTTAGGTTTTCTGTCCAGAAATAGATTTGACATCTTCATTTTCACGCAACAGAGTGAACAGCGAGGAAAGTTTTCGTTGCACGCTTGGTGAATATTAGCGGAGCCCTAATATACACAGATCGACTCTTGACTTCCATTGAATAACATAAATGAACGTTATTATGATTATTATTATTATTATTCGATAAACTCTGCCACTGTTCGCCAGTCCTACAACTGCAACTTACTCAACTTTTACCATCGATATTTATTCACTCTGTTATTGTATCAGGTGAGAAGCTTGAGGACGCAGAGGTAGAGCAAGTACTGAAAGACTGTATGGACCCAGAAGACGACGATGGTTTCATCCCATATGCGCGTAAGTATTCCTCCGTTTCGAGGAACAAAAACAAAAGCACCACGCGAGATAGACAGAAGAGTGTTCATAAAGGTGCGTCAGTGAGTCACAATTAATGTAGAGCATTGCTAATTTGAAGGGGAGCAGCGATAAGCGTTAAGAAATGAGTTTGTGCACCAGTTCGTTCTACCAGTAGACGTTTACCATGTAGTGTCTAAAACAAACGATTGCCTCCAAACCCGTTTTTCCCGAATGTAAACTGTTTAGTGGCGTAGCCCCGTAGAATATTTTATAGAGCCGTCCGAAATGCCCAGGAGGTCGCAGGGATCGATGTATCATTCGGGCCCGATTCTCCCAACTTCCCCACCGTGTAACATTTCCACGTGTTTTTGTGTTCCGCAGCATTCTTGAAGAAGATGATGGTGCTATTGTAAGCTAACCGGACGTCAGTGTCACAAAGATCTTCCTTTCGTAAGTACACCCTGTAGCGTATCTCTCCCCTTGAGCTGTCTCTCTTTACTCTTTTTACCCCACCCTCGCCGGATACTTTTCTGCCTACAAACCTAACACAATTCTTCATCCTCGCCTTCCGTTACGCACATGTCTCATTTTATAGGGCGCAACGATTCGTACGTGGCAGGGATGCTGAAATCGATAACCCGCTTCTCGCACAGCAGCACGTACAAAAGCTTAAGTGGCATTCGTGCACGAGGTCCGTGACTCGAAAGTGTGGCCGACGCGGGCTTCAGAAAATCATCGTCGGCTCGAACCGTTCTTCTGAAGTTCTCGCTGGTCACGCTGATAATATTTCCACTCGATTCCTTTTTTTCTCACTCGTGGACGATTTTAAGCAACACGCGCAATGGAGTCGAACCGGGGAACCAACACTTTCGCGGTAGATGGCACCATGCCGAATAAACGGATGAATGGAATATCTTAAATAGAGGGATACTTATGTTGTCTGTAGCATTTAATTCTTCATTCGTGTCACGGATTTCCAGGCGCAAAACGAAACGTCCCCAATTGCAATTACGCATACGTGTCGCTGCGATGGAATTAACTATCGGCGTTATTAATTATCCGCAATGTTCCAACCAATATATGTCCATTTCCGATCGTTTTCCGTTTTCAATTGAAAGTTACAGGCGCTTTCCATTAATATTTAACGTACGACAGAGTCGCAACTTATACGTCCTCGCGCTGTATCCGAATTCTACGCGAGCACAGGACACTGTTTCTGCTTGTTGTTGTCTGAAGTCGAGCTGAATGCGAAATGTAATGCAACATTTCTCGTGACATTGTGAGTCGCATATAAAAATTATTTTAACGCTTTCCACGTTTGATACGACGTGCACTTGTATGTACCACGTCAAGTCCACTTGCGATACCAACACCGTGGGACCGCGATTCAGGACAAGTGTAGATAAACCCTATGCCGATGCTGAGAATCATGCGGCATGTGAAATGTTTCCTCGCGAAAATCTGCTGATGTCAATTATTTTTGTTCGTAGCGTTCCTTCGTAGACTGTGCGATAGAGCGGGGGGCGACGAGGATTGAAGTGACAACATGGTCGCCGTAATGTCGGTACTCATCCGTCGACAAACTCTGCACCAATCAAGAACATATCCGCTCGTCATATTCATCATGCTAATCATCCCTTGCTAAATAAACAAACAAACAAACAAAAATAAAGAAATCATCAGGCCCTTCAGCGCGACGCATTTCATATTCACACGAGAAATGACGAAACAACCTATGAACCGACATTGTCTTCGATAAATCCTACAGTAAAAGTAAATGTAACAGTACACTGATTGAATGAAATATTTTAGGGCAATTTAAAATTCCGTGAAAGGAAGGACAACATAGAACATTGTACAAATGACATACAAAACCATCGTTACTTGAATCGGTTGAAATCTGTGGCTATAACATGAGATATACATGTATTGTATTTATAATAAGAACAGCGTGCAATATTATAATACGCGTCTAGTATCATTGTACGGGACCGAGTGAAAGGATCGATGTTATTTTACTTCTTACCGTTAATTTAAATAAACTGCACCCCCCGCGCAACGGGGAGTGCCAAAAGTATTACGTTCACGATTTTCTTTCTGCGGAAATATGATGCAAATGAAGTCAAGAGTATGTAGGATTAAACGCGGATCACGTTGAGCTCTATGCCTTCAAGATTATTTCGGTGAGAAAGAAATTTTTATTGTGATTCCTGTAATATATATTTTTATTTGAAAAAATTAGTTAGGAATGATTAACTTCAACGTGATCAAAGATAAAACAAACAGTGGTAACAGTAATAATTGTCATTCTTTGATACAGAATTGTATGAACAATGTATCATTCTAATCTGGTTGAATTTTTAAGAACATTGTTATCAATCAAAAGTAAACTCAACATCCCCAATGTTGCTCTTCCAACAAACTGCTAAACAAACGAATTTATAGTTTTCTTAATTATATATCCTTTGCTATAGAATAACTGGTTTGACGATAGTAATAAATACCAAACATTAAATGAATACAAATTATGAAATGTATAATTAAAAATATTATTTGTCCATTGACTGGTAATATACATATAATCTTATCACTAATTAACCCTGGAACACTAGTACACTATTCCTTCGATCTACCACACTCAACGCTGTATTTGAATTCGCACAAAATTCTGCAAAGATTCACTGAATATACCTTCTAGTATGTAAATTCAAAATATAAAATTCAAAGTTAAGGAACCTTTTCATTTTCAATTATTCTGCAATACCTACAGTAACCAAAATCAGTATCCTGCTAACGTCGCGAAATACCCAGTGTACCATTCCAGAGTTATTAACCCTTTAACCAGGGTTGGCGAGCTAACTCGTTATTGGAAAACGCCCCACCAGCCCCTAATACCAGCTAACTCATCATCGAACTGTCCTCACTTTTTCACAAGACCCATTTCCCAATGACGAATTAACTCGTCATCCCCAGTTAACGGGCTAAGTATTACGAAATTAACATAAAGAGTCTCGAAATAATACAAACAATACACTGCTCAATACTTCAAGATTCTCAATTTTTAACCAAAGTTAGAAAGCCCTGCACACTTTATCCAGGCGTAGAAACGGCCGCATTTATTTACTCTAACTGTTTCCCAAATGGTTTCTCCAATTTATAACATCCCGTGTATCACCCTGCGCACTTAACCCCTTAACCATTCAGCTGGACGAAATCCGGGCCGAACCGGTAGCAGACCTGTCCCCCAATTCCATTCGCGCGAGGTTTACACAGGAAAATCTCTATGACATGGCCCGAATTTGACGCCACGAGTCGGACCCGCGCTATTCCTATCCGGCCGAAAATTGTTATCCACGAGTCAGACTCGTCGAAACACGGCTCGGGGTTCATTTACTTTCTATCTGCCAACGGGACATTCCGTCGCGGCAGGGTAGTTGCGCCGGACTGCCACTTTGATACAGATTCGAATCGCGTTGCCCCCAGTGGTGGTGGTTGCGCCGCATCCACCGGAAGGGAGTGAACGCGCCATGCGTAAAGCCAACGCACTATCGTCCGGCCGCGACGCAGCTCGAAGTGTCGCGACGATGAGAGCCGCACGAATGGCAAGAGGTTCGTAAACGCTCGGCGGTTTTCGATCGTGAGGCGTGGGGCCTTCGTGCGATCCCGGAAAGCCGGCGGTCGAGCCAGTCAGTTCAAACGCGTCGCAAGAGTCGCGCGTCTCGTCCTCCAGTTTTGTTGTCCCGTGCTCCATTTGAAACGGGATCGCCCGAACCGCGGCTCGCCGTTCGAATTCGATCAATCGGGACACGTGTATTGCGACCAACGCGAGGATCAGTGCAGGGGGAAAGATATTGTCTCGCGGGGAACAGGGGTCGTTTGTCGAAACGAGACCGACGCACCGCGTCGTCCACCGAGAAGATGACGGATGTACAGGTGACTCCGGGCAAGGACAGTGCTGACGGTAAATTGACGCAGAACGTTGGTGTTACGCAGCGAACAGGTTCGTATTTATCTCGTGCGTAGTATTCGACAGAACGCGATGCTCCCCCCCCCCCCATCGCGGGCAAGGCTAACGACAGGTACAACGCAGTACTCAGAGGTGTAGCATGCGTCTCGCCATCTTGCTGCATACGCCGTCGCGAAAAATCGCATCCCGTTCCGCATATCTCGTCGACGCATTTTAACGGGCCCTCCGTGGTGCGTTTTCAATGACGACGAAGCTGGTAAAATTGATCGCCGCGTTGCAATCGTTGATTTTGTTCTACCTGTTTGCCGATTCACGAGCCCGCGTACGGTGTTTACTTTTCGGTCGTTTACGCTGCCCGGCGAGGGGTGTTTTCTCGCGTGTTACTTTATGGCACAGATGCGATCACGGGGAGGTGACCGTACGGGAGGACTTTAATTCGTCGTTTGGCGAATCAGCTGTTGCAATTGTTCCCTCTTCTCCGAATGATATGTAATCGTATTATTAGGTCACGATATGATTTATCAGATTGACCTGATTGGGCGTGCTAGCGTACGCGACTGGGAATGCTGCTCGTCAATTATTCCCCTGTTGCGGGAAACATGTTTCTCGAGACATTCCGGATAAAGATAAAACATTGAGAACGATACACAGTTAAAAAGCAATAACGTAGGGTATCGCTTAAGCGAGAGATAATAAACGCCTGTCGATATAATTTGCGGTACAAAATCGTAACTTGGCATGTTGAATGTCGATAGCGGAGTTTGTTTTAGAATAATGCTGATACTTTGTTTAACCGAAAACAGCGTTGCTTCAATTAACGATCCTCGGTGCTTAACGTTGTTGCTCTCGGTTAGCTCTGCGAGTAATAACCAGATAATTAAAAGATACACCACCATATGTACGTTCGCGTTGAGAACTGTACAATGGCCTCGGTGTGCGGGGGCATTAGACTTGGAACGATGAGAAAACCCAGCACATAATATTGAATCGTAAGACTGGGAACTCCTTCAGGCACTGATTAACTTAGTGTGCCGTGTTGTCAGACACCCGTGCATAATTAATTCCGTACCTCTCGTCCGATTTATATTGGCAGATAATCATTAATTAACCTGCTGATTAGCTCATGGATTACGCTGTAAACCTTTTATCGCAACGGTACGAAAAACATTTTTTTGACCGAACTGATATAATCGATCCATAGGATAATAATAATAAGCACTTTCAGATGGTGGACAATTATTGAGATCCTCGTTAAATAGCTGGCGTTAATATTCGTCCGATTGTTTATTGACAAATTGATCGAGAAATGAGCCGTTTGTTATTACGATAACCCCTCAATGAAGTGTGATGCATGTGAACGTCAAATGTATGCGTGTGTTACGCAAATGACGAATCACAAGTTGCGTTCATTAGTACGCATACTTTAACATGGTACACGACCGCAGCAAAGGTGACCACCGATCACCTTGGCAGCTAAATGAGATGGAAAACTCGGCTGAAAAATATCTGCATCGTGTACCGATTGGGGAAACGACGGGCGTAAACGAAGTAACGATGTTCCGTGGGCGTTTAATTGCAAAAATTGGTCGAGCTCACCTTCGACGATGAGCTTGAAACTGTAACCGGACAACCCCCCTTGGTCCCCAAACGGACCGAACACTTTCGACGCGCAGGCATTTGCAGTTTGTTTGTCGCCTTCCGAAGACTGCGCAGGAATATTTATGCTTGTTGCAAGAAATATCTTAAGGTTACATTTTCAAGAGATCGATGTCCTCCATTCGACCGAAATGTTATCGCTGTCGATGGTAATTTATTGATTCGCCGGAATTAAATTAGACATCGACAGAAATTGACGTGGCCGAACTGAAACACAAAAAGTTAAGTTTGTAGAATAGCGATGTTTCACGAAACAGCTCGAGTGAGTTACAAAAGTTGTTGCATCTTATGCAGCTTGGTGTAGACCGTACAAGTACGATTCTTTTTCGGATGAAACACGATTAGTTTGTCAAACTGGTACGCGATTAATACAAGAGTACCTATCGTTACGGGTACGCTTATCGTTACACGAGTAGGGGGCCAAGGTCCTCCTCGTTACCCACGTCCCGTGTTAAGCCCAGCCGTGCATCGCGATTATTACAACGATTTGCATCGTACTCTCGTATTCGCCGAATATTTTTGCATGCGCGTTGGGCCCATCAACGGCAGTTATCTTCGCTACAACGGACGCCTGCGTTGCAAAAAGTGCGTTCTGCATTCTATACTTATTTGCGCAACAAATGTTAGAATTATTCAGGTTAATCGTACGCTTCGAGGACAAGCTGTTCGCGGTGAAGAATAAACGGATGATACGTTACATTGGTCGTTTTTTTTTTGTACGTATTATTCCAATAATAGTTCCGTCTGCGTCTAGCCGTTCCAATACGAGATGCATTTCATGTTACTGTCTGTACAGCTCGCGAGTTGCCCGACAACAGTATCTTATTGTGCGTGCAACTTTTCGCGAGACAACTGTGCGAGTAAATAGGAGAGTTTGCACTCTATTAATCCAGAGTATCGAGCTGTTAAATCACGGCTGAAATATCACCCATTGCAAGAAGCTTAAGTTTCGTTTAGAAACAGTAATACAAGATTTACAATTAATGGAATAGGAAACACTTGCGTCTAAAGTACCCAAGTTTTGCAATACGTCGTCCGTTAATAAGGAAGAATCACATTACTCAAACACAATTTTTACTGCATATACTAAATATTATTTTTCCTATATAATATAAGTACCGAAGCATTTTATAATGGAATAAAAAATGTTCCATCGGCAAAATTAGATTTTCCCTTATTAGTTGTAATTACACTTTCGAATAAATTCAAGCCACGAAATTGAACTGGATACCGATGAAAATATTCGGCCAACTAGCACGTTGCACCCGCGATGGTATATTGACCAAACTCTCAGTGCAACGCAACCGCCAGCAGACTTTCTGATATTTCATCGTATTTGCAAGCGATTAGCCGCGGTTAATTTATTAACGAGAACAACGTTACCGCGACCGTTCGTCTGGATTGATTAAAACTCAACGGACGACCCACTGAGGGCAGGGTTCACTGGCCGTCAAAGTTTTCTAAATCGCCGGACGACGAGTATTCAGAAAAATAATAGAAGCCCTCGACCCCGTCTCGTACAAGATCCACCTACACAGCATCCGTGATTATCCATCTACTTCCGAAGCTTTAGAGAGGCTTCCTATGAAGGGTCGTGTAAGCCAAAGGCACGTCGCGACGCGACGCGTCCGAGGTGAACTCTAATGAGCCACGCTCCGACGATTTCAGTGCGACAATAAATTTCTGCATCTCCTTGTTACGCTTTCCTTGGATGCTAACAGGCGCCGAGTCTCGTTGGAAATTGGTCGTGGATGGCAGTGGTCCGTTTAAAGGGCTACGATTGACCGTGAATGCATATTGAAGTGACGGTGCACAGCGGAACATTCATTTAGTGCGGATACATTCTTATGGTTGCATCGTTGTAGGTTGATTGGTTATTTATGCCGTTAGAAGAGGGTGCCCAACAATTTATCGGCGGAGGTGCTTTTATATAAAAAAAAAAAAAATCGATCAAGGTCGGTTATTAATAAGAGCCTGGTGACTGTATCTAACCTTTTAACATTATCAGTTAATCGTATACGCTCCCCTAGCTTATGTGCATTTTATTGTGCTGACCAATAAAGAACGACAAGTGGTAGTAATAATGATAATAATTGGAGATTCTTAATCGTAATTGTTATCTAAGAATACGTTTCTGTCTAGTGTATGGAAAAGATCTTAGTGCGTTATCCTGAAATCGTCTTTGAATTAAATATTTATTTTATTGTCAGTAGTTGTACCGGAGAAGGAAAACGTATACTTTTTTTGAAAATCCGAAATTATTGATTTACACATATTTTATACTATATTTTATACGCGAAAATGAAATTCCACCAATTTTTACAACGGTGATGGCTAATTTTAGAATTATGAACATACTTGGAAGTACCCGTTACGATAATTTACCATTATGTAATAATTCGCGGTGTATGTCTCACTAGCATGAGTATTCTACCCCATGGCCTTGCCTAAGTCTTTCTTCCATTCGCTCAATTCTTGCGACAGTTCATTTATATATAAAATTAACCACTTCCCATTTTCTTTACGAAATTATTGAGTTAATTATATTGTATATCTATGTATCAATTATTTCAAGAACTACGCAATCGGTTCAAATTACTATTAATTAAAAATAATCCAAATGACGGTAATTTTGGTACCTTCTCTTAACATTCTACAAGAAATCTATACAGGTTTCCAAATAAACCAACACAATACATTGCGAAATACACTCTTGCAGTGCCTTATTTTGAGATCATTCATTTCCAGTTTCGCTCTAATCTAAACATCGGTTTCGACATAGTACAAATTCCTGAACACAGATAACTTACGTCGACCGTTTCATAACAATAATAATACGCTGCGTGCAAACAACGCAATTCATAAAAGTGTTCACGGTAAATGCAGAAAGCTCGTACGTCCCATTCATTTCGTCGGGTAAACAAATTCTTCTCCCCGATTTCTTATTCACGAGTCCCACTTTCTTTCCTTCACAGATCCCGCGTATCAATCGTAATTAACTTACGCTTCATCTGTCTCTTCCGCTCCACACACTCGTCATAACGCATACAACATGTCTATCGGCGAATGAGCGGTGCTCAATCGTGCAACCGGGTTTTGCTCGCAGGATTGTTGCTCTCGCGCGGACATCTCGCAACACTTGTCCGCGGCGTCAATCGCGTAACAGCAACAAATCTGAATCGTCCAACGTGCAGCGAACTCGATCTACATAATTCATGCGATGCAGGCAAGACACGAGTTTCCTTAAACGAGAGTATCGATGGCGTCTTTGGTATCAATTTGTCCCGCTCGGGCCACATTCGGATAAACACCCCTTCGACGGCTTGTTCCGCTTTCCGTTAAAGGCTGTATTGCGAGTTTCGTAAAATGCGTGCGTCCACGTAACCTGCAACGCGCGGGGCGCCAGTTAAAGACCGCGTACGTACACCTGACATGTCGTTCTTACCTGTGCAACCGCATACCGATAACGCCTCAATCCTGGCAAACCCGGTGATTACGTCAGCTTTAAAACTGTATCGCAGCAACGCAGTCGGCGTGGCCGCGCAGGACCGATAAATCTTGTACGAAAATAAACAGTCGTTTAATGTTCAGCGAATGATTGTACGATAAAAGAGATATGTCTATCTTTATCTTTCCATCGGCAGGGGAAAGGTGTATCGATGTTACCTTGCGCACTCGCTTTTATTGTTTGTAGTAACATTAATTTGTAGTAACAAATTTATGCGGTAGGACAATACAGTTTAACGTCAGAGGTCAGTGAAATAGTAAATGAATGAGGAGGAAATAATGCAGATGTTTGGTAGAGAATCGTGAAGATGAAACATCCATTACCAGAATACAGTGTATGCACAATTCAACGAAGAATTTGTTATTAGATCGCAAAGAAAATTACTTTTCAACTGTTGCACAGCAGTGATTTATAGTTAGTCACTCCTGTTTATTCGATAATGTTTAGCTTGCCTGAACGTGAAAGTTCTAATTGGCGGGATGACGTTAGGTACACTAACTTCGCATATGATAATCGATGATGTCATATCTTGAGGATGACTATGAGCAGCGAAGAATTTAATTGTAGTTGTACGAGTTATGTTTTTCCATGTTAACTAAATACTTCGTATGTATATTTAAAAACGGGGTAACCTTCTACGTATCGCAATCTTCAGATTAAAAAAAAAAAGCCGCCATATTCCATATACATATTTCATGTGCAAGAATGTTGAATTGTTTAATTTTTTTCACGCGTCGCTACCTGCGATTTCCGATAAGCTCTGAATTGAAATGCAACGGCAGTTGAATTTCCGATTTCCCCGCTTTATATTAACGCATACAGCTGGCTGACGTATAACTATACGATAATATATGTACATGTAGATTCATTCATTACATTGTTTTATACGTATTCTTAGCCACGGCATATTAGTTTGCCAACTGACTGGCAGGGGAATAATAATCAGTCGAAGAAGCGTGCACACGTAACCGGTAAAACTGACGACAGGTTACATGACGTGATGGTGATTATCGCTTTCAATTCAAATGGGAAAATGTAGTCCAATTCACTGTATAAGATTCTTTGGAAATGGACAATTATCTGTGACATTTGTGCGGTTTTCGTTGATTTTTTTTAGACTATGATGATACCATATACTTTTTGACACTATAACAATGAACAAAAGTATTACAAATAGCTTGAAAGGTGTGTATCCCTTGCCCCCTTAAAAAGAAACTAAAAAGAATGACAAAACTGATACTTTTCAGCCCCATTTTTACCAAATTCAATTACGCGTTTCGAAGATGCGGTCACGCAGGAAGAAATGAAATAAATTAATTAAATGTTTAATGAAGATCAAAAGGAACTGGATATCAATCCCCCCTCCCCTTAATGTAGCATCCAAATTTTTTGTGCACAAATACTGCGGTACATTTATCCTAAGATTCTATTCTCGTTTTCGAGATACTGGACTCTGTACATTCCAAATACTGTCCATTACGAAACATATACAAAGATCCGTTTATTACTGCACTTGACATTTCGAGCATGTTTCATAATGAAAGTAATAGACTGTGCAAAGTCGAACGTCTCAAGAACAGTGAGTTTTCTATCAGGTGTACCTAATAATTAGCATTTCTATATTTAGAATTCGCTACTCTGTTGAATATAATCGTAGAAACTTGAACGTTCCATTAAGTAAATAAGGAATATGGTAATGTAGGACACAGTAGTGAAAAAACGGTAACTAGGAATTACCATTCAACTTGTACCTTAGCAACGCAAATCTTTTTCCATTTATTACATAACGATATTAATCGTTCAAAGTGCACACATAAATCCCACACGATTCTTCTAGTGCAGTAAAAATGGAAACAGTGGAAACGTAATGTCTAATTGTTACTGGCATAAAACTGCGAAAGTTTCGCGAGCACGATTTCATGCTACACGTTTCCACCGAGCAAAAGCTTATGTTATGACCGAAAGAATATACGCTTACCGCGTTTCCCGTAAACCAGGAAGGGGCTGCACGTTCTCGCACAAAGGCTGACTAAACTGCAAGGGGTCGTGGTGGAAAGAGGGGGAGGAATTGAAGAGAGGGCTTCCACAAGCAGCAGACAGGAGAATCGATAATAAAACGGCGCGACGTCGCACAGCATCCATGCTCTGCTAGTATGGAGGCTGTTCTATTGAATGTTTAACATTTTCTTAATTTTATGGAAACATTTTCCAACGACGTATGTATAGACTGATCTTAGAGAGAGTTGAATAATTTATCCGTCCTGTGCTCCAAGTTACGCAAATATTTTATTTCTCTAAATTCGACTTCAGCCGTTTCACTTACTTAAAGTAATCATTTTTTTGTTTCTCCTGATAACGAAGTATTTTGAAATATTTTGTACGTTTTTGCCCGGATCTCCTTTCGCTCAATGTGCACAGGATGGTCAACGTGGCAGACAGAAATTTATGATCCCCGAAAACTGTGCGATCGATTTACTCGTTTTTGTGTGAAATATTATAACGTGCGAGGGCCGTTAAATATATCGCAGAGCCGATCTCCATACATCCCCCTTAGGATCCAAAAGGGGTGGCGATACTAGGGATTACGTTTCTATAATGTGCTCAAAAGATTGATCTCCTGATTTCCATATTTATGCGACTCTTTCGTAATAGCAACTATGTCAGGAAAGCTGTTCAGCATAATTTATTGAAAAACGCTGAAATTCGTGTAGCATTTGCCTCCAAACAATCGAAGCTTTTGTTACACCTTGTATAAACATTAATCGTACCTCCTCGTGAACACTCTGTTTAAACCTGTGCAACGACACGAGTATCGCCTATCGATTATGCTCCAATTTGGGCACAACTTTTAAGTAACAGTACTATATATGTATATTGTGCAAGAGGAACGCATTATTCGTCTTTTGGAAAAGAAACCGTCAAGTTGAAAGTTATGGCGGAGCAAATTGACAAAAAATCGAAATAATAAAAGTTTTATACCCATTAGATGCCTAATCAATTAATTGTAACGTTATCCAATTGACATAATTAATCTTATGCGCTGTGGCTTTACCTGTAACATTGGCTTTACCTGTAAATAATGTCTTTTTTTCCTCGTACTAGTTTTGCACTACTACCTACTACTTGCACGATGTGCCGATGTATTCGAATACCAATCCATAGCATTTGTAGTATTTCTGAATCCGAATGCTAATCCAAAGCATTTGTAGCATTTCTAAATCCGAATGAAACTGAAGAAAGATATCCCTATTGGACAAAGCAGAAAAGGGTTACCTTGTTACTCGACAGTGCCTGACCTCGCGTTACAAAAGCGACACAACAACAATTAATAGAATATAATTGGCAAGATCTTATTATCTAGAACTTATAGTCGCAGAGTAGCGGTCTACATTTTTAAGTAAGCAAATGTTACTTCGAATATTGAATAGATCGTCTGAGACTTGTACAAGAAGCGACAATACATACGGTTCAATTAAATACTCTTGTTCTCTATGCAAAATGTTTCCTCTAAATTCTAGAAAGAATCTTTCTAGAAAGAAAGGAAAGGAAAATTAAGTTTGAAAATAGGAGCAAATGTTTAAAATACCATGGCCCAAGTTGTCTCTAATGGCTCTTGCTTTCTGGTGAAATCGTTCTGAGGGCGTAAATATTAATTTAACAGTATTACACATTTATCGAAAAAACTAAGATCAATCGTATAATTATATCTTATTAAAAGCTCCAGTGAGCGATATAAAGGTTGTTCAAGCAATTGAATGTAGTGCAGTTGGAAGGGAGACAAAGGGCAAAGGGCATTAATAAATACCGAGTAACGAGGGGAGCAGCTGCTAACGCGAACAATGGAGGAAACACACAAATTTGCATGTGGTTTTAAGGTCTAGAAGAAACGCGAGACGACAATACATAGAAAGCACAAAAGGCGGAACAACTGATGCGTAATGCGAGAAATTGCATACTCTAATTAAACAACATGCCCAAGTATATTCTGCAGACATATTCAATTCTTTGATAAAACGCTGTTCAGCTTGTTGCCTGTGCTTCTAACAATCTGTTTTCAATACGACAATGTATATTACGTCCATCTGAATAATATATTTTAATGTCTCAATTGTCTGTTATGGCTTTGAACTAATTTAATTCAATTTAGATATAGACGCCTAAACTTTACGATACATTCGAAAGAATTTAATAAATAAAATGTGAGATTATTTATTATTCGAAAATTAAGGGCAGCAGCTAATTTATGTTCAAAATGATTCAACCAGCAATTTTGGAATTGTTCATTAAACTAATTAAAAAACAACCCAATTAAACCGTAACGAATATGCGTAGATTTTAACATTTCACTGTTAATAAAGTAACGAATGCTATTTAAGTAGCTTCCTACGATTGGTGGGCGCACCCTTGTCAATTATTATTATAGGTCTCGATGTCGAGGCGTAACTAATTGGTGAAGTAGGATCGCCAATATACCATATCGTCTTACCGGTAATTGTACGATGTACGACTAATGGGCCAAATCGTCTCTTACGTAGAATTATTTGTCGCTTGACAACAGAAAGAGATGGTTACATAATTGGTGGCCGGTTGTAAAAGGTATACAGGGAGCGTATCTTCTCTTGCTTCGGTGAGTTAAATTCTCAAGTGAGTCGATGTCAGTTTAATTAGCAGCTGTTGCTTTTTTTTCTCTCCTAATTGAGTTTCGCTAAAAATTGAAGCCGCCTCGTCTGATCCACGATTGGAAGTAAACGTTTCAAGCCAGCTTCTGTTTCCCAATTTTCTTCGATCCATCCTGCTTCGACCCTTCAATTTAAAATCGCGGCAACGTTATTTCCGCTTAATAAGATCGGTGTCATGCAACACGTTGTACCGTGGAAATTGTGCTCGGGTACAGTTGAAGAAGCGTTGCATAGAATTTAGGTTACCTACGTAATTAGCAAAGATAACTTTTAAGTGTCGTGAAACGAACGATGCTAGGTATCTAAATGTAGATAACCGTGACGATGTTGGAGGGGATAGAAAATAGAAAGAGAGGTGCAGAGGGAATATGTAGCGTAGTGCGCATCCGCGTTCAGCGTTGGCGTATTTGTCGTAAGATCATCAAATCTAACTACTTTAAACAAGTATCAGTCGACTGTCTACGAGCCAAGAATAGCTTATGTGTCACCTTTACCTTTTTCTTTCACCAATTCTCATAGAACCAACATTTATCTCTCAACAATCTTCAAAACAATCTGCGCTACAGTGTGCAACATCAGTCGTTCGAAGGACCCAAGAATATATTTTAACATTAGATAAAATGTCAAATTTCTTCTGGTTTAAACGTGTTTAATCCCCTCAATTTTGGAAACAGAAAAAAAATCAGTTGCATTCAAATTAGACTAGAGTAAGGAAAGAGGTTGAGCACAGAAATTCTGTTTTTTAGATAAAAACGTTACACTTTCCTTTAAATCAATTCATCCAGAATTACGGAACTTACAGACACCTCATTTACCTTAAATTTATTAGTCATCAATCTGAGCACTTTGGATCGCACATCAATGTATCCATTACAACTGTCCGAGACGTTACTCTTGCTAAGAATGTTGGCAGGAATTCGGTCCCATTACTTTTTGGCACGACTGTGTACATTTAATTTGATACGTGAACATTGCATATCCGATTTCTCAGCTGCATACCTTCTTATCGAAAGAATATATAAAGGGGTGCCATCGAGTTGCTGCATCTAAAATATTTTTATATATTTAGTTACTTGTACCCATCCCCTCCCGCTCTCGGCATTTTTTTTTTTTAGTACAGAAAGATAAGTTCGACAGCAACGTGAATGAAGAGAATGCAGACGCTCCATTGTACACATGGTTTACTATTCTCTACGTACGTGTTCCTACGCAAGTAGGTACACGTTGAAGAGGTCAGGGAACGAAGTTGACGCGATGTTGAGATAATTAGCAGCATGCGTAATAGCTTTCAAGGCTTCCACTTCCCCGTTTTTATACGTGATCAAGTTGAATGCAAAATTCCCCTACTACTGTGCGAATTAACAATGCGCGATAACAACAACATCGATAATATAGATAAGCGTTCAATAAAGAAACGCTTTCGGCACTTATGTGCTGCATAAACAACGGTATATTATATTATAATTATCTACCGTATGGAAATATCACAGTAGCGTACAGTATACGTACAATAGAATATACCAATATCTACGTAAGATTTTCTTCTGTCGATGGATGACTGGGGAACAATAAAATTTTAAGGTGAAAATACGTAACCCACTCGATGCACAGTGAAAAAACAGAATATTTCTTTTCTCGTATCTCCTTTATATAATACGTATTGAGTAATGTCGAAATACGATTTGCTGTAGCGATGATAGACTTGCATATCAATATTTTATCAATGATTTTCGCAGTCTTAACTCGTCCGCGTTGATGAGCCACGCTTGACATGCATTTTATGCGTACAGTTTTAACTCGACGTTGACGACTTAATGAGACATTGTTTCGCTTGACAAACAAATGTTGCGTTTCGGGAAGACGCCGAACCGGAACTAATCGGAAACCTTATTACATAAATGTCACGACACGTGCTCGTTGGTCGTGTGCACGTACAGTTGTTCATTACTCGCGTTATCGAACGAACAGAATTATCTAACTGCGAATAGATTTTGAACGGGGCTCGACTGTGATAAAACTCTTTCGTATTAATACTGCCAGCAGTAGAATTATTTAAACATCCGCAAGAATAAAAATTGGCTCGTAAAAATTTTGATTTAACTCCTAATTATTGTATCCATTCGTTGAAATGTTTACGTCACTTTTAGTAAAGGAAGCTTTTATACAGCTTCGTTCCCAGTTTTCGCGAAACGTTAAGCGATCACTTGTGAACAAGGAGAGGTATACCCCAGAGGTTCTGCAGTAACGTTTCACCGAAGTAACTCGAAAGATATCAATTTTGCAAAATGTCTTGGCTTACGTGGTAATGAATATCAATAAGGGATACGCAAGAGTGAAAGGATGAGCCGCACTATCGATTCTTAACGATAAGAGGGACTAAAGTTCCGTGGCTCGATTCCAAGGGGGGACTTTGTAGGGCTTCCATCGTTCTGGATTAGTAATCTTCGACTAGACGTATACATACCTTTTGCAGTACACCTTACGAAACAAATTTTTCACCTGGCTTTACGCGTTGAAAATTTAATAAATGGAAGACAAATAATACTAACTTTGTTGCATGGTCGTTTTTAAGCAATCATTGCTCCTTCCAGTCAACTGTCTACTTAATATAGGAATACGAAAATGAACTGGGAATAGCTCGGTTCGAATAATTCGTAAAATTTGTTTTTGTATTTGAAACACCATAGGTCTGTATAACTTAACGAACTATGTGTTAAGTGGACATACTATGCCTTATTGGGAGTCAATTATCGTTGGTAAAAATATTGTACTCGCTGATTCAAATAAAAACGTAATATTTCTATAGAAGAAAATGGGAATAGTTTGAATTAAGTATAATTAAGAAATGAGTATTGTATAGTGGTTATTTGTATTATTAGTAATAATCAAAGAAAGATTAACTTGCGATCGATATTTAGTTTTGGTTTTTCCACCTCCGTCGGTATACGTAGCTTTAAATAATGAAGAAATTTACCATAGCTTCTGAGAATAAACACTGTTACCGTAGGAAGGTTCCAAGGATTATTATTGATTTTCTCGTGCAGAATATTTGTTGCGATTATCCGAGTACGAATAACCACCGATGGTACGAATACTCGTCAACTATAACAGCAACAGGCGATTGTTTCTACTCCCTAGAAAATGTTATCCCAACGTTACCTTATTTTATTCGCTTGAGCCAAATTCCGTGCAACAATGTTCACGGTGTTAAAATATATTATAGTTACTGGAATCAAAATAAATTCGAAACGCTGCTTTGTAGGATATGAATAGAACAAACGGAATCAGAGCATAGTCCCCAGAAAATATATAACAAATTCTACAAATTCCTCTATTTTTAGCGTAGCTATTACAGACTTGTGTCTGAACTTTATGTGTTTAAGAGATATCAGTGACAAAGAAAATATTTGGTTGCCTGACTTATAAAAATCCACCATGCCCAATTTATAAATAAATGACCGTCAAATAATATATCGTATTGAAAAAGATTTCTAACCGGTTGAAAGGAGAAACTGTATGAGTATCCGTTTAATAACGACAACCATTGTTTTTCATTCCAGGTAAGACAATCGTTATCTGCGTGTCGCAACCGGTCATCGGTGCAAACAGTGAAGCAAAATCTCCAAGGGGCAAAGATGCCCCGTAGACAGGACATTGAAAAGTTTCGACGAAGAAGCAATGCCGACTAGTATGTAATGTCTTACAATTACGTTCCTTGATCCTGCTTTTGCTATATTTTCTACAAGGACGCATGATCACGGCCAAGATATTACTCTGCCATTTGTCAATAACTTCGTCATCTGAAACGTGGCAGAATATGAATTGAAGAATTAAATATTGCTGCTGTTTCGTTGAAAAGGAGCTCAGCTTGATTTGTATGCTGCCAATGACGTATTAATTGAGGCGTGAAATAACTTGACAGTGCCAATGATAGAGTTGGTAATATAACCATCACTTAATAGATATATCATGACAAACGAATATGTTGATGACGCTGAAAAATGACGTGCGCAGGTACACATGTACACCATTCTAACAAAACTGTATTTCCTTTCGTTCCTCATTAATAGTAATCAGAATTATCACACGATTTACCCTTCGAACTATAAATTAGTGCAACGAACTTGTAAGATGCCCACGGCATCAACGTAATAACAGTGGAATTGAAGTGCCGTGCTAAAATAGGGTGTGCCATACTTTGTTCGGGCCACGAGTTATTCGACCCCTTCGTGCTTTCAGGATGAACGTGTATTTGCTAATAACGAACGTGGACAGTTACGGTAATTAAAGTGAAAGCGACAGATACATTTGCCGTGCACTCGATTACTTCGCCAAGCGATATCGTTGACCAAACATATAAGACAGAAAGTTAATGTATAAAACGATCTGTGCATCGCTGTGCATCGAATTGCAACTGTCAATTTGTCATTCGTACTTTGTAAATGTGAAACAACGTACCAAATTATTGTACCGGGATATTAATTGTTCCCGTATAAATATATTTAATATACGTATATGTGTGCCGTCCCTATCAACATACATACTTAAATATATTTCAACGCTCATTAGTACAAACGTCGTAATCGAACAGGCATATATAACATCTTGCCAATAATGTTCGCGCGTCATAAACAATATTAATCGTCCCAAGAATGATCATTTCAAGTTACAATTCTCCGTCGAGAAAATACTTAAGTTCGTTCGCCCTTTCATCGACCGAATACATACTACGCCCAAACAAATTTTTCCTCGCGTAGATAGCCACGTGAGAAAGAATATATTATCGGTACTCTATTCTAGCCGCAAATCGCCGTCGGTAATATTCAACCACAGCTCCCGTTCAGGTGTGCAGATACTTATCGAAGACAAATTTCGGCGATGACAGGAGCACCGACAATCCTTCCCCCCCCCCCCAACCAGGTTAGCGAACGAAAAATAGGTGGGAAAAAAAACATGTTTGGCGAGCCTTGCGTGCAAGAAAAAGAGGACCAGTGCTACATAATTTATAGCTAGATTGTTTCGTAAAAGCTTGACGAAGTCGATATGTGTGTGTCTGTGTGTGTCTGTGTGTGTGTGTGTGTGGGTGGGTTATCGAGTAAGCTGGGTTAGGTTGTCTCGTCGGTTGGTTGGACGTCGGGGCGCAGGAGCAGAGCACGCTAGGACAAACGGACGAACGTTGGGCGACGAACGAACGTACCTTGCCGTTGGAGGACTTCCAGGTCTTTAAACGAGCTAGTTTCTCGTGAGCCACTGTTCGACAGACGACGTAGAGACCGCGTACAAAAAATTGTCGAACAATCGGCTAAAGCTATCTTCGAATCAGGTAAGAACTCTTATTCGTCCGGCATCCTCCTTCGAATTCGCGAGTCCTGAATTGCGTGCGCCGCACACCTTTCGATTGTGCACCTTTTTCGGGGCCGCCCGTGGTAAACGGGAAATTGTCGAAGACAAGGTTCGAGGCAAGATACTTTTTTGTTCGAACGTTTGTAAAATAACCGAGAACTCCTCGGCCGCGGAATCGCGCGTATCGTGCCGTTTCAATTTAGCCTGACGCAATTACAATGCTCTGTTCGTGCTCGTTTCGCAGAAGAGTCTAGATTCTTTGACCTGTATTCGCACGTAGAGGAGTCGGCAAAGATTTACAGCTGTTACGTGTTCACCGTGGTATTTCACTTGCTGTTCAATTGCGAAAAATTCACTGCTGGATGTCACACTCGAGTTCGAAATCGCAAGAATTTTCGGAAATTCGTGTTTAACTTTAATTTTGTCGAGTGGCAAAATAGTGCGCAATAAAGTGCGATGTCCTTTTGCGTGATGATAACTTTGGAAATTGTTGAGCGCCATTGAGTAACAGTAACGGAAAAAACGTGCAGAAATCATGAAATGTGTATTATCGAAGTTTCGGGAGCTTTTTAATCAAATAACGAAGATAGACCGCGAAGCATTCCCATGGAATGAATCTATTTCATTTAGAAAATATCATAACGTTCATTGACAAAATGTTCAGCTATGGCATCGATGAATGGCACTGCTTATGCAATTCGTACAGCGAGCAACTCGATAATTTGTTTTGAAGTGGTTCTAGTAGGACGATTCGAATTATTAGTGCAATCGCACGTCACAGTAATTGGCGCAAACATCCGTAGACGTATGTAATACTTGCACTAAACAAGTTGCACGTTTGTAAATGTACTTATTGTCCGTATTGATCATCGTCGTCCTCAAATAGAAATATTATCGAGCGCCGTGATTTTATTGTATCCTTCTTCATGAATTATTTCCTTTCCTTCCATCACGAAGATCGTTTATTCTTATCTTTAGATTTATTTTCATATTTAACGCGGAATAGTACAATAATACTGTGCTGAAGGTTCAAAGCGCAATACTGACAAAAGATACTAGGGAAGAGTGAAATTATATTTATAGTCGATTGTTGACGAAATTTATAAACTTCTGTTATATTTATTTTCGAGCTTCCGTAAAATAAGAAATGAGAAGATTCGTGGACACTGTACATATATATTCGCCTGTGTGACACGATACCGTGAAAAAGCTACTGGTGGGTCACGTCTGTGCTTAAACATAGAACACGAAACGCCGATCATCAATTGATTATCGACTGTACCATGCATCCTGCTGGCACTCAAATGGCTTTTAATCTCAGCTTTCTAACGTGACCCTAGAAATCTGTTGGATAGTTTACATTATCGCCACGAACAGACTTGAAATCGTTAATCGAAGCTGGTCCATTAAATTTCTATTTTTTAACCGTAACGTTTAATTCAAACCGAGTTATTTTCGATGATTAGATGGAATATATCGTGTGGTATATTATAATAATAAACTTCACTTACAGTACTAGTAATAGCCCCTCCTTAATTGAATAATATATTGTCCAGTGTAATATTTCCATTTGTATGGAAACCATATACATGCTGGCAAACATTTTCGTAATTGCCAATCGCAGATAATGTTCATTGTGTCAGATAACGCATGGATAATTAAATATTTTTATATGTAAAACCATAGAAGTTAGAGCTCCATACAAAATCTGTGCAATAGTGATACAATTTAAAAACATCGTTTGTTCCATTAAGTAGAAAGGGCGCCGAGTAGCCAGACAGATCTGAGACTCCTTTCGACCATTATCAATATCCATACAAATATTAAAATATCTTACTAAAGTAAGATTCAAATTAAAATATGACCTATGTATTCATGTAATTCTTCCTCTTATAGTAACATAAATATCGCACTTTCGTTTGTTAATATTTATACGGCCTATGTTATATTACTGACTATGTTTAACTATCATTAGTTTACTAATTTTTCTGCTCATAATATGCTTTATAGTTATTCAAACTTTCCGTATATTCGATTTCAATGTAAAATCGGACGTTATATCAGTTTCAAGTTTTACAATACCTTTCAAGATTATAAATTACATTGTACACATAATATCCTATGGTTTTATTTCATTTAAACATACAAATTATAATTACGGAAAATATTGTAGAATGAACTGGTTTCTTAGCTCTTTTTACGAAAACTAAATGACAACTTTTAGATTCGTACAAATATTTATTTGTCGGCCAACATCTGAAACATTGCTGTCAATTCAATTTCGAGAAACGTCCGAGCCCTCTCGGCAAGAAATCTTATTGGCGCAGTACTCGTGGCGCAGGTAAATAGGTTAGCATCCAGGAAGCATTGATGCGTTCTCGATAACCACGGCCACGTGACAATTGCACATTGTCACTGCAGGTGACACGAAGATACTACCATGAGATAAAACAACGTTGCCCGTGTCTGCGCTAACCCCTTGTCATTTATCAGTCGTTACCCCCATTTGCGGTTTCCATTTTGTTCGCAACAAAATCGTAAATATTTCAAACGCACGCAAGGATTGTATACGGGAGAATAACGAGTTAACGTCGTCCTTCGTGACAGGCATCGGCATTATTACCAAAGAAATAGCGGTGTAAGTGACGTCCATGGGGATGGTACATCTATTACATCGCAGCGAATGATCAAACAGATTGGATAGTTAGAACAGCTAGAAACTCTAGTTCGGTGTGGCGAAAAATGTTACACGATGATCCATTTCAACATGTTTCTAATTGAAGTTGATCGTTTTCCTTTCGTGTAACTATAGGGGCCACTTTCCTGATCACCGTTAAATAATTAATTCTTGCGAACCCTGCAGACGTCGATATTCAATGCCACCTTCCTTCATTGTGATGCAATCAAACGAGGAAAGAAGTCGAGCGCCAGGATATTATTATAAAATAGATTATATTATGTTAAATATTTAAATTGCACTTTATCGTCATATCGGTTCGTGGTCATTTATACGTTCTAACAATCTTGCGGGAATTGTCGTGACACGGTGCTATAAATTTTCTCTTCATATCATCCAGCAGATTATTTGTTCCGGCACTGCATCGAGAATTGATCTTATGGGATATTCAATGTTACTGTGAGTCGAAATTACTTTCTGTCACGCAGTTGCTCAACAATTAATAATATAGTATCTTAAAAATACGGAGAATGTTATTTTTTGCATTGGTGAATTAATTGGACTAGTAGCACATACTCCATAACAATACTGGAGAAAAACAATGAAGAATCTCGTAACCCTGCACGACTTTCCGATAACAGTCTTTCATCTTTTATGCACAGACTGATCCAAGCATTTGACATAAGCATACGAAAAAACCGCGTACGGTTTTATTTAAAACACAAATGAACAATCGGTCCTGGCAAATTCATCGATACACCTGCGCACGAAACGATAGTGTAGTTCGTTATTCCATGGAAAATTTTCCGCCGCGTATTTCATTCTATTTTCATTGTCATCCCTGTACCAACCTGTTCGCCGCGAAGATGGGAACGGCTTAGCGAAATAATTGTTGAAATAGCCTACTTGCATTGGAAGTATGCATCCTTGTTATCATGCGTTGTGAACCGACTGAAAGTTAGAACGCGTTGCTTTCATTCGTTGACCTAAATGTTCGTTAAAGTAATCCCGATACATTTAGTTCGGTATCGATTCCGTAGAAATGCAAGTAATAAAAGTGAGCGTGCACAGATGTTGACAGTCCCAATGGTCAAATATGATAAATGAATCCATCAACAGGGTGTCACGCAGAATGATTCATGTCGGTTAAATTACCAAGAAACGACCTTTCAGCGTAGCCGATATACTGCAATGAGAGGACCACGTGTATTTCAATTCAAGTTTAATGCATGAAGTCGTTAAAAAATTTCATCGAGGATCGGTGGCCGTTTAAAACGTCGATTGTTGAAGATCTGCGCTTGGGCCTTTCGTTTGGCGACCGACCGATTAAACTATCTAGGTCGTTGACAAATTCTTCCCCCTTAAGCTTCATATCCGAAATGGCTACCGCCTACGCTTTTACTACGACTTCATAAATTGTCATCATCCTTCGTTGCGCACGTACTATACCTTTTTTGTTGTAAACCCAAGTGTATCGTTTGGAATAATTGTTTTATTATCGTGTTTAATAACATTTGGTATAATGATAGGGTAATAAAGTACTTGAGTAGAATCTCGTTAAGCAAATTCTATATATTAGGTTACAAAGTAACACCACTTAATCGCTACGATCGTAAATGAAAGATTGTTCATAAAATAATTGTTTTAAATCGTGCACCATTTGTACGGGAGACACGTAAATATATTTACTGTAATGCAGTTTTTCAAGTAATGTCTGGTACGTAATTCTTTTACTTTTTGTGATCAAACTGAACAATAATAACAGTTCTTGGGCATGAAATAAACAATTTCTATATTTAAATCAGTTCACTGAAACGAGTAGTTTCGGATATATTGAGAAATATAAATGTGTCGTGATGGTCCATATTCACTGCCTCCATATATTCTTTAGTGCATAGAAAAAGCGGTAGGCATATATTTTTTCGAGGATTACGTTAATCTGGTCTTAAAAATCACACACCTGACCTCAAAGACTTTGACCAAGCATTTCAATTAAGAACAATTATCCTTTCAATAAATAAGACACTTTTCACTTGACAGGAGTTGCAATTTGCATATATTAAATTGATCATACTTTTGACATTAAACTCTCAACTCTTGTACCGGTCATTACATATTTTATTATCTCTTGTAAGTTATCATTTGAAAATATTCAGGCTTCTGTTGCCTACATGAATAATAATCGAGACCTCGTTTTAAAAAATATTATCGTAAATTTGAATAGCTCGTTATAACGTTCAACAAGTGAAAAGAAACCTTGTGATTGTGATTATCTAATGTATCGCATGTAACAAAACTGAATTAATTATTTACGAAAACTGTCTCGTATTACTATATATTACTATATTACTGTTTTCTGAGTATTACAGTCATTTACATCGAAGCAACTTTCCTACCACTATTGACTAAATTGCCAAATGATTAAAGCTACCGCGAATGGTTCAATTAAATATCGGTGTAGACCGAAGAAATAACAATTATCACGCCAGTTCCAAACATGATGGCCCGGTGTCACTAATGGCGTGCGTGACACTCATCGCCAAGGTGTCGCAAGCTTTTTATGACACGTGCACTCATTAGCAAGTTAACTTAACCGTATTACACGATGTGCATCCGCGTGCATATAAACGGCAGAGACGAACACGCTCACCGGGTCGGATCAATAACTTCAGGAATGGGTTCTTGCCGACTACCTAACAGACACACTGTGCATGACCTGTTTCTCGATCTCAATAGAAAATGTGGACGGACGTTTTTGACAAGATAGTGACTACTCTGAATGTCTCCTTCGATCATTTTTCGAGAATTAATCTCAGGCTTCGAATTCATTTGGTACGTGCACATGATCGGCATCTTTGACCGAAGGTAACATCGAACGGAGTTCATGAATGCCAACTGATGGAGATTCAAGGTTTCTGATAAGGGTGAAATGATTGGAATGGATTGCAGACATGAATTTTTTTAAATAGTGGATTGATTGGAAAATGATGTTGGATATTTGTGACTGAAGACTAAATTCATTCTGAACAACCGTGATTTATTTTCTGACTGCATAGATCATAATATTCATTATTTTGAAACTGATTCAGGGGCTTTCGTGGAAAACTGAATTTCCAAAGATACAGTAACGTAAATGCATTATGTCTACTAATACCTTTGATCGCGAATTTGGTTCCGTTATAATCAATTATCACAGAGGCATAAGTACTTTCTGCTTGTAATATATACGGCGGCTGTCACAGGTAGCACAGCAGACACGTTTAGCAACCAACAATAATAAGATAATGAAGTGTTTTACGACAGGAGACGACAATTCTTTCTGATCAACCCGATATTATTATGTACATATTTGCCAGTGTCCATTAAACATTTACCGATCTCATTCCAGTTCTCGTTGATTGATATTAATTAATCGATAAACAGAAGGGCAGTTACAAATTGTTCGTTAAAAGAAAATTTTAATTCGAAATAAAATAAAGCGACGAAGAAATTGTAATTGTAAAGATAATTAAATGTCAATCGCAATATTACTCCTTAAAAACATTTACATATAATCGTCTCTGTTTTTCATTTAGTCGTTAATTAGTAATATTAACAAATGTTGCGTACCTTCAGTCGTTCCATTTCCCACAAAATGGAACTGTTCAAACAAGAACATAGCTAAACACAGTAGCAAGTATTCTTAATTGGAAAGGCCATCCTGCGAATCGCAAAGAGATAATCGCATTAGCGTTAAATGAGTTGCTTTCGAAGGCTGCGGTTATTTTTGACCATCAGATATCCTGTCCACGTGTTCCCTGAAACGAAGTTCGCACGAAATTTCTGTGTCTATAGATTCAGAGAATTCTAAGGGAGGTAAAGCGGTGAAACTGTCGTGAAATGAATCGATGACGATATTTTGTTTTGTTTGCCTTTTTCATGCCGATTGTTAAGACGTGGTTACAAATGTCGATAGATGCTTCGGCTGATAATATCTCGAGGGAGGTGACTAAAGAGGTCAAATACACGAATGAAATATGGGCGACCACGATACACTGATCTCGTATTTTAATCGAATCCCTACCCTGAACTTCGCAATTGATTTAGTTAGGAAAAACGTAAGCATCTGCTTTCTCTTTATTGAGATCAATGAGTTCAAATGTATCGACGACGACAGAAATGTCATGTATTTGAGGTGTATACGGACATTTGTACCAAGGTTGGCCATTGCTACTCTGTTCTACGTAGAAATAATGATCCTTCTCTGTTCTGCAGTTAACAAGATTGCGTGTGCACACGCTATCCCCTTAATCCTCGAAACTTTTTCCCCTTCCGTTCTTTTTCATTCTTCGTGTATTTGTTATTCCCCCAGGTGTTCTTTACACCTGAAATCATTAATTACGTTTTGGCAGTAGACAGAGTTTCTTGTTTAGCCATCAGACCCAGTTTCGACAATTTTATTAATGGAAATGCGACTTATCTGATATATGCATATCCGACACATACATCACGTCACAAACTAATCACGAACAGTAAAATAACACTGTTTACGAATTCCTTTTACTTCTTATATATACTTGAGCTTTCTTTTGCTCGCCAACAAATTCAATCGATTCACTAAAGTACACTACGATACTCGTTTGAATGATGTCTAAAATTCGAAACAATAAATCAAGTGAAATGTAAAGCAGAAATGTATGTTTAAAGCTGTTATTCGCTGTTCAG
This sequence comes from Nomada goodeniana, assembly GCA_963969485.1. Taxonomy (NCBI): domain Eukaryota; kingdom Metazoa; phylum Arthropoda; class Insecta; order Hymenoptera; family Apidae; genus Nomada; species Nomada goodeniana. The sequence goes on from OZ018299.1 coordinate 4,274,865, forward strand.
TATTAAAAATGATAAATGAAGCGAAGCGTAAAATCGTGCTATGTACAAATTAGGTAACTAGAAAATAAGTTGTGCTGACATTCGTTAACGTATCCTTCAGCACGCAAAGCGTGTAGTTATTCCTGATTAAAGGGTACCTACTATTGCACCCGCCACGAGCAAATATCAAAGTACGTAGTGACAACAATTGAACCAATCGCACCTGCATTCGTCGCCGACCATTCGAAGAATCTAAGAACTAAAAGCTCGATCTTTAAACACGTATTTACATATTGTATGGAAACTGTTCACGTTGCAAACGCGTCGTATTGATGGGGCTCTTCCGAAACGTTTAAAACAATATATTAAAAAAAGTTAAATATTAAAACAAAATATTAGTAACAGTTCAAAGATTGTTCAATTACTCGTAAAATAAATGTTCCTTTTCAAATTACATCGGATCGTTATTTGTATTATAGCCCCCCCAAAAGAAACCTTCGATATTCCATTTAACGCTTTATTGTTCTCGTAATAATTGCAATTCTTTCAATACAATTCAATCTGATTCAATCCAATTGTCCGTATAGAAACATCGTTGAATCCGCGGTTCTACGGTTCTGGAAGAATTCCAAATGTAGCAACCGCGTAACTATTGATATCGCTGTGGCAGTTCATTAATAAAGGTTTCATTAAAACATGCTTGCTCCGACATCGTTCGCATTCAAACACGATGATTCACGCATCAAGAGTAGTGTCTTTCATTCGGTACGATCCATTGAACAGCACGTAGATTGGCTGGAAGTATCAGCACTTACGTAGAGTTTCACGATCTCTTTGACACAATGAATCCCGTTGATACGCAGCAGGTTTAAGGAGAAATAACTTGCCGGAGGTGGCGAAACACTCCGATCAGCGTAAATACTAATTACGCATAACAGAACTGAAAATGGATACGCAACAGACTGCAAGCAACGCGGCCGAAACTCCATCGGACCGCGGATTAAATGTGGTAAGCAACAATTGCAATTTTCCATAAACAAAAACAAAAGAAAAGAAAACATTGGGCGCGATTGTAGTGTACCTTGCCTAAAGAAATAACTCGCACTGGTATGTCCGGTGTAAAAAGTATTTTCATGCGAAAGCTGTTTGACATTTACATTGGGTACGAAGGTGTAGATCAATGTACATTTCCTGCACACAAAAGGCGTAATTGTATGCTCTTAGAGTAGATGAACGACATGATAAAATAGCGTCGACGTCTTTTTTATGACCCGTGAATTATGAACCCCGTTTCATAAATTATGTTTTCCCCGTGACGTTCAATTCTTAAAATAAAACTAAAGGGACCGGTGTTACCGGTCGGTTAATCTTTCGAACAGTATTAAATCAGAATTACGATGAAACGGACTCGTTTGACGAATTAAATTTCACCTGTGATAAGCTTGAAATGAAATATACTACGTGTTTATAATCTTAATATTATTAATGAAAGAATATTTCTTATGGGCACCTGACACTTTTTAAACGGAGGTGTAGCAATTCTTCATCCGCATACTATAGTTGACTGTTCAGTGTAACGTAGGAGGTGTAAAAAAAGAGCCTTGAAATAAATATTAAGTTCCAAAAGTGAAATAAAGTTCAACGTGCATTTTTGTCGAAACCGCAGGATTCGACTGATGTGACAGACAATCTGCGGAGTGCAAAGAAAACATATTTACCATCGATCTACAGATAACTGCAGGCTCTAAACGTTATCAGATTTCTAGGCTAACCTACGATTCGCATTCCCGTTTATCTTGTTAATAAATGTTAACAGCGATACCCTTCGACAGTGAATTATTGCTGAGAATGAACACGTGAATGATAGATCGAAATGCTCCTTCAATCGCTTCAGGATTAATTGGAAACGCAGACCAGAATTATCGTACTTCTCGAACTTCATCCCATTCAAATTTTGCCTGTGCAACGGAATATCGTCTTATTAATCCCTCCTAACAATTTGGATTTAACGATTAACAATTTGCCCTCCGGGTGGAAAGCGTTAAATTACGTTCACTAACGAGTCTTGATATATTTAATAGCTTACAAAAAATAGAACCTGACCCGCTATGAAGAGGTCTTATTGTTGGCCCCGTTTCAAATCAGACACTTTGTGCCACGAACGCATCTGTCTCGCGAGAAAGCTCACATTTATGTAAACCGATGCATCGCTATTATTATTATCCGACTGTGAAACCACTTTCCAATGGCGCACACTGTTCCCCTATGATGCAGCTCAAAAAGTATCAACACAAAGTGTCTCGGCTGAAACTGGGCTTTGGGTGCCAGTAGATTATGCCTACCAATGTTTCACTCGCGAGTAAAACAGGTATCTCCCACTCTGTCGCACCTAAGGTCTCGTCTTCTATTTTAAAAGTGAGATAGGTGGTCTCCGAATATTCTGCTTTGTAGTAAACTAGTTCATACTACCTGGCTTTGCCCGGGTCTCTTTTTATATCTAGGTTAAAATTGCGCGAAAATACTCAATGATTATAACAATTGAAGAGTAAATATAAACATTCAATTGGCCGTTAGACGATGCCTGTTCGTTCGTTTACTTTTAATAATGTTCGTATTTTCTCATTCCTCTTGTAGAATGTTCGACAGCCCAGCTCGAAATTCTATTAACACCGTCAATATATATTTCATTGCTTACAAAAGTTTAGAAGCAATCAGGAATTGCGTTTAGTAATAAAAATGCATTGGAAAATATTGCAAAACGATTCACCTCGATTCGTTGCACAGGATCAGTGAAAGGGTATCACACCTGGCACTACGGTCACACATGCCAATTTCAACAAGTTTCCGCCACGTTTCCATTGGTAAATTTCGCGCGAGTACGAAGGTAAATAGCTATACGTTTTAAAGGAAAGCTACTGTTGCGAGTCACGACAGTCTGAAATGCCTCGATGAAGCGCGGTGGATATTACTAGTATACTATGATCATTCGTGATTGAACCCCATAACGAGTAGAAAGTCGAACGGTGGCAGGTACGATAAATAGCAGATCCTCGAAAAATCAGCATTTCGTATTATCGACTGGTGGATGGGCTCAGGGCCAATATCGGCTAAATGAATTTCTTCTGCGCGTTCGACACTTCAATTAGATTTATTTTTACATCACTTTCATTAACCCTTTCCACGGGTAAGGTGCATTCGATGCAGAAACTTCGTAGTGTTATTGTTATTTCGTAATCTTTTAATTGATGGAATGTATGTAACTGTAGGTAACACTGTTTTGGTTTTCACGATACAGTATAATTGGATTATTTATAATTAAAATGAAACGGCTGAAATGTGCAGCATGTACATTTCTGCTTCAGGAGAAGTTTAAATACTACAAGTGATAGAACCTCTGCTTGGTCAGCCAACGGTTAGAAAATATTATTTGCAAAATAAACATCGTGTACCAATATTCATTTTGGTACATAAATTATAATGCCATTACCATATCAAATGCTATAATCGCTTGTATTATTACACAAGATTATGAACTACCGCTCTTGTTATATATTTAAATAGTGCGATTATGTTACAAAATAAGCATGTAACATAGGCTGTTGTAAAATACAAAGAGATTTGTTCGTGAGGACAAGAGCATTAATTTAAGCGGACGATGGTTAAAATCGGTCCAATGGAAGGCGGGATAATTGAATTTGTTTAAAGCTGCTATCAATTAATGCCATTATTTCGACTTCCACGTAAGCCAGAACAACGACCGAGCGCTTAAATTAACTGTAAAAGCCTGAGCTACAATCGCTCATAGGCTTTAACAGTATTCCATGCGTGGTTCATTTGTTACAAACAAATTGAATAATTGAAATAATAATTACGAGCAACTGGATACACATACAGCAACGAGACTGTTACAAGTGCGTAGCTCATTCTTTTCCCTTTCATTTGACGCTTTATAGATTAAAAAGTAATCAGCAGGAGCCGAGATAATTGCAGTGGCCCGAACTGCATTTTTACCGATTTTTTCATTGTTAATAACTTTTAAACCACGAATGCCCTATTTTTTTAAACCTGCCGTAAAGTAAAGCATAGAGCCGCAGCTTTAATTCGTGACCAGACCGTTCGAAAAATACGCACCGGAAGCCGAGGAAAACGCAATTATTTGAATTAACGATGCGATCCGGAAAGTTAGTTTTCAAGCTGCCCGAGGTGCGGCAAACGCGAGATGGCGCCACGAGTTTTGTTTTGTTTTAATAAAATAAAAGATTCTTCCTTTAGCTCACGGTGGTTAACTTGAAGTCTATGAAATGTCAAATGGAAGGGAAATGGATAAGCTACTCACCTGTAATTATCTCGTCGCCCTAACTTTCAACGCAGTTTCACGTACTTATTTGTTGCAACGCGAAAGTGAAACAAAATGCTATTGTGCATAATAAATAAACGCATAGAAGAAAAGTAAAAGAATCTTGAAGGAGGATTAAATCGAATTAAACTTCCAAAAAAATTGATAGCTACGCCAATGGAAAACTGGAGAATTAATGACGAAACCGCGATTAATTTGGCGTTACGACAATGCATCCTCGCAGCCTTGCAAGGACGTTCCCACGCGCGTCGCTTACTCGGCAGTAGTAATAGCGTACGCATTTCTAAGAATTTGTTTGCGTCACCGAGTCGCTGGGTTCATTCATATTTTTGGCGAAACTTTGAACGGCTGTAACTCGGCTCTGGATTATCGGATCGAGTTCGGGAAAAAAGCAAATTAATCAACGCGATCTACTCTACACGATGGGCGTATATAGTATCATTTCTGCAAAATGTCTGTAACATGCATTCTATTGAAAGTATTAAATTTCCCCGAAAATATTAAAACGCATTCGCGACCGGCGATTTTTCCAACGAGTCGCGTAACTGAATGCCGCGTATAATTTCCAAACCCCGATAATCGAATAGCGCAAAGTTCGATTATTTAAATGCGTCGGAACGTACAAAATTTAACTACAAACGATTACAAGCACGATATCAAGTAGTAATATTCGTTATGGCCCCATGCGTTTTAGTAACAGAACCTTGCGGTGTTCAGCCGTAGCTCTGTGGCAATGATCTCGATATGCTCAACGCTACTTAACAATCGGAAATATTGACGAAGCTTAGCTTGCCTCGTCCTTAGCACGCAATCGTGTTTCCTTCGCCCAGAACATGTCGACGTGAATTCGCGTGAACCGCGCAACCGTTGCCAGTAAAATTCTTCGTTTCGTAGGTAAAATCGAACCCGCCACTGCCGCCAGGCTTTCGGGCGAGACCACAGGGTCCACCTGGAATACCGAGACACCCTGTAAATAATGGTCCTATAGGAGGCCAGCCACGACCAGGGGGCCAGCCGCAGCAAATCCGTTTCGAATATCGCCCTGCGATCGGGCCGCCGAACTCAGGTCAATTTGTACAACTCAGAGCGCACGGATCCCCGAGACCACCGGGAGGTTCGTTCCCGCAGAGGCCACCCCATCCAGGCCAGAATTCGCCGATCGTTTTGAATCCACGTTTCCCTTCGTCGCCCGTTCAACGACCCGGCCCGCAGCAGGGGCCCAGACAGTTTCACCCTGGAAATTATCAAGCGTTAGGAAACCAGCCACGAGGGCAATCCCCGAATCCAAACGTCCATCAGCAACGGGCGCGCAGACCGGAAACCGTGGCACGTTCCCCGGAGATCGCACAGAAGCAGTCGCAGAGAAATGAATCGTCGTTGAACGTATCGCAACAGAGTTCACCGTTCAGGAAAGAGGATCAAAGGCCCGCACCGCCCCGTATAGTAATCGAGAAGATGGCCGATGTCGATAACTCGACGAAGCTTCGGCAGTGTGAAAATGCTGCCTCGATAGAGAGGTCCGCGTTCCGCGAGACGGCGGACAACAACGACGACGACGACGACGTCGTGATGGACGGAAAAACGCCACGGCCTAGTGGCGACGGCGCGAATCAAGTGGCAGGGGAAGACGTTCAGACGACGAGGAGGCCGGAGACCGCCGCGATAAATGGAAAACTGTACGATAAGTTGGGCAACGAAGTGAAGCAGATTGTCGGAAAACCGGCCGACACGGCTGCAACTGTCAAATCGGAGAAGATTGTCGCAGAGTCGAGTACAACGGAGGCCGACGGTCGATTGTGTTCGATAAGGTCGAACGAAAAGACTCCCAAGCAGGAAACGAACAAAACGGACGGTAAGCCGGGTGAATTAATTGAAAAGGAAGTCGAGGGCCAAGCTACAACGCCGAAGGAGATTTCTAACGAAGAGAAACCGAAACCGCAAACCGTTTCGAACGAATCGGACGGCGGTAGCACCGAGCAATCTTCCAACCGATTAGACGCGGCGGGTGCGGAGAAAAATAAGGAGAAATTAAACGAGCCCGCGGAAGAAACGCGAGCCGCTGCACCGACGAACGTCGCCACGCACGAACCAGAGCGGACTGTGCCGTCCAAACCTCCTAACAGTCCTCGGATGAGTTCGCCGGTGGATGCCGGTCGATGTCAGAGTGAGGAAAAGTCGGACGCGTCGATGTCACCGCAACGATTGCAGGATGGCACAGATCAGTCGAGGGACGAAACGGACGAGGCGAATAAACGGATCGCGCGAAACACGACGGAATCGTCGACGCCTCGGGGTAAACCGATCGCAGATTCGGAGAAGTCGCGCGAGGTTACGTCGGGCGAGGTGAATCGGGAACAAAGTAAAAAGGTTTCGGACCTGTCTCCCAAATCGGCGAAAATTTCCCACGAGAATGTATCGTCGGGTATAGACGAGAACAAAACCGACGACCAGCTGAAAGTTGACGCTGGGCGGTTGGATAAATTACAAGCGGACACCGTTGCCGAGAAAGCTCCAGATCACCAGGAAACGAGGGAACCCCGAGACGAACTCGAATCGAGGACACCCGAACCAAAGCCGTCAGCGGAGATTAAACCGACCGAGGATTCTTCGAAAGAAATACCAGGGGGGGCAAAGACGGAAGAGACGAAAGGGTCGTCCATAAAGTCAGAAGAACACGCGACACCGGTCGAAATGAACGAAAGTCAGACCGTATTGGAATCTAGCGGGTCGTCTAAGTCTCTGGAGAAATCAAAAGTGGGCGATGGGAAGGTAAATGAAAGAACGCTGCCGGATGTAGTTTCGAAGCCTACGGACGTATCGACGAGTCCGGCCGACGACTCGCGCACAACTAATCTTTTAGAGAATCGAAGCTCCGATAAACTTACAGGGGAGTCCTTAGAGGCGAATTCCGCTGTCGCGAGCTCTGCTTCCGAACGGATAGAAATTAAGACGCGAAAGCCTCCGACGTTGTTGGAAAATGGGGCAAAATTTCTGGAACGTGCGCCGTCCCCTTCTGAATCGCCCGCGGAAGGCGTGAAAGGATTCGACAATGGACAACAGAGATCATTGTCTGTGAAATCTCGACACTCGCGAAGCCCTCGATCACCTGTCTCCCCGAAATCACCGAAATCGCCAACGATCGACAAAAAGAAGACGCCGGAGTTGAAAATTTCGTCGAAGGCCCCGAAGGTTCGACGCGTGCCTTCGCCTGCAGCGCCGGATGAGAAAACAGAAAAGAAATTTTCCACGGCACCAGGTTTTTATCTGTATTTAAAGAACGGTCCCCGGGAAACGATAAATATCCGAATATTCGTGCGTCGCGGTGATATGATAAGCTGCAGAAGCGGTACTTTGTTTGTAATTTGTTGTAATTTCGAAGTCGAACAGTTTCAAGGGAGATTTTCCTTCGCAAATGCTCCAATACGGTTGACGCGTGTTAATGCTCGCTTCAATATAATTGGAGGAATTGTATCATCGTTGTCTTTGTTTTCACAGAAATCGAGAATGGCGGCGTTACGAATGAATCAGTCCAATCTGACGCGGTAATTATTACCAGACATATACGGCCGAATATACATGTTAAATTATTCCAATTAAAGCGTAAAGCGAAATAGCGTATTATTTTTCGTAGCAACCGACTACAAACGGTGTGGCGGATTCGCCGACGAAAAAATCACCCGCCAAAGGAAAGGACGCCGATAAAAGATCGACAGCTGGTTCGCCCGTAAAATCGCCAAGTAAATCCGTCAAATCGTTGCCGCGAACTCCGGAAACCCCTACGTCGACGGCCGCCCAGGAGAAGAAAAGTGAGTGCACGTTATTGAAATTTTTATTCGGTGCGAACGCTTTTAAGCTGGCGCTGGTTCGATACAACGGTTAAATACGATACTTGCAATTCGAGATGAAATTGCAATAAAGGAGACGATTATCATGAATAATAACTGAGAGATTAGAAATTACTATTTCTTTTTTATCGTACTTCGCAGGCAGTAATTACAAATAGCTGTCGTTGTTCTGTACGGCCGCGGTTGGGAGTATTCTAGTTTTATGGTTCAGTGCGTTTTGAGGATCCCAGGAAATTATAACTGAAATACCCTGGGAAATTACGAAGTGCTTCAGCTGCAGCGATACGCTACCAGCCTAATCTTTGGAATTACTTCTGACGTGTTGCATATATCATATCTTTTGTCAATCTCTCATTAATTTCGAATATGATATGGCAAACGCCAACAGTGATTTGTTTCATTGCGAAGCGTACATATTTAAATTGAAAAAATTTCCCACAATTTGATGTTTCTTACTTTCTCTTTTTCATTTATTTCTGGGCACGTGTATTGTTAATAAAATACATTTAATTAAACTTTCGGCGTTTATATACTATAAGCGGACCACCCGAATTTAATATAAAAAGACAATTTATTCTTTTAACAATTTTAGCTATGACAGTTTTACAGAACGATCGACAAGGTTGTACTCATTTAGCTTTAAGCTTTAAATGGATGCACTACAATAAGTGTTATTTATTAGTAAATTTGATTAATAAATTCTGGAAAATTGGCCACCTCACGCGCAGCAACGTCGTGATACGTTCAATCGTCAAGGCCATTTCTGGGTCACGCCGTCGCCAGTCGTTGAACTCGTCGCGACGTTGCGTGATAAAAAGGGAGCTATTGGGGTTGTATGCAAAAAAGCGTCGATGACATTCAAGCCGACATTGGGTGAAACCCTTTTATTATCACCAGTAGTAGATTTCTAAACCGCGTGAAATGATTATTGTCCTACGCTTATTCCGTTTTAATGTGCTTCAATTATATTTCCATGTTTTGCAATGGCAGCAGAAGTGATTTGCAAGTTAAACGAAGAGAACGCTGGTTATTTTGTCATCCATGGCTGGAATAAAGATTCAATTTCGTGACAGTAGTCCATCATTCGCGGAATGGAACTAAAGAAAAATATAAGGGTTATTATTATGTATGTAAACCCTTTCTTTGAAAAACGTGTTTCTCTCGTTCAAGTTTCACTCATGTTTTGTTACATTATATCAAGATAATTGTTTATTTTCAACTAATGCGGATATGCACAGAAAAAACTGTATTGCTGCATCAGTAATCAATAGCATCAATGAAAACTGATATTCATTTATTTCTATCAGAATATAATAGAATTCAGCAATAGACAGAGTTACAGCGATGCTGCCATTTGTTATTATTAAGTTACTTTAGAAACACTTGAAAAAACCTAATACTTAAAACAGAATCTGCAATTTTGTCTTCGTAACTTGTTGATTCCATAACGAAACTGACGAAAATTTATTCTCGTAACTGTTTAATATGTTTAATATATTTATATGTATTGAATGTCTTGAATAATATATTTCAGACATTCAAATTCAAACCAATTTCAATTCTCTTATTACCCTGATATAGTTGAATACGAATTGTTATATTGCTGTGGTAATGTTATTATTCTCCAAGAGTTTTTATTCATAACTTTTCTTATACCACACAGAATTGCCTATGAACAAAATCCAAGTGGGCTCGGCGCCATCTCCAAATCTAAAAACGGTGCGATCGAAAATCGGCTCATTGGACAATGCAAGTTACAAACCAGGTGGTGGAAAGGTGAAGATAGAGAATAGGAAGCTTGACTTCAGTAAAGCGCAACCGAAGATCGCTGCGAAAAATGAGAAATACACACCAAGTGGCGGTGATAAAAAGGTACGCTTTATCATTTATCGTTTCTCAACATCTTTTACTTGACACTTTTATACATATTTTAATTAACGAACGTCTTTACAACAATAATAATCAAAGTATATATACGGATCTAACAATTACCTCACCCGTGTCGCTATATCTCTTCTACTGTTAAAATTAGTATCGTAATAAAAACGAATAAAGAATTAATCCATTAATTTGCAAAACACGACTACCAATCAAAATACTTAATTATTTCTTATTGTAAGAAACAATTTGCATTTAAAATATTTCTGACATAACGTTAATGCTTCGGATTATTGTAATTAAATACAAACCTAGCCTAACTATAATCTGCATAATTGAGTACGATTACCTAATGAGCAATTAATTCTGAGTGAACTTTGCAATTCTTATCGTACCATTGTACAGTATTTTACACGGTGTACTTCGAAGTTGTATTTTCCTTTAAATGTATCACCTTTCATTTACATCCACCAAGAAATGGTTAATCGACGAATTGGCCAGTGCTTTTTAGATTACGAAAATTGATTGCAGATCTCTCAAGTGAAACTTCAATGGAACGCAAAATCGAAGGTGGGATCGTTGGATAATGCAACGTACAAACCGGGCGGTGGAGACAAGAAAATAGAGACAGTGAAGCTTGACTTTAAGGACAAGGCAAAGCCGAAAGTTGGCTCTAAGGACAATGCCAAACACGTTCCCGGCGGTGGTAGCGTTAAGGTAAGACAATTACATTGACAATATACTTTTTCATGAATGCTGAGTACGGTTAGAATTAGGTTTTACATCAATTCGATGAACCCTTTTATTCTGCGTTTGCAGATTGCTTCGACTAATTTGTAAAAGAATGAAACATCTTATAATAAATTAATTGAATTCTTGCCTGTCAACAGTATTAATTTATGTAAATAAGTAAAAATACATTTGGATTATTAATTATGTGAGGGGTGGAAATTCCAGGTATCAAATGCAGGAAGGGTAAAAATGCTGTTTCTAGATAGAAATAACTTTCGCATTCCTCTTTTTTCATGTTCTTAGTGGAATACCGTAGAAGAAATCGAACAGCAATAAATTATACAGGCAAATAATTAAAAAAGTTAGAACTATTTGTTACCATATGATCCTATATATTTTACGCGCTTGACATTATCCGACGTTTCTTGTGTCTGTTTCCGGGACAATTACCTGTTTTGCTAATTAAATGCTTGCCTTTCATTCCACCATTTACTTGCATTGATTGATTAATGGTAACATGGTGCTAATTTCTTTTTCATATGCCGCCAGAAGTTCGACGAATCAGAGAACTATTTCTTTCGATTCCATTAAATCTGTGCATGTAGAATGTTATATAGCTCTGCATTTATATTTATATCATAAATTGAAGATGGAATATGTGTCAGTCGTTTGCAAAATTTGTGGAAAACTAGGATTTATGAAGCATTATGGAATGTGATTATTTCATGTTTTGTGTCATATCTAAAGAAAGACGTTCTGTCAAACATTAAATATTAATCTTAGCCGTTAAATTATTTGCCATTATTCTTCAAGTACTCTTCACGATCAAATTATTATGGATTGTCTTGAAACTATATTGCAATTATTTCAGTTTATGCAAATAGTATATTCCAATAGTATTATTTTTGTACGGATAAAACTGGGATAGGGAGCAAAGTGAAAGCACAGGAATTACGGTCATAGTTATCGATTTGTTTAATATTAGATGGGCCGATTGGTACTTTTTAATAGTCCAGAAATCGAATAGTATATTCTTTGAATCGAACGAACAGGAAAACGTTCAGAGAAATCAAATTACTATTACCCCAACTTTGTGTGCTTCGACATGAAATTACTCGTATGTACATATGTGTTTCAATTCCTCACTCGCAATCGGAAAGGTAATTAGTATTGTCTACGAAACAACATCACAACACGATTACTATTGACTACAAAAATTACCTTCTGCTTAAAGAAAAGCATTTTATAATCCACACCATCTTTCAAAACGAACGTACGACTATTAAGAGAACTCTGCAAGTGCTTTACATTAATTTACATGTTTTTCATAATAAGAAGAAAACTTCGACAAATATACAAACATGTCGTACAAGTACATATCTTTATTAACTATACATCTTGTGAACCCTTTAATCATTAATAATAATAAAAACGCTCTGTCCTCTGGTCTAGCCAACGATTGCCATTTGTTGCCGCATGCATTGACACTCATTATTATTAACAAATTCATTATTGTTTGTTAATATTCAGTCATCAGCAACGCCTCCAAAGACACCACAGGATACGAACAACGACGTAAGTATGTCCAAGAATTTCACGAAACGTTATATCTCACCCTCGCAATCTGTTATTCATCATCGAGGTAATTTCATAAATGCTCGAGCAATCATTGTTCCGGTATCATAACGAAATCCTCGTACGCAATCTGGATTACGATTCATAGATACCTATATGAAAAGGGAGTAACTAATCGATTCGACTGGAAACTAACGCTGTGGCTGATGATACTAATCATCCGTTGCTTTTACATCCGCATACGCACGGGGTGAACCACGAAACGCGATCGGCTCTGACTGTTCTGTTGTTAGTGGGCCGATCGAAAATTTGTTTATTTTCCACGACGTGTTTTACTTAAAGTTCTTAAGCTGATTGTAATAAATTTGTTCTATGGAAAAGGCAAAAGGGGCTTAGAAACCGTTGAAGAATATAGGTGACAGTGTGCTATAATCATTTTGAAGCTCTCATTAAACCATGTTATATCTGACAAACAAATTTTTCGATCAATCCGCCAACAATGCCAATAATCTAAGCAGATCACGTTTCGTGATTCACACAGTATGATCGAAAGTGCATAGTAAGTTTGTCGAATTTGAATAACCTTCCTTTACAGTAAGTAAATTCAATTTCGATGAAATTGAAGCATGTCTTTGCATGTTTTGAAATTAGCGTGAGTGTTCGTTGTCGAGATCAGATCATTAGTTTAGAAAGCAGGATGGGAACGGCTGAGAAGAGAACTGTAATTCAAAGGATATCTTTAATCCGATGGTTCTTTTTTAACTAAGCTTTTTATATACATATTATACATTAATATATTAATAACAAATGATCAACGCATTACTAACATTCCAACTGCGAGGCTCGCGCCGTTGTAGGACTGCAAAGTAATGAACATTCTAATCCTACTTTCAGATTCAGACACAAAAAATTGACATTCAGGCCGAAAGTAAAGTTGGTTCCATGGACAATATGAAACATAAGCCAGGGGGTGGTGACAAAAAGATTTTCAACGATACGGACTACCTTCGACAAACCGGTTCAAACGTAGAAAGCCTCAGTGGCAGTGGATCGCAGGTATGTTTGGTTTAACAGTCACGGCGGATCCAAAGAAAATTCACGTGCGTTTAAATTGGGAAAGCAACGAATTTATATTAATAAGTAGCAGTGCGAAATATTTCCTCTTCTCTTCTCGGGGTTCTCTGTTGTTTTCTTCATTTTAATCCACATACATATGGAGCGTTCAGAAGCCAATCAGTGCAAGCCCATTAGCATTCGAACCAAGTTAAACAAGGTTTTTACAAATTACTTGGAATCAAAAAACGGCAACGTCAGTACCGTCATCTATTCCTTGCGTATGAGAATAGTGACTTCATTGATTTATCAGCCGAAAGTTTTAACAATAAATGGGATTTTTCAACAACGAAACGAAACTCACGCTCAGGGAAAGTTGGACTTACACTGATTGGCTTCTGAGCCCTCCGTATATAGTAATATGTGCACGTATGAGCACTGCATATCACGTGAAAAGCTTGACAACACGCGTTGCATGCTCCTCCGCAATTAATTGCTCCGATACAGTGAAAAGTTTCATGTTCGTAGGGGAGGTATATCGAACAATTTTCCGCGTGCTCTTCTCCATTTCCAACGTATTAAGAACGACGCAATTAAATCAACAGAATCGACTTGCACTAATAAATTCAAAAGAATGACGATTAATTATTCATTATCTCCTAAGAAAGATTGCCTACATAACAAATAGGACAACATGACTGGATCGCTTAACCCTTTGAGGCACACGTACGTTTTTGCTTCTTTTACATTCGTTCGCACGAGCACTTCGCGAAGTTACAATAAGCTTTTTAGCTCTCGAACTTCGCACGTAGACAACGTTACATTCGACCACGTTACCTTTGCAATCGCGAAGTTTCTACAGTACAACAGCTTCCATCTTTTATGTAAAACTGCCTCCCGAATACAATTATCAAATCGAAACATTTCATTGTTAATACTGATATTCATTTCCCACGTAAGTTCAAATTGACCATTTTCTAATAACTCCTTAATAACAACGTGCTGGATATACATATACAATCACCGCTGCGACCTGTCTCAAATCGATACCAGTTGAATCGTGTCCAGTCTCTGATCAGAGCAAAAGCTAGTATGCTTCAAAGGGTTAACGTGACCCATACTGGCATGACCTTCCTGGGTCGTAATGCCGAGGTTAATGGGCCACCTTAATCCTGTCTGTTCTGCCCGCAGAGCCCTGTGCCTCCTGGCACGGTCGCACCCGGCAAGAACGGTCTACCCACTTCGGATGAGAACCTCAACCTCGGATCTAAAGAAGTAGACCCGAACGAACCATACGCTTAAGTTTAAACGAACAGAACGTGAATTTTCATTTTTTCGCAATCGCCCGGAAGCATAATATCGCTTGCGCGGTGACGAACGAAAGATACGTACGAATCGCATTAATTATTGGGCACGCGGTTCGAATCGAGCAATTGTCATTTACAGACCGAGAGTAGGTGTATTTTGTTAAACCTGGCGAGAACACTGGTAGCGTGAACAAAATCACCTGTTAAACACGCGTAAAGCTTTGAACGTGACGCAGCAACGATAATAAATAGGTACGACAGTAGCCGATCGTTCGTTTTCATCGGGACGAATTAATCGTCGACCCACACAATTATTCGAGTGATTGAATTTGAAACTAGCTTTTCTACGGCGCATTCGTTAAATGTGTTCGACACACATGATATAAATATGTATGTATAAACGCGGTTCCAATATTGCTGGGCCATTAACGACGGAACGAAGATTGTACAAAGACGCGGAAGACTATGGGGGCGTTGACAAGCTGTTAAAGATCAATTGATAGAAGAAATTTGATCACCTGAATAATGCAACCTAGAAGCTGTACTTGAATTGCCGGTGCGAGCGTCGCAGAGGCAACACTTCCAAACAATGACCTAAGTACGCGTTGAATAAAAGGGCAACCTGCAAAATCGGTGTAGCAAAAAGATGAAAAAAACAAATGGATGCAAATGACGCGTAGAGAAACGCAAATTGTTGTAGTGAAGATACATTTAAACGTTACGAATGCAGCGATATCTAAAAGTAGAGGTTCACTGAACGCGCCTACTCCCGGATTAAACAGGACAAATACACACCTTGCGTGTATGTAATACCGAAAGTACGAATTATACATACAGAATACAAGGTGATGCACAAATCATTGATTTGCAGATGTTCCAAATTGGTTTCGTTGTTGTTTGCGAGAATGATATTAAGATCGTCCCTTAATTTCCAATGGTAATTAAACAGCCTATATACACGTATATATGGGCCAAGAGTTATCCATACAGAGAATGCTTTAAATTGAAACGCTTAAATGTGTTGTGCATCACGATTTACTGAAAGCATGTACGGGGTACACGTTAATTAAGCAACTAGACCATTAAACTTTACATACACATATGGCTAAAGATATAACAGTAATTAACATAGGAACTTTATATTAAAGAATCAAGCTTCGCAACCATCAATCTTCTGTCTAACATACATATTTTTACCGTCAGAATAAAACTGTATGCACTCCGTACATGATACGCTATGTATTTCACTTATTTCCAGCATGTTTCGTTTACTATTCACATTAATCGAATCGGCATTGCTTTAACTCTTGAAACGCGGAGAGAGCTGTTCCGTTTTAATGTTGCGGTTAATAAGGGTTTTGCCAGTATTGCAACTGGAAAACCGACGCTACGTAGGATAATTTAATTGCGAAATCGTAAATGCATATAATAAATGTTACGTGCGAAAATATATCTGAAATCAGGCTTGCGATATTTCGATTGAATTCAACGGCGACTCGAATCGTTCATGTATAATTAAAAAAGCACTTCGAAATATTAATTCAATTCGAAACGTCATGCGAATTGCATTCTACCGCGCGATGTCCCGCCCTCCCAAATTTGTTATTCTAATTTTCAAGAGTTAATACAAGTCTGATTTTGTCTTCCGTCGAATTGATATTTCCCTCCACAGGAATTGATACTTCCGTGGAAACTATTGAACAGTACACGTACATATTATATTAATGTAACGAATCGTACACCATATTCCAGTGGCATGGCAAGGAAAAGATGTTCTTCGTGAAACAATGATACGCTGAAACGGCGTTGAAATCTGTTCACGATTTTTATTTTCTGTTCCGTTGTGAAATGGTAATGATCTGTGTCCTAATGCGCTTGAGGGGAAAGAAATTGACATTGCAAGCATACGTGTAATAATAGTAGGGCACGTTTCTATGAAAATAATGCTAAGATACTTCTATGACGTCGAGCGTCGATTTATTCCAAAGGTATCGGGACGCGGGCAAATTTGTTCCAAGGAACAAATTATTCTCGTTTATGTAGATCAGTAGGTGGATCCCATTACACTCTTAAACATAAAACTAAAACGCCAGTAGTTACGTATATTGCGCAATCATATTCAACGCATCGAGCGAAAGAAGATGCATTCATGCGACGGCACCGAATACGTTTCATATTGTATTTAAACAATAGAATACGATGAATTCGTAATCGTTACTGTAGATATATGCAAACTGTCCCCATTTGTTGTACACAACAAAATAAATACATAAACTTTGAAGCCAGTTTACAATAAGTTGTACAATTAAAATCACCGACGCGACGGACGAAATATCGACGAAGTGCGTGAAGTAATGGAAATCGTCCAAGCAATGCCAAAGAAGTTTCTCTAAATCGTGTCACGCTTAGGAAAATCGTGCATATTAATTACAATTCATGACTCGTATACTATCATAATTAGGACAGACCTCGATTCGACCAATCATCGGGTGTTTCAGAACGGTTATTCAAATTATATTGAATCGTCTCAATTGTTACGGATTATATCACTTCATACAAATACAATTGTATAATATTCGAATTGCGAATATTCTATACACACTGTTCGAAATAACATAAGAATCATTATAATGATATTTTCCTCCTTGAATTCACATTTCGAGCATTTTCATTCGACCTAGACATTTCCTGAATGTTCTTTTCTATGTTTCTTTTCTATGTATGTACATTTTAACAAAGAGCTAAATAATAAGGTTGCTTTATTTGTGTACGGTAAATCGAACAAAAATTGATTGCACTGTGTAAAATTATAATTATATTACTATTGGCTGATGCATAGAGAATAAAAGAAATAGGTGAACGTGATTTCAGCTTATTGTTCGAAGTTAGGAAAATATTCTGGTTACTTTAAGGGTAAGGCAAGTTCATGCAGACATGAATGCGGAATTTTATTCCAGTTGAAGCTTCAACACTTTTAACAATTCCTATTTTAAGACACCTGCGCACGACACTTCCATCTCTGCCATATAAATCGTTCGAAACTTTTATGTCGTTTCGCCTGACAAAATAAGAAACGTTTAGGTAGGCGCATTATTAGATTCGGCTTCACATTTTACTATTTACAATTTGCATAAGAAAAGCTGAAAAATAATATTAAGTGTTACACCTTGATAGAACTGTCATACAAATATGTTCCACAAAATATGCTGTTTTAATTATTAACAAGCTGTTGTAATGCACAGCATTTATTTATATGAATATAACAAGTAGTGATTTATAGCACGTAAGCTGTAATTTGAACGCACAAAACTTTGATAATAGATTTAGCTACGAAAATTAATGTCACGATTCTAAATAGAAACAAATCGCCTGTAAGTAATCTCTCCTCAAATGCTAGACATATTTTCTAAGTTTTCTTCAGTTACGTGGATTAATAAGCACAGCGTGTACTTCACCTTCACGCATAACACTCGACGGACAGAGAAGCATCGCTACTATACACCCATTTGCAAATTAAGGTCAGTCTGCACATAATCAGTAATTCCAGATAAAGAAATGAGTTGCATTTAAGTTATATGTAACACGAAAGTTACTTAACTATACCTTGCTAATATTTATAACAATAATTGATCCTTTGCGAATAAAGAAACTTTTAAACATACAATGTTACAACATTTTTCAGAATATATTTAATTAAACTTTTTAACTTCAGTGCAAAAGTTTCATATGTTTATTAATATTATCATGAAAAAAAGGTTTGCATTGGTGAAGTTCTACATTTCGCTGGAACAAAATGTAAACTTTCAGCAGTTGCAATTAGTAAGCTAATATGGTATAAGCATATACGTAATATACAGTGCACCCGGTTTAAGAGAGAACAGTTGAATATCTTGAGAAATCGAGAAGATAAGAAAAGATAATTCAGATAAAAGTTCTAGCATTTCAGGGGGCACATATTGTCCCGGTATATACATGACCTTCGAATAACCCACAAATGACCTACGAACATCGTGTTCAAATTTTTAAATGGCATCCTATATCTTTTATTACATCTTCTTATAGTTGGCAACGAGACGTTTCCAAAACACTAAGAATATGTATCTTTTGCATAAGTCGTTGTCAAGATATTATACAATAATGTTTATCCGATGTGTCGGTAGTGTTGTATGTGATAATGGAAATGGTATTGGGGCCCTAGCGCCCAACAGAGTGAAAAGTCGGACATGTGGCGCCATCTCGCGTATGCGGCCTTTTTCGCATTTTCCGCACCGCGAAAACCGAAATCCTGGATTACATCGTTTATTTAAACAACTGCCTTTTCCTCGGCTTCTAGTGCGTATTTTTTAACCGAACTTGCCTTAAATTAAAGCTACGGACCATAGCTATGGCCTCCAATAGTTGCAACAATATGGCATTTATGGTTTAAAAGTTATTAACAATTGAGAAATCGGCAAAAATGCAAAATGGTTTACTGCAATTATCTCGGCTTTTGGAGGTCCTAGATTAATGATTGTGTGCTTAAAATGAGTGATGCCAGACACCTGCAATAGTCTCGTTGACCTAGTATTATCCAGTTGCCCGCAATAACAATTTCAATTGTTTAAATGTTTATAACAAATGAACTGTGCATGGCATAATGATCACACCCATTGGAGATGGTAAGCATATGCCTCTGGCTTTAATTTAGGTCGTCTGGTCATTGACGTATCTCGCCAGGAACTGGCAGTAATCGCATTTGTTTATAATTTCTTTAAACAAATTCAATTATCTCGGCTTCCACTGGCCCGATTTTGATCAACGACATCTCAAATGAGAAGAAAACGAATAAGCTATACGATAAAAAATACCCCGTTGCTGTATCTTTATACAGTTGCCCGTCTGTATTACTTCAATTGTTTAATTCTTTGTAACAAATGAACTGCGCATGGAACCTTGTCGAAAACGATTGTCCTATAAATTTTTCATGATATTTAACTGTTTTCACTTAAATCGAACACATTGTGTATTGCAAAACTTTAATACGCACTACAGTGATTCGGATTTTTCAATCTTGATAATAATCGAAATTCTTTAGATTACCTCCACTGAAGATATGAATTCATCTATGGAACAGAGAAAGGATAATCTGCCACAACCACCACCAACTACACCGACAAAAACGCAGAGCTTGCAATCACGATCCTCTATGGTCACTCCTAAAGCTGTCAGAAGTAGTTTGGCTAAATCTCCCGAAGCAGCAGGACCAAGGAAAGCTTCGAAATCGTTCGAAACTGTAGAAGTAGAAAATGAAAACAAGAAGAATTTAAGTAAAACCGATTACACTTTGACGAAAGAGAAAACAGGAAAATCACCTACTTCCCCAGACCCTCCTTATAAACATCAATTGAAAAATCCAAATGACAGGGTAACGAAATCACGTGTTACTTCAAATCCCTCTAATGAGCCTGAATTAAAGAATACAGAAAGCAAAGCGATAAAGTCTCCCAAATCTGTGCGTTCTCCTAACACGCCTCAATTAAAGAGCCCAGATAAATCATCCACTGAAATGTCTGGAAAAGCATCGCCAAACGAATTGCGGCTTCCAAAATTGGCACCTTCCCCCACGCCACAAGAAATGGCAAGAATTCCTGACACTCATGCCAAGATTAATTTGCCAAAATTAATCGAACACATTGCACATTGAATCAATATTTCGGATGTACACTGCTCCAAATAATTATGGGATCAGAAATTGCAGCCGCTGTCCCGGCCAATGCGGCGCATAATTGCTGGAATTTTCTGAATTATCTTTATAGAAACATGTGCATATAACAACATCCTTTGTCTCTGAACAGAAAATTCCTGAAATTATGGGACGCGTTGACGAATGCGACGCTTGCAATATGTGATCCTGTAGTTTTTGAACAGTGTATACAAACACATATTTAGTGTTTGTACCGAAATTTTAGGAATTGAGTATTCCTCGACATGTAAGTAATTATTTCCAATACATATAGAATGAATCTTACGAAACGATTAGTACGTGATCGGAAGATATACGCACCTTCTAGATAATGGTTTTATATTATATTAGTGTATGTAGGACCGTTCTTGATAATTTGTAACATAAATTATTGTAGACGAAAGGAAGAGAGGAGTGGATAATATGAAAATGAAAGGGAAGGCTTGATGTATTTGCAAGCTAACTACTTTCTACTAGAAGGAATTCAACTTCAACCTCGCATCTTTTCTAACGAAGATGAAAAACTGCAGGGGGTTGCTATATTTTAATCTGTAATTCGTTCCGAACGTACATAAAATGTTGGAAATTTGGCAATTGCCAGCGAACGAACATAGCACAGTAGAATTACTCCAACGAAATTATGTAATAACATTGTATCAAACTTTAAAAATTTCGTATTACAGTCTTTCTGACTGTTGACATTAAAATTTTGCACGGAAAGATTTGATAATTTTTAGTGATTTTTATACGATTCATAAAATATTTCGTGATTGCGTCCTTTATTTGAAGAAATCAATTCTCATTTACGATACAAACATATTTGCATGTGTAAAACAAATTTGTAATGCAACTAATTGTAAGACGTCGAGATAACATTTGTAGTGCACATTATCGCTAAATATATTTTGATGAATTAGAATGATAAACGGCAAGATTTACTTTTCATTTAACTTTTAAACTGGCAAATCAGTTGCGTGCAAATAAAAGCGGAGAAATGTATCTTATCAGCTGTAATTCTGACATAGCATTAAATCGGAAAGTGTGCTTCCCCGGCACGCAAAACGGGTCACTCGTCATCTCCGGTTAAATGATTAATACAGGCTAATAACAATTGAGGGTATAAAAGGTTTAAGAGTAACAAACGCATAATAAAAATATGTATGGACAATTTTTAATGTACATTACAAAATATATTTTTGTTACATATCAAAGTTATATCACTGTGACAACGGTAGAAATACATTTTAGCAAAGGGTTCGAAAAATACATGATTTTAACAGTTATATCATTGGCAGTTTTATGCTGTAATGAAGATCTTAGGAAAGTACATAGTAAATTAGGAAGTAAAATTTCTAGATCAAGTTTTCTTTGGTAACGGCGGCGGAACTAATTTAACTCCGGTAAAATAAGGGTGACTTAAACCTTTCTTCGCTGTTATCCTCTGGTTAGGATCATAAGTTAAAAGTTTCTGTGGAAGCAAACAATGTTATAATAAACGTAAATGAAAAAAAATATTTAAAAGTGATAATTGTATTAGTCCTATGTTACTTACCAAGAACAAATCTTGGGCATCGGAATCAAAGGAAGGCAGAACTTCGTCTAAATCACTAGGATCCCACCTGGGAAACATAGATGTATAATCGCGTAGCTGTGATACTCCTGGCCAAATATTTTCATCGGGCGTGCCTAAAGTACGAAATATCCTGAACAGTTGATCGATCTCTGAATCACCTGGGAATAAAGCTCTCCTAGTCGCCTGTGGGTATAACGTTTTTGCGTATTATTCTCAACATTATAATTCGTCAAGCAACTTTTCAATATAAATCGTATTATTTTATGTGAATCCATTAAGTAGGACTATCATTATTACCATCTCCGCAAATATACAACCTAAACTCCAAACATCCACCGCATTGGAGTATAATTTAGTGCCTAAAAGTATTTCTGGTGCTCTGTACCACAGTGTTACTATTTCATGTGTATACATCCGAACAGGAACACCAAATGTTCTGGCTAGTCCAAAATCTGCTAATTTAATGTGACCCTCCCGATCGATCAACAGATTCTGGGGCTTTAGATCTCTGTGCAAAATGCAATGAAGATGGCAGAAGGAAATTGCCTTCAATAATTGATACAAATAGCTCTGTGAACATAAGAGACCCATCTTTCAGCAATGCTCGCATCCACACAGAGTGATCCGTTCGCTGGTGGACTCGAAGACAAGTGCAACTAAACACCTCTGCTGTGACGGTATGTGTGATTTATCGCCGGGACGATTTTGGCTTCTTTTGTCATAGCGAAGTCCAATCTGCAGGTCGCATATAACGACGAAGTATCGTCGTAGCGATCTATTTTGTCGCACTGTTCTTGTTGCCCATTAGCGAGCGGATCACCCTGTACTTTCAACTTTGAACCCTTTGAGATCAATACCTTGACAAGAGCTTGATCTAATCCTCCTTTGACAGAGTCTAAGAACTTTTTTAAATCTTGTTGCAAGAATTCGAAAACAAGATACAGATGATTGTCACCATCCACCACATCGAATAATTGAACGATATTCGGATGCGTGAGTTCCCTTAACAATGATATTTCTCGTATAGCAGTGGACGGTACTCCTTCGCTTTCCCTGGTATAAATGAACGTACTTCATTATTTACATACATTGACAATTTGTGACGGATTAATACATTGATCTAAATTTATTTCCCTTTTTCGAAATAACTATGGGAAATGAGTATGTACGGTACGACGACTTTATGGATAACATAAATAAATCGCAGAAAATATGTAAATCAATTGGAATACACCTAAATAATAAGTGCAGCTTGTTGATTTTGTGATTAGTAGAATGCTACAGAACTTGGTAAAAATAGTTATTAATGGAATGTAAGTTCGTAGAAGAGAATTCAGATTATGTGCGTGATAGATTGATTAATAAATAAAAAAAAAGAAAACAACTGGAAATCAAGGAACAGCCGAGCACGACACATAGGGATAAGCTGAATAATGTGGTGCTACGAAAAGTTAATATAACGTGGCCCCTGCAGATTCAGCTGACCCCAATGTGCAAGTTAGCAGATGTGTTAGCAATGCACATAAGCAAAAGCTATATCAATTATGACGTTTCAAACAATTGCGCCCAAAAGTTATTTGATATCATGGAACAAGGATGATTACATTCAAATAATCTGTTAAAAACCTAGAAACATGCAAATTATTAAGACATTTAAGGGGTAAATAAAATGCACAAGTTCTGCAGAGATATATGTTTACAATATACCAAACCAACATAATCAAATATTTAACGTGATCTTGTTACCCTGCATTCAAGGTAAACGGAAATATATAATGCAACCACCTGTTTTGCAATGGTAAAGAATCTTTGCGGGGGATGAAAATCAAAGAATATGATTGCTTCTTTTAGATAGAGCATATAAATTTATCGACATGTGCAAATAATAATCTAAGTTAAATAAAACATCAAATTTATTTCGTAGATAAAGTTCGAATATACTTTGCTTCTGTCACTTGTTTATATTTGCGTTGAACAGTTTATGTATGTATAGGCGTTATAATGCGAACGGAAATGTGCGTATAGAAGAAATGTCGAAAATGTGAATTCTACATCATGTGCACGAAAATTCGAGAGTAGAGTGAAATCTTCTTTCCGCGAATGCCATAATAGTAACATCAAATTGTTCAAAAAAACAGAACACTAAATATTGATGGGGGCGGTTAAATTTAGTATGCTTGCGCACGATACATAACCCAGCACATGACAATGTGTTTAGTTTAAAAATCTCTCATTGCTATAAATAAGTAATACAATCGACGTACGTCTCGAGACGAATTTTTTTAAGTGCCACCAGTTTTCCAGTTAATTTATCTTTTGCTTTATAAACCACCCCATAGGTCCCTTCCCCTATTTTTTCGATCTTGACGAAGTTGTCCATAACCTCAACGTCACCCTCGACGTTGTCACTCTTGTTTTGACACTCCGCCGTAGTTGTTAATTTTTTTTATCACTGTTTCAGTAGTATTTTATAATTATGTATTGATATAAAGTCGACAAGCGATGCCGACGATTACTAAGTGACTTTTTAGTAGCCGTTTTATCGTAATTCTTTGTTTATCAACACCGAAAAACCACTTGACATGCGTGCTTCATAGTGGCCATTTTTAGTAAGAGGGTTTTAGAATAATCGATTCGAGAAATCGATGCACTAGCAATTAATCGCTCTATTAAATAATATTGAACGTAATAGGTGAATGAACTTGATAAGGGTGTAATTTCCTAATAGAGTATAATAATTAGTTCATCGTACTTAAAAACATTTCAGGCCTCGTGTATTCCGATGTTTAATCTAATTATTATACAATTCCTAGCATTTCGTATAACGCCCTGTGAGGTGCAAAAATTACGAAATCGCTAAATTCTTAATGGAAAATCGCCAATGTTTAAACCGTTGTAAGTCTGTGAAGAAGAATTGTACAATAGTCCACCTGGGCTCATTTTAAAGCGTGAACACTCAACATTCCCAATGCTCAGTTCATTTAATTCAAAAGTGTTTTCAAATCATGTAGCGAGTGGAATAGTAGGGATATTTCCTTTTCCGAAAATTTCAGACATTTAAACGTCTCTACGGACGTTGATAAATTTTAGTCGTGATTGAAATGAGCATGGGTGTGAAGATTAAGATCTCCCCTTTACAACGAGCATCGAAAAATTGAAGTACGATCTTTTGTTGCCATTTTATCTCACTTTCAATGAAAAGCGAGCCGCCGCCATTAAGGTAATACAAGGTACACCACGAGGGGGTAGCGTTTCTTTCAGAAAGTAATAACACTTTAAATATCGTGAATTTTTCATTAAAAATTTAGTGATCCTTTAACTTTGCACTCCAGTGTATGCTAATTTCGATTTACATAAGTCCAAGCTACATTAGACAGGAATAAACTTTTACTACCCTGGGCGCTGATTGCGCGTCCATTTAACGTGAATACCGCTTATAGGGGCAAAGAAAACAGTGATTGAAAATGCGAAAAGAGTTACGAGTAAACGGAGGATATCTATACAATCGCATGCTTTTTTGTATATATTAAGTTTGTAGAGATTAATTTGTTTACCTTGCATATACATTTAATATAGCGAAAATACATATGCGACACAATTTTTTTTCATTTCATAAATCTATGATTTCAATTTAATAACTAATCGTACCTTTCATTCATATTTCTATTAGACAGTGACTTTTTAAACTAATTCTTCCTTAATATAATTAAAAAGATAAAGTTATAAGACGTCTAATATACATTTTGTTATCCAACAAATATTTTAAATCGAACGTACAATAGGGTAAAAAGGTAAACTGTAATATAAAGTTTCTTATAGATCGTAACCATTTAACTGCGAAGCTCTGTCCTTTCATTACAATAATTTGATCCACTATTTTTGTTATACAAACCGAAGAAGGATAACATTAATATTTATATTTGTACCGTAAATACATCTTATACAATAAAACATTCTTTTATTTATAGATAATTAACATAATGTCACGTATCTAATTTAAACGTATATTTCATTCACATCGTAATCTAACATAAATCGATATTCCAATCATAATATCTAATTCAACAGTTCATATTCACAACTAAAATCACTTGTGAAATGGTGAAAATTTGTATGCACGATATGCATTTTTATCAATTTTGAAAATCGAGTTAAGAATATGGCGATGTTAGTATAACTTATTGCAGTGTGTTATAGAATAATTTAAAAGCATTAATTTTAACTGCTTTTTTTTAAGTTTGTGATACATGAGGCTCCAGCATACAATCTAGCGTGAAGAGAAGTAAATGTAAAACTTACGGGAAGCAGATTACAAGTTTAGGATTAACAATGAGATGATTATGTAATTATTATAATATATACGGCAGTATTACAATAATAGATCAAGATTAGAGATTCTATATGTAGTATCCTAACTACCGCATCCTACCAACGGTTCCTTAACATACTAGTAATATGTTTGATTTATTAGCGGATGCCACTAATATTTAATAATTGGAACGAAGTTCTGCCCGTTCGTAACAATAATTTGATTGAAACATGTTCGATTAATTTGGAAAAGTGACATATACATTTTTGGAAATTTAGGTGCTTCAGAAATGTAGATGAGTATTATGAAGTCAATAGAATGTGAGAAAGCCCGAGAGAAATGTTGCCTAAATCAAAGGAAACGAATATCCTAGAAGAATGTTTCGTGTATTGTAGAAGCCCAATTGAACTTATTCATTATGAAATATAAGTTGGTTAACAAGATACAAATTCTGTATGTGTGTGTATAACTAACGGGTATAACTAACACTGTTATACATTTGTCATTTACAGACGAACAAAATCAGTTTTGTAGAAACACGCTTGCATAAATATATCTAAAATGTTAAACTACCAAGGCGCATTGAGGCTTAGTACAATTCTTCTAAATGAATGACTAGAGCACACATTTCGAGGATCGCTTTTCTAATGTCTGTTCTAAAGTGTATATAACCGTTCTCTTTGCAAATGCATCGCCCTCTTTCCCGTTGAGCATTAAAAATTGCAGAGAAAGACAAACAACAGTTCCTTGAGAATTGTATTACATGAAATCATAATGTTTCTACTGCAATATAGAAATAAAGTTCTTTGGCTATTAAATAATCAGATAATAGATTCTAAATAGGAATGAAGGTGATCAGAATTGAACTATTCGTCTTAATAGAATTCATAATTGAATTAAAAAAGAAAGGAGTAAATCGTCCTTATATTTTAACTATATTAACAAAATGTTAATAGAAAAAATTGTGCTAAGAAAAAAACGCTGTTTGATGTGGATTCAATTGATTTCTGTAGCGTTTTGCCAAGAAAGCTGCGATCACCTGAAACATTTTAGTATGCGTTAGTTGCACCCTCTTGATAACATATACAGGATAATTCTCTCGTCGGTGGATTCGAAAGCAATATCGCCGACTAAACTACGACGAATATGCTTGCAATTAACGTTTTCAATTGGAATTAATGTTTTCGTTGAATTTTCATGGAACGAACATATGAGATGTTTATACAATAGACCAGCATGGAGTATTCCCCACGATATTTAGACGACGGCTCTTTGGAGTCCACTGATGAGAGAAGCTTCCATCAGATTCCACATTCTGTGGTGTGATGTTATGTTGCAAATATCATTATATAAAATAGAAGACAACACTATAGAACCACCCACCATCTATTAGGAGGATCATATGAGGTGACAGAGGACATAGCGATGGTGTTAGACTAGAGGAAAGCACTAGGATTAGCTCGTGGATCTTTCTGGTTCCTGTACCGCACGGTCAACCAAACACCAACGAACTGTAACGAGTACGACAAGTTAACATTTACTAAATAACACTATTCGTTCCAACAAGGTAAAACAATTCACATTTGTATGTATATATGCATGTATGTATGTACTGTTTAAGCTCTTCAGCCCTTTGCACTCGAAAGTCAATTTTTACTCGTTAACTAGTTGAACACAAATACTCTAATGACGACACCGGAGACAGCAATAACTTTCCTATCATCAGAGATCTTTGCCCTTGCACTTTAGACGTTTAGTTTATGCACAACTCGTAAGTACCGTCTGGTCTATAATATTACTATTTGAAATTTAATGTATCGAATTATCTACTTGTACCAGCAAAAAGACCTCAGAGTGCCAAGGATTAAATTTTCACGCTGCATTCTTTGAGATGAAAACATATTGCATATTGTGCACGATATAGGGAAGAATTCGTAGAATATTACCTCGGTAAAACTGAAGAATAATCCTATGCTGCCACATAATTTAAATGCATGATCAATTGTAGATTGTAATTTCTGTATACATGATGGACATTCGCAGTCGAAATTTTCTGAATATTGGCAGCAAAGTTTCTGAAGAAATTGAAACGAAATGTTAAGAAAATTGTAATTACACAATTTAGCAATACATGTACAAATATATTACGAATTGACAATATAAATTAACTTTTTCTGTAAATGATAGACTGTACATACACTTTTACAGGATAATGGTTCTTGTTCACTCAAAGTTGTACTCAAAGTGTCGTTGAAACCGCAGCAATTAAAAGTTTTCTCAACCCTTGTCCTTATATCATCGCCAACGTGTGTCCAGCCCTAAAAGTAATAGCGCGAGATGTATTTCCTCTTTCAAGATATATTAATAGTATATTTAAAGAATGTATTTTTATTACCTGCTCCGCTAATTGTTCTTGTTGTTTAGTATTAACAGCAAGACAAGCACAGGCAATGCTGAATTGGATCAAGAATAAGAGGAACAAAATAAGCATATACTGTAGAAATATTGTTAAGAATAATATTGTCAATCTTAAAATAATTGAAAGGAATAAGAAAAGTATCAAAGTATATATTTTATGCACTGATAAAGGCAATTGTTTAACGTTTCCGTACCGAAATATAATGAATCTCTATCATATTAATTTGCAAAAGGATACAAAGAACAACAAGACTTGATGGTGTTTAACGGCACCAATCAGGCCGAGTATGGAAATCAGGATCAATATAACGCCGCACGCCAAAATGCCCCCGATTATTGGAAGATTTGTAACTAATGCGGACGCTCTTCCATAAACAGCTACGCCGATCAAGATAAATGCAACAACCTAAAAATATTAAAGTTCAATTTATTAGAAGAATGTCTGAAGGTTAGGTGCACATTAATCCTTCCCACTTAAACGTCTTTTTTCTGTCAGAAAGAAATTGTAACGCAAGACAGACCAAATGTCAAATAATAGTATGAAACACCACGCTGTACAAGGGATTGCTGTACTCTCCGTCGTTCTTCGAGTGTTTCAGTCAAACCAAGTGGCGTGTTTGATTTGCCTTTCGAGCATAAAACAATTCAAAGAACCATTATTCCTTAATATTTATATATCTTTTAGAAAGTAACAGCAAATTTCTGCTCCAATCGTTTCTCAATTAATGTTCATTATTCGAAATGCAAAGTATTAACATATATTTATATTTGGTCCGTTGCGAATACAAATAAAATAGCTTCTCACTAAACAGTGCAATATTCGATTAATTATTATCCCAATTATCTCGTATGCATCACAGAGCTTTATCAAATAGACGCGACTCGAGGTAAAAAAATCGATCAGAGTGAACTGTATTTGTTCGAAATGGTGCACAGGGACAACCCTGCCTCCGGAAGTTCTACTTACGATATAAAGAATGTTTAGCGCCGTCAATGCGTTTTTGGAGCACGTAAAACCGCCGCACATCTTCGTACGTGAATTTTATCCTGGCGTCTGTGTATTCACCCAGCAGGTCTCGTCGGTACGTCGTGGGTAACAGTATTCTGAGAAGTCGAGCACGTTATTGCTAACACCAGAGTTTAATAAGAAAATCGCATGTGCATTAACTGGTGCAATGGATAAATACCTCGTCGCCCCTACACCGAAGACAGATAATTTGCGACTGCTCGCAGTGCAGTACCTCGAATACAACCAGCACAAAGTTCGATTCCTCGAAACCGAAGAGCGGGGCGCGAAATTTCAGAAGCAGTTTCAGGCGCAACTAACGCGCCCCACCTGATATTGTACGTGAACACGCACTACATTATGAAACAATTTGTATATTAAATTTGTTGTATTGAACTGTATCTACTATAGCCGACAAGAAAGGGAAATTTGGTATCGAGGCAATTAAAATTTTAACTCATTATGTATTATGCCATCCTCCGTAACGTACGTATATATAAGCAAGTCCCAGAATAACGTTATGGCATTTTGTTAAACGAACAGTGGGTGATTTCAGTTGATCTGCGTGAATATTGTCGAAAATGTAAAACATATCAGAAATGTGTGAAGTGTGTATTTCGATGGAAACAAATTTCGAACAAAGCTATGAATAAAAATAATAGGCTGTTGTTCACTATTTCATTTTTATAAAATTTTCATGACTTTGGAATCATTCCATTCTTACAATCTTACAATTCTGACGATTCTTACAATCATTAAGTTAACTATAAATAATATATAGTAGAATTAAGAAATGACACGATTGCGAATACGTATAATGGATTTGTTTTTAATAAAAATGAAAGGATCTGTGAGAAATGTTGAATGAATCGTTTCCAATGAGTTCAGTACGTACCTACGTTTATTTTTCGCCGGTATTTGCCCAGCTATTCTCTTTGACATGAGATTGTTAATTTAAGACGCATCCGACGTAGAACGTTCTCCGCGTTTCCGAAGAATATTTAGTTTTTCAGCCAGAAAAATATAGGGACCATAAATTTATCGCGATATCGCGTGCAAAGATTAAGTATTCTTCGCACAGAATCCAAGTTAAATAACAGAGATAACGTCTACGGGCAACATACTCTTCCATTACAAGTAAAGCGACTACAAAATATTTCAGTGCTATTTGAATTTTCATTCCTCGAACGTTTTGTTGGAAATCTGAGAAATAACAATATATAATGGTTCGTTTAAAAAGTTCCCATTTTTTAAAACAGATATCATTATTAATGTCGGGTAATTTATATTACCTCTGTTTTTGTTATTTTTATACAAATATCGATCATTTTGTTTAAATTTACGTCTACTCACATACGTTATCCTTCTGAGATTTACGCCGTGAAAATTTTCCATCGAAAATTAGTGCGATAAGAATAAGTACGTATACATATACGAGATACACTGCCGGCCGAAAGTTTGGGATCCTTTCCTCAGTTAAATATTGAATTCCTGATTAAATCAAAATTAATATTTGTAAGGATGAGCAATCGTTTTTCTGGCTAAATACTTTGTAACCCGTAGGTAGGTCAACAATTTTCAAGATAAAAATTGATAATTATTATGATAATTACCGCGCTCTTCGAAATGCTTAATGATACAAATATTTTGGACGTAAGTGTACTGAACCCCGCTTAAAATTGGCTTCACCTATTTTAAGACTTGAAAGATTTTCAAATAACAATTTTCTACTTCCAATAAATCAGCTTATTGGACATATTATCAGTTAGCTAAACAAACTTTTTATAGCCTATGTGGTTTAAAAAGTTACGATAAAACTATAAACTTAATTTGATTAATAAATGCTTAATTTTAATGTATAGTCGTTGACAGAATATACGGTTCTGTAAGATTGTGAGCCGTACAATAAATATGTACATTAAGGATATTCATGAATATTTCTACTAAATAGAATACAACTTGTCAGTCCTTGTGTACTTTCATAAAATATATATTGTACGTAGAATGTCTCCATTATTTCGCAACTGCTACACGAGTTGTTGTATACTTCATCAAACTTTATGCCCACACCTTGTACATAGTAGACATTTATTGCTGTCAAGAACACGAGAATCGGAAGATGCTATTTTGATTGCATCAAATATAAATTTATATAAAAATATATTTCTCTGAGAATATTTTCTGAAGAATATTTTAATATTAATCCCTGTACTATTAGACAAATAATACTATCACACTTCTACAATATGTGTGGCGTCACGGTGTAGATTTCTCAAAATGATATAATTTCACTGGTAATTTTTCCAGATGTCACGCTAACGTATATTTGTCACTGGAATAAAAATCGATACGGTCGATCCTTACAGTGGAACACTGTGTATTTGAACGGCTTATTTCCTCGGTACTTCTACTCTCTCACAAGTTTAAGAAATACATACATGCAATTATTTTATTCGCGTTCTTCGGAATCGATGCTAGGTATGTACAGTAGCGGACAAAAAAAGTTACCACTTCATACAAAGCGGATAAAAGAATTATCACCAGTATCAACTTAAAAGTTCAATATCTATTGATTATATTATTTGATAGAGATTTTAATGCTCTATACTCTATACAACCTAGTTAAGAGTGGATTTATTTCATTAACAAACAATTTGGATTGAAATTCTCAAGCATGGATGACGGTGTATAATGGTGTGGGGAGCATTTAGTCTTTCGGGATTAGGGCCAATCCACAGAATAAATGGTATAATGGACCTTGGTATTGGTTGGTTTTTCGATATTTTGAAAACGGTCATGAAACCATATGCTAACCGGGTCATGCCTGCTTCATGGATATTCCAGCGGGATAATGACCCCAAGCATACAGCAAAGTCTGTACAAACATCGTTTTCGCCAGTCTTAAATTTATGTGGCATGGTTAAGCGTGCTCTAAATGGGCAGAAATTCAAAAAAACAAGACGATCTGTTTGCGGCTGTGGAGAAAGCTTGAAAGGACCTTCCTATAGGTCTAATTGAAAAATTAATTAATACAATGCCTAACATATCCAAGGCCGTCCTAAATACTAAAGGTGCATCCACAAATCGTCGGATTTCTCGATACTTTTCAAGAGTGGTAACTTTTTTGTCGCTTTAAATAATGTACCATTTCTGTTTAATTTGAAATAAAATTTTTGCTGTTTACTTAAATAAAATTCATGTTGGTTTATATGATCCTTAATCCTCTATAAAAATATATATTATGTACACATAGAAGTTTAAACTTGAAGTTAAGAAATAACAGAAATACTAGAGATCCGAAAAGTGGCAACATTTTTGTCCGTTACTGTACATATACAAATGCAGATATTGCATACACGAATGAAAGTACGAGCATCAAGTGAAACAACTTTTTTCACCTACTTATTACTTACTTTTATTTGACTATTAGTCGGCTTATTTGTCGTACAAAATGGAAAGGCTTCGTCTATTTCGATATCGCTTTACTGCACAACTTTGTTCTCCGTTTTGCTTTAAACATATTGCGTCGACAGATTAGCATACTGCGAGAGGAATAATTAGAATTTACCTCACCTTGTCTGAGCTATTTATATCCGTTCGTATATATTAATAAATTACGAAATCGTCTTGTCTAAGATAAAATAAAGCCCTTTTCGTCTGTCTCCACCTGCCTACTTTTGTTTCCTGTTTTCCCTATCGGGGCAACATCAATGATTTTCATTAGTCGCAAAGTGGGGCCTGCTGGAGCTTCCTCTGTTATCACAGACGAGCTGATAAACGAGCGTATAAAATGCAGAACATAGTAAATCAGGTTTCATTCTATACATAATGTGTTAAAAAGAGGCACGAAGAACACTAGAGCAGCTATTATTCCTGGTGGCATTCCAACGTTTCATCGCTATCTCTGTAAGCATTGAATTAACTCGTTAATCGAGCATTCTTGAAAGTTATCAATTCTTTCTTCTCCAATTTAATTAACATTTATTAATACCGTTATATTGATTTGTTCGTTTCTGTTTTGTTTATGCCTTTGTCCAAAACGCAGGGCATTGCGAATTATTACTACCGTTGATTGCAACATTATTTATGTGTTATAATTACTAATTTATTAATGAGTGTTTTTCTCGCAGCTTCATTTATAAATTTACAAATATCGAAGCACTACTAAGCGCAGGGAAAATACATTCCATTTACTTGAACGCGAGCTTCGGTTATATCTTCGATAAACTATATCTATTAATATCAAATCCTTTAAACGTTGCAGTCAGTAAAAGAAGAAATAAGAAAGATGGACGAGTCGCATATTAAACGTTGGCCGCAATATTTAGCGGCGATTACAGGTAATTGAAAATTATTCATCTACGAAGACAATTACAATATTTCAATATCGCTGGCACGTAACTAGCAAAAGTCAGAAAATTTTCCCCCGTATTGACGCGTTGAGTGTAAAAATGATTTCCATACACTTTTCGCGGTATATCAACGGTCCAAATTTGTACGCCTGTCACACATAATTTCTAAGGCGTGTCTAATAATATTTGCAAGACGAAATCGTGGCGCAAGCGGCTCATCCACGGTTCACGCGGCACCAAAAAACCTAACCCGAGCAATGTAGAAGGGCTGCCAATTATATTCCCCATTCTGAGCGCAATACAATCGTAAGTTCAACACCTTTCTTCCCCGTACAGCCACCTTGTCTATGGCAACTTCGGGCGCGCATATAGGCTGGACGTCGCCGATTCTGCCAAGATTAAAGTCTCCAGATTCCCAGCTGTTCGTAACATCGGACGACGCCTCCTGGATTGCCTCGTTCGTTCTCCTCGGCTCGATACCTGGCAACATACTCGCGGCCTTCATCGTAGATTGGCTCGGCCGTAAAATTTGCCTCCTGCTAGCGGGAATCCCGCTGACCATCAGTTGGATCTTAATCATCGTGGCCTGGGACCCGTACGTCCTCTACGCGGCGAGATTCATCGGCGGGATCGGGCTCGGGGTGTCGTACGTTGTTTGTCCCATGTACATCGGCGAGATCGCCGACAAGGAGGTCAGAGGGTCGCTGGGCTCGTTTATCAAGTTAATGGTAACTTTCGGCGAGCTGTACGCTCACGCTATTGGCCCCTTCGTCTCGTACAACTGTCTGGCGTACAGCTGCTCGATAATCCTCGTAATCTTCATCCTGACGTTCTGCTGGATGCCAGAGTCGCCGTACTATTTGCTAATGAGAAACCGCGAGATCAACGCGATGGACAGTCTGAGGCGTCTGAAGAGGTACGCGACGAGGGATCAATTGGAGGAGGACATGGAACAGATGCAGAAAACCGTGATTCGCGATCTCACTGACAGGGGGCACATTTGGGACCTGTTCTACACCCCCGGGAACAGGAGGGCGGTGTTGATCAGCTTCGGCCTTCAGTTGGTGTTGCAATTCAGCGGCCTGGCCGCCATAGAGTCTTACACTCAGGAGATTCTCGAGGAGGCCGATACCGGTTTGTCCGCCGCGATGGCGGTGATTATTTTGAGCGTTCTGCAACTGGTCGCCGGCGTCGGGGCGGCAGCTTTGGTGGACAAATTGGGGAGGAGGCCGCTTCTTCTCGTTACGACATTTCTCGCCGGTTTGTCGTTGACCGTCGCCGGAGGATTCTATCTGCTGAAGTCCCACATGCTGATGGACATGTCTGGTTTTGGTTGGGTTCTCCATGCATCCGTCATATTTTACGAGCTTATTATCGCGCTTGGACTGAATCCATTGTCGTACATGATGCTGGGCGAATTGTTCCCGACGAACGTGAAGGGGGCCGCCGTGTCCATAGCTAACATGTGGGCATCCCTGTTGGCATTCGTCGTGTCGAAAATGTACCAAGTTGTCTCCGATTCCTGCGGGGTTTACACGTCTTTCGGCTGGTTCGCGGTCAGCTGCTTCCTCGGCATCGTTTTTATAGGGTTCACGGTGCCGGAAACCAAGGGGAAGTCGCTGTTGGAAATACAGGAGGAATTGAATTGTAAGAAGAAGAAACAGGCGAAAGGTGGCGAGGGTAAGCAAACCATCCATGTAAGTATTCTAGCTTGATTCGGGTGTGCGAACGAAATTGTGATTTTGATTCGCTTCGATACCTTCCGCGGATCTACTTGAAATTAACGGAAACGATTTTCTTGCAATTCACTGGCATACGGTTTATCAGGATGCAATATATTTGATCAGAGATTCGATTCGAAGCTGTGAGAAACGAAATAACGAGAGAAACTTATGTTCCTTATTTGAAGATACAGAGGAGTACATCGACATTATCAAATACATAGTGTCATTTTGTTTTTGTTTTTTTACGTCCTGATAAAATATTGATTTACATTTTCTTGAAAGCCTCACGTTTTGGCAAACACGAAAGAGATTTGGAAAGGAAAACTCAGACACGATTTCGATGAAATCTCCAGCCAATCTCTGGATTGGTATTTTTATTAAACGTTTATTACATATTCCAAGGAGTATGTATGCATTTTCTAGTGTTTTTTGTGTCCAGTATTTTGTTAAATATCGATCAAACAACATCACCAGCATTGAAACACAATTTTTTCCTCGATAGATTTATACATTATGCATTTTTCTCTCGTAACGTATAACACGAGAGTATACTTTTTAAGCGAGGGCCCATATATTCCACTTGAAGAAATTTGCTTCGAAGAAAATGATAAAATTGTCGCGAATATACTCAATTAAGGTTTCATCGTTGAACACGAGAAAATACGAGAGCAAATATTATCGAAACTGCTCGGGAATCTGCGTCCAATTAAAAAGAAACGTAGCAGCATTATCGTCTGCGCAAACAATTATCCAGAAATCGTGCATCCCGCGAAAGACAAATAACGTCGTGGAGCAACGGCAAATATGGTGCAAGTCATTTCTACTTAAAGCGCCGTGTACTCGTATTTTTTTCGCTGCATTCGCGTTTGCGTGCGAGTGATCGACAACATTTTTATCAGCGGTAAATTACTGAAACTGCCCGTCACAGGGCGATCACGATGAAACCTTATGCGAGGCTGACATTTCGAACCGAAGCAATTTTAACCGAAAGCAAAACGATTTTTTGTTACGCATGACTTCTTGAAACGAATCGAAATGTACGACAGAATTTCCAGAAATCATGATGTATTATGCATGCGTCAATTAGGGACCTAATTGTCTATAGAGCAATCTCGCATGACCATCTTCTTTCCCTTTTAGGCAGGGTTAAATGTTGAGACTGATAGATTTTTAACTAATCGTAAAATATCTACTTATTTATGTATCGCCAAAGAACGTCACAAAGTGGTAAGAGAAAAGTCAAACCGATTTACTACGATGAAGGGTTTAGGGATGATTACTAAATTCTGATACAAATTTTTTCATCCGTAGATGATCGCAACGCGTAACGCACATATCTGGGATAATCCAGAGGAGTTCCTATTTCAATTCACTTGTAATTTAACCCTTTCACCGTGTTCGAGTCCGTATGACCCGATCCCGATTTTGCATCGTTTGGGATCGTCGACTGTTCTCATCTTCCGTATTTGCGCAAAATACAACGGGAACGTTGTTCAAGTAAGAATTCACATTGATTCACGATCGGGTTCGGGTCATACAGACCCGGGCACAATGCGAGGCTTGAAGCAGGTAAAACAAACTACGATAATGAACGTAGATATGCAGGACAACTCAACGCAATAATCTATCAATCCTTTAATTTAACCTCGCAGTGTAAATCACTGTCCATCCACTACGAAATTGCTCAACTTTTCTCTCTCGTTATCCAACATTTATTAATACTTTGCGTTCGCAGCGTTCGATCGTCCACGGATTGAGCCGCGATTATTCTGACGCGTTCCTTGTGACTGTTTTGGCGATTAGGACCATCTTTTTTTTATCCCTTTCAGGCAGGGTGCAAGATAAATGAATGCAATGGATACGATTAAACGTTATCGAAGCGCACCGCGTACGACCGCGAGTATTTAGAACCGCGCGCGCTAATGGCCCTGATGTAAGATGGAATTTTAAGTGAGCACCGTAGCATGACTAACTTTATTTATCCCTTTCAGGCAGGGTGAAACATATTACTATAAGAATCGCTTCGGCGCAGAATATAATTGGCCCGATTATAATCGCAATATCTATTTTCCCTAACACCGTTAACGAACAACCGAATTCGTGCGTAATGTAGCATACGGGTTACAGTGACACGCAAAGCTCCCGTCAAGCCGACACGTTTATTCGTTCGTTGAATGCAAGCTCGTTCATTGTACATGCAAACGCTTTTTTATTGCGTAAGAAAAAAAGAGGAGAAAATATCGCGAGAGAAATGATCACAATTTAAGAACGATTACGACTTAAATGCTGAAAGCTTGTGGGCGAATCCGCGTGTCACTCGTATATGGCTTTATCTAACAATAACTATATAAAGAATCGATGTTATTATATGTTATCCATAAAGAATCGATTCGGTGTAATCTGCGGCATTGGAACTACCGGATTTTAATCGCGCGCACGCATGCAATGGACAATGCGTTAATCAATATCCGACGTATTTTGTTCAATGCCGACTGCAAAATCGGCGAACGATTAAAGTGTAAACGTTACTACGGATCTCTTCTACTGAGAGGACGAAACGACGATTGAAGACAAACATGTTCAAACAGATTGCGGTAGTTCCAGTGTTGTAATGCCATAAGTTTATAGTGTATGCAACGAGCTTATACGATCTTTATGAAGCACAATGTACTTATTGTAAAATGTTTTAACTCTAATATTATGTTCACGCAATTGCACGACTCTCTACAAGTCCCTTTTAGGCAGGGTGGAAGACCTGAAATGTATTCCGTACAGATTTCTACAATGTAGAAGTTTGCAATTTACGTTGATAATAAAAACTATGTTTTAAACGAAACCTGAGTTGTCATGCACATCTTCTATTTATCACCCTCAACTTTACTTACCGTTCATTTGTTCCTTTCGCGTTTTAAATCATAAATGAGAGACCATCGCGAGATATTTCTTAATGCGCATAAATAATCGAGAGCAAGAAACAATTGTACTCAAAATTAGAGGAATCAAAAATAAAGTTTCATGATTGCTTTTCCTTATTTGGATCACAAGCTTTCGTTGTTTCAAATTCTATTGGGTTTGGTTTAATATAAATTTTTTTTTTTTTTTTATTAAACGATAAGGAATTACTCTTATTCGTCATCCTAAATACATTATTCATCAATTAATAGTAACTGAGAATTGTAGTATTTTTCACTACATCTCGCGATTAACGTAACACTCTGCTTTCAGTTTATTCATTCATATTTCTGTTGACGTTCCTGGATATTAAACTAAAAATCTTTTACACGCACACGCATCCATTTATCTGTATTTTGTTGTTAATGCTTCTCTATCTTGATACGTTCAGCATCCAAATATAATCGACGAGAACTTTAGAAAAGCATAAAATACTTGAAAGCATTACAAACAACGATCATTATATTCACATCGAATCGTAATATTAATAATATTCATAATTACCTTATAAAAAGAAAATCGTTGCCCGTTGCCACAAGGGGCAAACGGGAAAAGTGATGCAAATCGCGTAACGAAACAAATTAAATACGCCCCTCGAAAAATGAATCAGGCGTCATGTCGCGAGGATAATGCGGTCCGAGAAGGGTAATAAGAGAAAATCCGACACTAAAGACCATTTCTAGAATATATTGCTATATACACACTTTAATAACCAAAAACAAACATTACAGTAATAATATTGTTATTAATATAATATTATGTAATAATAGAATCGTTTATCAATTGTAGTGTAAACACTAAAAATCTTGCTTCTTCTTTTATTGGAAAGAACAATGCATTCCGCTTTGCCTCTTTATTAATTAATATTAATTCATGATCGTCGCGAAGCGGCCGCGCTTGCGACTCGTCGTCGATCGCCTACCGAACAACTTACATAAATCATGCACGAACCGCCCTCCCCGTGATGGGAAACTAAATTATCGCGTTCGGCGATCCCGTTTTCGTTTCGCCGCCCTTTATCCCGGCTGTCGATCCGCGACAAGATCGAGGCCGCCAAGGAGTTCTCGAGCACGAGCATTTGGTATCGCGAGCGCGGCGAATCGCGACCCTGTATCGTTAACCTTAGAATAATAAATATTATAGTGCAATATCTAAAAAATCTGTCTTTTTTATGCAACTTACACATTCAAATACAGTGTACTCGAAAAAATTTACAATCGTTATTGCCCTTACAAACATTAAATCTCTATTCGAGTGGTTGGTGATAAATCCGCGATCCCTCTCTCTGACCGCTAGAAAAGAATGTTTGATTCCATAGATTGCGGTGGTGAGTGCGTGTTGTGTGAGAATCAAGAAAGAAGCGCAGCCGCTTCTGTGGTGCTGCGAAAATTGTCGTGTTCTTCTGTCGTATCATTTTTGTTCTCTTCCTTTTCTTGTTAAATGTATATTGTAACCGTTATGCGTACGATACGCGTACGCTTAGTACCTGTACCGTACGCGTGTTTTATACGTGTCTCTGTGGATGTGTGTGTGTGTGTGTGTGTGTGCGTCTGCATACGCGTGATCGAAGCGATTTAAGTAACGCTCGATCCCGCGTACACGATCCGGAATAATGTATAGAGTACTTTCTTTTTTATTTCTTTTGTCCCTTTTTGCGTTATTGTTTGTCGTTTTCTTCTTTCCCCGTTCGTTCTCGATTTCTCGCCAATGTT
Source organism: Nomada goodeniana (assembly GCA_963969485.1). Taxonomy (NCBI): domain Eukaryota; kingdom Metazoa; phylum Arthropoda; class Insecta; order Hymenoptera; family Apidae; genus Nomada; species Nomada goodeniana. The sequence goes on from OZ018299.1 coordinate 4,315,359, forward strand.
TCGGCACTTTTTCTTGGTCGTGTATAACGGAACGGGCGTCGGTACAACGTTGCACACCCGTTACAATGCCGCACGTAATATACATATTATATGTCCGTACATATTAATACGCGTATTACATACTTCGTGAGCTTGCATGCCCCCGTCGGAACGAGCGCTCTTCGTCGTTCGGATAGCTTTTGATTGACGGCGCTCGAGCGAACACCGACAGGTAAATTACAATTGCGCGTGCACGTTTTATTGTTATATGTACAATCGCTGACAGAACCGAATGCGCGACGGTGAAACGGTAACGCGGAACGCGATCAGTCGCCTGACGATTTGTTAATGATCCCTACTCGACAGCAATGGAAACACGTCTACGTATTATCGTTACGTATACGAGATGCTTGCGGTCGTGTTAGAAGTTCCGACAGGAATTCTGTACCCCCGTGTGGGAATCGGAGAAATCACCGTTCGCCGAACTCAACAAACAAGTCTCGTTGCACGGTGTCTGTTCATCATTGTTTGTTCTTTTTCTTCCCGAGCGTTTCTTTTTTTTTTTTTTTTTTTTCGACTTACTGCTACGTTACAACGGAAAACATTCTCCGTAGTGGCGGAGAGGGAATATTTTTGAGCAACTGAAGCTTATTAAACAGAAAACCGAAGGACAGAACGAAAATCATCGCGATAAATCGCTTTATGCTTTGCCCCCCCCCCCAAATACATATTTATCAATTTATCAATTTATCGATTGATTCTGTTTGCGTGCGATTTTTTTTTAGCTCGCAACGGTTCCAAGACGTTTGTCGGGCGCGTGTGTCTCTGCGATGAATTTTCGTTCTTCTACTTGTAGCGACTAATCAACAACCTATAATTTACGTAAAACGAATTTACGTAAAACAATATTAATACATAACAACACAGATTGCCATGAGAGAGCATTTACTTCTGAGCTTGGTTCGCAATATGGAGGAATTCATCAACAGGCATTGCGAACAAAGTCTGATTAATAATTTGCTTGAACGGTGGCTAAGGTGAGAAGATACAGCAAATCTCTGATTTCCGTCCATCGACTTAACGATTGCTTGCTTTTTTTTTTTTTTTTACAACTATCACAATACAATTTGGCATTGTTTATAACGCGGCTGTCGATTTTTCAGTGATTCGACGATGAACGGATAGTTTGATATTCGTAGAATTACGTGCTGAGAGAAATGCCCCGTTCTTCCGACAAAAAGTAAAAAGAAAATTATGTACGACATTTGACTAATGAAGAATATATTGCATAGTTGGAGAAACGATATGAAATACGAAGGATATTGAACGGGAGCGAAACGATTGTCCCGAAGATACGAGTAACACGATTTTTTCATTATCTCTCGAGATTTCGGAATCATCGATCACTTTTTTAAATATACACTTCACGCGGAAAGAATGAAATTTCGAAGCATGATAATCTTACTACTTTACTACCTATACAATATCACCCACAAGACTTTGAACACTATATAATTGTCCCTTCCTTTAGAATATCACTACAGAAATGTCTAAATGCCAATTCGAGCACGTCAATCACTCCATTCGTGTGCATAAAAAATCGTACACGTTTCGTTAATTCCCTACCATAATGTATTGTCGTTTCTTATAAAGTTATCGTTCTTCAATTCCTCGCGACTTAGTTATCAGTATATTCCGTTAGCAGCCGCTAATAATCGATGCGTCAGACGAAAATCTCGAGAAACGCTGATTACACCCGTCGAAACAATCGTTTCCTATCCGTAGCAACCGAAGGTGAAAGAAAAACCGTATTAAATACTTCTAATCGGAACCGATGCACATGCGTAATAATCCACGATTCGATTAGCCCTTGAAAAATAATCACAACTTTCTCACAGCATGCGCGATCGAATCGTTTATCGTATTGGCGTACAACGAATCGCCAATAGAAGGATACGAACGTGGATGAAGCGAAGATGCAAGCGAGCATAAACGCAAGAGGAAACGAGAATATCTGCCACGACTTTTCCACGAGTGAAAGCAATCGACGATCATTGCCTCTCGTTACACCCGTTTCGATGACTCGTAATTCTCTACTCGGGCCCGTCGAAACTGATAACAATCGAGCAAGAACGAGACCGTCGACAATTTCGATCGCGAAACAGCTGGAGAACGGGGGCGATATAGTCGCGGCATCACTGCCGGTTACAGTGGGTAGTATTGGTAAATAGAGTAGCAGTAAACTGACGATAGTACGAGTAATTCTTCTAGATCTAGGATGCAGCCTGCTTTCTTTTCGCCCCGGGAAAAAGGATTGAGAATAGAGCCCAAGGCGAAGATTCGATGATCTCGCGGGAAGTCATCGATTCAACTATACTCGATCCTGCGGATTCGAATAAACAATTCGAGTCGACCCGAAATCATCGTGGACAAGACGATTATGATTCTGGGTGGGGGGAGTGATCGATGGATTCAATGAACTACGATTCACCGGCTCGTTCCACGTTCCTCGGAACCGACGTCGGCCCGGTCAAGTTCGATAACGTGGTGCGACGAACGTGGTCCCGCCCGACCATGAAAGAGGCCCGAGCCGCGAATCAGAAAAGATACACCAGAAATTCGTACGTCGAGGTGAAAATATTTGGAGTCTCGAGAAGAGGGGGGGGGAGGGCCTGATGTCTTCTAACTAGTGTCTGATATGTAGACTGACGTTTGGGCCGGGTCTGGGTCGCCTGTGCGTCACGATCACGGGTCTACACACGTTTCACACCGTGACGGCCCACAGAATCGATCGTGCACAATCGACCAACGACGCCTTTTCTAATAATTGGATTGTTCGAATCGCGCGATTGGTCTTCCTTTTTTTTATTTTTTTTTTTTTCGTCTTTTCCCCCCTTCAAACACACAATTACAATATGCATCGGTTTGGGCGTTGCTGCGTCGCCGAAACAGGCATTTTCACTGTTCACCAACGAACGTGTTGGAAAGATATGTAACGTCGACTACAAGGTATAGTGTATTTCTCTCTCTCTCTCTCTTTCTCTCGCCCTCTTTCTGTATCTATCTATTTATTATATATATATTTTTTGTTTTCTTCGTATATTTATATATTCATATATATATATATGTATGTATATATATATATTTATATATTGTACCTCTTTCACTCACGCAGTCTCTAGGTTTTAAAGCACTCTCACGCCGGCTGAGACGTTCACATGTGAACACTCGCAAGCCTGTCCTACATGTACTGATGACGTCGAATACAGCTATATAAATTATATCTCTTATACGCTTACAGTAATTGTATATCGTTTATATATACACATATGCCTGTATGTATATATACGTATATACAGCGCCAGCCTAAGAATGGTATTCCTCAAGAGTATCCCGACACTGGGCACAATTTTCCACGCAATTATCCGGGTCGTGCGTTCACTTCCCTGTCCACGTTATCGTGCGATTATTTCTTCGCGTTTTCGACGAATTCGCAGAAAATTGTACGCAGATTGTTAACCGTCTCGGGGATACCAAACTTGCGCGACACTGCGTGCACCGTCCGTTTGCGGCACTTGTCCTGCCTCGTTTTCCCGTGCTTGCTCGCGTTAGCTTTACACCACCCCCAAAGAAATCTCCTATTCGCATTAAATTCGACCATAGGTGCTCTACGGCACCTGAACCTCTAATTTTACGTATTTGTCCCTCCGTACGATACCTCTTTCTTTCGCTCTCCCTTCACCCGAATACCGTACATCGAAAGATTCTACGAAACGTTACCCTGGAATTATATAGTCCTCGATATCGATCGCGGGACGAATCCCATTTGGCCACCGAGTTAATCAGCGAAAGGAAATCGCGCCCGGTCGTACCTGCGCGTGGACGAACAGATTCGTCGTGTCTACGGGCCCGCGGTGTAGAAGTTGTTAATCGCCGACAAATGAACCGAATAAGCCAAACAGTGCTTGCACCGAGAAACGAATAAGAAACGTGGCGTTCCTTTAGATGCACACGCGTTGCGCGTACGAAAGTGTGCTCCACTTGTTCGCAGAATATTGTCGCGACGCTCGAGAATCGTGTCAGGCAATCGATTAATGCGCCGAGAGAAATGAGAAATATAGGAGAAGCTGTTTCGGAAAGTTGGATCCTCGTGCGGCTGGATCGTCGATGATCTCGGCCGTCATGGTCGATCGATCGACGTGTCGTTGCCGCGATCAAGTACGGTGTTCGTCCTACTTCCTGTGCCCGCAGCAGACCTGGCTCGAATGCACCTGCACATGCGACACGATATGCAGCTCTATGCGCACATCATATACGTACATATGTATCCTCGTGGCAACGGGTTACAAAAAGGGACGTCTCGCCCTCTTGTTCGACGAAGACGCTTTGAAAGACGCAGCCGCGACGTTTCTCACCCTTTAAGCATTCCCCTTCGTAGCACTCTACAACTCTCTCTCTCTCTCTCACTCACTCTCTCTCATTCACTACTCTTAACCCTTTTTTTTGTAAAAATTTTTATTCGCCCTTTTCTTTTTGTTTTGTCACGGTTCTTATTTAATTATATTCACTGTTTATACACTGCACGCCACTACGCCTGCTCTCGCGTCGCTCTTTTCTTTTTAGCGCCTCGCTCTCGTCACCGCTCCTCGTTTCGTATTTCCCCTCTTTCTCTTTCCTTTAAATCTTTCTTCCCACTCGTCTCTTTAACCGCGATTTAAAAATTTTAAATACTCGTGTTACACGTAAGTATTTGTATGACCCTGTTTTCGTAAAGGCTTTACTAACATAAGTCGATATTGGCCGAGGAAGAGAAAAAGGAAAGGTGTCGAACGCGAAGGAAGAGAAGGAATCAGTTTGAAGAATGTGTATATATTACACATACATACATACATACATACATATATATATATATGTATGCATAAGTTAACGATGCTGGATTTATCATCGTCGACCGAGGCGGGGTAGACGTGCGAAGGGAAATTGGGCGATCATTTTTCGTGTACATATGTATCTGTGTGCTGGCTCTCGTTTTCTCGACGTGTCTGTTCGCGTATTCCTTTTGTTCTCTTTCTTTCTGTACAGAGTGTTTCTCCGTCGATGCTTGTAACGATTCGCGACAGTGATTTGTCAGATGTTGCATGTTATTTTCCGTTTAAATTCCTTCGATCATTTGGCACGATTGATCGTTAAATGCTCGATAGCGATCTCGCCGTTTTATTGGTACTTTAAATTTGAATAATGCAACTGCACTAGTGAGTTACGTGTCGAGCGAAACGGAGTATCAACTAGGATCCGCAGATTCGTTTCCGAATGAAGTGACTATTGGAAAAATTTGATTTACCCATGCTATACCCCGGGGATCCGAGAATATTCTCCGTTATATATCTATAAATATAATATAAAAATTCTGCTCATTCAGAATACGTTCGTTCCCCGCGTGAATTATAATTTCGTTGATACCAAAGAAATTTCGCGTGCAGCTCCATACACTGGAGCAACGTTATCTACTGTTATGCACAGTAACTTCGTGCCGGGAAGGTTGCGCACACGTCGGTAAATCTAAATCCTAGATAATAATAATAATGAGATCATTTTTTTTTTCATTCTAGCCCCGATAAGTAGTTACAATATTTACACGTGCACTATTCTTTCTACTCCTGTTTCAGAAACGCGATATGCAACGGGATAAGTGAAAAAGAACTCCTCTAAAAACACCTCTTTAATCCTATAATCAGACTTTTGTCGATCGTTTCGAAAATTCATCGCGAATCGTCGAGCAACGTTGGGCACTCACCGAGGGGGATAATTTTCGTGCAAGTATCGAACACACGTGGGGGGGGAGGATGAACGAGAAGAAACAGACAGGTGGAGATCGCGTGTGTCGGGGGAATTACGTTACCTTCGCTTGGCTCGTATAACGGAAGCGCGTTTCCACTTCGAAATTGATTGCAGATATCGAAGCGAACGATTAAAGCTGCCGACCTAAGGTTCAAGGCCATTCGCATAAATTTTCTTACATCGCTTCCACTCAATTGTCCGGTTGCAACTCATGAAATGTCCCTCGCATTGTTCAGAACGCCCAGGAAGATCGAAGGATCTCGTTACGTTAAAGTTACATGCGTGCACACAGCGGTGCGAGTATAAATTATTGCTCCGCCATTCGTTGGAAAAATCGCGCCCGTGTTGTACGAGACTGGGCATCGTTTTTACTATCCCAACCCGTCCGTCATTTATTTTCAACGTAATGCCTACGTTATCGTAATCGGTAATAAATTTGTCAAGGAAGACACGGTATCTCAATTGAATAGAACCACTAATGAATCAACGGTAAAGCTTTGGCACGGATATCGCAATAATTAAAATGACCGAGAAAACAGTATCACAAGTATTCTTTATCCAACGTGTGTACAACTGTTCGATAAAACCGCGCTCCTCCGGCGGATAGTTTCGGCGCGTCAGAGTAATCGACAAAAACGAACGTTTCATACGTTGCAACCCGGTGAAATCTTTTTCCTATCGCTCGATGTCGATTCTGCCCGCCCATCCCCGCCGAAATCGTTGGCCCTATTCTAAGGTCGCAGAAAAATCGTTCGACCACTGTTGCGGTGCATGGAAATCCGACGCGCTGCACGTGTACACCAAGTGAGGTTCATTAACGGAACGAGGAATTGCACTGCACGCAATTGAATCGACGAAAGGTTAACGCAGGGACACGGTGGCGCGTTCTCCAATTACGCGACCCAAAGGGGAAGACGAGAAATCGGTACGCAGGACACAACTGCAGCGTGATCTGTGTGCCTGCGATGAACGTACCGTGTCTGCGTAACGGCGATTTGGCACACGTAATTAATCAGTCCACGTATTCTTCTTTTTTTTTTTCTTCTTTACCTAAGCTTGGCACACGGTTCGAGCGGCTCGCCGAACGTTTTCCACCAGCTCGATATAAATTACTTTCTCTGCTTTACCTCGTCGTCTCGTTCAACGCTTTCCCGAGTTTTGTTTGTTTTGTTTTTGGCACACGTATAAAGGAAAGCAATTACACGTATCATCCCGCGCGCATCCATGCATCTCTGCGATTCCATCATTCCGAGTCTGCTCTATCTATATCTTTCTTCTCTTTTTGTTCTTCCGGTAATACGAGTTCCTCTCGATCTCTCGTTCGTTCACTATCGTTTCTCCTCGTAATTACACGGTCGTCGGCTTTTTCATTGCTCTCACACATCCTTTCGTTCTCTCTCTCTCTCTCTCTCTCTCTCGTTTTTTGGCTTTTCGCTTAATCGTTACAGAAAAATATGCCGCGGAGAATTTTTGGGCGGTTGCCCAAGATCGCGCTCGAGTCTTGTTCCACGCGTCCCACAGACGAGAGAACCGAAATGTTTATTTTTTTTTTCTTTTTTTTACGTTACTTGCCCTTAATTCTGCACCCCGTCGGAGGTGGGGCGCGTGCACTTCAATATCCTATAAAAACTAAGTTATTTCTTAGCTGATTGCCTTGCGTTACGTTTAAGGTTGGGCACCTGACGCGGATGACCGTCGTGGATCATGAGCATCAATCCGCCTCTAAAAGCGTCGATCCGCGTTCGATCGATAGAAGATCGCGACACCCCAAACGTTTCGTTCGCTTTCGCGATACCTGAAATTCTTCCAAATCTGCTGAAAGTTTAGATAATGTGTTGCCCGAAATTTCCAGAGGACCGTGCGATTCTTCAAATTATTCCGGTGCTTCGAAATGTTAGCGTCTAGTTAGTTTTGAGGAAACTCGACGGTTCCTCTTGCGCCTCGTGATATGTCGGACTGACGCACTTCGAAAGATATCGATCCTATGCTTAACCCTATTGTACGACCAAACGTGCGTCCGGGAAAAGAGAGAACGATGCGATAATACTGCTCTCAAGAATTGCTCTTACCTATTCAACGAGGATTGAAATACCTTCGCGGCAGTGCTACTGATATTCGAAAACGCTCGTGCCCTCCGACAGTCACCGAATAGAAAATATTGTACAAACGATTTATTGTGCTTATTACGCGATAACCCTGTTTCCCCACCTGTATCATTCACGCAAGTAAAATAGCACGATCCCACGATCCTTTATGTAATACTAAATCCTAGCTACACTTTCTCTAAAAATTATTCACACGATACACGATATACATACGACACTCTCAGTAAATCGATTAACGAAATATTGAATAGAAAGCAACGCAGAAGCGTACGAGAACTGATATAACGTGTTAACTAAACTCTTCATTCCCTTGGAAGTTCGATCCTCCAATTTGACAAGCAACACACTTTCGTTAATTAGACTTTTTTATTTTTCTCCGCGAAATCACACGGGATCGAAGATTCTGCAATGGCCGCGACGATAGAGACACCAATGACGTAAGCACGATCCTCGACCACTTCCGGCCAGGGCCCGCGCAGAAAGGATAAGGCCCCTGCACTAACAGATTGCTCTACGCCACAACGATGCGATCGCGTTCCTATCGAACGTTGACACGCGCAACATCCTCGGGTTTTTGCTAAATTTCGCGCGAGGGCAAAACGACGAGACGAACAGGGGAACTATTAAGAATGGGGATTTGTTCCACGATTATTATTAGCCATTTGCTCGGAACGATCGACACGCTGTACCTGTCCTATCGTTAAAGCATATCGATGTATCGGTGTGCTCGTGTGCACAATCGTTACCCCTCATCTGCAAAAGGAAAAAAGAAAAAGATTTGCGCTCTGAACGAAACGGACGAACCGTTTACTTAATCTACCGCGAATCGACAACGAAGTGTCGCAATTTTTCCAGAAATCCCCGATCGCTCTCCATGAACTACTCTCATTTTTTTTCGTTTCTAAAGTCTTCAAGTTACTCCAAGTACCATGGCCCGATGCCTTCCTTCATTACTCAATCTTCGCTTTCTGCAATTTGTTTCCTCTACCTCTACGAATCCGGCCTCGCTTACCAATTGCAATAGCCATTCTTTGCACGAGCGATCGTTGAAACGCACGCGAGAAACGAGGTGAAAAAAATAATTCAGAGGGACAGGTAAAAAGCTGTCCGTCACCTGTTCGAACACCTCTTGTCTACGGTACGCGTGTCGCGCCGCACTCACGAACGAAATCCCCGTTTTATTAGCCCACTCTAGAAACGTGGCCTCCCGTTCACCGCGATTCAGAATTCAAGAAGTTACGAGTCGCGACTGACGATACTCTTACCGGCTACCAGACATTACGATAGAGTCGACTGATACGACGGTACACACGCTACGGGACAGAGAAGTCGAGAATAATAATTATGCGGTACGATTAACTCGACGACTTCCCGTCCAACGAATTTCACGACACACGTCGAATAAATATATATATACATATATACGAGCTTCCTTATTATCGGAGCAGAGAGATTAATTAGTTCGTACTCTAGTCATATGTGTCACCGGATATGCATCTGGAGTATTTCAGCCTCGTTGACGGTCTCCATTTAACGCGGCGAGACAGAAGCAAAGAAACATGTTTCTTTTACATATTTTATATATATCAGGGGATGATCGAGCGTGGAAACCATCAGCGAGGGTTGGTGTAGATGGGCGTTGTTATTATTATATTTTTTTCTTTTTTCTTCTTTTTTGGTTTAGTTCAGAGACCGGCGGATGGTCGCGATATTCGTGCATCCGTATCGTGCAATCCAAGAATATAAGACAGGTGGATTAAGAGGACGACGAAGGATCGCACCAAACTACCGTTCTCCGTGTGAAACGTCGATCGTCCGAAAATCGCCGGGACACTTTGGAACAGATACTTCTGCTCGTCCGTTTCCGTCGCGACGGTGCTCTTCTCACTGGACTCAAAGGATCATATTTCTATTCGATTGTTACGTTGATAATCACCGTCGAGCAATTTCCGAACGTACTTTTCTCATTTGCCCTCTGTCGTCGACGGACAGTTTTAGTTACGTTATATTCGATTTCCCCTTTCGTTCTTTTCCCGAGAGGGGTCGGGGGGTTGGGGGTAAGCGTGGAAAAAAATTGGGCCGCAAGAACGCTCTGCTAAACTTATGTTACATGTAAGGAACGAGATAATAAATACACGTATTGAGCAAGTTAATTACGAGCATCCACGTGTCTCGTATATTATTGCGAACAAATTTTTCCTCACAGCCCTCTAAGCTAACGCTTGACTAAGAAAATACGTATACCTGGACTACGTGAACACTGGACGAAACTTCTAATGTTAAATTGTTTAATGTTCCGGAAGCATTTGGGGCACGTTACAGAAATTTTCAGTCCTACGCCCGTAATAATAATAGCAACGATAGTGATAACAAAATAATAATAATAAATATATCTACAGTATTTGATGCACCCGTAGACGCTCTTCGAATAATTAAATAAACCAATGGTTCGTCGTTATATTATTCACTTCGTATCGAAGTCACCCGGAGTACATTGATAAAATCAATTCAATCACCGAGTCTCCACACTCGGGGGGTGAGTCGAGCGAGAAGATCACAGTATTGCGGCTGTGTATGTGTGTGTCTGTGTGTGTGACGTGCACATTTTGACGTTAGACGCGCGCGGCAATCGCCACCTACATTTATTTACCTTCGAAGCACCGATCAATCCGAGTCGAAGGATCCACGACTCACGAAAAAAAAAAAACAAAAATCCATGGATCGCTGCAATGGAGGAGGTTGTACACGCACGCGCGCACGTACTTTTTTCCCCTCTCCGCGTTCCTGGACAAAGGAGGACGACAGAAATGCGATAGTCCAGTCACCCCTGCAACGCATCTTGACATTCCTCCTTCACCCTTTCGCTCCACGCTGATCCGCCATTCAATCCCTCCGTTTCGTTCGTTCCATTGTCAATGTTTCGTCTGCCCCTTTTACAACCGCGCGCAACCAAACGAGTGCACACACACACACGCACACACATGCAACATCGCCGTATTACCACGAGGCTGTTCGTAATAACGATTCGTTACCACCTCCCCCCCCAAATCTTTCGCTTCCGTTCCGTTTTACCTTTCATCCATTGCAGCGCGACACCCCGCGGCTCTTTATCGTTCTTAACTACTTATTAATATAATCGAATCTAATCACAGCAATTATTTATTGTTGACATACACAATCATACAGTGCCTCTCGCCAATTTCACCTCGGGCTGTTACGTTCGTTTCGCTTCTTTTCTTTTACCTTTCGTCGTTCTCGCGTCACGCCAACGATCCTTCCTTCGTTCGCCGGAGGCCAAGTTTAATGGAATTCAAGCGGCCTAGTTCGAACGACGACGACGACGACGTTTTAGTCTTTCACTCGCGTCTCTCGGCACTCGTTCGTTTCGCACGCGTTGTCGCGGCACGTTGACGTCGCGCGTTCGACGATGGTGAACGGATGGGCAAGGGTTGCGGACGAAGAAACGGGACGCGAGGTGAATCATGCGAAATCGCCAAGAAGGAGAGGGCTACAGCGATAAGAATCCAGCGGAAGGGTTGAAACACTTGTTCACCTTTTTTCTTTGCTTCTCCATTGCTCCTTTTATCATCGCGATTAATTTGCAAGTGTACAACGTGTGTTCGTACGTGCGCACACGACCGTCCCGCGAGTGTGTTTTTATTGTTCATCGGGGGAAAAAGAGGGAACTGTTGTCGAAAACGACGACGCATGATCGAACCGAACATTCCGACGTCGCAACTACGTTAACGTGATAAATAATCGTGACATTAAAGCGAATAAGTTAATCGTTCCCCTAACTTACACCGCGTAGAAAAGAAGAAAGGAACGGGGACAGAACAGATTTTATTTCAACGTGTTGACTTTCTTGCGCTCTGAAGCAACGTAGGAATTGGAAACGTTGCGGCGTTTCTGCGTGGAATAATCGCGATTTTTCGTTCCATTGATAAACGTGTCAAACAAGACACAATGATAATAATCGGTGAAACTGAAGCGAGTTACGACCGGACGACACGATTAGAAATATTTACAAGATCGAATCGCGAAAAAGTACCGGGGGCATGAGATATCGAGCGACAGAAACGATTGTACCTGCTAAGAGAACGTCGGTTCACAGAACTGCGAAACGCTATCATCGACGTGACGCCCATTATTGCACACCCTTCTCGCGGTCCTCGACGGTTAAAACGACGAGGAGCACAATTTGCTAAACGGATCGAAGTTTCGCGTTCGTTTGATTTTGCCTCGTGGCGAACACCCGCCGACGATCTAATATAAATCTCGCGAAACAAGTTACGCGTCTTGCGAAAGACAAATTGTCTAAAACAGAAAAAGGGGTGGGTGTGGTTGGGCGGGGAGATACCTCGAATTTCGTAGCTTCGTAGAGGAATGAACAGGCTGATCACTGAGGAGGACGAGGGTAATCTTGGAGGGGATGCCGGAAATGCCGCTTCCTTCAAACATTTCTGCCCCGAGGCGAGAAAACACACGACAAGGTTCCCCGAGGTTCTCGCGCGGATCGTAATCTTTGGCACACATTGGAAGATTCCATCGAAGGATCCCGTCGTACAGTTATCGATGGACGCGAAACGATTGCGCGTCGTTCGACAGCCTTGTGTCGAGTTGCACGCCTCGTCGTCGAACATGTCGCAGAAATCATCCGCGTGGCCGAACAACGATTTCACCGGACGAAACGAGCCGCGTGTCTGTCTCTGTGCGCGTATATGCGTAGGTCCAACACGTATTGCACACATCGAGAGTTTCATATCACCTTGGTTATTGACGAACGACAACCGAAAGATCAAGAAGAATTCAATAGAACCGTCTCGAAGATGACGATTTGCTACGTTCCCTTCTTTCCGTTCGTTACCGTTTATTTGTTTGCTTGTTTGTATTTCTTTTTTTTTCGTTTTGGTTTTTCTTTCCCCTCTTTCACTTTTCACTTCACATTACTCTCATTCACTCTCCCCTATTTGTATATATCGAGGCTCGAAACTCGTCGATTCTAGAAGACACATGAATTTACCCTGCAACGAATATACAGACATAGAATAATCGAGAAACGTCCGATTTGCTCGCCGCTTGTCGTCGAAAGCGAATGTAAAACACGATCTATTTCAAGCTAGGTATACATAGAGTGTGAAGAAGCCCGGAAAAAGGAGGTCTAACAACACGATGGAAGAACAGCGCGGGAAGGGGGGACTTTGGGTGGTGAAGAGATGAGGAAGAGGATGAAGAAGAAGACGCCTCCTGGATCGAAGCTGGGCTTTTGAGCTCGCACCTTTTCATCGCTATATTATCTCCCCTAATTATGCTTACTTCTTCTTTTCTTTTTTTTTATCCCATTTCTCTTTAATCGTATAATAAATATATATATATATTATATGTATATAATATATCGTTATTTATACTTCGCGTAATAACTTCACTTGTTTCCTTGAACAGAAATGGAGGAAACGAAATACGCGCCATCGTCGACTCGACGGCTGCCGACGAGTACTCGCGGCATTTTCAAATGCATACGCGATGCGTCGACGACATCACGAAAATCTCTCGTCAAGATCGTTCGAGACGACGCTGGGCTCGCTGGTTCATTCGAAAGACTCGCGGGTTCTGGACACGAGATCGGATCCCAGCCGTTGCGGATGATTCGATTTACGTTTTCCGCTCAAAGGGGGGGGGGGGGGAAGCGATTAGGTGTCCAGAGGGGGCCGCGCGTTTACTCGTCGAGAGGAAAATAAAAAGAACGCCTTCTCCCCTTTTCAGCGACAACGCCGAAGTCGTGTATCGCGTGAAACGGCCACGGAACTACGTAATCAAATACGCATGAAACTCGAGCATTAATTGTTTCCCCATCTTCTCGCTAATCCGACCGCCATTGCGAACTTCTCTGATGGATTCTCTGCCACTCGATTTGCTTCTAGAATCTAGATTATTCTATTATCTTGCTAAGATTTATCGACGATAAACGTATTTTCGGCGCGGTTGATTGTCGACGAATTCTCGGGGGATTATCTTTAAACGTTTCTTTTTTCCCTTTTTTTTTTGTTTTTTTTTAAGGATATTCGCGAGAAGATTGCGAAAATCTCTTGCGACGTACGTCGATGGAAATCTGGCGATTAAAGGATTGAGATGGTTCGTTTCTCTCTTAATTCGGAATTTTCGGACTAGACGAATCGAAGCGAAAGTTGAAAAATTAATACGGCTAAATTTTAATAGGGAATAGAGAGAACGTGGAAATATTTCATGAAGCGCGAGGTTTGAAGTAAACGAAAGGTGCACTGACTCGAACGAAACGATGTACGATCCTTTCCAGTTCTAATGACTCATTATCGGTGAAGAAGCTCAGACTCACTAGAGAACCGAATAATCGATTTTCCTGATGAAATCATCGCTCGATTGCTTTAAAGTGCTATTATAAGACATGAAACGTAACCATGCCGGTGGAACAAATTATGTAACTATGTAAATGTCAAACTAATTCTTCCGCGCAATTGTCTATCAGCAACCGTTGCCAAGTTAAAATAAACTAGAAAGAAACAAATATTCACGAACACCGTCGTCTTGCGTCACAGGTGGACGACGCTCGAAGTCAATTTCAGTACCAAAAAAGCCGTTTTAAAAAATTTAGTACAATCGAGGGGCGCAACAGAATCACGGCGGATGGCGATGGCGGTGGATCGTAAATTAGAACCGAGTATACCAAGAGGAAAACGATTAAAATCCGAGGAAATGACGGAGAATTCCGATAATTAGCAAGAGTCTCGCTTTCAGACTGGTCGGGGCTTCACTTCACGAGTCGATACTAAACCATATATATATATACAGGGATTTTCGTCTGAACGTATCAGAATTTCAGTCAGACGACGATCTTTACCCCGGTTCTTCCTCGTAATTGTCGAAGGAGATTCTCACTAGCGTTTCAGTGACGGAGAAATCGGATTTCATCGAACCTCCCGAGGAATCGTGTGACTTCGTTGAAAGGGGACAAGAAAAAAAAATGATTGATCCAGAAATGAATGGATTTTCCAGTAAAGACCCCTCTGCTCTATCTCCATTCAAATAGTGTTACCCCGTGCGCCAGTTTTGTCTGGTGAAAATATCAACCGCTGTAGAAATTTCGTTTCTTCCCGTTTTAAACGAACCATTCAAAAGACCGAAGAGCCCCAACTTCGTTTTGTATAAATATGAATAGCCGAACAGGATCGTTCAGGAAAGGTTCTCTCGTTCGTCACGCTTCCCAACGAAATAATCTGAGGTTCTGAAACAAATTCAGAAACAATTAATAAAAGGAACGTAAAATATCGACGATAGAGGTATACCTATTCGACTCCATCGTCTACACGTATAGAGAGCACTATCCCTAATTACATTGAACAATGTTCATTTCAGAGTGACAATCCCCGGGACTGAGATCGAACGAGTATCCAAAGAGGGGTCCTCGTTCCATTTTCAATTGTCTGACGTTTAAATTAGCTAAATGGTCGAAAATAAACCCATGTGCTTCCATTCCTTGGAATAGCAAGCAATAGAAGGAACGCTAACAATCGGCCTAATAATATTATATAGTTATTCAGCGCCCTTGTTTCACACATTCATGATTAATAATAATTATAATAATAATTCTCTCCTACTGTGCTGGCCAAAGATGTAGGGCCAACCCCTTCTAAAAACCAGTATCCCTTTCTCGATTTGCGTCGACACAAGTTGCACAGCAGAATCGTTGTTACTATTTTTAGGGGGAACAAGTCGTAACGACCCTCCACCATATATATTCACTTGGCGTCGCGCGTTTAATTTGTGAATTGAGAATTCCGTTAAATCCGTCGTTCGCGAAACACGGAATGAATTGCTAGCTAATATTTGTTGCGTAGAATCCTAATGAAATATATAATCGTAAATGTACCGTTCCACGTGTCCACG